>CM026552.1:56251994-56851994 GCA_015143295.1 Tetracentron sinense
CGCGACCATATGAGTTTCCACCGAGGCAATGAAGGCGAGGAGGTTTGAGAAAGGGCTCAAGGATGCATCATGAGAAGTGTGAGTTTTCATGGGGCATCGCCACTTGAGAACGAAGTAGTGGATAAGGCTATTGGCGTTGAGGCCATTTTAGCTGAAGCCGGTGTCTAAGAAGCGAGAGTTTGGCGAGAGGCCAAGCCCAGTAGTCAGCACCGCCAGACAGGCGGATCTTAAAGGCCCTTATCAAGTATACACATGGCCCGCACCACAGATGAGGCCGACAGTTACGGGCCCCAGCACACGCAAGTACGTGCCACAGGCACCTCGGACTCAGGCTCTTCCCGACCCTATGGCCAGTTGCCACCTCAGGGTGTCGAGATATGCTCCACCTCAGACCCCCTCGTCGACCCAGCACACGAGGCTGCCCTGCAGCGGCCGACGGCACCCCAGCTGGGGATTGCTCTTAAGCGCATAGGGGGACTGTATTTTCAACTATGGTCGACAGTGGCCACGTGATCTAGGGATTGCCTACCGGCATTTACCAGGCCAGAGTCTCAGGGGGATTAGGCCACCAGCACGCCAGTCAGCAGATAATATCATGGCGTGATCCTCAGACACCCGGTCTACACCTCAGTACACAGACAGGCGAACCAGGGCGAGTTTTTGCTTGCTGACAGAGGTGATTGCACTTGCATTGACGTATAATGTGGTGCAAGTACGAGTTAGGAATTATTTTCCTTATTCGTGAATTGTTGTGTAATGTTTGTCAATTCATTGTGTACGTAGTTGGGTATGAATATCTATATTTAGTACGGATACACTGTTGAGGCTTGAATGAGGTACACTAGCAAAATTTCAGGACCGTACAGTCAATGCGTATTTGGAATCGAGTAACGTGTTGATTGATACCGGGTCTTACAATTAGTTTGTCTAGACGTGTTGTTTCAGAAGGCTTTTGCGGGCCGGAGCCAAATGTCAGGCTAGAACGTGATTATCCATTTCGACTTCGTGGTCAAAACCGTATGGCAGATTTCAAGTGTAGTCGAAATTGGTGTGGTCCAAGTTGGAAGTACGAGTTGGCGGTTTGATTCTAATCGTCCTGTGGATTCCAATTTGACTTTGAGGTACTATTGGGAAGGGAATTGAGATTAACGACATCATGAGGCATCTTCTGAGGCTTGCTTGAGAAAATGCCGTCCTCTCACGCCAGTAGAAGGAAAAACATTCCAAACTTTCGCGGGTGGAAAAGCAGGTCTATTGCGCGTTTTGCACGGGTGGGTCGTAGCTTAACCCACGGAGGCAAAGGATCATAAAACTATTTGGTTGTGAGGTGAAGTTACTGGATGATTTCCAGAGGAGTGCCAGGATGCCTCCAGACAGGGAGCTGAGGTTTATGATCGAGCTGTGCACCACGGGCCAGACAGATCCTGATAGCAGGGATCCGTATAGAATGGCCCCTAGGAACTCAAAGAGTTAGAAGGCTCAGTGGAAGAATGGACAAAGCCTGGCTTCATTAGACCAAGTGCTCACCTGGGGTGCCCAGTGTTGTTCGTCAGGAAGAAATATGGTTCGATGAGGATGCTGTGCGATTACCGGCCAATTGAACCAAAAGTCACTAAAGAATAGGTATCCATGCCTAGGAATTGACGACTGTTCGATCAGTTGAAGGGAGCAGATTATCTCAAAGATAGATCTCGATAGGGTTATCCAGTTGAAGTTAAGGTGGAAGATGTTCCCATACGATCTTTTCAGCACGATACAGGGCCACTAGGAGTTCGTGGTGATGCCTGGTGGTTAACGAACGCGCTGGCAGCCTTTATGGATTTTGAGAAAACTCCCACTGCCCATGGGTGTTAATCGACACATGCCTAAGATCGTGTGCCGTGCAGATTGTATGTGTTGATGACCTTGGTCTATTCCAGACACGGGAAGATCACCATACCGCGACCTTCGCCTGCAGTGGAAATGTTAAGAGCAGCCAAGGCTATAGCCAAAATTAACAAGTGTGAGTTGTGGTGAAGAGGTAGGCATTCCTAGGCCGTCGATTTCGCGGATAGGCATCTACGTGATCCGACGAAGATGAAAGCTGTGATGAGTTGGTCCGAAGGCCCAAGAGGTATGAGATACGCAGCTTTCTTGGGCTGGCAGGCTACTACAGGAGATTCGTTAGAGGGTTTTCTCTAGCCTTGCACAGATTATCAAATGACACGGAAGGAGATGCGCAGTTTGTTGGAGCGACAAGTAGAGATCAGGGTTCAGACTCGAAGAAGAGGCTTACTACAGCTCCGTCCTTACAGTGCCATCAGGACATTTGGGTATGAGGTTGTACAGTGATGCTCACACGTTGACTTGATGTGTGATATGCAACACAAGAAAGGTCATGGCTTGCAGCAAGGCAAGTTGAAGGAGCAAGAGAAGAATTCCACCACGCACGAACTAGAGCTTGCCGCACGTCGTGTGTTGCCACTCAAGATTGGCGACACTTTACTTATACGGGGTGGAATTCTATGCGTATACGGACCACAGAGAGCCTTCAAGTACCTCTTTTTCCCAAAAGGGGAATGAATCTAGAGGCAACGGGCGTTGGAGGAAATTTCGGAGGATTATGATTGTACCATTCAATACCATCCGGGTAAGGCAAAGGTTAGTGGCTGATGCTCCTGGTTTAGAAGACCTTAGGGGTTGTTAGCACACCTGTTGGTCAAGAATGGAAGCTACCTAGAAGATGTGGAAATATGGACATCGTGTGAATAACTTTGTCCGTGGTTCCTACCTTTGGCAAATGTTAAGGTGGTACGGCCGACATTATAGATTGGATACAAGAATATAAGTCATGGATGCGGAATTGTTGGCTTTCCGGGCAAGGAAGTTGCCAAGGAGCACGATGAGACTCTTCACTCTCATAGTCGGCGCGTGCTCGTCACATAAGAGAAGACTGTGCGGTCCCCAAGCCAAATGAGATCTTCGAATAGGAGAGATTTGGCCGAAGCACATCAGTTCGAAAGGTACACAGTGCAGTCCAGGGTACGAAGATGTACCGGAACTCAAGAGTCACTTTTGGTGGGGAATATGAAGAGGAGGTTGCGGATATAGTAGGCGGTAATTGGTGTTGTCAACCACAGTGAAAAGCAGAACAATGCGGCACGAAGGTTATTACAGTGTCCCTTCCGAATTCCCGAGTGGAAACGCTGAAGAACAGATCCATGGATTTCATGAAGTCGGCTTGCCAAGACGGTCAAGGGGTATTCAGATGCGATATGGGTGTAGTAGTGATCGCTGTGACGAAGGCTCTCATTCTTGCCCTTACGAACTACTTTCAACTCTAGTCAGTTAGTGCTTTGTACCATCAAGGAGTGGTGAGGGCCGGGAGTGCCTGTCAGTATGGTGTCGGAGCGGGACCAAGTTCACTTCAAGATTCTGGAAAGCTTTCAGGAAGCTATGGGTCCCGATGATTTCAGCAATGCTTTTCATCCACAAACGGAGGGACAAAACCTGAGCACGGGTGAACCAAGTATAGACGATTATGCTTAGGGCTTGTAGTGGATTTCAAAGGCAGTGGCGAAAGAGCACTTGCCTTTGGTGGGGAGATTTGCTATACAACAAAGCTACAGGAAAGTATCAAATTGGCACCATTTTGAGGCCTTGTATGGCGAAGCTGTTGCAGGTACTCTCTCTACTGGGGATGACGTAGGAGAAGAGAAAGAAACGGACTTGGTCCGGAGTAGTGGATGAGCAAACAGCTCGCTCTAGTCAAAGTCATCCGGAGCGGTTGAAAGGGCTCAAGATCGCCAAAAGAGCTATGCAGACCACGAAGCAGGGATGGGAATTTCAAGGTAAGGGATCGAGTCTTGTGAACGTATCCTTCCTAGCAAAGGGAAGGAGATTCGGCTAATAAGATGGCAGCTTAGTCTCGCTTATGTTGGACTCCGTTTGAGATTATCACGCTGGGGGTGAAGTTGGTATCGAGTAGACTCTTACACCTCACTGGCCGTGGTTCGTACAAGTTTTCCACGTGTCTATGCTCCGGAAAGTACATGGCAACCCCTTCGCAGTAACTGAAATGGAACAGTTGGGAATAATCTGCGAGTAAGATCTCAAGTGCGTTAGAAGCCGCTCCCTAATTGGATCGGAGAGACAAGTGCTTCGCAACAGAAGGCCAAAATACCTTTGGTTCTCGGCACATGGCAACATCCTGCACCGGAGAAGAAGCCCAAGTGGCGAGCGTGGACAGCCGAAGTCAAAGCAAAGTATCCGGAGTTGTTTGGAATAGACTTGTGCCATATGGCTTATTAATTTGTTTTGATTGATGCATGTATGTATCGTCCAATTTAGGGGACGAAAATTTTTGTAAGGGGGGGAGAATGTAGACCCCGGACTTTTCATCATTTAATGATAGCACCTTCGTAGCTAATTGGCCATTTTGTAGTCTAATTAATAAAAAAAGAGAGATAATACGGAAAATTCCGAAAGGTCAGAAATGTGCGTTTTGAAAGACGAAACCCAACGCAAGTTGAATCATGCTCGAAAATCACCGATTACGGCGAGAGTCGCAAAAGATGCGTGGTCAAAAACGTCTCCAGCCCTACGAGAAACGACGCTCCGGTCAGTCAGCGATCGATCGAGTCCATAACCGATCGATCGGGGTAGCTATCGCGCGGTCAGAAAGTTTGTATGGGGAAATTTTCCAGAGAGTGAGTTTTTGGACCGGTCGATCGGTCATAAACACCGATCGCTCGGTAGGCAACCGATCGATCGGTCATAACCACCGATCGCTCGGTCCGCGCGTTTTCCAGAATTTTCTCTAAGGGCATTTTCGGCATTCGGGTGTTATACCCTTTCTTATATAGGATTGCCCGAGCCTTTAGGGCTCATTCTCAACCCTTAGAGTCTTTTGAGAGATAGAGAGGAAAGGAGAAGGTTTTCCTAAACCTAGGGTTTCCATTTTGAAGAGAAATCAAAGGGGTTTGAGACCCTAGATCATCCTCAAGTCTATTTTCTCCAAGTCTCGGCTCAAGCTCGTGTGGGGCACTCTCCTCAAGCTAGGGCAGCAACTCA
This sequence comes from Tetracentron sinense, assembly GCA_015143295.1. NCBI lineage: Eukaryota > Viridiplantae > Streptophyta > Magnoliopsida > Trochodendrales > Trochodendraceae > Tetracentron > Tetracentron sinense. Next base: position 56,257,047 of record CM026552.1, read on the forward strand.
CGGTCGTTTTGGAAAGGGGGATTTCTTTCCTCACTTGATCAAGGTCGGTACTTCTTACTACCCTCCTAGTTATAGCTTCCCTTTTCCTTTATTTCTTCTTGTTTTCCTTCATTTATATATGTGTTATGAGATTGGTGGTATGAATGGTGAATGAAGATGGATGTTGGCGAATGGATGCCGTGTGGATGATGTGATGAATGAATGGGAAAGGGCATTGTATTAATAATGAACATACAAGTGTGATGTGAGCATAACCCACCTAGGAAAGCATGATCTAAGTTTAAGTGAATAATGAACACACCTCATGTTTGATGAAATGCCAAGGTGAACAAAATAAATGATAAATTAAGGGAACTCATGCTTAATTGCTCTTGAAATTTGTTAGGGTTCATGATAGTGTGTTTCTTACATTTCTTAAAATGCGTAGATTATTACTCACTTAAATTGTTATATGCTATGCTTTGTGAATTACCCCAAATTGCCATATTTAATTCCAAATGCAAGTATGCACACGATCTCACGAGCACGCATGAAATGACGTGATTTACCGATGTTTTAAGTATGGGACGTAGAGGTGGGGCATATCCTAAGATATGTTTCACTTCGCTTTTGACAAGGGCAAGACAATCATGCATTTCATAGGGAAAGGTCTCCCATCCCCTCGCATGACATGCATAGCATCGCATGACACGCATAGCATAGCATGGCATGACACGCATAGCATAGCATGGCATGACACGCATAGCATAGCATCACACATCACGCATGGATGCTAGTTGCGACGGGCTATGAACGGCAACTAGGCATTCACATTCCGCATGGATGCTAGTTGCGACGGGCTATGAACGGCAACTAGGCATTCACATTCTGCATGGATGCTAGTTGCGACGGGCTATGAACGGCAACTAGGCATACCCATCTGCATATAGGGTACTAGTGTGACGGACTATGACGGCAACTAGGCATGTGAACATGTTTTAAATTATGAACAAGCAAGCATGATACTCGCATGACACGCATGACATGACATGACACGCATGATATGACAAGATAAGACAACATAACAAGTTTCAAGCACGGAAATGGTATTTTCAAGTCAAGTCAAGTGCACGATGTTTTCAAGAGGTTTCATCGGCTTTCTACGAAATACAAGCATGATTATAAATTGTTTTGCTTCCTTGTATGATATAAATTGTTCATGTTCTATATATGCAACTTGCTTCCTCCTTTATGTATGCTATCTGTATGCTATGACTACTGGTTAGTGCTTAGTACCCGCTGAGTATTCCATGCTCAGCCGTACTTTTTATGTCGGCAGGTGACGGCGGAGCAGCTGCTCCATTTGATATCTGTGCTCCGAGTCCATGGGTGGAGGAGGAGTACGCCGAGGAGCCTTTTGAGGAACCTCCAGTAGAGGGTTACCATTAGGTGGTTGTAGATTCTGAGTGGATTAGCTGTAGGTGAGATGAGAGATTATATCCATGTATTTTGGCGGGTCTGTCCGCACTTTCTTCTGGTTACTTTTTGTATAAACTTGGACCATATGTATATACTTAGAGGTTTGTTAGACTTCCGCTGTGTTTTATAGTTATGTTTCCGCTATAATGTCTTCTATTGTATATGCTCTGTGGTTTTTGCAGGTTGGTTTGTCAAGCAAGTCATGTAAGTCATGATTGAGTCGTCCAAGATTCACTCTAACTCCTAGGGTGGGTTTTGGGACGCGACAGAAGTGGTATCAGAGCTTAGGCTTTAGGTCTCTAGGGTCACTTAGAATCTTATGCCACGACTTGACAAGAGCATATGTCAGGAAACAAGTTAGGAGGGAAGTAAGTCGGGAGCGAGTCTGGTTCCAAGTGTAAGACTAAACTTTAGTCTTAGTCTAAAATGGTTGCTTTAACCAAGTACGGGTCCTAGGTACGCTAGAACACTAAAGTATAAGTATAATGTGATGAATACTCTGATTACTTGATGTGATGAATATTAGTGTTATACAACTATACAGATTGAATTATTGTGAAACGACATGAAATAAACTGTGTTTTCAAGTGAGACTCATGTGGTGCTATTGTTCTCAGGACTTTAGTCATGAGGCGGGGCACACGGGGTCGTGGACCACACACCAGAGCTTCATCTTCTTCTAGAGATGAGGATGAGCAGCCGGACCTCTCTCAGGTCTTAGGCTCTATTGCTGAGACACTCGCCATCCTGGCGGCTCGGCAAACTATACCGGCATCAGCGGCACCTACTCCACCGCCCGCAGCTCCAGTACATCGTACAGCTGGAGTTGAGGCATTCAGGAGATTGAGGCCTCCATCCTTCCATGGGAGTGTGGACCCTCTCGCAGCAGAGGCGTGGATCCTCCAGATGGAGAAGATTTTTGCGGTCCTCTCGCCTACAGAGGAGGATAGGGTAGCATGGGCAGTTTTCATGCTAGAGGGTGAAGCCCACCATTGGTGGTTGTCCGCATTGAGGACACGAGACTTGACCATGCAGGGTCAACCTTGGACTTGGGAGGAGTTTAGGGACACGTTCTATAAGAAGTATTTCCCGGTTGGAGCTCGGGAAAAGAAAGAGAGAGAATTCATCAACCTTGAGCAAGGTTCGATGTCTGTGGCCGCTTATGAGGCCAAGTTCTCGGAGCTATCACGCTTCGCGACACATATGATTGCCACCGAGGCAATGAAGGCGAGGAGGTTTGAGCAAGGGCTCAAGGATGTCATCATGGAGAAAGTGTCGGTTTTCAGGCACGCCACTTACGCCGAAGTAGTGGATAAGGCCTTATTGGTTGAGGCCAATTCTGAAGCAGTGTCTAAGAAGAGAGAGTTGGCGAGAGGCCAAGCCAGTAGTTCAGCACCTCCAGAGAGGCGGAATCGTACCGGCCCTTATCAGTATACATGGCCAGCACCACAGATGAGGCCGACTTATACGGCCCCAGCACCACGGCAGTACGTGCCACAGGCACCTCGACCTCAGGCTCTCCCGACCCCATGGCCAGTTGCACCTCAGGTGGCGAGATATGCTCCACCTCAGACCCCTCCTACCCGCACACACGAGGCCTGCCCTTCATGCGGCCGACGGCACCCAGCTGGGGATTGCCTAAGAGCATCGGGTGGATGTTTTCACTATGGTCGCCAGGGCCACGTGATCAGGGATTGCCCTACCCGGCATTTACCAGGCCAGTCTCAGGGGATTAGGCCACCAGCACGCCCAGCAGGATCATATCAGGCGTCATCTCAGACTACCCGGTCTACACCTCAGTCTCGCCAGGCGAACCAGGGGCGAGTTTTTGCCTTGACAGAGGGTGATGCACTTGCATCTGACGATGTGGTGCAAGGTACGCGTTAGGAATTATTTTCCTTATTCGTGATTGTTGTGTTATGTTTTATTCCTTGTGTACGTACGTAGTTGGTATGCTATATATATATTTACTTACGTGTATACACTGTTGAGGCTTGAATTGACGTAACTAGCTAAAATTTCAGGAACCCTACTAGTCAATGAGTATTTGGCTCGAGTGTTGATTGATACCGGGTCTACTCATTCGTTTGTCTCGCCGAGTTTTTCAGAAGGCTTTTCTGGGGAGCCAAGTCAGCTAGAACCGGAGTTATCCATTTCGACTCCTCTTGGCAAAACAGTATTGGCAGATAAAGTGTATAGAAATGGTGTGGTCCAAGTTGGAAGCCACGAGTTGGCGGTTGATCTCATCGTCCTTGGATTCCAAGACTTTGATGTTATATTGGGAATGGATTGGTTAGCAGCACATCATGGGCATGGAGCTTGCTTTGAGAAAATGGTCCTCTTCAAGCCAGTAGAAGGAAAACCATTCCACTTTCGCGGGTTGAAAAGCAGATCTATTGCTCGTTTTGCGGCGTTGGGCGTAGCTAACCCCGAGGCAAAGGACTCATCAACTATTCCGGTTGTGAGTGAGTTCCTGGATGTATTTCCAGAGGAGTTGCCAGGATTGCCTCCAGACAGGGAGATTGAGTTTATGATCGAGCTTGCACCAGGCACAGCTCCTGTTTGCAGGGCTCCGTATAGAATGGCCCCTATTGAACTCAAAGAGTTAAAGGCTCAGTTGGAAGAATTACAAAGCCTTGGCTTCATTCGACCAAGTGTCTCACCGTGGGGTGCCCCAGTGTTGTTTGTCAAGAAGAAAGATGGTTCGATGCGGATGTGTGTCGATTACCGGCAATTGAACAAAGTCACTATAAAGAATAGGTATCCATTGCCTAGGATTGACGACTTGTTCGATCAGTTGAAGGGAGCAAGATTTTTCTCAAAGATAGATCTTCGATCGGGTTATCACCAGTTGAAGATTAAGGTGGAAGATGTTCCCAAAACTGCTTTCAGGACTCGATATGGGCACTATGAGTTCTTGGTGATGCCTTTTGGTCTCACGAACGCGCCGGCAGCCTTTATGGATTTGATGAACCGGGTGTTCCGACCATACCTAGATCGGTGCGTGATTGTATTTGTTGATGACATTTTGGTCTATTCCCAGACACGGGAAGATCACATACGCGACCTTCGCCTCGCATTGGAAATGTTAAGAGAGCACAAGCTATACGCCAAAATTAACAAGTGTGAGTTTTGGTTGGAAGAGGTGGCATTCCTAGGCCACGTTGTTTCCGCGGAAGGCATCTCCGTTGATCCGAAGAAGATAGAAGCTGTTATGAGTTGGGCGAGGCCCAAGAGTGTTACTGAGATACGCAGCTTTCTTGGGCTGGCAGGCTACTACAGGAGATTCGTAGAGGGTTTCTCTAGCCTTGCAGCACCGCTTACTCACCTGACACGGAAGAATGCGCAGTTTGTTTGGAGCGACAAGTGTGAGATCAGTTTCACGGAACTGAAGAAGAGGCTTACTACAGCTCCTGTCCTTACAGTGCCATCCGGACCTCTTGGGTATGAGGTGTACAGTGATGCCTCATACGTTGGACTTGGATGTGTGCTTATGCAACACAAGAAGGTCATTGCCTATGCATCAAGGCAATTGAAGGAGCATGAGAAGAATTACCCCACGCACGACTTAGAGCTTGCCGCAGTCGTGTTTGCACTCAAGATCTGGCGACATTACTTATACGGGGTGGAATTCTATGTGTATACGGACCACAAGAGCCTCAAGTACCTCTTTTCCCAAAAGGAATTGAATCTAAGGCAACGGCGTTGGATGGAATTTCTGAAGGATTATGATTGTACCATTCAATACCATCCGGGTAAGGCAAATGTAGTGGCTGATGCTCTGAGTAGAAGACCTCAGGGGTTGTTAGCACACATGTTGGTTCAAGAATGGAAGCTACTAGAAGATTTGGAAAATCTGGACATCAGTGTGAATAACTTTGTCCGTGGTCCTACCTTGGCAAATGTTACGGTTCGGCCGTACATTATAGATTTGATCCAAGAATATCAAGTCATGGATGCGGAATTGTTGGCTTTCCGGGACAAGGAAGTTGCCAAGGGCAGTGAAGACTTTTCTCTCACTAGTCGGGGTGCTATCACATTCAAGGGAAGACTGTGCGTCCCAGCCAATGCAGATCTTCGAAGAGAGATTTTGGACGAAGCACACCGTTCGAAGTACACAGTGCATCCAGGGGGTACGAAGATGTACCGGAACCTCAAGAGTCACTTTTGGTGGCGGAATATGAAGAGGGAGGTTGCGGAATATGTAGCACGGTACTTGGTGTGTCAACAGGTGAAAGCAGAACACATGCGGCCCGCAGGTCTATTACAGTCCCTTCCGATTCCCGAGTGGAAATGCGAGAACATATCCATGGATTTCATAGTTGGCTTGCCAAAGACGGCAAGGGGTTCAGATGCGATATGGGTAGTAGTGATCGTTTGACGAAGTCCGCTCACTTCTTGCCTTACCGAACTACTTTCAACTCTAGTCAGTTAGCTGCTTTGTACATCAAGGAAGTGGTGAGGTTGCACGGAGTGCCTGTCAGTATTGTGTCGGATCGGGATCCAAGATTCACTTCACGATTCTGGAAAAGCTTTCAGGAAGCTATGGGTTCCCGACTTGATTTCAGCACTGCTTTTCATCCACAAACGGATGGACAAACCGAGAGGGTGAACCAAGTAATAGAAGATATGCTTCGGGCTTGTATGCTGGATTTCAAAGGCAGTTGGGAAGAGCACTTGCCTTTGGTGGAGTTTGCCTACAACAATAGCTATCAGGCAAGTATCCAAATGGCACCATTTGAGGCCTTGTATGGGCGAAGCTGCAGGTCTCCTCTCTACTGGGATGAGGTAGGAGAAAGAAAAGTACTTGGTCCGGAGTTGATTGAGCAAACAGCTAGTATAGTCAAGATCATCCGGGATCGGTTGAAAGCCGCTCAAGATCGCCAAAAGAGCTATGCAGACACACGCCGCAGGGACTTGGAATTTCAAGTAAGGGATCGAGTCTTTGTGAAAGTATCTCCTAGCAAAGGGATTATGAGATTCGGCAAAAGAGGCAAGCTTAGTCCTCGCTATGTTGGACCGTTTGAGATTATCACGCGGGTTGGTGAAGTTGCTTATCGAGTAGCTCTTCCACCTCACATGGCCGTGGTTCACAACGTTTTCCACGTGTCTATGCTTCGGAAGTACATTGCAGACCCTTCGCATGTACTAGAATTGGAACCGTTGGAAATTCGAGAAGATCTCACGTTGGTTGAGAAGCCGATTCACATATTGGATCGGAGAGATCAAGTGCTTCGCAACAAGACAATCCCTTTGGTTCTCGTGCAATGGCAACATCATGCCCGAGAAGAAGCCACGTGGGAGCGTGAAGCCGAAGTCAAAGCAAAGTATCCCGAGTTGTTTGAATAGACTTGTGCATATGGCTTATAATTTTGTTTTGATTTGATGCATGTATGTATCGTCCAAATTTCGGGGACGAAATTTTTGTAAGGGGGGGAGAATGTAGCACCCCGGACTTTTTCATCCTTAATGAATAGCACCTTCGTAGCTAATTGGCCATTTTTGTAGTCTAATTAATAAATAAAGGAGAAATCGAAAATTCCGAAACGTCAGAAATGTGCGTTTTCGAAAGACGAACCCAACGCAAGTTGAATCGTCGAAATCCGACGAGCGAGTCAAAAGATATGGTCAAAAACAGTCCAGACATACAGAGAACCGATCGCTCGGTCCAGTCAGCGATCGATCGGTCCATAACCGATCGATCGGTAGCTATCGCGCGGTCAGAAAGTTTGTATGGGGAAATTTTCCAGAGAGTGAGTTTTTGACCGGTCGATCGGTCATAAACACCGATCGCTCGGTAGGCAACCGATCGATCGGTCATAACCACCGATCGCTCGGTCCGCGCGTTTTCCAGAATTTTCTCTAAGGGCATTTTCGGCATTCGGGTGTTATACCCTTTCTTATATAGGATTGCCCGAGCCTTTAGGGCTCATTCTCAACCCTTAGAGTCTTTTGAGAGATAGAGAGAAAGGAGAAGGTTTTCCTAAACCTAGGGTTTCCATTTTTGAAGAGAAATCAAAGGGGTTTGAGACCCTAGATCATCCTCAAGTCTATTTTCTCCAAGTCTCGGCTCAAGCTCGTGTGGGGCACTCTCCTCAAGCTAGGGCAGCAACTCACGGTCGTTTTGGAAAGGGGGATTTCTTCCTCACTTGATCAAGGTCGGTACTTCTTACTACCCTCCTAGTTATAGCTTCCCTTTTCCTTTATTTCTTCTTGTTTTCCTTCATTTATATATGTGTTATGAGATTGGTGGTATGAATGGTGAATGAAGATGGATGTTGGCGAATGGATGCCGTGTGGATGATGTGATGAATGAATGGGAAAGGGCATTGTATTAATAATGAACATACAAGTGTGATGTGAGCATAACCCACCTAGGAAAACATGATCTAAGTTTAAGTGAATAATGAACACACCTCATGTTTGATGAAATGCCAAGGTGAACAAAATAAATGATAAATTAAGGGAACTCATGCTTAATTGCTCTTGAAATTTGTTAGGGTTCATGATAGTGTGTTTCTTACATTTCTTAAAATGCGTAAATTATTACTCACTTAAATTGTTATATGCTATGCTTTGTGAATTACCCCAAATTGCCATATTTAATTCCAAATGCAAGTATGCACACGATCTCACGAGCACGCATGAAATGACGTGATTTACCGATGTTTTAAGTATGGGACGTAGAGGTGGGGCATATCCTAAGATATGTTTCACTTCGCTTTTGACAAGGGCAAGACAATCATGCATTTCATAGGGAAAGGTCTCCCATCCCCTCGCATGACATGCATAGCATCGCATGACACGCATAGCATAGCATGGCATGACACGCATAGCATAGCATGGCATGACACGCATAGCATAGCATCACACATCACGCATGGATGCTAGTTGCGACGGGCTATGAACGGCAACTAGGCATTCACATTCCGCATGGATGCTAGTTGCGACGGGCTATGAACGGCAACTAGGCATTCACATTCTGCATGGATGCTAGTTGCGACGGGCTATGAACGGCAACTAGGCATACCCATCTGCATATAGGGTACTAGTTGTGACGGACTATGAACGGCAACTAGGCATGTGAACATGTTTAAATTATGAACAAGCAAGCATGATACTCGCATGACATGACATGACACGCATGATATGACAAGATAAGACAACATAACAAGTTTCAAGCACGGAAATGGTATTTTCAAGTCAAGTCAAGTGCACGATGTTTTCAAGAGGTTTCATCGGCTTTCTACGAAATACAAGCATGATTATAAATTGTTTTGCTTCCTTGTATGATATAAATTGTTCATTTTCTATATATGCAACTTGCTTCCTCCTTTATGTATGCTATCTGTATGCTATGACTACTGGTTAGTGCTTAGTACCCGCTGAGTATTCCATGCTCAGCCGTACTTCTTATGTCGGCAGGTGACGGCGGAGCAGCTGCTCCATTTGATATCTGTGCTCCGAGTCCATGGGTGGAGGAGGAGTACGCCGAGGAGCCTTTTGAGGAACCTCCAGTAGAGGGTTACCATTAGGTGGTTGTAGATTCTGAGTGGATTAGCTGTAGGTGAGATGAGAGATTATATCCATGTATTTTGGCGGGTCTGTCCGCACTTTCTTCTGGTTACTTTTTGTATAAACTTGGACCATATGTATATACTTAGAGGTTTGTTAGACTTCCGCTGTGTTTTATAGTTATGTTTCCGCTATAATGTCTTCTATTGTATATGCTCTGTGGTTTTTGCAGGTTGGTTTGTCAAGCAAGTCATGTAAGTCATGATTGAGTCGTCCAAGATTCACTCTAACTCCTAGGGTGGGTTTTGGGACGCGACACTTTCGCCCGCAATGACTACAAGGTCCTGGCCCTTAGGTTGAAGAAGCGGGTTACACAGACCAAGTCACTTGTGTAGGCGTAGGGCAAGGAATCTGTGGTGCAAATGAAGGCCTCTGTACCAGTGCAAACATAGTGGTCTGATATGGGGCAGGTCTGACCCTTCTCTCTAGTGGCACTGGCCCACTGAACTGGCCCTAAACCATGCCTCTCCCTAGGCCACTGTCACTCCTTAGGAGAGACTCCTTGAAATGTTTCTCATCAAACTTTGCCTTACCCACAATTTCCTTCCAGGTTTCCACTTGTAGTATAGCAACTCACTCTCGAATGGAAGGTCTCAAGCCACCTTCAAACTTTTTGACTCGCATGCCCTCGGATGCAACTAGATGTGGAACAAACCTCACGAGTCCGACGAACTTGGCCTCGTACTCGACCACACTCATCTCTCCCTATTCCAAGAACATGAACTCCCTCTCCTTCTGCTCCCTCATGAACTTGGGGAAATACTGCTTATAAAAAGAATCAAGGAACTCTTCCCATGTCCATGGGGTCCCTGCCTTGGCGGCATCCCTTTACCTCAGTGCAAACCTCCACCACAAAGGAAGCCCAGTCGACTCTCTGCTCATCCGTGCAGTGAAGAACTCGGAAGGTCTTCTCCAACTGCATGACCCAAGCCTCTGTGACCATGGGGTCAGTAGTCCCATAGAAAGTAGGAGGCTTCAATATCCAAAATGCCTCAAGTCCTGTTGTGTGATACACAGGAGGAGGTGCAGGTGCAAGTATAGCAGCAACAAGAGTATCAACCCTATCTGTAAGCCTAGTTATAGCCGCTGCCATAGCCCCAAGGATCTAAGTCAAGTCTGGCTGCTCATCTCCCATAGGAATACCTCCTCCATTCCCTCGGGTTTGATACCCTCTACCTCGGGTGCCATGCCTTATGATCAAATCCTGAGGACAATAGCAAGACGTGATTCTAATGGAAAAACAGAGCTCTTTGAACATAACAATTCATCGAGCATATCTTGCCTATATATGTATAATAGTATTGCATGCACTTTGGTTTCCTAGCAAAGCTATGTTCTAAAACTTGGTTAGAACACTAACCGATTACATACTTAAGACATTAACCAGCTTAAGACTAAGATTAATGATTAGTTTATACATTTGAGTTCTTTAAGAAAAATCCTTTAAAACTTTGTGACATGTATGATGTTTTTTAGATTTGTATGATTCATATAGGATGTGTATAATATTTTTGTACTTTGAGACCAAAACTATTCTTGGAGTTCATATTATATTTATCACTTTGTACTGAGCATTGGGTCTAAAACGTGCTGCAGAATTAATGCGCATTTGTATCTAAAAACACGCATCAAACATCCATGAGCTTGTCCAAAATTATATATATATATTTATTTATTCTTATTTGAAAGAGAATACTATAGTCTCACTCGGAAGACATATCCCTACAAAAACCTAATAACACAATGCATGACAAAGGACATACCAATCCCTTGTCAACCAATATCTGGGATAGACTCTAGCCTAAGTACCACAGTAACTCATGAGTCTAACTAGGAAACCCGTTAATCAAGCATAGGTTTTCACTTAGCATATAACATATAGTATGCACACAACACATAGCATATAATACCAAATAAGAAAACAACACATATTAGTATAAGTATATAAAAAAAAATCTAGCGAAATTAGACACTAACTTCAGTTGAAATCAACCTGTTATAGACAAAGACTAAGTGATTAGTCTACACTTGGAATATGAATCTTTTCTTAAACCTAATGCCTTGTATTAATCATAGTATTGAACTCTAAGTAGCCCTAGAGAACCTAATACCTAGGCTCTGATACTAACTCTGTAATGCTCCAAAATCTCCCTTAGGAGTTAGCTAGGACTTTAGACATTACTATCATAACCTGTCAAACCATCCTGCAAAATATACAAGGCATACTATAGTGAAAATGAAATAATTGCGGAAGCAAAACAATATGGAAGCGTGAACTCAATTTTTCTTTCTATACATGTAACTGTATTCCAAGTTTGTACACTAATAAAACCAAAACAAGAGTGGACAAGCCCACTAATGAAAATACAACGTAATCTCTCCCTCACCACTCTCACCAATAATCTGAATAGGGTCGCCTATCCAGTGCTCTATCATCCTGATGATGATGATCCATGGTGGGCTCCAGCTCGAAGTATTCCTCCTCAATCCAAGGCTTAGGAGCACGCTCATCGACAAGAGCTGCCGAAGTAACAATTTTGCTGAGCATGGAATACTCAGTGTCTACAAACCACTAGCTAATATGTCTTAGTGTCACATGATTTCACATAGGCAGTTCATAGAATAGATATGCTGTCGCACCCCAAAACACCCCCTAGGAGTTTAGGGATACTTTAGGCGTGACTATACGTACCTGCCAAACCATCCTGTAATGAACAAGATAATTACAACACTAAAACAATGAAAATCAGAGCGCGGAAGCTAAACATAAATGCGGAAGCGTAAACTAACTTTTTCTTTTCTTCTAAGATTTCCAAAATAGTATTCCAAGTTAACATATATACAAAACATGTCTAAGTCTAAGGTGGACAGGCCCACCTATCAAAATGTCACAACTACTCAAAAATCCCCTCGCACTCTCCCCTCAACAGTAGTCAAGGTATGGCCACACGTCGAGGTCTCGGTCTGCCTGAGACTGCAGTGGGATAGATGGCTCTCTCTCTTCTATATATTCTTCCTCGACCCAAGGCTCTGGGTCGAGGGCTCCCTCAGTACCTGCCGACATGAAAGTACGGCTGAGCATGGAATACTCAGCGAGTACAAGCTACTAGCTAACCATAACAATAATAAACACGCGAAGAGTAATACAATACCAATCATCAATTCAAGGCAATAGTAAAATCATAGGATTAAACAACATTAAACATGGGGCAATATTATCATCTTGATGTATGTGCATGAATGCAAAAATGCCGATAAAACTCATGCTTGAAACCCCGTTTCCATATCTCGGTATGCCTTGTGGAAATCATGTATGCGTGCATGCATGAATGTCTTGTCATCATCTTATAAACTTGCATCTTGTAACTTGTGAGCCAGAGGCTAGCACCCAAATCCCCCTGGGATGCCAACCTCCTTGATATGCAATGAACTTGTGAGCCAGAGGTTAGTACCCGAATGTCCCTGGGCTACCAACCTCCTTGATATGCAATATTTTCTTGTGAGCCAGAGGCTAGCACCCGAATCCCCCTGGGCTGCCAACCTCCTTGATATGCAATGCACTTGTGAGCCAGAGGTTAGTACCCGAATGTCCCTAGGCTACCAACCTCCTTGATATTCAATATTTTCTTGTGAGCCAAAGGCTAGCACCCGAATCCCCCTGGGCTGCCAACCTCCTTGATATGCAATGCACTTGTGAGCCAGAGGTTAGTACCCGAATGTCCCTGGGCTACCAACCTCCTTGATATATGGTTTTCTTGTGAGCCAGAGGCTAGTACCCGAATGTCCCTGGGATACCAACCTCCTTGACATGCAATATTTTCTTGTTGGTTATTATATGCATATGCTCTTGAAATCTCGGTTCATGCTATCATGCGTGCTCATGTACGTGTCAATCGTGACAATCATGGAATAAGGATAATAAGAGAGATATGACATCACCATTCAATTCACAATATATGCATATGAGAATTTGAGTAATCAACATGGTATTTAAATTCATTCATCATTCATGAGAATACATGCATAAGGCCCCTTTCCATTTCTTCATTTAAATCATTATTTCATAGTTTAGGCATTTCGTCAAACACATCACATACATTGTTCCTTAGTAGTTCATCTCCTTATTTTAATTGCATATTTTCCATCCAATCACACAAGGGTAAGTTTGTTATTTGTACAATGCCCATCCTCCATTTCCAACTCACAACCCACACATATCATACATCACACATTCGGCATCCAATCGCCACATCCAATCTTCCATCCACACATCCATTCCATTTCCCTTATCTTGTTTATATTGGTTGAGTTAATACAATGCATAGGGAAGGAAAGCATAATATAAATAATCACCCTTAACAATAGAAAACCTAGATTATTGCTAGGGAAAGTTAGTAGGGTGTACTAACCTTGAATCAAGGCTTGATCCTTGGTAGAAACCTTGATTGAAGCTCCAACTTGCAAGAAGAAAGATCCTTGCTTGAAGAAGGCTTGGTGTGGGCAAGAAACCCTTGAAGTTGCCGTGGAAAAATGCTGCCCTACCTTGAAGAAGGAGTCCCACACGAGCTTGAGGTTGGATTTTCGAAATCCAAGCTTTTAGGGATGCTCTTGGGTGCTTAAACCCTTGATCTTACTCTCAAATGGAAGGGGGCTTTGGAACCCTAGTTTCTTCTCTCTCTCTCTCAAATATCCCTAAGTGTAGTGAATGAGGGATCAAAGAGTCGAGCAAGCCCTTATGGGTAAGGGTTTAACGCCCAAAAGACGAAAAAGCCCTTACTGAAATTTCTGCAAAAACGCGAAGACCGAGCGATCGGTGGTTATGACCGATCGATCGGTTGCCTACCGAGCGATCGGTACTCTGACCGAGCGACCGGTCAAAAAACTACTCTCTGGAAAATTTACCCATATAAAATTTTTGACCGTGCGATAGCTACCGATCGATCGGTTTTGGACCGATCGATCGTTGACTGGACCGAGCGATCAGTGCTCTGTAGGTCTGGACTGTTTTGACCATATCTTTTGACTCGCTCGTCCGATTTCGACGATTCAACTTACGTTGGGTTCGTCTTTTGAAAATGAACATTTCTGACATTTCGGAATTTCCGATTTATCCCTTAATTATTAATTAGACTACGAGAAAGACCAATTAGCTACGAAAACGGTATTCATTAAGTATAGAAAAGTCCGGGGTGCTACATATGCATTGAAACATATAAGGAAAACTTCTTTTTTAAATACACATGTGTGATACTTTGTAAAACACAGACTCTTTTCACTTCATTTTCACATGATTTTTTACACATATCTTTTTATGGGAGAGTACACTTGCACAAGACTAATGCCTACCCTATAAGGAGTAGAGGCCACTAGCGTACACTTGCACTTGACTAATACCTACCCTACAAGGAGTAGAGTCCATTAGTACTAATGCCTACCCTACAAGGAGTAGAGTCCATTAGCTACATCCCATATACACATACACATGAATTCACCAACCTTCCTATTGATATCTTTGCACATATTGTTTCTCTTTGGGACCGAATGACTAATGCCCACCTATTGATGGGTGATTTTTTTTTTTTAAAACACGTGAACCAATAGATCCATGAGAAAATATTATCTCGCACCCTCAACACGTTCCAAGACGCCTTTAACTTGTATTGGTTATTGCACTGTCCATATTTTGGCTAGAACGCCTTTGACTTAGAACATATGTGTTTTTACCATAACGTTCGCATATAATAAAAGGGTAAAAAAGAGACTTAAGGATTGCAGGGTGAGAGGTTCATTGGTCGAAGAGTGTGCCATCATGTGTAAAGCAGAGCCACCTTCACCAATCTAGCTGAAACTTTTGACGAGTAACAAGTCGCTGTATGACACCCGAGGAACAAGTGTGATTGTTTTGGCACAAATAAATTGAAAGACATTTTTTATAATAAATGCAAAGGCGTTATTATATTAAATACCTAAAAGCGTTACAAATATTTAATATGTCCGTTACAAAGAATGACAATCATTCTGTCCCAAATCAAAATCCTATAAATAGGAAAGGTTATAAACCAAAAAGGGACATCACGACAACAACATACTACGAGTCATTTATGACAATGCCAAGGGCGGCCAATCCTCGGTACTCTTAGAATTCTTGGTGCTCTCTCGACCCCATTTCCTTTGCCATTTCCCCCCTTTTGCCATAGGTTAGAATAGCCCTCCGTGGTTTAGATTGACCTGTGATCAAGTTAGAAAATTCACCCAATTACATTTGGCGACTCTGCTGGGGATTGATTGTAGCAGCCCGGAACTTTATTTGATTAATGAATAGTGTAATTGGGGCCAATTGGCAATTCCCGGTTTAGAATTGACGTTCGAGATGGCTTGAAGGGCTAATCACCTAAGGGCAGCATGAGGGAAGGGGTTTAGGACCCTATGGGTTGTGAAAATTTGGTTGGAAACACCCCTATGGATCTGTAGGGGCAAAAACAACAAAATCTGGGATGTGCGATCGATTGCAGGTTTGGTGCGATCGATCGCATACAGGCAAAATGGGTCCCAAGGCCTCTGGACCATATGCGATGGATGGGGATCCCTGTTGCGATAGATAGCAGGGAGCTGTAATCGATCACAAGAATATGCGATCGATCACATACAGGGGGAAAATAGACAATAGTGCTTGGGTTCATGTGCGATAGATCGCATCCATGTGCGATCGATCACAAGGACCTGCGATCGATCGCAGACAAGTGTGCGATCGATCGCAGGCGGTAAATGGTACCGGATTTGAGGGTTTTAAACCCTTGTTTTGGTTGGGGATCTCATTTTTGGGGATTTCTAAACCTAAAGGAGTGGAGAAAGAGGAGAAGGGAGATTGAAGGAAAAATCCAAAGAGGGGTTTGGGATTGAGGTCAAAGGGCTCAAGCTTGAAGAGTTTCAAGCTCGTGTCATCCTCCATCAAGCTTAAGATCTTCCAATCAAGGGGTTCTTCAAAGATCAAGCTTGATCTTCAAGGTTAGTACACTCTTCCTAGCTACCTTGGTAATAACCTAGATATTCTTGTGAATTTAGTGTATTGGATCTTCCCATTTCGTCCTTTGTTTTGAAATAAGCTAAATCCTTAAAACATAAACAAGATAAAATGAATAAATGGTGAAATGTATGGATGGAGGAAGGGATTGAGGCGATGGGATGTCAAGTTGTGATGTGTTGAATGATGGAAATGGTGGAAGGGTATTGTACACATAATAAATGCACATGTGATGCCTGATGAAATGCTTGAGAATGAAATTATGAGTTAAAGGACTAAAAAAAATGTGGAACACCACTTGCTTGGTAAAATGCATGAATGAGAATACTTGAATTGAATAAAGTTCGAAAAAAAAAATTCATGTAGTTTCCCTAAAATGGCGGTTGTGACCATATTTCAATATGCTTGTTTAACTTCTCCTATGAATGTGATAAGAATTGGAAATGCTACATGTTACTTCTCAAATTGTATATGTCATTATGTTTCACAATCGTTATGCACAAGCACACAATGTTTATGGAACTGTCAAGGAGGTTGGTAGCCCCAGTTAAGGGTGCTAGCCTCTGGCTTATAAGAAAAGGGATATGGAACTGTCAAGGAGGTTGGTAGCCCCGGTTAAGGGTGCTAGCCTCTGGCTCATAAGAAAGGTATTGGCAATGTCAAGGGGGTTGGTAGCCCAGGATTGTGCGGGTGCTAACCCCTGGCTCATAAGAAAAGACTCAGAAGTATTGTACTGTCAAGGAGGTTGGTAGCCTAGGGTTGTGTGGGTACTAACCTCTGGCTCATACAAAATATGGAAAGGAAAAACTCATAAGGACTCATGTTTTATAGATATGGTTTGGTTTTCATTAGTGGTGATTGTATAAATGGTTATGTATGATGTTATTTTAAATGATTATGAATTGTATCCTTCCAGTACTTGCATATGATGATTTATTCGTTATCACTATTATTAGCTAGGAGTTTGTACTCGCTGAGTATTCCATGCTCAGCCGTACTTTTATGTCGGTAGGTACACGAGTCCCTTTCGACATTTGTCCCCCGGGTCCATGGGTTGAGGAGGACTACGGCGAGGAAGAACCTTATGAAGATTCGGTAGTTGAGCCTCATGACGAGGCAAGAGACTTAGACCATTGGCCCCACGGGGGTGACTTTTGAGCGAGATAGAGTTGTGTTTTGTCTTTTGTATTTCGATAGCTGGGTATGTCCACCTTTACATGTCATTATTGGTATAAACTTGGAATACTTGTTAAGTTTATAGAAGAAAAGAAAAAGTTGGTTTGTGCTTCCTCAATATTGTAGTTCCGCACTCTGTATTATATTCCTATTAGATCATGTTATGCCTTGTTCATTACGGGATGGTTTGCCAGGTTAAGTATAGTCACTCGTAAAGTATCCCTTAACTCCTAGGGGTATTTTGGGGTGCGACAGAGGTGGTATCAGAGCTTAGGCATTAGAGTCCTTAGGGTCACTAGAAATGATACCATGATTGAACAAGGTCTTAGGTCACAAAGAGGAGTCGTATTCCAAGTATAGACTAATGACTTAGTCTTAGTCCATAACCGGTTGGAGATCAACCGAATTGAGGGTCCTACGCTAGAAACGCAATACTGTATTCTTATCATGTTACGTGCATACCTTGAATGAATGGTCATATGCTTCCTAACTATTATGCGATTATAGAATTGTTGCTAAATATGTATCCAAGTTACTCATGTGGTACTGTCGTTCTCAGGATCAAATCATGAGACGCGGTGCTCGGGGTTGCGGATACAATACGAAGGGAAGTGGAAGTGATGCCCTTTCTGGTGATGAGCAACCCGATTTTGCTCAAGCTTTTGCGTCTATAGCCAAGACTTTGGCAATGTTAGCAGCAAGACCGG
This sequence comes from Tetracentron sinense, assembly GCA_015143295.1. Taxonomy (NCBI): domain Eukaryota; kingdom Viridiplantae; phylum Streptophyta; class Magnoliopsida; order Trochodendrales; family Trochodendraceae; genus Tetracentron; species Tetracentron sinense. The sequence continues at coordinate 56,274,984 of CM026552.1, forward strand.
TTGCTGTTACTCCTTCTTCACCTCCACCACCTCCGGCACACCATGCTTCAGGATTGGAAGATTTTAGGAGATTGCGTCCTCCCACCTTCTTCGGTACTACTGACCCCATGGTCGCCGAAGCATGGGTGATGCAACTAAAAAAGATTTTTAGAGCGCTCCACTATACGGATGACCAGAGAGTGGACTGGGCCACCTTCGTGATGGAAGGTACGGCTGAGCACTGGTGGAGAGCCGCACAGAGACAGAGGGAGTCTACTAGGGCGAGGGAGCTGTGGACATGGCCGGAGTTTTTAGATGTCTTCTATAAGCAGCATTTTTCGGCGGCAGTCAGAGAATAGAAGGAGATTGAATTCATGACTCTTGAGGAAGGAGAGTTGAGTGTGGCCGATTATGAGGCTACCTTTGTAGAGTTGTCGAGATTCGCAACTCACCTGATTGCATTCGAGCATCTACGAGTCAGGAAATTTGAGCAGGGATTGAAACCCTCCATCAGAGACAGGGTCTCGATTTAGGTAACCACATGGGGAGAGATTGTGAGCAAGGTGAAGCTTGCCGAAAAGAATTCGGAAGAATTCTTCAAGAGGAGAGATATGACTCGGGGCCAGCCTAGTAGTTCGGGGTTGGCGGAGAAGAGAGCTAAGATAGCCCCATATCAGGCATCCAGGCCAATTTAGTCACAGAGGCCCTCCTTGGCATCACAGGCATTTCGGCCTACCACTACACCGGTACCTCGTTCCACATTTTCACAGGCCACCCAATATGTTCCACCTACGTCCTCATCGACATTTGAGGAGTGCTCCTATTGTGGTCGGAGACACAGGATCGAAGAATGTCGAAAGACTTCGGGTAGGTGTTTTCACTGTGGGGATGTGAATCACATGGTCAGAGATTGCCCTCGTAGGCAGTTACAGCCGGTCCAGCCATAGGGGAGTAGGCCCCCCAGTTCGACAGGCTTCCCAGTAGGGATCCTCACAGGCTTCTGCGTCTAAGCCTTCACGACCCACACAATCCACTCCATCGACTCACAGGGCAAACCAGGGTCAGGTCTTTGCCTTGTCAGAATGGGATGCATGTGCATCCGACGATGTCGTGCAAGGTACGCTACAATGGTAAAGTTTCAAGTTGTAATTTGGTTGCTATTATATGATGTGATTGTTATGTGTATAACATACTACCTATACTTATGTGTTAGTACGTGAAATCCATTAACGTGAATTAATTAATCACACAGGCGCTTTATTAGTGAATGAATGCCTAGCCAGAGTGTTGATCGACATAGGATCCACTCATTCCTTTGTATCACCTAGCTTTGTGAAGGATTCCCATCCAAGTCCAGTCAGTTGAAGCAAGAATTGACCATCTCCACTCCGCTCGGTAAGTCGGTAGACACAGACCGTATATACAGGGATTGTGTAGTCCAAGTGGGACAGAATGAGTTGTTGGCCGACCTCATCATCCTGGACTTCCAAGACTTAGATTTTGATATCATACTCGGCATGGATTGACTGTTGGCTCACCACGGGCATGTGGCATGTTTCGAGAAGATGGTGAATTTCAAGCCGAAGGGAGTTAAGCCATTTCACTTCCGAGGGTTGAGGGAAAGAGATATTGCTAGCGTCGCAGCTCTGAGCTTAGCAAACCCAGAGATAACAAACTCCTAAACCATCCCGGTTGTTAGTGAGTTTCTGGAGGTGTTTCCTAAGGAATTGCCTGGATTACCTCCGGATCGGGAGATCGAGTTCACGATAGAGCTTGCTCCGAGCACATTTCCAGTTTCTAGAGTGCCGTATAGGATGGCCCCAATTGAACTTAAAGAGTTGAAGGAACAAATCGAAGAGTTGCAACTACTTGGTTTCATCCAACCAAGCGTTTCACCATGGGGAGCTTCGGTACTATTCGTAAAGAAAAAGAATGGATCGATAAGGATGTGCATCGATTACAGACAGTTGAACAAAGTCACAATCAAGAATCGTTATCCCTTGCCACGGATAGACGACTTGTTTGACCAACTGAAGGGGGCAAAGTTTTTCTTGAAAATTGATCTCAAAACGGGGTATCATCAATTGAAGATCAAGGCCGATGATATTCCAAAGACAGCTATTAGGACTCGGTATGACCTCTACGAGTTCCTTGTAATGCCTTTTGGTTTAACGAATGCACCGGCAGTGTTCATGGACTTGATGAACCGGGTGTTTAGACCATGTCTCGACCAATGTGCAGTGGTGTTTGTCGATGACATCTTGGTATATTCCTCGACATGGGAGGAGAACGATCGAGACCTTCGCATTGTTTTTGAGACGCTTCGAGAGCATAAGCTATATGCTAAGCTAAGTAAATGCGAGTTTTGGTTGGAAGAAGTGGCGTTCCTTGGCCACGCAGTGTCCGCGGAAGGCGTCTCAGTTGATCCGGCAAAGATTGAGACAGTGATGAACTGGGAGAGACCAAAGAGTGTCACGAAGATACGTAGTTTCCTCGGATTGGCAGGCTACTATCGAAGGTTTGTGGAGGGATTCTCTAGTCTAGCGGCACCACTCACGCACCTTACTCGGAAGGATGCCAAGTTTACCTGGAGCGATAAGTGTGAAAGTAGCTTCATGGAGTTAAAGAAGAGGCTCACTACGACTCCAGTCCTTACAGTGCCATCCGGGAGTGGCGGCTTTGTGGTTTATAGTGATGCATCGCAGGTTGGGTTGGGGTGTGTCTTGATGCAAAACCTGAAGGTTATTGCCTATACTTCAAGGTAATTGAAGGATCACGAAAAGAACTACCCTACACATGGCCTAGAACTTGCCGCCGTTGTATTTGCATTGAAGATATGGTGGCACTATCTCTATGGGGAACAATTCGATGTGTTCACAGATCACAAAAGCCTTAAGTATTTGTTTTCCCAGAAGGATTTGAACTTGAGGCAACGGCGATGGATGGAGTTTTTGAAAGACTATGAGTGCTCGAGTCAATACCATCCAGGCAAGGCGAATGTGGTGGCCGATGCACTTAGTAGGAAGCCTCATAGACTCTTGCCTCACATGATGGTGCACGAGTGGAAGTTGTTGGAGGATACATCTAACCTTGACATCAGTCTTAGCTTCCCTACGTTTGGACCGATAATGGCCAACATCACCGTTAAGCCTTACATCTTGGCTCGGATCCGAGAATTGCAAGAATCGGATACCGAGTTACATGCTTACCGAGACAAGATGATTGGTAAGGGTAGCAAGGATTTCGCCACAAGAGGAGATGGAACTATCACATTCAAAGGAAGAACATGTGTTCCTACAGACAAAGAGCTTAGAAGGGAGATATTAGACGAAGCTCACCACTCCAAGTATACTGTTCACCCTGGGGGTACGAAGATGTACCGGAATCTTAAGGGACACTTTTGGTGGCGGAACATGAAGAGAGAAGTGGCTGAATACGTGTCAAAATACTTGGTGTGCCAGCAAGTCAAGGCCGAGCACAGAAGACCGGCTGGACTTTTACAGTCCCTCCCTATTCCCGAGTGGAAATGGGAACATATCTCCATGGATTTCATCATGGGGTTGCCAAAGATGACAAGGAACACCGATGCTATATGGGTGGTAGTTGATAGACTCACGAAGTCCGCCCATTTCTTGCCCTATCAGAATACTTTCAACTCCAATCAGTTGGCTGCCTTGTATATCAAAGAGATAGTCCGGTTGCATGGGGTGCCAGTGAGCATTGTGTCGGATAGAGATTCGAGATTTACTTCCAGGTTTTGGAAAAGTTTCCAGAGTGCAATGGGTTCTCGGTTAGACTTTAGCACGGCTTTTCATCCACAGACGGATGGGCAAACCGAGCGAGTGAATCAGATTATTAAAGATATGCTCCGGGTATGTATGCTAGACTTCACGGGAAGTTGGGAAGATCACCTACCTTTGGTGGAATTCGTTTAATACAATAGTTATCAAGCAAGCATACAAATGCTACCTTTTGAGGCTTTGTACGGAAGGAGTTGTAGATCCCCTTTGTATTGGGATAAAGTTGGAGAAAGAAAAATTTTGGGCCCCGAACTGATTGAGCAGACTGCGGATAGAGTCAGGCTCATCCGGGAAAGGTTGAAGACCTCACAAGATAGACAGAAAAGCTATGCCGACAACCGAATGAGAGATCTTGAATTCTGAGTTGGTGACTTTGTTTTTGTCAAGATTTCACCGACCAAGGGTGATATGAGATTCGAGAAGAGGGGCAAGCTTAGCCCGAGATATGTGGGTCCGTTCGAGATCATTACTAGAGTCGGTGAGGTGGCTTACCGCGTTGCCTTACCCGCGCATATGGTGTTGGTCAACAATGTGTTCCATGTCTCTATGCTCCGAAAGTATATTCTGGATCCTTCCCATGTCATCGAGCTTGATCAGATAGAGATCCAGGAAGAACTCACACTAGTTGAACAACCGGTGCAGATCTTGGATAGGCGAGGCCAAGTCTTGCGTAACAAGACCATCCCCTTGGTCCTCATAAGGTGGCAACATCACTCAGTAGAAGAAGCTACGTGGGAGCAGGAGGTAGAAGTAAAAGAAAAATATCCTCAATTCTTTGTTTAAGGCTTTGGCCCTCTTTTGTAAAATTTTGTTGTTTTATGCATGTATGTCCGTCCTAATTTCGAGGATGAAATTTTGTAAGGGGGGGATGTATCACCCCAAAACTTTATTTGATTAATGACTGGTGTAATCGGGGCCAAATGGCAATTCCCGATTTAGAATTGACGTTCGAGATGGTTTGAAGGGCTAATCACCCAAGGGCAGCATGAGGGAAGGGGTTTAGGACCCTATGGGTTGTGAAAATGAGGTTGGAAACACCCCTATGGATCTGCAGGGGCAAAAACAACAAAATCTGGGATGTGCAATCGATCGCAGGTTTGGTGCGATCGATCGCATATAGGCAATGGGTCCCAAGGCCTCTGGACCATATGCGATGGATGGGGATCCCTGTTGTGACATATCGTAGGGAGCTGCGATCGATCGCAAGAATATGAGATCGATCGCATACAGGGAGAAAATAGACAATAGTGCTTGGGTTCATGTGCGATCGATCGCAAGGACCTGCGATCGATCGCAGACAAGTGTGCGATCGATCGCACGTGGTAACTGGTACCGGATTTGAGGGTTTTAAACCCTTATTTTGGTTGGGGATCTCATTTTTGGGGATTTCTAAACCTAAAGGAGTGGAGAAAGAGGAGAAGGGAGATTGATGGAAAAATCCAAAGAGGGGTTTGGGATTGAGGTCAAAGGGCTCAAGCTTGAAGAGTTTCAAGCTTGTGTCATCCTCCATCAAGCTTAAGATCTTCCAATCAAGGGGTTCTTCAAAGATCAAGCTTGATCCTCAAGGTTAGTACACTCAACCTAGATATTCTTGTGAATATAGTGTATTGGATCTTCCCATTTCATCCTTTGTATTCAAATATGCTAAATCTCTAAAACATAAACAAGATAAAATGAATAAATGGTGAAATGTATGGATGGAGGAAAGGATTAAGGTGATGGGATGCCATGTTGTAATGTGTTAAATGATAGAAATGGTGGAAGGGTATTGTACACATAATAAATGCACATGTGAAGCTTGATGAAATGCTTGAGAATGAAATTATGAGTTAAAGGACTAAAGAAAATGTGGAACACCAGTTGCTTGGTAAAATGCATGAATGAGTATACTTGAATTGAATGAAGTTTGAAAAACATAATTCATGTAGTTTCCCTAAAATGGCGGTTGTGACCATATTTCTATATGCTTGTTTAAATTCTCCTATGAATGTGATAAGAATTGGAAACGCTACATGTTACTTCTCAAATTGTATATGTCATTATGTTTCACAATCGCTATGCACAAGCACACAATGTATATGGAACTGACAAGGAGGTTGGTAGTCCCGGTTAAGGGTGCTTGCCTCTAGTTTATAAGAAAAGGGATATGGAACTGTCAAGGAGGTTGGTAGCCCCGGTTAAGGGTGCTAGCCTTTGGCTCATAAGAAAAGGGATATGGAACTGTCAAGGAGGTTGGTAGCCCCGGTTAAGGGTGCTAGCCTCTGGCTCATAAGAAAATGGGATATGGAACTGCCAAGGAGGTGGGTAACCCCGGTTAAGGGTGCTAGCCTCTGGCTCATAAGAAAGGTATTGGCAATATCAAGAGGGTTGGTAGCCCAGGATTGTGCGGGTGCTAACCCCTGGCTCATAAGAAAAGACTCAGAAGTATTGTACTATCAAGGAGGTTGGTAGCCCAAGGTTGTGCGGGTACTAACCTCTGGCTCATACGAAATATGGAAAGGAAAAACTCATAAGGAATCATATGTTTTATAGATATGGTTTGGTTTTCATTAGAAGTGATTGTATAAATGGTTATGTATGAAGTTGTTTTAAATGATTATGAACTGTATCCTTCCAGTACTTGCATATGATGATTTATTCGTTATCACTATTGTTAGCTAAGAGTTTGTACTCGCTGAGTATTCCATGCTTAGCCATACTTTTATATCGGTAGGTTCACGAGTCCCTTTCGACATTTGTGCCCCGGGTCCATGGGTTGAGGAGGATTACGGTGAGGAAGAACCTTATGAAGATTCGGTAGTTGAGCCTCATGATGAGGCAAAAAACTTAGATCATTGGCCCCACGGGGGTGACTATTGAGTGAGATAGAGTTGTGTTTTTTCTTTTGTATTTCGATAGGTGGGTATGTCCACCTTTACATGTCATATTTTGTATAAACTTGGAATACTTGTTAAGTTTATAGAAGAAAAGAAAAAGTTGGTTTGTGCTTCTGCAATATTGTAGTTCCGCACTCTGTATTATATTCCTATTAGATCATGTTATGCCTTGTTCAATTCATAGTATAAGCATAGGTAACTTGAGTAATCTACATGGCATTTGATCAATTCATCATTCATAAGATCACATGCATAGGGCCTACTTCCATTTATTCATTTTAGTCATTTATTCATAGTTTAGGCATTTTGTCCAACATAAAACCTATAATGTTCCTTAATAGTTCATCTTCTTCTTTTTAGTGCATGTTTTCCATCCAACCATCAAGGTAAGTTCATTATTGGTAAAATGCCCATCCTCCATGTTCCATTCCACACACCACACATATCATATATCATACATTCGGCATCCCATCGCCTCAATCAACACCCCATACACATCCATACCCTTTTCTTATCTTATTTATATTTATTGGAGATGTTACATTTCATAGGGAAAGAAAACATAATAGCAAGAATCACATTTCACATTGAAGATAACTAGATTATTGCTAGGGGAAGTTAGTAGGGTGTACTAACCTTGAATCAAGGCTTGATCTTGGTAGAAACCTTGATTGAAGCTCTAACATGAAAGAAGAAAACCTTTGCTTGAAGGAAGCTTGGTGTGGGAAAGAAAACCCTTGCAAAAACGCCTTAGGATCGCTGCCCTAGTTTGGAGAAACGAGTTCCATGAGTACTTGAGCCTTGAACTTGAAGAAAACGAACTTGAGATGATCTAGGGTCTTCACCCCTTTGATTTCTTCTCAAAAGCACAACCCTAGGTTAGGAATCTCCTTCTCCTCTCTCTCTTTCTCTCAAAATCTTCTAAGTATAGTGAATGAAGCCCTAAGGCTCGGGCAAAGCCTTATAGGAAATGGTTTAACCCCCAAAAGACGAAATAGCCCTTACTGAAATTTCTGCAAAAACGCGAAGACCGAGCGATCGGTGGTTATGACCGATCGATCGGTTGCCTACCGAGCGATCAGTGTTCTTGACCGAGCGACTGGTCAAAAACATGCTCTCTGGAAAAATTTCCCATACAAAAAAGTTAACCAGTCGATAGCCATCGATCGATCGGTTTTGGACCGATCGATCGCTACTCAAGACCGAGCGATCGGTTGCTCTGCAATTCTTGTGCTGAGTTCACTTTTCACCCATTCTTACTATTTGAACCTTTTCCTCTTCTATTTTAATCTCTCCTAAACTTGCCTAGGACATTTTCGAGACTTATAGACATTTTTAAATAATTAATTTAATTAGTAATAGCATTCTTAGCAAAAAATTCCTCAAAGCTTCAAATTCTCATTTCATGAATTCTTTTGTGATTACATATGTATCATGCCTTGACACACCTCCCAAGGCATATACAAAAGTTCTGAGGTTTTACATCCTCCCCCCCTTATAAGAAATTTCATCCCCGAAATTTGAACGATGCGTGCATTACAATTCAAAACAAAGTTACAAGTCGTATACAAAATTCATCCAAACAACTCGGGGTACTTTGCTTTGACTTCAGCCTCACGTTCCCATGTAGCCTCTTCTCGAGCGTGATGTTGTCATTGCACAAGAACTAGCGGTATAGTCTTGTTGCGAAGCACTTGATCTCTTCGATCCAATACATGAACCGGCTTCTCAACTAAAGTGAGATCCTCTCGAATCTCAACTAGATCAAGTTCGATGATATGAGAGGGGTCCGGAATGTACTTCCGAAGCATGGATATGTGAAACACGTTGTGGACCACCGCTATACGAGCGGGCAAAGCAATACGGTAAGCCACCTCACCGACTCTTGTAGTGATCTCGAATGGACCAACATATCTCGGACTGTGCTTGCCTCTCTTTCCGAATCTCATAACACCCTTGGTCGGTGAAATCCGACCAAATACAAAATCCCAACTCGAAACTCAAGGTCCCGCCTACGGGTGTCGGCATAGCTTTTCTGTCGATCTTGTGCGGTCTTCAATCTCTCCCGGATAAGCTTGACCCTATCCACGGTTTGTTCAATTAATTCGGGGCCCAACACCTTCCTTTCCCCAACTTCATCGCAATACAACAGGGATCTACAACTTCTCCCATATAAAGCCTCAAAAGGCGCCATTTGTATGCTTGCCTGATAACTGTTATTGTAGGCAAACTCCACCAAAGGTAGGTGATCTTCCCAACTTCCCTTGAAGTCTAGCATACATGCCCGGAGCATATCTTCAATAACTTGATTCAATCTCTCAGTTTGCCCATCCGTCTGTGGGTGGAAAGCCATGCTGAAGTCCAACCGGGAACCCATGGCACTCTGAAAGCTCTTCCAGAACCTGGAAGTGAATCGAGGATCTCTATCCAACACAATGTTCACGGGTACCCGTGCAACCGAACTATTTCCTTGATGTACATCGCCGCTAACTGATTTGAGTTGAATGTAGTCCGGTACGGTAAGAAATGGGCGGACTTCGTCAGTCTGTCGACCACAACCCATATAGCATCACAATTTCTAGCCGTCTTTGGCAATCCCACAATGAAGTCCATAGAGATGTGCTCCCATTTCCACTCGGGAATAGGGAGAGACTATAAAAGTCCAGTCGGTCTCCTGTGTTCGGCTTTGACTTGTTGGCACACCAAGCATTTAGACACATACTCCGCTATTTCTCGCTTCATGTTCCACCACCAAAAATGTTTCTTCAAGTCCCTATACATTTTGGTACCCCTGGGGTGAACGGTGTACTTGGACCGGTGAGCCTCGTACAAGATTTCTCGCTTAAGCTTCTCATCGGCTGGGACACATACTCTCCCCTTGAAAGTGATAATTTCATCGTCCCTCATCGAAAAATCCATATTGCCACTATTAACTGACTTGTCTCGGCAATAAAGTAGCTCGGCATCCATTCCTTGCAACTCTTTGATCATGCCCAGGATATATGGCCTAACCGTGATGTTAGCCATTACCAGCCCAAAGGTAGGGAGACTAAAACTGATGTCGAGGTTGGATGCATCCTCTAACAAGCTCCACTCCTTTAGCATCATGTGAGCTAAAAATCCAGTAGGCTTCCGGTTAAGAGTATCGGCTACAACATTCGCCTTGCCCGGATGGTATTGGATTGAGCATTCGTAGTCTTTCAAAAACTCTACCCATCTTCTTTGCCTCAGATTTAGCTCTTTCTGAGAAAAAAAATACTTAGGGCTTTTATGGTCTATAAATACCTCAAACTGTTCTCCATAAAGATAATGTCGCCAAATCTTCAATGCAAACACAACCGCGGCGAACTCTAAGTCATGAGTGGGATAGTTCTTCTCGTGCTCTTTCAATTGCCTTGAGGCGTAGGCAATAACCTTGCCGTGTTGCATGAGTACGCATCCCAACCCCACATGGGAGGCATCACTATATACAACAAAACCGCCACTCCCGGAAGGCACTGTGAGGACTGGAGCCGTGGTAAGGCGTTTCTTCAACTCCTGGAAGCTCACTTCACATCGGTCGCTCCAACTGAACTTTGCATTTTTCCTTGTCAAGTAAGTGAGAGGTACAGCCAAACTGGAGAATCCCTCCACAAATCTTCGGTAATAGCCTGCCAACTCGAGGAAACTACGTATCTCAGTGATGATCTTGGGTCTCTCCCAACTCATAACTGCCTCTATCTTCGTCAGGTCAACAGAAATGCCCTTAGTTGACACTACATGTCCGAGAAATGCTACCTTCTCTAACCAGAATTCGCACTTACTCGATTTAGCATATAGCCTATGCTCTCTCAACATCTCCAGAGCAAGGCGGAGATCTCGTGCGTGATCTTTCCGTGTCTGTAAATACACCAAAATGTCATCGATGAACACGATCACACATCAATCCAAGTATGATCGGAACACCCAGTTCATCAAATCCATGAATGCCGCCGGTGCATTCGTCAGTCCAAAAGGCATAACAAGGAACTCGTAGTGCCCATACCGAGTCCGTCTTTGGAACATCTTCTGCCTTTATCTTTAACTAATGATATCCCGATCTAAGATCAATCTTAGAGAAGAATCTCGCTCCTTTCAGTTGATTGAACAAGTCGTCTATCCATGGCAAGGGATAACAGTTCTTGATAGTGACCTTGTTCAACTGACGGTAGTCTATGCACATTCTCATCGACCCATCCTTCTTCTTTACAAAGAGGACCGAAGCTCCCCATGGCGAGACACTTGGTTGGATGAAACCAAGTTGTTGTAACTCCTCAATCTGCTCTTTCAATTCTTCAAGCTCTATTAGGGCCATTCTATACGGTGCCCTTGAAATCGGAGCGATGCCTGGAGCAAGCTCTATAGCGAACTCGATCTCTCTATCAGGACGCAACCCGGGAAGTTTCCCCGGAAGCACATCCAAGAACTCACTCACGACCGGAATGGCTGAGGAGTTTGGTGCCTCGGGGTTCGCTATGCTCAAGGCTGCGAGGCGAGTAATATCCCTTTCTCTCAATCCTCGAAAGTGAAATGGTTTTACTCCTTTTGGCTTGAAGTTCACCATCTTTTCAAAGCATGCAACATGCCCATGGTGGTTTGATAACCAATCCATTCCTAGGATGACGTCAAAATCCAAGTCTTGGAAATCTAGGACGATGAGATCGGCTACTAGTTCATTCTCCCCCACTTGAACCACACAATCTCCAATTACTTTGTCCGTACCCATTGACTTGCCAAGTGGAGTTGCAATGGTCAAATCCCGTTCTAACGAAGTAGCCTCAGTCGAAATCCCTTCGCGAAACTAGGTGACACAAAGGAGTGAGTGGATCCTATGTCGATCAACACTCGGGTGAGACACTCGTTCACTAATAAAGCGCCTGTGCGAGTAAGTAACTAATATCAGTAGATTTCAAACAATAACAAGCATCATACATAGGTAACCCTTAGTAAAATTAACAACTCATCAACCATAGAAATCATTTACAACTTAAACTCTAGAATTCTTGCGTACCTTGCACGACATCGTCGGATGCACGTGCATCTCTCTCTGATAGAACAAAAACTCGACCTTGTGTGGCTGGGCGAGGAGGCCGTGTAGACGGTGAGGCCCTCGAAGCCTGAGAAGAGCTAGGCTGAGATGTCTGCTTAATCGGGGGTCTGCCCCCTGAAGACTGAGCTAGCAAATGACGTCGGGGACAATCTCTAACCATGTGGCCATGGTCACCACAATGGAAACAACTACCCTCCGACATTCTCCCGCGGGATGCCTCCTTCCACAAAGGGTGCATATATCGTGCAAATAGGTGGGAGGAGCATATCCCGTAGCTTAAGTCACTGCGGGGCAAGGAGTCTGAGCAAAAGCCGGGCGAAAAGCCGGTTGAGCAACAGGGCGGGGAGCCTGTGGTGCCGAATATATCCTCTGTAACTGAGTCGGCCTTGCGGACTGATACAAGCTAGTCCTTGCTTTTTTCTCCCCTAAACTACTCGACTGTCCTTTCTCCATTCTTCTTCTTTTGAAGAACTCCTCGGAGTTCGACTCGGCCAAAAGTGCCTTGTCCACAACTTCTGAATATGTCTCATGTCTGAACATTGAGACTCGGTCCTTGAGGTAGGCCTTCAACCCCCTCTCAAATTTCTGGGCTTTCATAGCCTCGGTAGCTATCATGTGTGGAGCAAACCGAGATAGCTCCAAAAATTTGGCTTCATAAGCCGCTACCAACATGTTACCTTGTTCCAAGGTAATAAACTCAACTTCCATCTTCTCTTTCATCCCGACCGGGAAGTACTTCTTGTTGAAAACGTCCAAGAATTCTCCCCAAGTCCAGTCTTGACCTTGCCGAGTCAACTCTCGGGTCTGAAGTGCGGACTTCCACCAATGATCGGCCTCACCTTCAAGCATAAAGGCGGCCCATGTGACCCTTTCCGCTTTCGTAGGTGTTAATACCGAGAATATCTTCTCGAGTTGCTGAATCCAACCGTCGGCAACAAGTGGATCAATGCTTCCACAAAAATTTGGAGGCCTCATCCTCTGAAAAGCCTCTATTTCGGCTTGAGCTATATTAGGAGGAGCAGGTATAAGCGCGACATTAGGCGGAGTGGCCGATTGCCTTGCCGCTAGCATAGCCAAGGTCTCGGTTATTGAAGCGAAGGCTTGGGCAAAGTCGGGTTGATCATCACCCGATGGAGCATCATTTCTGTTACCCCGTGTGTTGTATTCACGACCCCGGGTATTGCGTCTCATGATTTCTCCTCAGAACGACAATACAACATGAGTCTAACTTGGACACACATTTAGTAACAATCTCGCAGTAACAATTTCGTAATTCACTCAACACATATTCATCAAGCATATTTACTAAGCAAAATTAATGCACACATGGTATTCAACACAACATCGTAACATACAATCCGTGTTCCTAACGTAGGACTCTAAGTTTGGTTGAAGCTCAACCTATTTTGACTAAGACTAACTTGTTAGTCTATACTTGGAATACAACTCTTTTATAGCACCTAATGCCTTGTTCACGTATGGTATCGAGTACTAAGTGACCCTAGGGACTCTAATACCTAGGGATCTGATACCACCTCTGTCGCGCCCCAAAATACCCCTAGGAGTTAAGGGATACTTTAGGTGTGACTATACGTACCTGCCAAACCATCCTGTAATGAACAAGGTGAATATAATACTAACACAATGAAAATCAGAGAGCGGAAGCTAAACATAGGTTGCGGAAGCGTAAACTAACTTTTCGTTCTTTATAAGTTTGTATCCCAAGTGAAAATATACATAAGATCCAAGTCTAAGGTGGATAGGCCCACCTATCAAAATGTCAAAATACACAAAACCCTCTCGTACTCTCCCCTCAAAATTAGTCGAGGTACGGCCACACGTCGAGGTCTCAATCCACCTGAGACTGTAGTGCAATAGGCAGCTCTCTCTCCTCTATGTACTCTTCCTCAACCCAAGGCTCCGAGTCGAGGGCTCCCTCGATACCTGCTGACATGAAAGTATGGCTGAGCATGGAATACTCAGCGAGTACAAGCTACTAGCTAACCATGACAATAATAAAACACAACAACAGCAATACAATACAGAGCAGTAAGAAGAATTGAGAGCCCCGAATTTTCATTTCACTAAGAATGAATAGTGTGTGAATAGTGCCCAAGTGTGGTTTTGTACACTTATGGGTCTTATGTTAATATATGTGTTTGGAATTATGGCGTATATGTTCCAATGGGTCTATATGTCCTTAGGGAATGTGTTGAAAGCATAAAAGAGTGTTGGAAGTGCATTGGGGGAGATTCGAGTGGTGTAAACAAGGTTTTTCAGCAAAACAGGGGTCGACCGATCGCTCGGTCATTACCTGCGATCGATCGGTCAACTACCGATCGCTCAATAGCTGTCGCACGGTCAACTTTTTTGTATGGGGAAAAATTCCAGAGAGCGTGTTTTTGACCGATCTCTCGGTCATAACACCGATCGATCGATAAGCCACCGATCGCTCGGTCCATACCACCGATCGATCGGTCATACGCAGATTTTCTTCATTAAGGGTATTTAAGACTTTAACCATCACCCTTTGCCTATAAAAGGGCTGGGTTCGTGCCTTAGGGTTTCACAAACCCTTTGTGCATTGTTTTTGAGGGATTTGAAGAAGAGAAGGAGGAGAGGACCTTGGTGATCGTTCAAGCTTGTGGAAGATCAAGTTCTTCATTTCCATTTGGTGTTTTTCAACCAAGAACTCACTGTTCTTGCTTGTTCCAGCCATTGGGAGTCAAACTCATTGATTTCTCCAAGGTAGATACACTCTACTATAATCTTGCAATCCTACTAGTTACTAATTATGATTCTTCTTATCTATGCCCTATCTATATGTATTGATTTTATGTATGAAAATGTGTGATTATATACTTGGATGAAGGTTACTATTATGATGCACTCTAAGTGTTTGATAAAATACCTCTAAGGGATTCTATGCTTAAATACGATGATTTCTCTTATTAAGTGCATATGCTCGCATGTCTCGCATGAACCGATGGTTTCCATGGATTTCTCAAAGTACAAACAAAGGTTTTTCATGAAAAGACGAATAATGAATGATTCTAAGTAACTCTATGATTTCTCTAAGATCGTTTCATAAGCTCTAAGGATCATACCATGCTCACAAGGAAACTCTATGATAATGCTCTAAGATCGTCTCACAAGCTCCACGGATCACAATGAAATGCTCTAAGATCTCTAAGGTTATGCTCTATGGAAATGCTCTACGGTATTGCTCTATGCTCTATGTCTCTACGGATCATAATGACTCTAAGTAACTCCATGAACTCACAAGAACTCATAAGGCTATGATTATCGATTGACTCACACGGTTATGGTTTTGGTTTCGAACATTATCTCACATACGTTTTCACGGTTTCCATGCTTTAAGAAACTTACGGATTTCATTCTCCATGTCTTGTATGCTCCATGCCTAACCGCTTTATTGTTATTAGTTTGTATACACTGAGTATTCCATGCTCAGTCGATATTGTTATGATCGGCAGGTGCTCGGGTTCCATTCGATTTGTGTGGCGAAGAACCTTGGGTCGAGGAAGAGTACCGTGACCCGGAGTCTTCCATGGATCACTATCATGACGATGGTGCTTTAGATAGGAGTCGTGACTTCGATTTCTGTTGATCGACCGACTTAGAACTTGTGTCATTTTGTTATGTGAGTGTGGGGTTTGTCCACTCCACTTTTGGGTTTCTCACACATGTATACTTGTTGGTTCTTACTTGAGCCAAGTTATAGGAGTATTCATTTTGCTTCCGCTATGTTTAGTATTTTATTTTCCGCTGTGCATTGTATTTCGTTTCCGCTATGTATATTCAGGTACTCTGACAGGTTTCCACGTGTGCCTTATGTATTATACTGGAGGTATGATATGGCGGTCACGAGTCAAAGTATCCTTAACTCCTAGGGGGTATTTTGGGTCGCGACAAAGAACATCACAAAGAAACAATGTTAAACATGGTACAATACAATCATCTTGACGTGCGTGCATGAATGCGAAAACTCCGATAAAACTCATGCTTGGAAATCCGTTTCATGTCTCGGTATGGCTTGAGGAAATCATGTATGTGTGCATGCATGAATGCCTTGTCATCATCTTGTAAACTTGCATCTTGTAACTTATGAGCCAGAGGCCAGCACCCGAATCTCCTTGGGCTTCCAACCTCCTTAATATATGGTTTTCTTGTGAGCCAGAGGCTAGTACCCGAATATCCCGGGGCTACCAACCTCCTTGACAATACGTGAATTTTAGTTACTTGTTTAGTTTTCTTGTGAGCCAGAGGATAGTACCCGAATGTCCCTGGGCTACCAACCTCCTTGACATGTAGTAATTTCAGTTTTCTTGTGAGCCAGAGGCTAGTACCCGAATGTCCCTGGGCTACCAACCTCCTTGACATGCAATGTTTTCTTGGCATTACAATTCAATTCATAGTATAAGCATAGGTAACTTGAGTAATCTACATGGCATTTGATCAATTCATCGTTCATAAGAGCACATGCATAGGGCCTACTTCCATTTATTCATTTTAGTCATTTATTCATAGTTTAGGCATTTTGTCCAACACAAAACCTATAATGTTCCTTAATAGTTCATCTTCTTCTTTTTAGTGCATGTTTTCCATCCAACCATCAAGTTAAGTTCATTATTGGTAAAATACCTATCCTCCATGTTCTATTCCACACACCACACATATCATACATCATACATTCGGCATCCCATCGCCTCAATCAACACCCCATACACATCCATACCCTTTTCTTATCTTATTTATATTTATTAGAGATGTTACATTTCATAGGAAAAGAAAACATAATAGCAAGAATCACATTTCACATTGAAGATAACTAGATTTTTGCTAGGGGAAGTTAGTAGGGTGTACTAACCTTGAATCAAGGCTTGATCTTGGTAGAAACCTTGATTGAAGCTCCAACTTGAAAGAAGAAAACCTTTGCTTGAAGGAAGCTTGGTGTGGGGAAGAAAACCCTTACAAAAATGCCTTAGGATCGCTGCCCTAGTTTGAAGAAACGAGTTCCACGAGTACTTGAGCCTTGAACTTGAAGAAAACGAACTTGAGATGATCTAGGGTCTTCACCCCTTTGATTTCTTCTCAAAAGCACAACCCTAGGTTAGGAATCTCCTTCTCCTCTCTCTCTTTCTCTCAAAATCTTCTAAGTATAGTGAATGAAGCCCTAAAGCTCGGGCAAAGCCTTATAGGAAATGGTTTAACCCCCAAAAGACGAAATAGCCCTTACTGAAATTTCTGCAAAAACGCGAAGACCGAGCGATCGGTGGTTATGACCGATCGATCGGTGTTCTTGACCGAGCGACGGGTCAAAAACATGCTCTACAAAAAAGTTAACCAGTCGATAGCCATCAATCGATCGGTTTTGGACCGATCGATCGCTACTCAAGACCGAGCGATCGGTTGCTCTGCAATTCTTCTGCTGAGTTCACTTTTCACTCATTCTTACTACATGAACCTTTTCCTCTTCTATTCTAATCTCTGCTAAACTTGCCTAAACTTGCCTAGGACACTTTCGAGACTTATAGACATTTTTAAATAATTAATTTAATTAGTAATAGCATGCTTAGCAAAAAATTCCTCAAAGCTTCAAATTCTCATTTCATGAATTCTTTTGAGATTACATATGTATCATGCCTTGACACACCTCCCAAGGCATATACAAAAGTTCCGAGGTTCTACACCAACTATCTGATAGTATGTTTATGCAAGAGGTCTCTCATTGAATGCAATCAGTTAGTGTACATTTAAGCACCCATATGCTGATGTGTAGTCTCCACTACAATAGTTCAAGATAAAATTACATCTCAACTATTGAGAACATCTTAGTATAATGGCAGCCATATAAGTGAAGTGCCCATCTTCACCCATAGCTGTGACTATATAAGGTATAAGGAACTGAAAAGTTATATCTGCCTGTGATAATCCAAGCGCATAACTTTCCTACAATATATCCTAAGGACCTTTATCGATATATCATATCATATAGATCATCTCATGATCATGGTCTATTACCCATAATGAATACACAATAGATAAAGAAGAAGTCTTTATTAATCAAATTAAAAAGAATCTAACAATCTAAATGACTTTTCTGGGCATCATGTCTAACACTAGAGACCTAGATGTTGAGATTTTTTTTTCTTTTTAAATGATGTTTTTATTTGTTTTCCTAATTGGCATGCATCACAAATTTTGTCTGTCATAAATTTAGTTTTAGGTAGACCTTTTGCAAGTTCATTCCTTGACAGTTTAGATAGTAAGTCCATACTAGCATGACCTAATCTTCAATGCCATAGCCAACTAGCTTCATTTAAAGTTGAGAAACAAATCATATTTTGTGAATTCAATTCATCAAAATCAATGGTATAAACATTTTCATTCCTATGTGTAAAAAACATAGTGTTAACATTATCTTTATCCTTAATCTTACATACATTAGATTTAAAAGATACATTTAATCCCTTATCACATAGTTAGCTAATACTAATAAGGTTATGTTTAAGACCATAACTAACAAAATATTTTCAATAAAAATTGAGTTGTTCTTACCAACATTACCTATACCAATTATCTTTCCCTTTGCGTTGTCCTCGAAGGTCACATGCCCTCCATTCTTAGGAGTGATCAGGATGACAAACTCTTCGTTCCCGATCATGTGCCTCGAACAACTGTTATCCAAGAACCATGTTGACCTTAAAAGGACTTGACTTGAGGCATACCTACAAGATAAACTCAAGTAACTCTCTTTGGTACCCAAACCATCTTGGGTCCTATATGGTTAGTCTTGGGAGGGGATGTTCCCTTTGGAACCCAAACTTTCATAACTACATTTTTTCCATTATAATTATAAAATGCACTAGAAGGTATAGTTAAAGGACTACTTGGTTTAGCAAAGAAGCTTTGGTAGTTCTTTTGTTTTAATGTAAGGTTATTGCAAATTTCGGCTCTACCAAAGACACATCTTTGTTGGCCTAATAGTCTTTTTAAATTCTTTTGGCGATTAGTGAATATTAGAATGGTGCTAGTCATGTCTTTGACTTTTGTTTTAAGCTCATCACATTCACTAGATAAGTCTTGAGGTAAAGGAAGAGTTTCTTTCTCTTTAATTTTCAAGGAATTATTTTCTTTAAGTAAATCTTCTTTTTCCTTAATCAAAACTTCATTTTTATTTGAAAGTAGAAGATTTTCCTTCTTAAGAACTTTATTGTTTAGGCAAGTTTTCTAAATTTATCATACAATTCATCAAATGCATCCCGAATTTCTTCATATGAAAGAGATTCATTAGGGGTAGAATTTACCTCATCTTCTTCATGAGCCATTAGACATAGGTTGACGAATTATTCATCGCTTGAGTTTCCATCCGACTCACTTTCATTGGAGTCATCCCAAGTGGCCTTCATTGCTCTTTTCCAAAACTTGTTGCTCTTCTTAAGTTAGGAACATTCTGTTATCTATGACACTATTAAATTCTTAGAATTCTTGGGGCAATTTCATATGTTAGAAAATTTCATATGTATTATTGCTAATATAAATTACCCCAAGAATTTATTGTTAATCCCTAAGAACATATGAAAGAGATTCATTAGGGGTAGAATTTACCCTAAGAATTTATATTGTCCATTTTAAATAGTTCATATTTATGAACTTCCATCCACCTCATTCCACTCTTCATAAACTTTGGGTATTTGAACCCCATCAAGAGTTTTAGTTGGAAGATGTGAACCTTTGACTATGACTCTTCAACATTTATAGTCAAGGGCTTGGATATAATACATCATCCGAGTTTTCCAATAGTTATAGTTTTCTCCATTGAACAATGGAGGTCTAGTGGTTGATTGGCCATCTCCTAAGCTAGTTGCAAAAATGTTTGCCATAATATCTTCTTACTCTAAAATTGTTAAATCTAATTTTATAGAGTCCTAGGCTCTGATGCCCAAGAATACGACCCTAGAGAGGGGGGGTGAATAGGGTCTTGGCAGATTTAAAATTCTTGCTAGTTCCTTTTTACGAAATTTGAAATTAATTAAGGAATAGAAACTAGCAATTTTATATTAGTGCAATAAAGAAAAGTAGAGAAAGTTAGAGAGTGCAAACACCAAGAGTTTGTTCTCGAGGTTCAGCAACCCGCCTACGTCCCCGCCTTTAAGCTTCCCGCTTCAAGGATTCACCATGATTTTACTCGCACAGAATTCTTCACGAGTGAAATCCAAACCTTTTACGATTCTCTTCCGGGTGAGAATCACACATTTACAATCCTTTTCCGGGTAAGGATAAAACCTAACTTTGCAAGAGAACACCCTCTCTTGACTTCTTCAAAGTTATCACTTCAATGCAAGAATCTACCGATTCTTGACTTCTCTTTACAATCAGAAATTTAGATTTCAATCCAAAATTTGCTCCTTAGATGAGCTGATAAGATTGACTTACAAGCACTCTAGAAATCACTCAAAGATGGGAATTGAATAACTCAAAAACAAAGATTGGGATTTCTAGGTTTATCTCAATAAATGAATCACTAAAGATTGGTGAGAATTGAATGAGAGTTAATGATTTTGTCTATTGTGGATCAAAGTTATTTTAAGTTCATAAATGAACTCAATTTATTGTTCTTGGATCAATAGTGTCATTCGGGAAACATTAAATGCCAAACTAGCCATTTAAGAAATAGTCATTGGAGCAATTTGGGCGTTTCCCGCAGGAATTCGTTGACAAGTTCAAGAGGGGTCCTTGGATTTGTCGCCAAGTTCAAAGGCAGAAGTTACAAAACTTTCTGTAACTCCTATTTGTCGACGAGTCCTCTATATTTTTATAGAATTCTCACCTTTTAATGACCTTAATGATGAAAATGGCTTCCAAGGTCTTTTGGCTTTCCTTAGCCAATATTTTTCTCATTCTTTGAGATGTCCTAAGGCATTAGTTTGATATTCAATTTGGTCTTAGGCTCCTATGGTCAATCTAGGTATTTTGAACATTCATCTTTCCACACTTTGAGGACTTCTTACATAGGTCCTAGACTCCAAAAAATTTAAAAATAAAACACTAAAGCTTCAATGAGAGTTGCTCTTCAATCTTGAACAGGGATCTTCATTTTGACTTTGTCTTTATGATCCATGGATCTTCATTTTGACTTTGGGCTTACATATTCATGCATGAATTTCACCATCCATCACCCATACACGCTATTCCAAGACATTCCAAATATTTAAAATCAACAAATCATACACCGATCGTTTGCACGATTGGACGCTGAGCCTAAATTCTGAGTTTTTTAGCCCAAAACCGAGGGCTACGCTCCTCTGTTCCATTTCCATTCTTTCACATCCCTTCCATACACAATCCACTAGGTCTCCAACCCTTTTCATCCACGCCATACATTATCCACGTCATTCCACATACAAAATAAATTAAATAAAGGGAAAGAGGAGAGTAGGAGAGAGATTTTACCCACTACGCATAGATTGAGGCTCCGGAGAGCGAAAAGGACGTCGTGGTTGCATCCAGAACGCTGAAGAAGCTCAAGGTGAACATCTTCTCTCTTTATCTTCCACTTTATCTCTTTAGGCTTCTCTCTTTCTCTCTCTACACGCCGATTGAGGCACCAGAAAGAAAACAGATGTTGCAAGCACGTCGGAAATGCCGAAAAACCCCAAGGGACCTCTGATTTTTCCTTTCTCCTTTTTTCTCTCTTCTTTCTCTCTCTAGATTAGGTTTGAGCAGAGCTTCCACGCACAGGGAAGAGATGAGAATGAGGGGCGGGGGGGTGACTCCCCTTTTATAGGCAATGGCCTCGCTTATGCGGCGAGGCCATGTGATTAGCATATGGGTCGCCCATGTGGTGCTTGACCACGTTTGACCGGTTTTCTCAATTTTTCACGCATACGGCCTTCGTAACACTAAGAAATGATGTGCGACGAAGCCGAAATGATAGGTGATTGTAAAGGGCGTAGTCCGACACCTACTGTGCAAATTTCAAGGGAAAATGTTGAGTTTTGACTGTATAAAGTAAGTCTGGAAGAAAATTGCAAAACCCACAAATTTCCTGATTTTGGACATAAAACATGTGGTTTCTTTATTTGAGATGATGAACTGCCAAAATGACAGACAATCGTTCATACGATCTGCCGACACACTGTGGTGCAAGTTTTGCGGATTTCTATTGGAGCACTAGGTAAATATCAAGAGTCCCGACTAAACTTCTACAATCTGTGAATTTCTTGGTTTTCTTACGTACAAGGCCCCCATGGTCTCGCGAATCGATGCGGGATGGAACCAATACGACGGGTGATCGTCCAGATAGCCGACCCGTATACTGTGTACGATTTTCAGAGAAAAATATTGAAGTTTTATCGGTACAACTCAGTCCCGAACAAAAACCCACTTTCCACAAATTTATCAAACACTTAACTAATTAACCTCAGTTAAGGACCCATAAACCCCAAAAATTATTATATTAAAATTTCAGCTCGTTACAATATGAAGGATGCTAGTGTGTTCTGTTTCATTATAGTCTATGTAGTGACCCAAAATTTTGGTTCACTGTTCAAGTGAATAGTGCCGAGGGCACTAGTATTGGAAGGGCCAAAGGCCTTTATTATAAGTTGGGTTTGGTTAATGAGTTAAGTGATGGTTTAGGTACGGGTGTTGAACCTCAAAGGAGAGTATAAATATACTCTCCGTGTGAAGAAGCAAGGGTATATAAAATACTCTAAGTGCTAAACGGTTGGGAGTGAATAGTTCTGTGAACAGTGCTTTTGGGGCCAAGGTTCCGTATGTTTGTGTATGATGTGAGGATCTTATTATAGATTTTATGGTGTGTGAGGGTACTAAGGAATACCCCTTGATGTTAAGGGTGTTAAAACAAGAGTGTGAAACACTCTAGGTGATCAAAGTATGATCAAAATTGAAAAGAAGAAAAAGGTCTCTGCATACCCTTCACTTTAGTGAGGCATAGTTTTGTCACCTCTTATCGGAATCGAGTGATTCTTGAATCCTTGGAAGGGTATTTAAACCGTCTTCGAGGTTCATGTTGATCACGTTTCCGGATTTTGAGTCGGAGTTAAGTCAAACATCCGGTTTCTGAAACTAGGTCTGCTGCAAATCTGGACTGTTGAAGTCTATTTGTAGACCAGTCAGCTTTAGGGGCATTTTGATCCATGAATAAAAAAGAATTAGAAATTTTACAGAACACCAGAGTTGTTCCTCTTCGAAAGAAAAATCTAATGCAAGTTGAATCGTTAAAATCCAACGAGCGAGTCAAAATTTATGGCCAAAATACGAAAATATGAAAAACCTGAAAACTTTCTGTCCCAGGTACAATCGTTCGTAACCAACCTACGAACCATCGTAGCGACGCTACGAACAATTGTAGAGTTGCTACGATCGATTGTAAAGCCTCAAAATTGCTGTAAACCCTCTGGCCAACCTACGATCAATCGTAGGAAGCCTACGAACAATCGTAGGCGCGCGAATCACTTTTTTAGAACGTGATTTTTGGGGTTTTCACCCCTTGGCCTATAAATAGGAGATCAAATTTGGGGTTTTGGGTGAACCAAAACCTAAGAGGAGATTGAGAGAGGAAGAGGAGGAGGAGGAGATTGGAGATTTCTTCAAGGGAGTTTGGATTGGAGGAAGAAGAACCCAAGATCAAGCTTGGATTATCCTCACTCAAGCAAGAGTTCCTCCATTCTTCAAGTTGTGGATCCTTCCCCACTTCAAGTGTCACGCCCCAAAATACCCCCTAGGAGTTAAGGGATACTTTAGAGGTAACTACGTGTACCTGCCAAACCATCCTGTAATGCAAGAGGCTAAACATAATATAATTCAATGAAAATCAGAGCGCGGAAACTAAACATAAGTGCGGAAGCATAAGCCAACTTTTCTTTTCTTCTATAACTCCAAATAGTATTCCAAGTTAACATATACCAAAATACAATCAAAGTAAAGGTGGACATGCCCACCTATCAAAATACAAAAAGGAACTCTCTAACCCTCTCCTCTCAACAGTAGTCGAGGTATGGCCACACATCCAAGTCCCCATCCTCCTGAGACTGCCATGGGATAGGTGGCTCCCTCTCCTCTACATACTCCTCCTCGACCCAAGGCTCGGGGTCGAGGACATCCACAGTACCTGCCGACATAAAAGTACGGCTGAGCATGGAATACTCAGCGAGTACAAACTACTAGCTAACCATAACAATAGCGAAAGCATAACAACAGTGAGCAATACAAGATATTAATTTAAAGCAATAGTGAAAGCATAAGATACATAGCCATATCTTGACATGCGTGTATGAATGCAAAAACCTCGGTAAAACTCATGTCTCGGAAACCCTTTTCGTGTCTCGGTCAAATCATGTATATGTGTCGTGTCTTGTCTTGTATTTCATGTCTTGATTTGTTCTTGACTTGTATACTTGTGAGCCAGAGGCTAGCACCCTTCCTTGGGCTACCAACCTCCTTGTCATGTTCTGGTTCCATTTCTCTTGTGAGCCAGAGGCTAGCACCCTTCCTTGGGCTACCAACCTCCTTGTCATGTTCTTGTTTCATTTCACTTGTGAGCCAGAGGCTAGCACCCTTCCTTGGGCTACCAACCTCCTTGTCATGTTCTTGATTCATTTCACTTGTGAGCCAGAGGCTAGCACCCTTCCTGGGGCTACCAACCTCCTTGTCATGTTCTCTCTTGCATTTCACTTGTGAGCCAGAGGCTAGCACCCTTCCTGGGGCTACCAACCTCCTTGTCATGTTCTCTCTTGCATTTCACTTGTGAGCCAGAGGCTAGCACCCTTCCTGGGGCTACCAACCTCCTTGTCATGTTCTCTCTTGCATTTCACTTGTGAGCCAGAGGCTAGCACCCTTCCTTGGGCTACCAACCTCCTTGTCATGTTCTTGATTCATTTCACTTGTGAGCTAGAGGCTAGCACCCTTCACTTGGGCTACCAACCTCCTTGTCATGTTTCATTTTCTTGTTTGCTTTATTATGCACAATTACTCTTGGAAAACCCAATTCATGCATGCATGCGTGCTTGTGTGCTTGTCAATAGTGGTAATCATGATGACATACTTGAATGGGCGGATCACATGAATATGGCATTTCAATCCTTAACATAGTGGTATGAAAATTTAGGCAACATATAGCACATTTGAGCAATTTATCATTCCCAAGAAAATTTACACAATTTCTATTTCCATTTTCTTCATTAAGTCCGTTTATCCCTTGTTTAGTCATTTTATCAAACACATAGCATGCAAGGTTCCTTAATGGTTCATCTTCTTCTTTTTAGTGCCTACTTTCCATCCAAAAATCAAGGTATGTTCATTATTGGTAAAGTACCCATCCACCATTTCCATCACACACATCACCCAACATACACCTCGGCATCCAATCGCCACATCAACCCCCACACACATCCATACCTTTTTCTTATCTTATTTAGGTTCATTGGAGATGATACATTTTATATGGGAGGCAAACATAATAGCATAAATCACATTTCATAAGGAAAAACCTAGATTTATTGCTAGGGTAAGTTAGTAGGGTGTACTAACCTTAGATCAAGGTTTGATCTTGAAGAAATCTTGAAATAGAAGCTCTATTTGGAAGGAGGAAGCCTTTGCTTGAAGGGGACTTGAGTTGGGGAAGAAACCCCTTTCAAAAACGTGCTTGGGTTGCTGCCCTAGCTTGGAGAATGAGTCCCCACACGAGCTTGAGCCTTGAACTTGAAGCAACTCGAGTTGGGGTGAGCTAGGGTTCTTAAACCCCTTTGATTTCTTCTCCAATGGAAAACCCTAGTTGCAAATCCCCTTCTCCTTTCTCTCTATCTCTCAAAATCCCTTAAGTTCTGTGAATGAAGCCCTAAAGGCTCGAGCAAGCCTTAAGGAGGAAGGGTTTAACCCCCAAAAGACGAAAAAGCCCTTAATGAAAATTCTGAAAAACACGAAGACCGAGCGATCGGTGGTTATGACCGATCGATCGGTTGCCTACCGAGCGATCGGTGTTTATGACCGATCGACCGGTCAAAAACTCACTCTCTGGAAAATTTTCCCATACAAAATTTCTGACCGCGCGATAGCTACCGATCGATCGGTTATGGACCGATCGATCGCTGATTGAACCGAGCGATCGGTTCTCTACATGTCCGGACTGTTTTGACCATATCTTTTGACTCGCTCGTCGGATTTCGACGATTCAACTTGCGTTGGGTTCGTCTTTCGAAAACGCACATTTCTGACGTTTCGGAATTTCCGATTTCTTCCTTATTTATTAATTAGACTACAAAAACGGCCAATTAGCTACGAAGGTGCTATTCATTAAGGATGAAAAAGTCCGGGGTGCTACATTCTCCCCCCCTTACAAAAATTTCGTCCTCGAAATTTGGGCAATGCGTGCTTTACAATTTAAACAACTTAGCATAACTATTTGAAACAAAATTACAAGTCATACATAAAATCATTCAAACAACTCGGGGTGCTTCGCCTTGACTTCGGCCTCACGTTCCCATGTAGCCTCTTCTCGAGCGTGATGTTGCCATTGCACGAGAACTAGCGGAATAGTCTTGTTGCGAAGTACTTGGTCTCTTCGATCCAAAATATGAACCGGCTTCTCAACCAAAGTGAGATCCTCTCGAATCTCAACTGGATCAAGCTCGATGACGTGAGAAGGATCCGGGATGTACTTCCGAAGCTGGGAGATATGAAACACGTTGTGGACCGCCGCCATGTGAGCGGGCAAAGCAACACGGTAAGCCACCTCGCCAACTCGAGTAATGATCTCGAACGGACCCATATATCTCGGGCTAAGCTTGCCTCTCTTCCCGAATCGCATAACACCTTTGGTCGGTGAAATCCTTACAAACACAAAATCACCGACTCGGAATTCAAGATCCCTCCTTCGGTTGTCGGCATAGCTTTTCTGTCTGTCTTGTGCGGTCTTCAACCTCTCCCGGATAAGCTTGACCCTATCCGCGGTTTGTTCAATTAACTCGGGGCCCAAAATCTTTCTTTCTCCCACTTCATCCCAATACAACGGGGATCTACAACTTCTTCCGTACAAAGCCTCGAAAGGCGCCATTTGTATGCTTTCTTGATAACTATTGTTGTAAGCGAATTCCACCAAAGGTAGGTGATCTTCCCAACTTCCCTTGAAGTCTAGCATACATGCTCGGAGCATATCTTCAATAACCTGATTCACCCTCTCGGTTTGCCCGTCGGTCTGTGGGTGGAAAGCTGTGCTAAAGTCTAACCGGGAGCCCATTGCACCTTGAAAACTTTTCCAAAACCTGGATGTGAATCTTGGGTCTCTATCCGACACAATACTCACTGGCACCCCATGTAATCGGACTATTTCCTTGACGTACAGCTCCGCTAACTGATTGGAGTTGAATGTAGTCCGGTACGGTAAGAAATGAGCGGACTTCGTGAGTCTATCAACAATTACCCATATAGCATCGGTCTTCCTAACCGTCTTCGGCAATCCCACGATAAAGTCCATAGAGATATGTTCCCATTTCCACTCGGGAATAGGGAGAGACTGCAAAAGACCTGCCGGTCTCAAATGCTCCGCTTTCACCTGTTGGCACACCAAACACCGTGCCACATACTCCGCAACCTCCCTCTTCATGTTTCGCCACCAAAAGTGACTCTTGAGGTTCCGATACATCTTTGTCCCTCCGGGATGCACTGTATACTTAGACCGGTGAGCCTCGTCCATAATCTCTCTCCGAAGGTCTACATTGGCTGGGACACAAAGTCTTCCCTTGAATGTAATAGCACCTCGGCTAGTGAGAGAGAAGTCCGTACTACCCTTGGCCACTTCCTTATCCCTGAAAGCCAACAAGTCAGTGTCTGTGGCTTGATACTCCTGGATCAAGTCTATAAGGTACGGCCGAACTGTAACATTTGCCAAAACCGGACTGCGGACAGAATCGTTCACACTGATGTCTAGATTTGCCAAATCGTCTAACAGTCTCCATTCCCGCACCAACATGTGAGCCAACAACCCCGATGGTTTCCTACTCAGAGCATCTGCCACCACATTTGCTTTTCCCGGGTGATATTGGATAGTGCACTCGTAGTCCTTTAAGAACTCAATCCAACGCCGTTGTCGTAAGTTTAACTCTTTTTGAGAAAAGAGATACTTGAGGCTCTTGTGGTCCGTGTACACATAGAACTCCACCCCGTACAGATAATGTCGCCAAATTTTAAGTGCAAACACGACCGCCGCAAGCTCCAAGTCGTGAGTGGGGTAGTTCTTTTCATGCTCTTTCAACTGCCTTGATGCATAGGCAATGACTTTCTTGTGTTGCATTAGGACACACCCGAGTCCGACGTGCGAGGCATCACTATACACCTCATACCCAAAAGGTCCAGATGGCACAGTAAGGACAGGGGCTGTGGTGAGGCGTTTCTTCAACTCTTGGAAACTTACTTCACATCGGTCACTCCAACTGAACTTTGCACTTTTTCTTGTCAAGTAGGTGAGAGGTGCAGCCAAACTGGAGAATCCCTCCACAAATCTCCGGTAGTAGCCTGCCAATCCGAGGAAACTACGTATCTCCGTAACGCTCTTGGGCCTCTCCCAGCTCATGACTGCCTCAACCTTGGCTGGATCTACAGAAATACCCTCGGCCGACACCACGTGTCCAAGAAATGCGACTTTCTCTAGCCAAAACTCGCACTTACTCAATTTGGCATATAGCCTATGCTCTCTCAACATCTCCAGAGCAAGACGGAGGTCTCGTGCGTGATCTTCCCGTGTCTGGGAATACACCAAAATGTCATCAATGAATGCAATCACGCATCGATCCAAGTAAGATCGGAACACCCGGTTCATCAAATCCATGAATGCCGCCGGTGCATTCGTCAGCCCAAAAGGCATGACAAGGAACTCGTAATGCCCATACCGAGTCCTGAAGGCCGTCTTCGGAACATCTTCCGCCTTGATCCTTAATTGATGATACCCCGATCTAAGATCAATTTTGGAGAAGAATCTCGCTCCCTTCAGTTGGTCGAACAAGTCATCGATCCTTGGCAAGGGATAACGATTCTTGATAGTTACCTTGTTCAACTGACGGTAGTCTATACACATTCTCATCGACCCGTCTTTCTTCTTTACAAAAAGGACCGGAGCTCCCCACGGTGACACACTTGGTTGGATGAAACCAAGTTGTTGTAACTCCTCAATTTGCTTCTTCAATTCTTCAAGCTCTATCGGGGCCATTCTATATGGTGCCCTTGAAATCGGAGCGGTACCCGGAGCAAGCTCTATAGCGAATTCGATCTCTCTATCAGGAGGTAATCCGGGAAGTTCTTCCGGGAACACATCTAAGAACTCACTCACAACTGGAATAGCCGAGGAGTTTTGTGCTTCTAGGTTTGTTACACTCAAGGCTGCGAGGCGAGCAGTGTCCCTCTCTCTTAATCCTCGGAAGTGAAAAGGCTTACCCCCTTCCGGCTTGAAATTCACCACCTTTTCAAAACACGCAACATGCCCGTGATGGTTTGCCAACCAATCCATACCAAGAATGACGTCAAAGTCTAAATCTTGGAAACCCAGGACGATAAGGTCGGCTAACAATTCATTCTCCCCCACTTGAACCACACTATCCCTGAATATCTTGTCCGTATCAACCGACTTGCCGAGTGGAGTTGCAATGGTCAACTCCCGCTCCAACGGAGTAGCCTCAGTCGAAAAGCCCTTTGCAAAACTTGGGGAGACAAAAGAGTGAGTAGATCCTGTGTCTATCAACACTCGAGCGAGACACTCGTTCACTAATAAAGCGCCTGTGCGATTATGTAACTAATATCAGTAGATTTCAAATAGTAACAAGCATCATACATAGGTAACCCTTAGTATAACTAACCGCATAACAAGCCACAGAAATTTTATACAACTTAAACTCAAAATTCTCGCGTACCTTGCACGACATCGTCGGATGCACGTGCGTCTCTCTCCGATAGAGCAAAAACTCGACCCTGAGTGGCTGGGCGAGGAGGCCGGGCAGACTGTGAGGCCCTTGAAGCCTGAGAAGAGCTAGGCTGAGATGTCTGCCGAATCGGGGGCCTGCTCCCTGAAGACTGAGCTGGCAATAGACGTCGGGGACAATCCCGAATCATGTGGCCCTGGTCGCCACAATGAAAACAGCCTCCTGTAGCCTTCCGACATTCCCCTGCTGGATGCCTCCTTCCACAAAGGGTGCAGACATCATGTGAATAAGTGGGAGGAGTATAACCCGTAGCCTGAGTCACTGCGGGGCGAGGAGCATACGAGGTAGCCGGGCGAAAGGCCGGTGGAGCGAAAGAGCGGGGAGCCTGTGGTGCTGAATACATCCTCTGTGACTGAGCCGGGCCTGCAGACTGATACAAGCTCGTCCTTGCTCTTTTCTCCCCTGAACTACTCGACTGTCCTTTTTCCATTCCTCTTCTTTTGAAGAACTCCTCGGAATTAGACTCGGCCAACAATGCTTTGTCCACAACTTCTGAATATGTCTCATGTCGGAACATTGAGACACGATCCTTGAGGTAGGCCTTCAACCCCCTCTCGAATTTCCGGGCCTTCATAGCCTCGGTAGCTATCATGTGTGGAGCAAATCGGGATAGCTCTGAGAACTTGGCTTCGTAAGCCGCTACAGATATATTACCTTGCTCCAAGGTAATAAATTCAATTTCTTTCTTTTCTTTCATCCCAACCGGAAAGTATTTCTTGTAGAAAACGTCTAAGAATTCTCCCCATGTCCATTCTTGGCCTTGCCGGGTCAACTCTCGGGTCCGAAGTGCAGACTTCCACCAATGGTCGGCCTCGCCTTCAAGCATAAAGGCAGCCCATGTGACCCTCTCTACTTCCGTAGGTGCCAAAACCGAGAATATCTTCTCAAGTTGCCGAATCCAACCCTCGGCAATAAGTGGATCAATGCTTCCACAAAAAGTTGGAGGCCTCATCCTCCGGAAAGCTTCTATCCCGGCTTGGGCTCGGTTAGGAGGAGCCGGTATAAGTGCCGCATTAGGCGGGGTGGCCGGTTGCCTTGCCGCCAACATAGCCAAAGTCTCGGCTATGGATGCGAATGCTTGGGCAAAGTCGGGTTGATCATCACCCGATGGAGCATCGCCTCCATTACCCCTCGTGTTGTACCCGCGACCCCGAGTATTGCGTCTCATGATTTCTCCTGAGAACGACAATACAACATGAGTCTAACTTGGATACGCATTTAGTACAATTTTTCGCAATTCACTCAATACATATTCATCAAGCACATTTAATAAGTACAACACCAATAATGTACACATGGTATATAATACAATAGCATAACATACAATCCGTGTTCCTAGTGTAGGACTCTATGTTCGGTTGAAGTTCAACCCATTTTGACTAAGACTAACTTGTTAGTCTATACTTGGAATACAACTCTCTAAGGTGATTCTAATACCTTGTTCAATCATCTAAGTGACCCTAGGGACTCTAATGCCTAGGCTCTGATACCACTTCTGTCACGCCCCAAAATACCCCCTAGGAGTTAAGGGATACTTTAGAGGTAACTACGTGTACCTGCCAAACCATCCTGTAATGCAAGAGGCTAAACATAATATAATTCAATGAAAATCAGAGCGCGGAAACTAAACATAAGTGCGGAAGCATAAGCCAACTTTTCTTTTCTTCTATAACTCCAAATAGTATTCCAAGTTAACATATACCAAAATACAATCAAAGTAAAGGTGGACATGCCCACCTATCAAAATACAAAAAGGAACTCTCTAACCCTCTCCTCTCAACAGTAGTCGAGGTATGGCCACACATCCAAGTCCCCATCCTCCTGAGACTGCCATGGGATAGGTGGCTCCCTCTCCTCTACATACTCCTCCTCGACCCAAGGCTCGGGGTCGAGGACATCCACAGTACCTGCCGACATAAAAGTACGGCTGAGCATGGAATACTCAGCGAGTACAAACTACTAGCTAACCATAACAATAGCGAAAGCATAACAACAGTGAGCAATACAAGATATTAATTTAAAGCAATAGTGAAAGCATAAGATACATAGCCATATCTTGACATGCGTGTATGAATGCAAAAACCTCGGTAAAACTCATGTCTCGGAAACCCTTTTCGTGTCTCGGTCAAATCATGTATATGTGTCGTGTCTTGTCTTGTATTTCATGTCTTGATTTGTTCTTGACTTGTATACTTGTGAGCCAGAGGCTAGCACCCTTCCTTGGGCTACCAACCTCCTTGTCATGTTCTGGTTCCATTTCTCTTGTGAGCCAGAGGCTAGCACCCTTCCTTGGGCTACCAACCTCCTTGTCATGTTCTTGTTTCATTTCACTTGTGAGCCAGAGGCTAGCACCCTTCCTTGGGCTACCAACCTCCTTGTCATGTTCTTGATTCATTTCACTTGTGAGCCAGAGGCTAGCACCCTTCCTGGGGCTACCAACCTCCTTGTCATGTTCTCTCTTGCATTTCACTTGTGAGCCAGAGGCTAGCACCCTTCCTGGGGCTACCAACCTCCTTGTCATGTTCTCTCTTGCATTTCACTTGTGAGCCAGAGGCTAGCACCCTTCCTGGGGCTACCAACCTCCTTGTCATGTTCTCTCTTGCATTTCACTTGTGAGCCAGAGGCTAGCACCCTTCCTTGGGCTACCAACCTCCTTGTCATGTTCTTGATTCATTTCACTTGTGAGCTAGAGGCTAGCACCCTTCACTTGGGCTACCAACCTCCTTGTCATGTTTCATTTTCTTGTTTGCTTTATTATGCACAATTACTCTTGGAAAACCCAATTCATGCATGCATGCGTGCTTGTGTGCTTGTCAATAGTGGTAATCATGATGACATACTTGAATGGGCGGATCACATGAATATGGCATTTCAATCCTTAACATAGTGGTATGAAAATTTAGGCAACATATAGCACATTTGAGCAATTTATCATTCCCAAGAAAATTTACACAATTTCTATTTCCATTTTCTTCATTAAGTCCGTTTATCCCTTGTTTAGTCATTTTATCAAACACATAGCATGCAAGGTTCCTTAATGGTTCATCTTCTTCTTTTTAGTGCCTACTTTCCATCCAAAAATCAAGGTATGTTCATTATTGGTAAAGTACCCATCCACCATTTCCATCACACACATCACCCAACATACACCTCGGCATCCAATCGCCACATCAACCCCCACACACATCCATACCTTTTTCTTATCTTATTTAGGTTCATTGGAGATGATACATTTTATATGGGAGGCAAACATAATAGCATAAATCACATTTCATAAGGAAAAACCTAGATTTATTGCTAGGGTAAGTTAGTAGGGTGTACTAACCTTAGATCAAGGTTTGATCTTGAAGAAATCTTGAAATAGAAGCTCTATTTGGAAGGAGGAAGCCTTTGCTTGAAGGGGACTTGAGTTGGGGAAGAAACCCCTTTCAAAAACGTGCTTGGGTTGCTGCCCTAGCTTGGAGAATGAGTCCCCACACGAGCTTGAGCCTTGAACTTGAAGCAACTCGAGTTGGGGTGAGCTAGGGTTCTTAAACCCCTTTGATTTCTTCTCCAATGGAAAACCCTAGTTGCAAATCCCCTTCTCCTTTCTCTCTATCTCTCAAAATCCCTTAAGTTCTGTGAATGAAGCCCTAAAGGCTCGAGCAAGCCTTAAGGAGGAAGGGTTTAACCCCCAAAAGACGAAAAAGCCCTTAATGAAAATTCTGAAAAACACGAAGACCGAGCGATCGGTGGTTATGACCGATCGATCGGTTGCCTACCGAGCGATCGGTGTTTATGACCGATCGACCGGTCAAAAACTCACTCTCTGGAAAATTTTCCCATACAAAATTTCTGACCGCGCGATAGCTACCGATCGATCGGTTATGGACCGATCGATCGCTGATTGAACCGAGCGATCGGTTCTCTACATGTCCGGACTGTTTTGACCATATCTTTTGACTCGCTCGTCGGATTTCGACGATTCAACTTGCGTTGGGTTCGTCTTTCGAAAACGCACATTTCTGACGTTTCGGAATTTCCGATTTCTTCCTTATTTATTAATTAGACTACAAAAACGGCCAATTAGCTACGAAGGTGCTATTCATTAAGGATGAAAAAGTCCGGGGTGCTACATCAAGCTTGGAGCATTTGTTCAAGTGGATCTTCTACACCAAGTAGGGTTCCCAAATCAAGGGATTTCTTCAAGATCAAGCTTTGATCTTTAAGGTTAGTACACCCTACTAATTAACCTAGTAATAAGCTAAATGATGTTCTTGAGTTTGGTTACCATTTTCCTTGAAATACAACTATTATCCCTAATTGAACAAGATAAATAGAATTGATATGAATGTGTGTGAGAAAACATGAAACAAGTAAAGAGAAGAATGTTGCACACCACTTGTTTGATAAAATGCATGAATGACTTTGGAAACCAAGACTAAGGAAATGAACGACTACGAAATGCTTACACGCCAAATGTTTGATAAAATGCCTAAATGAGAATTAAATGAGTTTGATGAAACTTATGAAAGCACGGATCACGTAATTCTTCTTATAATACAATTGTTGATGTGTGTTTTCCCTATTGCTTAATTATCACATGATTTTAAGAAGGATTAAGATGTAATATGCTTTCACTTTGAATTTCTTATGCTAGAAAATCTCCATGAATTAACACACACCAAGCACGCATGCATGAACCAAACTTTTAAACATGAGTATACATACAAGAAACATAAGAACAAGAATTTTGATTTGTGAAACAAGCATGAATGTCAAGGATAGGGCATATCCCCAGGATATGTCATACCTGACTCACAAGAAAATAAGACAAGCAAGCAAAACAAACAAGAATAACAAGAATACTAGTGTGTTCCGTTCCACCATAGTCCGGGCACTAGTCAAGTCAAGGCAATGAGGCTAATGTGTTCCTTTCCATTATAGTCCGGGCATTAGTCAAGCAAGAATACCAGTGTGTTCCGTTTCACCATAGTCCGGGTACTAGTCAAGTCAAGCAAGATGCTTTTCATTATAGTTCGGGCATTAGCAAAGCAAGACAAGAAGCTAGTATGACCGTCCAAGCCATAGTTCGGGTACTAGTCAAGACAAGACATGAGGCTAATGTGTTCCGTTCCATTATAGTCCGGGCATTAGTCAAGCAAGACAAGAACCTAGTATGTCCGTCCATTTCATAGTTCGGGTACTAGTTAAACAAGACAAATAAGTAAACAAGCAGACATGCATGATTCTCACAAGACAAGAATAATCTCATAAGACATATAAGGAACTCACAAGAAGCATAAGATGAAAAAAGGAAATTACAAGATTTACAAGGTAAGTGAAACATGTTTTAGTTAAAGCATGAACCTAAGGCATGAGTTAAATATGATGTTCAAGATTATACTTGCTAATTGTTCTTGCTTCCGCACTCTGATTTTGTATACATGGATATAATGATGAACTGTACCACGCATGTTATGTTATCGTTATTACTATTGTTAGCTAGTAGCTTGTACTCGCTGAGTATTCCATACTCAGCCGTACTTTTATGTCGACAGGTATACTATACGAGATATGGACTTTGGTCCCTTGGATCGAGGTAGCTCAAGGAGAGTAGGAGGTTATTCGGATGGTTAGCCAGATGTTAGGGACTAGCCTGTGGTCATAGGGTTGGAATGAGATAGAGAGAGAGACATGTATTTTGGGTTTTATTTCTGGGGATAATTGTATCAGTTTGAGTTGGTAACTCATGTTAAGGATTTTATGTACATATTTTAGTTTATATACAGTTATTGTAAACGATTGTACTTGAAATACAATTAAGTTATTAAAGAAATTTTTCGGATCACTATTTGGCAAGCCTTGTATATTCTCGCAGGATTGATTTAAGGTTAAGTCACGTCGCCAAAGTATCCTGCCTCCTAGGTGGTATTTTGGGGCGTTACAGTCTGGGCATTAGTCAAGTATTGGAAGTAAACTCTCATAATAAGCCGTGTAAAGCAAATGAAAGATGGTACATATAAAGTAAAAGACACAAAACAAACTTGTAAAAGTATGGTTTTAAAGTAAAGCTCGAAAAGTATATGATTTTGAAAAAGTATGCACATTTGATATTTGAAAGTATAATTTCCGCCCTAATTTAAAGTATGCATAATGGTTTCGTTAAATTGTATATGAATGCATATTAATGTTCATAATATAATTATCTAGTGGTTTGTATATGCTGAGCTATTCAATGCTGAGCCGAATTATTATCTTCAGTAGGTCCATTTGACATATATGCTCCAAGACCATGGGTTGAAGAAGAGTATGTTGAGAAAAAGCAAGCCTGTTGTGGATCATCCGGAGGAAGAGAAGGCCCATGATAAGTGGCCCTATCTCGATCACTATTGAGAGATGAGAGGGAGAGACATGCACATATTTTGTTTAAGTGGGGATGTCCCTTTCTACTTATGAGTTGTTGAACTTATGTACTTGGAATTCAGTTTATGTTATAGAGAAATTTTCAACTTCTACTTTTAGTAGGTCTTGTATGTTTTTACGGGATGTTTGATGTGCAAGTCACGAACCAAAGTCTCACATGCTCCTAGGTGAAATTTTGAATCGCGATAGTATAAGTGTTCTTTTTTGGGTTGGGTTTCTTGTGCCTTTTCAACTCATTTTTTAAGAAAAAAAATCCTGATTCAAGTTAAGGGGTATTCTTTACCACCTCACCCAATCCATTGGCATCCATATATGGCAAATTAACCAAAGAACTCTGAGTCGTACTCAAACAGCCCCACATTACAAACTCTAGGTCAAGCCGGCCAGAACTGAATAAAAATTGCAAACCCTACCAGGACCATGGTAGGTTCACATCTATCAATCATACTTTCGCTGTCCATTTATACAGATATGGCAATTTAGATGAAATGGCCAAACCGAAAGAGATAAAAAGAGGCTATATGTTTATGGATATACTATAATGCATTATATAAAATACATATAAAAGAGAAGTGTCTTCCATTTCCTTCCCATTTAAAATTTTATCTTCTCAACTGAGCAGGAGCAGACAAACCCACATGCACTCACCATCTTCTGTCTCCATGTCACAGGGCATCTATTTGCGACCACCTGTGTCATATGGCCTACCAACTTGGGCCCATCCCACGTCCCAACAAGCACTACAAACATTACCAGATTCCCCCACTTCCTAGGGGGAAAAAAGAAAAGAAAAGAAAAGGAAAGGATAGAGCCAAAACCTCTGGACCTTTAAAATCAATGGCCGCCCCCTTGACCCTTCATGATGAAAACTAAATACTAAGGGGCGTCGCGTCAGCAACCAGACCCCACCACAGAGGACTGATCCATACTGCCCATTACCCCATCAGAATCTGAATTACTTGGTTTCTCCTCTTCCTTGACCAGAAGCTTCCTCTTGGGTGACAGCCTCTTGGCCTCCTCGACCGTGTATATGAAAATCTTTTTTACCATGCTGCAGAACTCACTGCAAATAAAAAAAAAGATTAAAAAATAGAATAAATCATGAGGCGACTGGGGGACAGGGTGTATTGTAGAATACACTGTAACTCTAATACAACTAGAGTTGCTCACATATTATGTTATAGTAAACTTCAAATCACTTTACAGAGTTATTGAATTGGTATGGCCTCCAGAGTTCTCTGAGGTCATCAGTCAATTCATTCGTCCATCTGCACTTTGGCCCCGACTCCTAGAGGCAACCATGGATACTATCCCTAACATTCAGATTTGTGCAGATGAGGCTGGAACTTGCCAAGTCCAACTTCTAGAAGCTGGAACTCCTCTAGGCAGATGTTATGCTAAGTCTATTTGACATGGGTAAATCTAGTCACAAACATTACAAATGGAATAAGATATCATAACATGAGAAAATATCCAAACGGGTCAAAGATATGCTTAGGACCAATTTGAAGATCTGTAAGAAAAACATGAACCTAGTTGGATTATCACAAGTATCTGATCTTGAATTTTCTAGCCAGCCATGCATGAGATTTTTCTAAACTGATGAAAATAATAGAACTAGATGGCATTATAAACAGGTGTTCACATTGAATTTTGATCAGTTAAATGGCAGTTCGTTAGCTCCTTGATGTGCATGCCAATTATCCTTATATATGCTGCCTTATAGACAGGTTTGCAACTATACTCATGCTAAAAATCTACCCATGTTATAATTTCCACTTTCTTTAGGAGCATTGAATATCTACTAGGTGTGGACCTAACACTTTTCAAGCAACTAAAGGATATTTGTGTTCCAAAAACAAAATTGAAGAAAAAGTTATTTAAACTTAACTGCCAGGGGTCATCCCCGACCATCATCATGTCATCCTCATCATCAGTGTAGACAACCTGCCATTTCTTTGTGGATCCACAGAGCTCACCATCAATGTCAAACATCTCTTCAAATTTCTGGAGCAAGTCTTCATATCGGTCAAACCGTGTCAAGTCCACGGCTCTCCCAACAGCGATCCCTTGCATGTGAACCTGGATAGTATAGTGTAGCAATTAGTTCCATTTGGCACTCAATAGTCCACATTCTTAAGTTCTGTGTCGTTACACATAACTGGTCCTCTTAGAAGTGGATGAACATCTTGGAAATTTATGAATGTGTGGAAACCTTGAAAAATATAAAACAAAAAAACCATGGTAATGTCCACTATATTTTAAGGTAAAGGTAAATCCATAGTTACCAGAGCAATAATGTGAAAACGAAACGCGAAGTGGAGAGAAGTAGGACGCGAGGCTCCAAAAAGTAGGAAAACAAGAAGCGAGAAATGAGATATAGGGGCCTTATCCACTGATATTAGTATGAATAGTCATACCTTATATTTTGCCTACATGTGTGGAGAACTAAGTGCCTTAAAGACTTAAACTATAGTGGATTGTATAAATTCACTACATTCTAATAATCCTTTATCAAAGAGGCTCCAATCCAATGATACTTACTGAAGGTCTATACCATAGACTGTAGACTCGAATCAATACCAATTACCATCGCGTTCCACATACATAACCCTCTTTGACCACTAAAGGGAACATTATGGAAGCAAGATTCCTAGGAAGTTATATTGCCACCCTATACATAGTTTCCGTGCAACTATGGGTACTACAAAACAGTAAGATGAACTCAAAACTTGTAACAATAGCAATTTATATATACATATATGTGTGTGTATAATAGCAAGTGAAAGTTGTCGCACAAGTTAAAAAGTGCGACACATAAAAATGATCTACAGTCATGGTTCCAAAGTAAATACATCAAAGAAAACATATGTCCTGAAACAAAAAGTCGTGAGTCATGACCAAATAGAGATACAATACGGCTTAAAGTCATAAATATACTATCTTATTGCTAACGCAGCTAAAATTATTCACATGAATTTTACGAGATTTCCTAATTTATTCTTCATTTCAACAGTTTCCAAATTTTATTACAATATAAATTTAATTAATAATTTACATGCACGCACGCACGCACTCACACATACATACATACACACGAACTCACATGTATACGCATTGATATCTCCATAAGGTGTCCTCGTCTATTTTTATTTTTTAATTTAAATAAAACTTTAACTTTTACAATGAAAAAATATCTAATTATGAAAACATGGTTAGAATACATCATATATTCCATGCCTTTCTTGACCTATAAGTTTCTAATTTGTTTTAGTTTTTTAAGATTTTCTGTAAATTAAGTTAAAATATGAGTTCTAATTTTTTTAGATTTTCTTTTTTACTAAACAATTATGTTACAAGTGTAGGTAACTCTTGCATACTGTCTATTGATTATAACAGATACATGTAATGGGTCTCCAACCATTAGGGGTGTAACTTGGGCACTGGTTCAATCTGAACCCCAACTTCAGGAAAGGTTATGCTTGGTTTTTCAAACAATGGGTTAGGCATGGGTTGGGTGATCACAATACATCTGAGTCGGGTTCAGCACAGGTGAGGCATGGGGCAACTCAATGTGAACCGAACCCGCTTCATGTAAACTTAATATAACTATATGGATGCAATATGTGAAGCAACAAAGGTGTCTGGTCCAGTGGTATGGTACTTTCTTTGGCTGTAAGACACTAAAGAGGTCTTGTGTTTGAT
Organism: Tetracentron sinense; assembly: GCA_015143295.1. Taxonomy (NCBI): domain Eukaryota; kingdom Viridiplantae; phylum Streptophyta; class Magnoliopsida; order Trochodendrales; family Trochodendraceae; genus Tetracentron; species Tetracentron sinense. Next base: position 56,314,831 of record CM026552.1, read on the forward strand.
TCTCAATAGGCTAAAGCTCTTCTGTTGCTCTTTTACAAGTCCAACCCCAACTGACTCTATACAAGTTGCTTTAGGGTTAAGGTTTGGGTTGAGCACATTCGGTTGATTCTTCGGGTTTACAAGTAGAGTTTCTAGTTCCAAAGGTTGAGCTTGGGTTGGCAGTCCCAAAGCATAGCCTGAGTTGCATCCTACAGTCAAAACATATCTATTAAACCATATACAGGTTTTATTAATATTCATTCATTATGATTTTACTAAAAAACATTCTTTACTGGTAAAACAAAAGAGACCCTGACCAGATGCGACAGTGTCCAGTCCACATTCTATCATTTAACGGTGGATATAACTTCTAACTGTTAACCATGTCAATACTCATTCTCATGGACATGTCGGCATTTTGAAGTGCGCCAGTATATCTGAGGCATTTTCTATTTATCCTTTTTTTATTGTAATTTTTATTGAGAGCACCAAGGCAGCCAGAGACTTTATCACCAATTGTTGAGAAAAGGATACATCTGGCCTACTATGGTAGCTGATAGTAAAAGGTATGTCAAAGCATGCAAACTCAGCCAGTGCGTACCATGAAAAAAAAATTTATAGTAAAAAGAGTGTATCCAAGCTTGTAAACCTCCAAACAAAATACTGTTAATAGGTGTAGTAGTTGAACTACCTTAGTGCAGCTTCGAGTTTGCCTGCTTTGCATCTCATGGGGAGATCTCACGCATGATTTCTCAGGCTCGCTGCTTGCCGCAGGAATATCAGACTGCTTAAGATTTAATGGATGAGATTGCCCATCAGAGTCAGCATCTAAAGACGGAAGTGGCTGATCTTCTCCAACTCTACCAGACATGGTCACCACTGGTAAAGCTTCTTCTACATTGGAGTTGTCAACTAGCTGGATCCCAAACAGCCTGTACCCACTACCAGTTTCCTTTCTATTTTCGCCACATTCTTTATTGATAATTGGAGCAAAAGACTCTGTTTGAGGCTCCGCTCGGTTAGACCAATACATTGGATTGCTAGAAATTGCAACTGGGGAACTGTTCCCCGTGAATCCGAGAGAGCTGACCCTCGTCACTGAGGAGAAGAAAGAGGTTGAATTGGGTGATGGATAGAGATCTCGCCCACGCTGTAGGCCAGTATATGAGTAAGCCGAGGGGGAATCAACTGGGGACATACCTGATCGTACAGACAACCTTTCCTGTTGGAATTGCCATTAAAGAAATAGAAACAATGAAGCAGTACTTGAGGATAAGAGTTTATACCGAATACTGAAAGGTCTGATGTTGGGGAAGGTAAAACTGCTGGCCGCACCCTTTTGTTCCTTTGCGCTGGTTGGGAGGTCGAAAGATTAGCTGCCACGAGCGGCTCCAATTCCCACGGTGAAACCCTTTCCGGCCGTGGGATTGATGAAGGTTCATCCCATTGAACCTGGACATGAAGACAGAACCAGTCATGACAGAAGGTACAGAATACATTTTGATATGAAAAACTAAACAGAGAGTTAGCCAAGATCTATAAAAGCCTGCAGATTAGAGCATTAGAATCCAATGATCCGGCCATTTTAAATTAGTGGAGTTGAATTGACTTGATTGACCTTTTCAAATTTTCAGGCTTTTCAAGAAAGTCTTGGGTACATCTTAAATAAATTACGGCATGAATGGATGCAAGATTGTTTGTGCCAGTGCATCGTAAGGATCAACCCTCGACCACGTCGAGTGAAAACGCTTATACGAGGGTCAAAGTTGCAACTCTGAAAATGGAAAAAATTGGACTGATAAAAAAAAGTCCTAAACATCCTGTGGTCAAAGAGGTAACCAAGGAGATATAAAGGCCCTGTAGCAGATTAGGTCAGACTGGCTAAACCTAAGCTTACAGGCAAACAGTCCTTTAAGGCTCTTTCAGTCCTTGAATATATCAATGATCAAATCAAAAGTAAGTAGAAGTTTGATAAAGAAAACTATTTACCTTTAATGACCTCCACTCAGAATCTGCCCAGCATGAAGATTCAGCATCCCCAACACCAATTATTGTACCACTGAACCTGTAAAATTATGAAAGTAGTAATTGTACTGCTGCCCACTGATTGATAGAAATTTTTTGTCTATATTACACCTAAATGATAAGCCAACAGCAGAATATACCTTCTTTCAGGAGCCTCCTCTCCCTCAAATCTCATCTTAAACCTCATACCAACAGAGAGCTTGTGACTCCTCGCTTCAAGGTACTTGTTGACACTTATGATAAACTCAGACGGACTTGTTCTGGAATTAAATAGTGCTGGTTCAGTGAAATGTCTCTTTCTCAAATAATGAGAATAGCAACTATTAGGAAGACTGAACCAATGCTAGGAAACTAGAAATCCACCAAGAACTGATGGAGTTGACTTGGTTTGCATGCCTATGAGAATCATATTCACAAATCTTTTTCTTGGGAATTTTATGCAAAGGGAATTTTAGGGTATTTATTTTTATGGGATTTCACCATGAATAAAACAAAAGCCAGACCATCTATTCAAAAACTTCAATATGTTATTTTCTAATGATCTAATCATAAACATCAAAATCTCATGAAAACCTCAGCATTCTTTTGTGAGATAAAGAGCTTCAGTTTTTTGCAAGATTTATCATTTCTCGGGACAAACTAAAGGATTAATGTTCTTCTCAGTTCATAAAAGATCAAATAATCTCTCACCGTACCCTGCTAAATTTTTTCACTTACAAAGAGTTTTTCACCGACTTGAAAACCAGAAATTGAAAATTCACTTTTTAAATGCGGTCCAATTTTCTGAACATTGATTGGAACATAAGAAATACCGACAAAATGAATATTATAGCATAAGATATATCTTGGTTAAATTAGGCAAAGGAGACAAAACCTTGGCTTGTAGAAGACAGAGAAGAGGGTTCCGGTTAAAATAGCATGAGAAGCAGTAGCTAGGACCCCAAGATGCATGCTGTGACTGGATATAACAGATGATGGCATATTGCTTAGTTGTCTCATGAGCCTCCTAACTCCAACACGCAACTCTCCATCTTCACCTCTGGAAAATATTTTGATGCAAACATTATTGGCAAGAGAGAAACAAAACTAAAACAATGCATCACTTCCACCATGCGCTATGTAACTTGCCTCAGGAATATAAATGCATCGCCAGCAACCAGTCTCTTAGAACTAACAAAGACACTCCACCCAGTTGTGAGTAAGTGGCGCTTGGGTTGCCCTGCAGGTAATGTTTTGATTTGTATATTAGCAGTCTAAAGACTGAAAATAATAATCAATGTCATAAGTGAGTACCAGGGAGCCAAATGGTAGCAAGAGTGCAAGACAACTAAATGGTAAATTGGTAACTGAATCTTCAAATTCTAATCAGCATGAGATCGGTGTTTAGTATGAGTCTGTGTCAGACACAGTGCTGCCGCACCCATTTATTATCATTCTACTAATGAAAGTACAAGGAGTATATCAAACTTTATGTAGACGTAATTACCCTTCACCTTACTTTATTTTATTATATATTACCTTATTATATAAAAAATTATATTGAAATTTCATTCAAATTATTATAGTAGAAGTATAGTTTGTTTACAATTGATAAGTAGAAGTATATTACAATTATAAGAATAATCCACTACCTCATACGTATCAATGACAATGAGAAGAAAGTGAGTCTTATTAGTAGGACCCACCAATAGATTCTCCCAAAGGATACATTATAGGTATCTTAATTGGAATTCCAAACACATCTTTTAAAGTGATTACAAATACTCCCTATCAAGGACTCTATCAGAAAGTCCTTGTTTTTTATACATTTATTAGTTGAACCAATACATAATCAGCTATAATAGTAACCAACTAATTTAAATTCATATAAGAAAATTAATATAAATTCATGTCATAAAATTAATTAATATAAAGAGAGTAACGTCTAATTAAAAATTAGATTTTTTTTAATCTTAAAAGATTTATGTTTTTCATTAATAATGAAAAAACATGTGCAAAGCAGGTGGACCTTTGCTGGTTTAATAAATGTGCACGCCAATCATCACTGAGCTATTTCACTTATGGACTATGGTGGCAGTTTAATCAGAATCAACCTGTGGTAATTACCAGAAACCCCTTTGAGCTCTAGAAAGACTAATAAATGTTTTAAAAACATAGAGCCCATTCCATGCATCCTGAACTTTGGGAAGTGATCCCATGATTGGACTTACAGGTCCCATACCCAGCACATAGACCTACAGGTCCCATACCCATCACATAGGCTGGGTAGCATGGAAGACAATCAAGGCGCCAGCAGGTTTCCTGCTCAAGCAGTTTGCAAAACTAAAGTTCCAATTGAAGCTGTTCCGTATTCAAAATAACAAACAAGTTTCTTGAAAAGTGAAACCTCGAAAAATATGACGGAAATGCCACTCATTTCCATGCAGATCTGTAGAAATCAATTCCTGCCAGGGTGGATGCTGTGACATATCCTGAACAAGAAACAAGAACTCAAGGAGGGCAAAACTAGAAAACTGTAGCACTGAATGATCTAAAAAGAGACAAAATAATAAAATGCTCACCAATGGCGGCAGGCAATCATCTGCATGCCTTCGAAGAACAGAGAATCCTCCATGGGTGCTTGTGTCAGAAGCAGTAAGTGTCTTGCAAAATGAGTGGACTGTGTACCTCCGAGGTTCCGGGAGTGGAGCATCTGGACTGGTAACCTCACTTTGCTGATCAACGAAGGGAATAAAAGAAAACATGAACCGCCAAAAAGATAAGAAATAGAATACCACAGGTTAGAAGCAAAATATTATTAGATTCTAAATGTCTCTATTAAGAGGAGACAGGTTTAAATTAGTACTGTAACTCTAGGGTAAACAACAAGAGAGAGAAAGAGAAACTCACATCTGGTTCAGGTAGCAAAGTTATTTGTGCATAAACTTCATCTGTTTCTGATTCAGCCTACACTTTCGAAGAAAGAATATAAGTGAGCTGAGAACAAAGAAGAAAAACCATCTTTCATGTGTTTGTGAAACAAAGATGAAAAGAAATCAATGATGTGAACATGTGAAATGATCTTGGAAAACTTACCCGAAGCTGAACATGAACTACTTTGCAGAGGATTTTAGATGGCAAGTTGAATGAAGGCATCTGTTGGTCCAGCCCCTGATGTGTTGATGCTTCAAGCTGTAAGCAAAACAAATATGAAAGATCAGACTCCAATTCGGTCTTTCTTCTATAATTCATGAGAGTTTGAAATATCTAAAAGTTCTGACCTATTTTGGGAGTTAAATAAGAAAAATTACACAAAGATCCAAACAAAGCCACTTTTCATGGAGAAAGTATACTGTGTTCTTATGATCGAGAACAATAACTGCAGTTTGAAGAAACTAGAGTGCATAAACACTGTGATTAAAGAGACTAATCTTGAAAATATATCATTTAGGTCTAAATTTCAATTTAAATATGTAATTCCTGAGTGGATAAAAATCCTCAAGCCCTTCTTTTTTGCATTAGAGTAGCTACCATATGAGATCTTAGGTATCTAAATTCAGGTTAAATAAGTGATACTTCGGTCTTTTGTTCTTTTCTTTTTTTAATATTTGGGTTCCTTTCCTTTGCAATAAAATGCACTGCATAGTTTTCAATTTACCTGTTCCATATGACCTTGAGGAAAGTAATAAACCCTCTCCCCTTCACGAGGCACGGTAACCAGGGGTCCAGCACAGGCATGCCAAAGTTCCTTGTACAGAGCATCACCAGAGGACCCTATAAACAAAAAAGGCCATGGAAAAATTAATGATAACCAGATGGCAAAAAAAAGGAAGAAAGAAGAGAAACATGTTAAGGAAATAAAGATATTGGTTAGGGTTTGAGCACCATTTACAACTAGGAGTCCAAAGCTTCACATTCAAATCCCAGCTTCTACTACGAATATGCAATTTGAAGAATATAGGAAGCAATCCAAATCTAAAAAACAAAATCAAGAAATGCATAACCAGAAGTAATGACTGAAACTTCAAACCTAAAAAAAAAAAAAAACGACTGAACCAAGTTTAATTTCAGAGCAAAACAGATGAACAATATTCAACTGTTACAGAAAACTTGAAAGACCAGATAGAAGGTGTTCTGAAGCAATTGCCAAACATAGAAGTAGACAAAAATTAATGTCTCGTGTAAAATTGAAAAGCAATTGCAAATAGGAAAGAAATTCAAGGGGAAAAAAATCCTAACCTGTGTTATGTCCTCCAGAGGAATGATTTGGACCCGCGAGTGCCATGAATAAACCAACACCAAATCCTCAAAGCTCTCAATCTGTAACCGCTTCTGCCGTGAATTTTAGAACCAGTTAGATTCCTGGGATAGGAGAGATTTTTCCCAAACCCAAAAGAAGAAACTCAATATCTAAGGATATTATGTTGAAGGAACCCAACTTCTCAATTTTAATCCTTTCAACAACCCAGCACCAGTAATCAGAATTTCACGTTATTCAAATGTATTTGCACCCGGAAAATCTCCTCTGGATCTCGGAATAGCTGAAAATCTGTAAAAATATCTTCTGAGAGGGCTTGTAAAAAGCGTAAATGGCTTCTGTGCAGCTGCTCCGCTTTCACTGTAGAGGACTTCTTTAAACGTATGCCTTCAATTAATGCGGAAAGCTGTTCGATCTTTAATGGCAACAAAGTTAAAAGGGCTTGGTCTCTTCAAGAACAGGTTCAGCTGCTATCCAACTTCAGTTTCACAATCGACAGATCTTCTGCAAGGACGAACGGAGATAAGTTAAACTTTTTTTTTTTTTTTAAAAAGGGAAAAATCATTCAGAGGCAGAAGATTCTCGAGTAGCAAAATTTGCGATCAGAAGGTGGAAAAAGGTTTTCCCTTCGATTCGTTATGTGGATTCAGCAGAAGGAATCTAACAAATTGGAATCAGTGATGAGACCTAAACAGTACGGACAGGAGGAACCAAATGAAACGAACTGCATCCGAAATCGAAGAACTTCAAAAAAAAAAAAAAATTCTCCAAACTACTCAAGTCGGAGAGAAATGGAATCAGACCAAGAAATCCAAAAGATTAGCAACAAGCCTCGGAATCTACCCTAAGATGATCGAAATTCGACGTTTATACACAATTTCCCTAACAGAGACCCTAAAATCCGCCATTTCTGTAATAAAAAAAAAATTAAAAATAAACGCTTGATTAGGGTTTTGCAGATTACGCGAAATCTATCCAAAAGAAAAAAACATTTTCTTTGAATTCTACCAAAAACAAAAGTAACATGTTAGGCGAATTTCCTCCAAGAAATCCTAAAAAAACTGAAATTACCTTCAACAACTCCAATTTTTCTTACCGATCCGAAGGAATTGATTAGGGTTTTGCAGGGAATGGAAGATAGACGGATCGATCGATCATCAGAATAGATAGATTACCACGGAGTCTCTCTCTCCCTCTCTCTCTGTTGAGGCTGATAGATGAGTGCGCAATGCGCATCCACTAAAACAGATCCAAAGCGTACTCTGAAACCTACAAGCTTCTTCTCCACGCGCAAAAAGTAAAAAAGAAATATATTGTTTCTTTGCATTTATTTATATTTTTATTTTTATTTATAATTATTTTTATAGAAGTATCATTGTGGACGGGGGTAGGAATAACTGAACCTGATACCTTTCGGAACACTTGTCCACTTTTGGTTTGCTGCAATAATCCTTCCCCCTCTTGATATGGTGGTCGTCTAATTAGGGAACACTTGTCTGCTTTTGGTTTGCTGCAATAATCCTTCCTCTTCGTGATAGGGTGATCGTCTAACGGCATGGATGCGTCAACTATCAACACGATCAAGTCAGTACAAGGCTTGATGATGGGAGGATGGTTAGGAAGAAAAATTGATAGGTTGTAAACCCAAAAATGTTAGTCTCAATGATACAACTCTATGTACCTTTAATAATTTTGATGATAACTCAAATAATGAAATAATATTTATATTACTAATGTCTTCCTTGAGAGTTTATGAAAAACAGGATATAAGAACATTAGTCAATCATTCAAAAAAGTCAGCATGAAAATAATCAGACAAGTCAATAATAAAGCTCAAAGCATCCAAAGTCGAAGAGAAGAAGCAATCTACTTGTAAGAAGTCCAGTCTGTAAAATCCAGTTTTCCCTAAATCTCTACAACTGAGCTATTCAACTCCTACCACTGAGAGATTTTTATAGATTGTTATTCTCTCTTATATAGCTTAGTTAGAAGCTTTGTATTCATTCTTATTCATCTCATTAAGGAGCTTGTGTATGATTCAAAATCAATCACTTCATCACTCTATAAAATCCCAGAATCTGTGAAGCAAAGAGATGACTGTTCTATTGCTTTGAAGGTGTAATCTCGACCCGAAACAGAGATTGTAAGAGTTTGATCTTCACCTGAAGAAGATTGTACGATAGTGGATCGTAGTTCAATCCTTGAAGCTTGGAGAGTTAAAGGCAGGGAGTAGGCGGGAGTGCCGAACCTCGATAACAAATCTCGGTGTTTGATTTCTTTACTCTATCTCCTTCTTTTTTCAGTTTAATCATTTAGAACTGATAGCATCTTATTTATCTTTCAGTTAACTTAGTTTAAAATTCTACAAAAGTAACTAAGATAGAATTTTTAGTTTGCCAAGACCCTATTCACCCACCCTCTAGGGTCAATTTTTGGGCAACAATTGGTATCAGAGCCTAGTACCCTAGCTATTTAGATTTAATCAACTTATAGTTAAAGATTTTAAATGACAAACATTTTTGCTACTACCTTAGGAGATGGCCAATCGATCACCTGACCTCTATTGTTTAATGGAGAGAATTACAACTATTGGAAAACCTGGATGATGTATTACATTCAAGCTCTTGACTATGAATGATGGAGAGTTATAGTCAAAGGTCTACATCTTCCCACAAAAATGGTGAATGATGTTAGAACTCTTAAAGTAGAGAAAGAGTGGAATGAGGCTGATATTAAACTTATTCAGATAAATAATAAGACTATTAGCAATTTATACTGTGCACTAAGCCCACAAGAGTTTAATAGGGTCTCCGGATGTGATTCAGCTAAAGAAATATAGGACAAACTTCAAGTTACATATGAAGGAACAAATCAAGTGAAAGAAAAAAAGATAAGCATGTTAGTTCATAAATATGAACTTTTCAAAATGGAAAAGGATGAATCCATAGGAGATATGTTTACTCGCTTTACAAATATTTTGAATTGACTAAAATCTCTTGGTAAAGTTTACTCCAATGCAAAAAATGTAAGGAAAGTTCTTCGCTCACTCTCAAAGAGTTGGGGTCCCAAAGTCACTGTTATTCAATAAGCTAAGGATTTGACCAAGCTTTTAATTGAGGAGCTTCTTGGATCACTCATGGCCCATGAGGTCATAATGAAGGACCAAGATGATGAGTCAAAAGCAAAGAAGAGACTTGCCTTGAAGTCTATTCAAGAAAGTGAGGAAGAAGAGAGTGATGAGGATGATGACATCGCTCTAATGGCAAGAAAGTTTAAAAAGTTCTTGAAGTACAAAAAGAACTTCAAAAAAAGGCCTTACAAAAGAGAATTCTCCAAAGAAGTGGCTAAGAGAGAATCAAGCAAGAAAGAGCAAATCATTTGCTATGAATGTAAGAAACTGGGACACATTAAGACCGAGTGCCCTCAACTCAAGAAAGGTCATAAGTTCAAGAAAAAGGTAATGAATGCTACATGGGACGACTTCGAGGAAAGTAGGTCGATGAAAGCTCTAACAATGAAGAAGTTGTTAACATTTGCCTAATGGCTCTTGAGAATGATGAGATAAACTCTTCCCCAAATGAATCTCTTTCATATGAAGAAATTAGGAAAGTTTTTGATGAGCTATACATTGAATTTCGAAAATTAGGTTCAAAGAACAAAGAACTTAGAAAAGATAAACTTTTACTTTCAAACCTAAATTAAACTTTGCTAAAAGAAAAAGATAATTTTCAAAAAGAGAATAAGACTTTGAAAAAGAAGGAATTGATAGTTGTTTATGAACCTCAACCTTCCACAAATGAATGTGATGAACTTAAAACTAAGGTTGGGGACTTAACAAAATCCTTGCACAAATTTGCAAATGGTGAAAAAAATCTAGAAATAATTTGTAGCCAACAAAGATGTGTATTTGGAAAAGCCAGAATTAGCTATCAACCCTTTACCAAGCAAAAGAATTATGAGACATTCTTTAACAAACCACCCAAAACTTTAAAAACTCCTTCAAATGCATTTTATAAATTTTATGGTGATGGAAGTAAAGACAAAAATGTAGTTAAAAAAATTTGGGTCCCAAATGGAACATTCACTCCTAAGACTAACCAAAAGGGACCAAATATGATTTGGGTTCCAAAGGGAACTTATCCTCCCAAGATCAATCATAAGTCAATTTGGGTACCAACCAAAATGGCTTGGGCACTGGGGGGAACATATCTTGGAGTTACTTAAATTTATCTTGTAGGTATGTTTGAAGTCTAGCTCCTCCAAGACGACATGATTCTTGGATAGTGGTTGCTTAAGATGTAGCATCCCAGACTTTTCTATATTTAATAAATGGTACTTTCGTAGCTAATTGGTCTTTCTCGTATCCTAATTAATAAATAAGGGAGAAATTGGAAATTCTGAAATGTCAGAAATGTTCATTTTCGAAAGATGAACCCAACGCAAGTTGAATCGTCGAAATCCGACGAGCGAGTCAAAAGATATGGTCAAAACTGTCGGGACCTATAGAGAACCAATCACTCGGTCATTAGTAGCGATCGATCGGTCCAAAACCGATCGATCGGAGGCTATCGACTGGTTAACTTTTTTGTATGGGGAAATTTTCCAGAGAGCATGTTTTTGACCGGTCGTTCGGTCAATAACACAGATCGATCGGTTATAACCACCAATCGCTCGGTCTTCGCATTTTTGCAGAAATTTTAGTAAGGTTTATTTCGTCTTTTGGGGGTTAAACCCTTTCTTATAAGGCTTTGCCCGAGCCTTAGGGCCCCATTCACTACACTTAAGAGATTTTGAGAGATAGAGAGAGAGGAGAAGGGGATTCCTAACCTATGTTTTCCTTTTGAGAAGAAATCAAGAGTTAGGCTACCCAAGATTTGTTCCAAACCTTAGATTCTTCAAAGCCAAGCCTCAAGCTCGTGGGGGAGTCTCTCTCAAGCAAGGGCAGCATTTTTCAAGGTATTTTCAATAGGGTTTCCTTCTCACTCAAGCCTTCTTCAAGCAAGAGTCCTTCTTCTTGCAAGTTGGAGCTCCAATCAAGGTTTACAACCAAGATCAAGCCTTGATTCAAGGTTAGTACACCCTACTAACTTCCCCTAGCAATAATCTAGGTTTCTATGGTGAAATGTGATTCTTGCTATTATGTTTTCCTTTCCTATGAAATGTAACATCTCCAATAAATATAAATAAGATAAGAAAAATGTTCGAATGTGTGAATGGGATGTGGATGGTGGCGATTGGATGCCGTTGGATGTGGATGTGATGTGTGAAATGGAAAACAGTGGATGAGCATTCTATAAATAATGAACATACCATGATGATTGATGGAAAATATGCGCTAAAAAGGGTAAAGAAAAACTACTAGAAATGTTGCACACCGGATGTCTGATAAAATGCCTAAACCAAGAATAAATGAATTTAAATAAGGAAATGGATGTAAGCCCTATGTAACTACTCTTGTAAATGATGATTTGACCAAATGCTATGTTGATCCCCTAAATGCTTGCATGTTATACTATGAATCGAAATGTGATGCGATATTCCTCTTGTTACATGTGTTCCCATAATTGTCACTATTGTCATGTACACGAGCACGCATGTTTGCATGATCCGAGATTTCAAGAGCATATGCATATAATAATCAACAAGAAAACATTGCATGTCAAGGAGGTTGGTAGCCCAGGGACATTCGGATACTAGCCTCTGGCTCACAAGAAAACTGAAATTACTTATTGTCAAGGAGGTTGGTAGCCCAGGGACATTCGGGTACTAGCCTCTAGCTCACAAGAAAACTAAACAAGTAACTAAAATCAAGCATACGTCAAGGAGGTTGGTTGCCCAGGGACATTCGGGTACTAGCCTCTGGCTCACAAGAAAATCATATATTAAGGAGGTTGGCAGCCCAGGGAGATTCGGGTGCTAGCCTATAGCTCACAAGTTACAAGATGTAAGTTTACAAGATGATGACAAGGCATTCATGCATGCACGCATACATGATTTCCTCAACCATACCGAGACATGAAACGGATTTCCAAGCATGAGTTTTACTGGAGTTTTCGCATTCATGCACGCATGTCAAGATGATTGTATTGTACCATGTTTAACATTGTTTCGTTGTGATGTTCCTCTTACTGCTCTGTATTGTATTACTGTTGTTGTGTTTTATTATTGTCATGGTTAGTTAGTAGCTTGTACTCGCTGAGTATTCCATGCTCAACCGTACTTTCATGTCGGTAGGTATTGAGGGAGCCCTCGACCCGGAGCCTTGGGTCGAGGAAGAGTACATAGAGGAGAGAAAGCAGTCTATTCCACTACAGTCTCAGGCGGACCGAGACCTTGACGTGTGGCCATACCTCGATTACTGTTGAGGGGAGAGTACGAGAGGGTCTTTTATGTATTTTGATATTTTGATAGGTGGGCCTGTCCACCTTAGAATTGGATATGCGTTGTGTATATGTTAACTTGGAATACTACTTGGAACTTTAGAAGAAAAGAAAAGGTTAGTTCACATGTTTAGCTTCCGCACTCTGATTGTTATCCTTATTGTATTGTGTTAGCCATGTTTACTTCAGATGGTTTGACAGGTACACATAGTCACTCCTAAAGTATCCCTTAACTCCTAGGGGGTATTTTGGGGCTCAACACAAGACATATGTCGGGAAATAAGAGTCTATTTTTATCAATCACTCCTAAAAATGGAGGACATGTGACCTTCGGGGACAATACAAAAAGAAAGATCATCGCTATATGTAATGTTGGTAAGTATGGTACTACTTTTAGTGAAAATATTCTTTTAATAGAAGGCTTAAAACATAATCTCATTAGCATTAGTCAATTATTTGATAAATGATTAAATATATCTTTTAAAGCTAATATGTATATAATTAAAGATAAAGACAATGTTAAAACTATGCTTATTGCATATAGAAATAAGAATGTTTATACTCTTGAATTTGATGAATTAACTTCACAAAATATGTTTTGTTTTTCCGCTTTAAATGAAGTTAGTTGGCTATGGCATAGAAGACTAGGACATGCTAGTATGGACTTATTGTCAAAACTATCTAAGAATGAACTTGCTAAAGGTTTACCTAAAACTAAGTTTATTAAAGATAAAGTTTGTGATACATGCTAATTGAAAAAACAAATAAAGACATTTTTTAAAAAGAAGAAAGAAATTTCAACTTTTAGGTCATTAGAACTATTGCATATGGATTTATTTGGTCGTAATGATGTTGCTAGCCTAGGAGGAAAGAAATATGATTTTGTGATTGTTGATGGCTATTCTAGATTTTCATGGGTATTGTTTCTGTCGCACCCCAAAATCCCCCCTATGAGTTAGGTGAGACTTTAGGTGTGACTATACATAACCTGACAAATCATCCTACAACTGAACAAGGCATAACATAGTATAATGGGGACATGAAATAGAGTGCAGAAGCTAAATCAATGCAAAAGCTTAAGCTAAATTTTTCTTTTTCTATACATGACTAGTATTCCAAGTTCATATACAAAACATAACAAGTAAATGTGGACATGCCCACCTATCAAAATACAAAATCATAAAACACACACACACTCTCTCTCTCTCTCATTAGTCATTAGGGTATGGCCAGCTATCTAGGTCTCTTGCCTCCACCTGAGGCTCTACCATAGGCTTTATGTGAGGCTCCTCCTCACCATAATCCTCCTCGATTCAAGGACCCGGAGCACATATGTCATATGGTGTACCTATTGACATCAATAAGTATGGCTAAGTATGAAATACTTAGCGAGTATAAGCTACTAGCTAACAATAGCAATAATGGAATTCAATTCATATTATCAAATTTAAACGATATAATGATCATAACATGCATGGAAATAAATGCAAAAACTCCGTATGAAACCCTTACTCATAATTCATAACTTATTCTTGAAAATATTTTTTCGTGTTTTCAAAGCTTACTTGCCGTGTTTAAAACTCATTCTTGTCTCGTGAGAATCATGTATGTCTTGTCTTACTTGTCATGTCATGCTTGTGAGCCAGGTATGTAGATACCCTTCAGCGAATATAGAAAGCAACTTGTGAGCTGGGTATGTAAATACCCTTCAGCGAATATAAAAAAGGTGCACCAACATCCTTGTGTAACACTCCAAAACTCCACCTTGGTCGTAATGGGACTTTGGGCCCATTACACTGCTTAAACCTGTTTAACTCCATAGAAGGCAATACTAAAAAGCGAGTCTACAAAAAAATGAGAATAATAAAATTTGATTTATAAAATCCCAAACCATCCTATACAAATGTAATATGCCCAACATAACCCACCATAATCAGGATAGTCTAAACCACCAACAAAAGTAAGATAGTCTAAGCAATATTCTGAAACACATAAGTCTATTACAATCTCTTTCAAAATGTAAAACAAGATCTAATAAAGTGACCACTAAACTAACTTTCGAGTTTCCTCAACCAGAGGCTCACTTTCTTCTTCTATCTCGACGTAGAAATCCTCAACCATGGCTCAGTAATCAACTCGCTCTAAACCTGCCAACAATAACAAGTCAATTGAGCATTGACAACGCTCAACGGATATCAAAGTAAAGTAACAATAATAATAACTCATGCTCAAAACCAATATCAAATTCACGCGACAGTTAAAAAATCAATGACATATTTATATGACATTTGTATAATCCATGATAGGTTCATATAACATAATCAATAACAGGTTCATATGACATTTGCATAATCCATAAGAGTTTCATATAGCATAATCAATAACAGGTTTATATGACATATGCATAATACATGATAGGTTCATATAACATAATCAATGACAGGTTCATATGACATTTGCATAATCAGAGTGCAGAAAAGATGTGAGCATATCATGATATGTTTCATTGCCCTTGTAATTCCGTGTTCATGATTCAGTACTTGCAATTCAATGTCAATGTCAGTCAATGCATGATAAGTTCCACATTCATGTTTTGGTACTTGTAATTCAGTGTCAATGTCCGACAACGCATGATAAGTTCAATATTCTTGTTTCAGTACTTGTAATTCAGTTCCAATGTCCAACAATGCATGATAAGATCGACAACACATGATAAGATCCAACAACGCATGATAAGATCCGACAACGCATGAGAAGATGCCCTTACAAGGTATGATCGACAACGCATGATAAGATGCCCTTACACGGTATGTTTGACAATGCATGATAAGATGCTCTTACACAACATGTTCGATAACGTATGATAAGATTAGTGTTCATGATTCAATATTCTTATCCGACAATGCATGATAAGTTCAATGTTCATATCATCACCTTGACTCATGTACTTGTGAGAATCTTAGACTTAAAAGATAACATGCTTATGCTTATGAGTCTTTGAGCAGCTTATTCAGATCCCTCATAGGCTTATTCAATCTATAAGGCATATGCAATGCTTATGCTTATGGTCGACATATGTGACTTGTGAAGTTCTTATCTTAATATACATGTGAGTTTGTGCATAAGTGTCACAATTAACATTCGAATTAGTCATCGCTTAGATTCTGATCTCCTACTATGGAAACTCTACTATACTGTCCCATACCATATAGTTAGAGAATTCCCAGTTTGGAAGACCTTTCTCTAAGCTTTGTCCTACCCGAATATCAATCATCATACGATATAGATAGACATAATTTAACATTCATGATTAATATTCGAACTCGGTCATCGCCTAGACTTCAGTCTTCCTCCAAGAAACTTCACTATGTTACATCTCCCTAGTTAGAGAATTTCCGACCTGGAGGACTTCCTCTAGGCTTTGGCCTATCTGAATATTGATCACCGTATAAGTGTAAATAGGGCATAATATAGCATACGAGTGTTTAGGGCATAATTTACATAGTCATAGTAAACAATACCTTATCATGATTTCATGATTTTCTTAACCAACTTCATAAATAGTAAACCTTATCTCATTCCCTCATTCATAGAATATCATAATAGTAGAATCATACTTAATAGACTTTGCATCACAAATAAAACTCTCATGTTATAAATATAATTCCACATTCATTTCCATATAATTTATAACACATGCAAAACTCTTATGTTGTATAAATAACACATGATATCTCACTTGCTTAGTTTCTCAATTTCAATAATATCATATTAACACTGAAAACACTCTCAAGCATTTGAACAAACACCTTAAGTGTATTTATTATGTGTACATTGCCCTTTCCTATTTTTCCATCATACAATAGTTATTCACATAATCCATGAGCATTCAAAACATAACCCATAATCCAATTTAAGCTTCTAACATATAAATTCATCTATATCTTTCCTTAAACATGCAATATCACATACAAATTCATCGTTTATCATACTTAGTCAATAAACATAAGAATACAAGGTTTAAATTAGAGGAGATATCGACCATTCATACATAATGGAGCTTGTAGTACATGCAAAACTCTCATTTCAAGAGTAAAATCTATCATTCATGCTTATTACCTACTCATCTTTGCATAATCATGTAATACCCTTAATAATTCATAAACATTCTTATTTAGACATGCAAAACATTTACTAAGGTTAGATTAGAAAGGATATCGACTTTAGGGATCCTTCTCTTGGATCTAAATCGCTCTCAAGAAGCTTTGATGAAGATCTACAAGCTTTTTTTACAATCTCTTAGCAATCTCCTTCGTCTCCAAGCAATCTCTCCTTTAGAACCCTAGGTTTCCTCTTCTCCCTTGCCAAAATAGGTTAGATGTAACAACCCCAAAATCCTACAAGGCTAAAATAGGACTTTGGAATCGTCACATTCCCTTAACCTGCTTAAAATCCATGCATACAAGGCTTACTATACGAGTCTCCAAAAACGAGAGTAATAAAATTTCGATATATAAACTATAACCAACCTGCACAAGTCTACGGTCAACATATACAACTCACTATAAACCAAAAGGTCTGAATGCACAACTATAAAAAAATCTAATGAGCAACATCCTCTAAAAAGTTCTATTACAAAATCTCTCAACCAAACAAAACATAAACTAATAGGTGTAGCCACCCAAGACTCCTGCTCCTTCCTTGATGGGCTCACATTCTCCTCCTTCTTCGATGTAAGTCTCCTCAATCCACGGCTCTGCCATGTGCTCCTGCTCTAAACCTACTAAGACAAAATCCGGCTGAGTACAAAAGTACTCGGTGTGTATAAAATCCAACCAACAATAATAATATACCTGCACTTAGGTAGAAACATATCCAATAGCATGATAACATAATCAAAGTACGGAAAAACGTGTGCGCATATACATTATATCATCACCTTGACACGTGAACTTGTGAGAATCTTAGACTTAGAAGACAATATACTTATGAGCTGCTTATGCTTATGAGACCACGTGCTCGTGAGATGCTTATGCTTATGCACTTATTCAGATCATACAATGATGTGACATGCCGTTCTTGGCGGATACGGACCATGCCTAAGAAATTATATAATTGACATGCCGTTCTTGGTGGATACGGACCATGTCATACTTATTCAGAATGTCATACGTATGCTATGCTTATGCTTGTGGTCCACATGTGTGACTTGTGAGACTCTTATCTTAACACACCCATGCATATGTGCTTAAGTGTCGAAGTTAACATTAGAGTTGGCAATTGCTTAGATTCCAATCTCCCACCATGGAAACTCCACTATACTGTCCCATACCAAATAGTTAGAGAATTCCCGGTTTGAGAGATTTTCCTCTAAGTTCATGCCTTCCCGACTATCAATTTCCATGCAAGTAATTAGACATACTTAACAAATAATCACATATACATATCTTATCATGATTCTTAACATAATTCATAACCAATTTCCTACAATTCCATAGTAGTATATTAGTATCTATCCTCTCAAACATTTTCACAAACACCTTGGGTACGTAGATTATGAATCCATTGCCATTTCACATTTTCAACATTCTATCAAACCATAACTCACCCATACAATCCAAATAGAATCCACATCCACACATTCATCTTATCCTCCATAATATTTGCCATTCTCCACACATTACTTTCACATCATTAATCCATATTTCCATCCATAATAGCTTACTTCATACCAAAAATAGGGAAAAACACATCTAATTCCTATTTCTATCATTTCTATCATACTAACATTCAAACACATTATAATAGGGTTGTTTAGGATAGTATATCGACCTTAGGAATCCTTCCATTGGATTTAAAACGCTCCCAAGGTGATTTGGGGAAGCTTTCCAAGCTCTCCTTGCAATATCCAAGCTACCTCCTTCTTTCCCAAGCAATCTTTCTCTCAAAACCCTAGGTTTCTCTTCCTTATGCCAAATTAGGTTAGAAATAGGTAGAGTATTCTAATACCCCGAAATAGGATCCCTATTTATAGCCCCAAGGTTTGAGGATCAAAAGACCAAAAAGTCCTTACTGAAATTCTGCAAAAACACGAAAGACCGAGCGATCGGTGGTTATGACCGAGTGATTGGTTCTCAACCGAGCGATCGGTTGAAAACACCCTCTCTGGAAAATTTATCATACAAAAAAGTTAACTAGTCGATAGCTACCGATCGATCGGTTGTGGACCGATCGATCTCTAATTCTGACCGATCGATCGGTTTTGTACCGATCGATCCCTAGCGATCGGTGTTCTGCAGATTTTTGACCCATTTTACTGTTTTGGCCATAACTTTTGACTCATTTGTCGGATTTTGACGATTTAACTTGCGTTGGATTCCTTTTTCGAAAAAGAACATTTCTGATATTTTAGAATTTCCATACTCCCTATCAATTATAGACCAAAAAGTCTCCAAAGTTGATTGATCTGCAATTCCATCAGACAAAACATTGGAAAACCCGCCTTTTGACTTAGCTTAGACTAAAGATATGAAAAAACATTAAACATGAACCTCGAAGAGGGTTCCAATACCTTTCTAATGGTTCAAGAATCACCCAATTCCAATAAAGGTGCCAAAATTGGAGCTTCCTAAAGTTCAGGGTGTGATATGACATCCATCTGCTACAAGTTTGATTAAGCCTTAATCACACTATACTAATTAGATATAAATACATAAACATTAAAATATCACAAGGACCATAATACCCCTAATACTTGTAATAAAGACATGAAAAAGATTCGGATCTCTACATTAGAAATGGGTAGGATACTCTAAAACCTCGAAATAGGACCCCTATTTCTAGCCCCAAGGGTTTAAAAACCCAAAAAAAATGCAATTTTAAGAAAAATTGGGCTCGTGTGCGGTCGATTGCACCTATGGTGCGATAGATAGCACTTAATGTAGAGACCCGAATCTTCTTCATGTCTTTAATAAAATTATTAGGGGTATGATAGTCTTTGTGATGCTTTAATGCTTATGCATTTATATCTAATTAGTGTGAGGTGATCAAGGCATAACCAAAGTTATAAAGAGAGAGATGCCTTAATATATCCTCAAACTTTAGAAAGCTCTAATTTTGTCACCGCTTATCGGAATTGAGTGATTCTTGAACCATTAGAAAGGTATTGAAACTATCTTTGAGGTTTGTGTTTAATGTTTTCCTAGATTTTGAGTCTAAACTAAGTTAAAAGTGGATTTTTCAATGTTTTGTCTGATAAAATTACAGACCAATCATCTTTAGAGCCCATTTAGACCTTTAAAAAATCCAAAATAGGATTTGTCTATTAGAGACAAAATTGTTTCCCTTTAAAAGATGAGTAGAATGCAAGTTGAATCGTCAAAATCTAATAAGCGAGTCAAAAGTTATGGTCAAAATACCAAAGTGAGATAAAAATAAGTCGGAATCAGAGGTGGGCTGCGATCTATCGCAAATCATGTGTGATTGATCACAAAATAGTGTGATCTAACATAAATTTCTATGATCGATTGCATTCAGGTGAGCTTTTTTTATTACCTTTGGGGTCTAAATGCGATAGATCGCACCAAAGGTGCGATCGATTGCACGCGGACCCAGATTTTGTTTAAAAGACGTTTTTTTGGGTTTTTAACCCTTGGGGGCTATAAATAGGGATTCTATTTTGAGGTTTTTAGGGTTCTAAACCATTTATACCCTAATTTGTCAAGGGTTTTGAAAGAGAAATTTCTTGGAGAAGAAGGAGATAGTTTGGAAATTGTAAGAAAAGCTTGGAGATCTTCCTCAAAGCTTCTTAGGAGCGATTTGGATCAAAGGGAAGGATCCCTAAGGTCGATATCATTTCTAATCTAACCTTAGTAAATATTTTTCATATTTTAAATACGAATATTTATGGATTATCAAGGATATTACATGATTATGTAAAGATGAGTAGGTAATAAACATGAATGAGGGATTTTACTCTTGAAATGAGGGTTTTGCACATGCTACAAGCTTTATTGTGTATGAATGGTCGGTATCCTTTCTAATTTAAACCTTATATTATTATTTTTATTGATTAAGTATGATAAACGATGAATTTATATGAGATATTGCATGTTTAAGTAAGGATATAGATGAATTTATATGTTAGAAGCTTAAATTGGATTATGGGTTATGTTTTATGAGTTGTGGATGTATAAAAATGATAGTGAATGGGTTAAAATGGTAGATGGATGGATTATAGATGCATGGAGTGGGGTTGAGCTTGAATTGAATGCTCATGGATTATATGAATGACTATTGTATGATAGAAAAATAGGCAAGGGCAATGTACACATAACAAATACATATAAGGTGTTTATTTAAATGCTTGAGAATGTTTTCAATGTTAAATATGATGTTATTGAGAATTAAGAAACTAAGTTAATGAAATATTATGCTTTATCATGCTAAATTAGGTGCTATTTATATAACATGGGGGTCTTGCATATGTTATAAATTCTATGGAAATGAATATGGAATTTTATCTATAACATGGGGGTTTTATTTGTGATGCAAATTCTATTAAGCATGATTCTACTATAATGATGTTCTATGAATGAGGGAATGAGATAAGTTTACTATAAGTTGGTTAAGAGAATCGTGAAATCATGATAAGGTATTGTTTACTATGATTATGTAAATTATGCCCTAAACACTCTTATGCTAAATTATGCCCTATTTATACTTGTAAGGTGATCAATATTCGAATAGGCCAAAGCCTAAAAGAAGTCCTCCAGTTCAGGAATTCTCTAACTAGAAAGATGTAACCTAGCGGAGTTTCTTGGCGGAAGACTGAAGTCTAGGCGATGACCGAGTTTGAATATTAATTACGAATGTTAAATTATGTCTATCTATATCGTATGGTGATTGATATTCGGGTAGGACAAAGCTTAGAGGAAGGTCTTCCAAACAGGGAATTCTCTAACTATATGGTATGGGACAGCATAGTGGAGTTTCCATGGTGGTAGATAGGAATCTAAGCGGTGACCAATTCGAATGTTAATTACGACACTTATGCATAAACTCATGTGTATGTTAAGATAAAAGCTTCACAAGTCACACATGTGGACCATAAGCATAAACATTGCATACACCTGATAGACTGAATAAGCCCAATGAGGGATCTGAATAAGTGCATAATCTCATTAAGTTGTTCAAGGACTCATAAGCATAAGCATGTTGTCTCCTAAGTCTAAGATTCTCACAAGTGCACGAGTTAAGGTGATGATATGAACACTGAACTTATCATGCGTTGTCGGATCTTATCATGTGTTGTCGGAACTTATCATACGTTGTTGATCTTATCATGTGTTGTCGAGACTTACCATGCGTTGTCGGATATTGAAAGTAAATTACAAGTACTGAAACATGCATGTGGAACTTATTATGCGTTATCGGACATTGACACTAAATTACAAGTACTGAAACATGAATATGGAGCTTATCATGCGTTGTCGAACATTGACACTGAATTACAAGTACTGAATCATGAATACGGAATTATAAGGGCAATGAAACATGTCATGATATGCTCACATATGTTTTGCACTCTGATTATGTAAATACCATATGAATCTGTTATTAATACCTGTTATTGATTATGCTATATGAACCTGTCGTGGATTATGTAAATGTTATATGAACATGTTATTGATTTTGTAACTGTCGTATAAATTTGATATTGGTTATGAGCATGAGTTATTGTTATTGTTAGTTAGATTGGATATTCGCTGAGCGTTGTCAATGCTCAGTCAACCTGTTATTGTCAGCAGGTTTAGAGCGGGTTGATTGCTAAACAGTGGTTGATGATTTTCTATATCGAGATAGAGGAAGAAGGTGAGCCTCTGATTGAGGAAGCTCGAGAGTTAATTAGGTGGACACTTTATTAGACCTTATTTTATATTTTGAAAGGGATTGTAATAGACTTATGTATTTCAAGATGTTGCTTAGACTGTCTTACTTTTGTTGGTGGACTATCCCGATTATGGTTGGTTATGTTGGACATGTTACATTTTTGTAGGATGATTTGAATTTTATATATCGAATTTTATTATTCTAATTTTGGAGACTTGTGTAGTATGCCTTGTAGGCATGAATTTTTAAGCAGGTTTAAGAAATGTGGCGACCCAAGGTCTTATTTGGTCAAGATAGGATTTTGGGTCATTACACTTAGACTCGAAAGAAAACTCCAAAAATTCGCTTGAATGTGATCGATCACACTTGCTGTGCGATAGATCGCACTTGCTTTGCGATAGATCGTAGCTCTAATCCTCCGCTTTGGTATTTTGACCACAACTTTTGATTCGTTTATCGGATTTTGACGATTCAACTTGCGTTAGACTCATCTTTCAAAGGGAAATAATTTTGTATCTAATAAAAAAAAATCATAATTCTAATTTGTTAATGGTCTAAATGGGCTCTAAAGCTGACTAATTTGAAATTTTAACAAACAAAACATTGGAAAACCCACTTTTGACTTAGCTTAGACTCAAAATTTGGAAAAACATTAAACATAAACATCGAAGAGGGTTCCAATACCTTTATAATGATTCAAGAATCACTCGATTCCGATAAGAGGTGACAAAACTAGAGCTTCCTAAAGTTGAGGGTATGTTAAGGCATCCCTCTCTTTACAACTTTGATTAGGCTTTGATCACACCACATCAATTAGATATAAATACATACATATTAAAACATCACAAAGACTATTAAACTCATAATACTTGCATTAAGGGCATGAAAAAGATTCAGGTCTCTACATCTTGACTAGCCCAATGTCCGGCATTATTGTAGAACCCCAAAACCTCATGTGTATAGCCGGTGAATAGTGTGTGTGAATAGTGCTAGTGAAGGCTTGATGCCATATGTAAGCGATGGGATGGTTTTAAATGATAACGAGATTATCGTGTTTCTAATTTAAAGAATAATTTGTTTTAAAGTATGTTCAAGTCTTAAGAAAGTTTCCAAGGTTCAATTGGATTAAATGAGAAAGGTTGGAAAAGTTCTAAATGTTAAAAATGTGAAAAACAAAAAAAATGGCAAGAATCAGGGCAAAACCGGTGGATCGATTTTACTACCGGTCGACTAATAGGCAACTGGTCGACTGATGCCTACTACCAATCGACTGAATATCGCACTAAGTGTATGGGGTTTAGTTCCAGAAGAGGGTGTTTGGACCGGTCGACCGATCCTCATTCCCAGTCAACCGATCCCCCGAAAGTTTTGCAATTTGGTCTGTTTTGCCAAATCATTAAGGGTAGATTGGTCTTTTGACCTCCCCTTTTCTATATAATCCCAATTTTGTGGGTTGAGGGTTTTATAAACCCTCAAGCTTACATTTTAAAGAATTTGGGAGAAAGAAGAAGGGGAGAAGCTAGAGTTTTGGTGCATGGGTTGTTGGATGATCAATTGGAGCTTGGATCTCTTTCTTTAAGCAAAGATCTTCATTTCCAAGCTTGGATTACTTCCTTGAAGGTTGAATCCCATTCTCTCAAGATCCCTCAAGATCTCCTTCAAGTCCTCAAGGTTAGTACACCCTCCTAGTTAGCTTAGTAATAACATGGGTTTTCCGTTGAAAATGATTATGCTTGCGCTTATACATTCCAATTCTTGAAATGAACCAATGTTCCCTAAAATATATAAGATAAACTAAATAGTGAAGGAGGTGTGGGATGTATAGATGGTTGAGTTAATTGGATGCCATGTGGATTGTGATGGATGTTGTGTATGGAAAAAGATGAAAGGGCAATGTACAAATAAAACACACACCCAAGATGTTTGATGAAATGCGTGACAAGGAAAAAGGTGAAAATAAATGATTATGAGCATGTTGAACGTCATGTGTTTGATAAAATGCTTGTATGAGAATTAAATGAATTCAATTAAGACTATGAAAGCATGATTCATATAGTTTTCCTAAATGTTAATTTTGGTCAAATACTCTATGTGATTGCTTGTAACCTCACATGACTATAGATAGAATTGAAATGCTATGTGTTATTCCTTAAATTGCCTATGTCATATTGATTGTCACTCATTGCTACACACAAGCACACATGCATGCATAAATCGTGATTTTCTAGTTTATGTATATGAGAAACCAACCAATGACAAGGCGCTTAATTTGCAAAACGAATGATAAAGCCGGACATCAGACCTGTCAAGGATAGGGCATATCCAAGGATATGTCATATCTGGCTCACAAGAAAACAAGACAAGTATGACAAAGCCGAACTTTGGGTTAGTCAAGGATAGGGCATATCCAAGGATATGTCATATCTGGCTCACAAGAAAACAAGGCAAGAATGATAATGTTGGATAGAGGGCTGGTCAAGGATGTTGGTGCACCTTTTCCATTTCGCTAAAAGATACTTACGTATCTTGCTTACAAGTTGCTTTCTATATTCACTGAAGGATATTTACGTATTCGATTCACAAGTCGCTACAAGGGCACTAACATCTGGCTCACAAGATAAGCATTACAAGGCAAGTCAATACAAGACAAGAATGACAACACAAGTGTGATTCCAAACAAGAATAAGTTTTAGACACGACAAGCAAGTTTTGAAAAAAAAACACAAAAAGATATTTTCAAGCATAAATAGGAATTATGAACATGAGTGTTATACGGAGTTTTTCGCATTTAGTTCCATGCATGTCATGATCATTGTATTGCTTTAATTTGATGTTATGAATTATATTTCGTTATTACTACTGTTAGCTAGTAGCTTGTACTCGTTGAGTATTCCATACTCAGTCGTACATATTGATATCGGTAGGTATACGGTTCGACATATGTGCTCTGGGTCTTTGGATCAAGGAGGATTATGATGAGGAGGAGCCTCATGTGGACCCTATGGTAGAGCCTCAGGTGGAGGTGAGAGACCTAGATAGCTAGCCCTACCCAAATGAGTATTGAGAGAGAGAGAGACATTTTATGATTTTGTATTTTGATAGGTGGGCATGTCCACCTTTACTTGATATGTTTTGTATATAAACTTGGAATACAGACTATGTATATAAAATAAAAAAGTTAGTTTATGCTTCCGCATTGTTTTAGCTTTCGCACTCTGTATCATGTCTTCATTATATTATGTTATGCCTTGTTCATTACAGGATGGTTTGCCAGGTTATGTATAGTCACACCTAAATCCTAGGGGGGATTTTGGGGCGCGACAATTATCATACTTGTCTTGTTTTCTTGTGAGCCAGATGTGACATATCCTTGGATATGCCCTATCCTTGACTGACCAAAAGTTCGGTTTTATCATTCGTTTCGTAAATCACGTGTCTTGTTCTTGGTTGTTTTCCCCATATACATATATTAGAAAAACCTCAATTCATGCATGCATGCGTGCTTGTGTGTAGCAATTTGTGAGCATCATAGTGACATGAAACAATTTAAATACATCATATAGCATTTCAACATTTATATAGACATGTGAGATTGGAAGGGAATCTATAGAGCATATCAAAAGTACCAAATTAGGAAAACTCCCTAAATCATGTTTTCATAGTCTTAGTTTAAATCTCATACAAACATTTCATCAAACACATGGCATTCAATATTTCAATAGGCTTTTAAATTTATATTTTCTTTGTCAAGCATTTCATCAACCATCTTGAGTGCGTGTTTTATGCATACATCGCCCTTCCCCATTATCCATCACACAACAATCATCCACATCCTACATGACATTCAACTCACCTCAACTATCCATCCATCCCACACCCCCATACTCATTTAATTACATCTTTACATTTTAGGGAAACATTGGTTAACCTCAAGAATATGGAATATACAAGCTAAATCCATAATCATTCTTAATAACAACCAAGGTTATTACTAAGCTAAACTAGAAGGGTGTACTAACCTTTGAGGATTAACTCCTAACTTGAAGAAAACCCCTTGAGTGAGAAATCCAAGCTAGATGGGGAGGATCCAACCTTGAAGATGAAGATCCTTGCTTGAGGAGGATGATCCAAGTTTGACTTGGGCTCCACTTCATCTCCAACAAAAACTCCCTTTGGAATTTCCCCAATCTCCCTTCTCTTCCTCTTCAATCCCTCTTAGGTTTAGGTTTTCCCAAAACCCCCAAAGGGCCAACCTATTTATAGCCCAAGGGTTGAAACCCTCAATTCTGAAATTTGGCACCCGTGTGCGGTCGATCGCACACTAGCTATGATTGATCGTAGCTTGCAGTTCGATCTATCGCACTGGAGCTGATTTGTCGCACATGAACCCATGAGCTTCTGTCCAATTTTTCACTTGGTGCAATCGATCGCACACCACTTGCGATCGATCGTAAGTCCACCCGAATGTTTTTCTCAGTTTTCCCGTGACTGTGATTGATCGTACCTTACCTGCGATCGATTGTAAACCCCATTTTCTCCTTTTTGACCCCTTTAGATCCTTTTGAGTGTTTTCACCCTTGTTTCCATCATCCTTAGGGCACTAACCTTCTTTATATACTGTAAAGTCCATGTTTTATGTGTTGGCTTATTACGGTGTCAAAACAAGTGAGTCTAGGTGATTAGTGTGTGTATCTTGTGTCATTGCCGTCAAGCATCCACGACAAGTGAAGTTGAAGACTTGGTTGATCATTGCCTTCGTTTCACTCATAGGATGGTAAGTGACCTAGATACCATGTGACCTTAAGTGGGAATTGACTTAGATTAACCATAATATGATACATTAGGTAGACATTGTCTTAGACTAATCATATGGACCCTAGGTGATGAGATATGTAGTGCAAAACAAGTTTAAAATTTTTCAAAAAACCAAGGTTGCTTGTAGGTGGCATATGTCCCAAACCGTAGCTCGGATTTTGTTCCATAATATATCAAATCGACCGTGTCAAAAAGAGTCACAAAGTTTATGATGGGTGAATGAGCTAAAAATGGGGTTTTAAAATCAGGTCTGCACCTCAAGGTCGACCTTGACCATTGAGGGTCGACCCTGATATGTGAGGTTTTTTGTATGGTGCAAATGGGCAAAAGCTTACAAATTGAGGGTCTACCTTGGAGGATACTTCGGTCGACCGAAGTGCATAGTTGGGTCGACCTTGATATGGGATTTCATCCAAATTTGATTTTTTGCTATTTTAGCTATTTTGGCAACTTCCTTCTTGGTATTTAGCAACCCCTAAACTTGGTTTTTGATAGCTTATATATGGTGAAGCCTTCTCGCTCATGGAGTAGAACTTTGGGAGAGTTTAGAGAAGGTTTTTAATTCCTTCTAGAGTTCTTAAAAACTCTAGAAACTAATTGTTCACCTTCCCATTGTTAGTTGCCTTCATCCTAGAGTTTACAAGTCAAAAGCTTCATTATAGCTTGCTTGGACTTTTCCATTGATGGAGTCCATCTAGGAATTGATTCTTATCAAACCATCAACCCGTTCTGGATAGAACATCTTGGTGGAGTGTTCCAGAGCCTTTGTGAAGGAGATCGATCCGAGAAGGATCATGGATGTGTGATTTGGTTGGTGGAATCCGAAGCCGTCATTGACGGAGATCGATCGGAAGATCGTGGACTATTTTTGAGACACAAAAAGAAGTACAAGCGGTTGCAGTTGATCACGAGACTTGTGAGTACGTATGAATTTTCAAGGCTTGAAGGACTAGGAACTGAAGGATCGTAGTGTCGAGTTCGAAGGAGTCAAGTTCGAGTCTTGTAAGTTCTTGTTAACTTTGTCTTAGTGGATTCTCATGGCTGGACTAGATCCCGTGATTTTTCCCGAAAGGGTTTCCATGTAAAAATCCTTGTGTTATGGTTTGCTTGTTTCTCTCTATTTTTGCACTTTAAATTCATCATCCCTTTAATTAATAACTTAATTGTTAAATCATAAAAATGGTAGATAGAATTATAGGGAAACCTAACCATCCCCTCAAACTTGTGAGTTCTCAACTCAAACATCGGATTTGAGGTTTACAGAATTTTTTCAATTGGTATTAGAGCAGGTTCACTAATTTATCAATGTGATCTTGTCTTATATTTTCGGTGAATATGAATCTCTAAAAAGAGGGAGGTTCCATCTCTTATCCCCCCATTATTTGATGAGAATAATTATGCCTATTGGAAAGCTTGAATGAGAGCGTTTCCAAAATCATTAGATAAGAGAGTATGGATCTCCATTGAACAAGGTTGGACCCATCCAACAAAGACCATTAAAAATTAGACAATCCCTAAGCCTTCTTCTGAATGGATAAATGTAGAACTTGAAAGTTGTAGATGGAATAGTAAGGGTCTAAATGCAATCTTCGCCGCTGTCACACTCGAAGAATTTTGACGTACTTCTAAATGTGACACTTCGAAAGAGGCATGAGACATTCTTCAAATTACCCATGAAGGGACTATACGACCGTCAAGATCTCCAAACTTTAAATACTGACCTCTAAGTTTGAAAAGTTGATAATGAATGATGATGAAAATTTTGACAGTTTTTATGCTAATCTGAGTAACATTGTTAATTCTAGCTTTAATCTAGGGAAAAAAATTCTTGAGTCCAAAATTGTTAGAAATTTTTTGAGATTTCTACCTGAGAGATTTCGATCAAAGGTTACCGCCATCGAAGAGAGCAAAAATATTGATGCTCTCAAAATCGACGAGTTGGTTGGTTCTCTCCAAACCTATGAGTTAAATTTGGTTTGTGGTTCACTATAAAGTGTGAACCCCTCTAGTTTGTGGAGAACAACTTTGAGAGAGTATAGAGAGGGTTTTTAACTCCTTCTAGAGTTCATAAAAACTCTAAAATCTTAGTGTTCTCCTCCCCTTTGTTGGTTGCTTTCAACCTAAAGTTTGTAAGCCTAAAGCTTCATACTTGCTTGTTTGGACTTGTCCATTGAAGGAGTCTATCTCCATTTTGATTTTAAAACCATAAACCTGTTCTGGATAGAACAACTTGGCCGGAGTGTTCTAGAGCCTTTACGAATGAGATCGATTCGAGAAGGATTGTGTTAGTGTGATTTGGTCAGTGGAATCCGAAGCCGTCATTGACGGAGATCGATTAGAAGGTCATGGACTATTTTCGAGACACAAAGAGAAGTACGAGCGACTGTGGTTGATCATGGACTTGAGGGTACGTGATGACTTTTTGAGGCATGGAGGACTAAGAACTGAAGGATCGTAGTGTCGAGTCTGAAATAGTCAAGTTCAAGTCTTGTAAGTTCTTGTTTACTTTGTCTTAGTGGATTCTCATGGCTGGACTAGGTCCTGTGGTTTTTCCTGGAAGGGTTTTCACATAAAAATCCTTGTGTTATGGTTTGCATGTTTTTCTCTATTTCCACACTTAAAGTTCATCATCCCTTAACTTAATAACTTAATTGTGAAAATCTCAAAAATGGTAGATAGACTTATAGGGAAACCTAATCATCCCCTCGAACTTGTGAGTTCTCAACTTTTTCAGGCGGTAATCTCAGTACCACAATTCCTAGAGTTTTATCTTCAACAAGATTACACCCCTTTGGGTGAGGCCCTGGTCCATCCCAGGGCCATGGTTAGACTCCATAGACCTTCTATCTACCCTGGTCCTTCCAGGGACCATCTTGCTGATTAACCATGGTTAATTTTATGTAACCCAGAGACTATCCACAATGGCGGTAGATAAACTACCGCCATTATTTGATACCAAACACAGTGTGTTCAGCCCACTGTGGGGCCCACTCCAGGCCATCTCCATGGCCCACCAAAGGCCCAGGACATTCTTGGAAGTTCCTTCTTCAACCCTGATGGGTCCCTGACCCCTTGGGTTCATCCCTAACCCTAGTTCCAGACCTGCAAACCATCCTTGGAAAGGCTTGGTAATGACGGTAATCTTATTACCGAGGGCCCAAACCAGGTAAGAGGCTACTCTAGGCCCTGCCATGCTCTCTGGGCTCGCTCTGACCTACCTAGACCTTTAACTAGGGTTAACCTTGAAAGTATGTCTTGTTTTAATTTTAGAAAAATAGTTCTTGGGGGGCATACATCGAATCCCAAGATCTGACTAAGATTCTAATTGATTTTTTTCAATGAAGATTAAAATCACAATCACCTTTGCGACTTCGATATTGATAAGTCAAATCCACGATAGAATGGTAGACCGAAAAATCTTCACAAGTGTCAAGTCTCCTTCGCAATCCACACGAACCTTCTTTTTCTTCAAAGCTTTTTTTAATGGAAGCTAATGACACTTTCGAAAATTCCAGCTCTTGAATCTTTAATAAAAGATCTAATCTTTATGATCAAGATCACTTCTTGATCTTCTTCATGATTTTCAAAACTTAGAACTCAAGAGAAGAATAAAAAAGGGGGAAGGGGGCTGACCGTACACCTCAAGGGAGAGAGGGGAGGGCGTGAGATTGAGGAGAGGAGAAGGAGAGAAAAATATAAAAAAAGATTGTGTCCAATGCCTTTGGAGGTCCACCCTTTTATAGAGTATCTTGGGTTGCTTGCAACCTAAGTCTCCTCTTTCTAATCCAATTAGAAGTCCTCAACTGTTTCCTTTATTGATTTCTCCTAATTAATTAGGATTAATCATTAATAGAAACTAACCTTATCCATTAGTAACTAACTAACCATATCCTTATCCAATAAGGAATCTTAATTAGTAACTAACTAATTAATGATTAGTAACAAACTAATAGAATCCCTAACAATTAGCGAATCTTTAATTAATAACTAACTAACCTTATCCAATAAGGACTAGTAATTAAAAACTAATTAAATTAAAGGCTTATTCCTTGAAGTGGGTGTCCCACCCTAGGTGGGCCCCACTCCCACACGCCCCTTTGAGGGTTCCAAACCCTCTTTGGTCTCTTATGATCTTTTATCAAAATCCCCAATGGGTCCTACCCATTTGGTTTTTCACATCTAATGTGATCCCATCTTTTAGAGCTTCACTATACCATATAGTGATTATTTAGAGAAATTAATTAATTTAATTAATAATTAAATTAAATACTTTAAGAAGGTCCTAGTGTGTGGGATCTAAAGGGATCTCCTATTTCTGGTTGTGGAACCAAGTACTCAACCTTTTGGTTAAAGCATTGTTACTTGGAAACACCTTACCTATGAAAGTATGCCTCTTTTTAATTTTAGAAACACAGTTCTTGGGGGGCATACATC
Organism: Tetracentron sinense; assembly: GCA_015143295.1. Lineage (NCBI taxonomy): Eukaryota > Viridiplantae > Streptophyta > Magnoliopsida > Trochodendrales > Trochodendraceae > Tetracentron > Tetracentron sinense. Next base: position 56,346,592 of record CM026552.1, read on the forward strand.
GAATCCCAAGATCTGACTAAGATTCTAATTGATTTTATTCAATGAATGTTAGAATAACATTCACCTTTGCGACTTTGAAATTGTTAAGTCAAATCCACATAAGAATAGTACTCACAAAACTTCACAAGTGTCAAGTCTCCTGTCGATTCACACGAACCTTCTTTTTCCTTTAAAGCTTTCTCTAATGGAAGCTAATGGCCCTTCCCAATTCCATGCTCTTTTATCTTTTCTTCTTTACTTTGATCCAAGAACCTTTCTCGATAAAACAAGATCCAATCTTGATCTTCAAAGAACTTGTTCTTGATCATGAAGATAAAAAACCAAACAAAAAGGAAGAAGGGGAAGGGTGACCGTACACCCTCAAAGGGGGAGAGGGCTGGGCGTAAACTTGAGGAGAGGGAGAGAAGAAAAAATTCTGGAGAATTATATTCCTTAAAGGGCTGGGCATCCACTCCTTTATATAAGTTCCCTCTTGGTTGCTTGAATTGTAATCCAATTATAATTCATTAACCTTATCGTAATCCAATTAGGATTCCTCAATAGTTTCCTTTATTGATTATTCTCCTAATCCAATTAGGATTAATCTTAAAAGAAACTAACCTTATCCATTAGTAACTAATCTTATCTTTATCCAATAAGGAATCTTGAATTAGTAACTAACTAATAGAATCCCTAACAATTAGGGAATCTTTAATTAGTAACTAACTAACTAACTAACTAACTAACCTTATCTAATAAGGATATTAGTTATTAGAAACTAATTAAAATAATAACAATTATTATTCCTCCTTGAAGTGGGCATCCCACCCTAGGTGGGTCCCACTCCACACGCCTAAAGGGTTTCCAAAACCCTCTTGGTCACTTGAATTATTCTTTTATAATAATTCTCAATGGGTCTTACCCATTTGGTTTTTCACATCCAATGTGATTCCACCTTTTAGAGCTTCACTATACCATATAGTGATTACTTAGAGAAATTAATTAATTTAATTAATAATTAAATTAAATACTTTAAAAAGGTCCTTGTGTGTGGGATCTAAAGGGATCTCCTATTTCCGGTTGTGGGACCAAGTACTCAACCTTTTGGTTAAAGCATTGTTACTAGGAAACACCTTTCCTACACTCCATTAGGATTATAGAATTTTATCTATATCCCTGGACTTCCACCAATCACAATTAATGTCCATTAACACAATGTGATTAACCTCCAAGAAATAGAGAATTGCTTGTAAGTACCATCTCACAGTATATTTACAAATAAATCTTTCCACATTCCGATATCACTTGTAAGCTTCCGGGATTGGAACAATTCCATTGTCTTAGTCCCTAACTTATGAATAGAACTCTTTCTCATGATTACTTTTCATTGAACTGAACCTCCAAAACACTTTTGAAGAAACATTAGAAAAGAACTGACATATATATTTATATATACTTTTCCATATTAAAAATATCAACTTCGATTAAAACCATTTTACCGAAAAGCACCAGTACAGGATTTAACAGTTCAGTTCAACAAGTATCACCTTGATATCATTATCTCCAATTAAGGAGTTGTGGATTCCTTATTGAGTGTTTCCACACTTCTTCAAACATTGTGTACATGACCCAACGTACCCGGAGTTAGTCCTGTGTATTGGACATTGCCGATTGACACATCAAAGCCATATAGATAGATGTCTGAGAAGATGTTAACCTCTCAGGTCTAAGGATAATTTGTTAAATGGATAACCCTAATACAATCTGACAGTGTATTCCATAGGGTATCCACTAGTGACCCCGTTCAGTATTATGTACTTGCTACATATACTCACATGTTAGTCAAGAGTCACCACTCTCTGTGAATGAGATTCATCACACTATCTCATAGAACTACACATGTACAAGCCATGATGAAGTACGGCGCCCAACCAGTACTCTAGAGGCTTCGAACAATATTAGGTTTACAAGGAACTGGAAAATCTTATCTCCTCGCAACCTTTGCATGATTTTCCTACAATGTTACCTATGGAACTTTATGTCATCATCATATGAGACAGTAATTAATATAAATACCCTTTATAGTTGGTTGTGTGAATATGATGCGTGTCTAATCAACATAGAAAAGTCTCTTATTGGCTTTCGAGGGCATATATGTCCAACAACCTACACTTCATTAAGATTATAGAATTTTATCTATATCCCTGGACTTCCACCAATCACAATATTGTCCATTAACACAATGTGATTAACCTCCAGAAAATAGAGAATTACTTGCAGGTATTTCTATTTCAAGATTTGTTTACAGATGCATCCCTCCACTTCCAATATTGTTATAAGCTTACGGGACAATATCTAATACTGTCTTTAATCCTTGGCTTATATTCAGAACCCATTCTCTTTGATACTTTTAGTCAAACTTGGACTTTCAAAACATTTTAGAAATTCTTTAAAAGAAATAATAATTACATTTCATTTATATAGAAAATAAACTTCTAGATAAAACCATTTCATCGATAAATACCAGCGCTGGGTTTTTCAAGTACGGTTTTGACAAGTATCAACTCAATATTAATTACTCTATAAGAGTAGTGGAATCCTTATTGAGCGTACACACACTTCTAATATAGCGTACATAATCCAACGAGTCTGTATTTAGTCCGGTGTGTTGGACATTGACGATTGGCTACATTAAAGCTATATAGGCAAATACTAGAGAAGATGTCGACCTCTCAGGTTAAGGACAATCCGTCAAATGGACTACCCTAAATATAAAGACAGTATATTTCTAAGGGTATCCATTTAGCGATCTAGTTGCAATATAAGTACTTCTTACTTATATCCACATCTTAGTCAAGAGACCCTTCTCTCAGTGATTGAGATTCATCACTCCATCATATGGAACTAATAATGTGTAAGTTAGTAGAAATACTTTGTCCAGATGTATCCTGAATAACTTAGAACAATTTTAGGTCTACAAGGAACGGGAAAACCATATTTCCTTAGCAATTAGTTATTAATCAATTAGATGGTTTTCCTACAATGTTACCTAAGGGACAAAGTAGTCTCATCTAATGAGATACTATTAATGTGTTATCCAATGCAGAAGACAATGTGTGAATGTAAAATATGCTTTTATTGATTAAGTAGATTAATACATTCCGGAATGGCTTTCGTGGGCAAATATGTCGAACAATCTCCTACTTGCACTCAAAGCCAATCTCCTATGTATCTAATACTCATCGACTCTAGATGTTTCTCAAACACCTTTTGAGGTAGTGCTTTAGTAAATGGGTCCACCACGTTATCCGCTGATGCAATCTTGGATAACTCGATGTCTCCTCTTTTGACAATGTCTGGAATCAGATGGAATCTCCTTTCAATGTGCTTAGTCTTCTGATGTACTCTAGGCTCTTAGTCTTCTGATGTACTCTAGGCTCTATGGCTTGAGCTACAACACCACTATTATCATAATAAAGTGTGATATGAGATCTCCAAATCTAGGGTTTTCTTCAAGATCAAGCTTTGATCTTCAAGGTTAGTACACCCTTATTAACTAACTTAGTATTAACGTAGGTTTCTTCTTGAAATTGATTATGATTTGATAATATGTACCCTATTCTCCTTTAAGATCAATGATTCCTAAAATTTATGCAAGATAACCTAAGGATGGATGGTGGATGGAATGCATGAATGAGTTGTGAATCTAAGATTCTTATAAGATTTGTACGGAAACCATAAGATACATAAGACGCATAAGGAATTCACGAGGTAATTGAAACAAGATTGGTTAAAGCATGAACATAAGGCATGATTTACTATATGATATTCAAGATTTTACATTTGTTGTTTTGTCTTAGCTTCCGCACTTTGATTATGTTGATATGATGATGACTGTACCACGCATGAATTATTATTGTTATTACTATTGTTAGCTAGTAGCTTGTACTCGTTGAGTATTCCATACTCAGCCGTACCTATTGATGTCGGCAGGTACATCATACGGTTATCAAGGTGGTTCATGGAGAGTAGGAGTTTGCTCGGATTGTCAGTTAGATGTTAGGGGTTGACATGTGGTCATAAGGTCGGGATGAGTGAGAGGGACATGTATTTTGGGATTTCTTTTGCGAATTTTCATGTAGGCTTGAGTTGGTAACTCAAGTGTTGGACTCTTTTGTACTTATTGTAATTTTTATTAAGTTGTTTGTTTATGTTAACACTTGGAAGAACATTTATAAAGAAGAAATTTTTAGGTTCACTATTTTTCATGCTTTGGATACTCCTTGCAGGATGATTTAAGGTTAAGTCACGTCACCAAAGTATCCTAACTCTTAGGGGGTATTTTGGGGCGTTACATTGATAGTCCTTATTTGTAGAGACCTGAATCTTTTTCATGTTTTTATTTCATTGTGTTAAGGGTATTTTAGTCCTTGTGATGTTTGATGTTTATTGTTTTTTTTATATCTAATTATGGTGATGTAAACTAGGCTTAATCAACTTGTAACGGATGGATGTCATAGCACACCCTAAACTTTAGGAAGCTCTAGTTTTAGCACCGTTTACCGGAATTGTGTGATTCTTGAACCATTAGAAAGGTGTTGGAACCCTCTTCGAGGTTCATGGTTAGTGTTTTTCCTCATTTTGAGTTTAAGTCAAGTCAATAGTGAGTTTTGTCTAATGGAATTACAGATCAGTCAACTTTGGGGATATTTTAGTCTATTAATTAAGTGGAAATTGGAAATTCTAAAATGCTAGAAATGTTCATTTTCGAGAGACGAATCCAACGCAAGTTGAATCGTCAAAATCCGATGAACGAGTAAAAAGTTATGGCCAAAACAGTAAAGGGAGTCAAAACCTGCAGGAACCGATCGCTCGGTTAGAACCAGCGATCGATCGGTCCAAAACCGATCGATCGGTATCTATCGACTGGTCCAAAATTTTGTATGGGGAAATTTTCCAGAGAGTGTGTTTTTGACCGATCGCTCGGTCATAAACACCGATCGATCGGTAGGCAACCGATCGTTCGGTCATAACCACCGATCGCTCGGTCCTTCGTGTTTTTGCTGATTTTTAGTAAGGGCTTTTTGGTCTTTTTGTTCTCAGACCTTGAGGCTATAAATAGGGGGTCCTACTTGAAATATTAAAATACTCCACCTAGTTCTAACCTAATTTGGCAAAAAGGGGGAGAAACCCTAGGGTTTTGAGAGAGGGTTTTCTTGGAGAAGGAGGAGATTGATAGGAGATTGCAAGAAAAGTTTGGGAAGCTTCTCCAAATTGTCTCGGGAGCGTTTTGAATCCAAGGGAGGGATTCCTAAGGTCGATATACTATCCTAATCAACTTTATTTTAAGGTTTTGTGAATGTTAAGATGCTAGGAATGGTAGAAATAGATGTTTGATGCATTTTCCCTAATTTTCTAAGAAACAAGCTAATTATGGATGGATATGTGGATTGGAAATGTGGATTAAATATGGATAGAATGTATGGATGATGGGATTAATTTGTGGATGTGGATGAATATATGGATTGTATGGATGGAATTATGATTTGATGAATGCATGAAAAGGTAGAGAAACAATGGGTTCCTATTATGTGTACACAAGGTGTTTGTGAAAATGCTTGAAAGGATAAATGCTATTATAATCTTATGAAATGGTGGTAAATTGATTATGAATGATGTTAAGAATTATGATAAGAAATATATATGTGATTGTTTGTTAAGTATATTTAATTACTTGCATGAGAATTGATAGTCGGGAAGGTAAGAACTTAGAGGAACATCTCTCAAACCGGGAATTCTCTAACTATTTGGTATGGGACATATAGTGGAGTTTCCATGGTGGGAGATCGGAACCTAAGCAATTACCAACTCGAATATTAATTTCGACACTTAAGCACATATGCACGTGTATGTTAAGATAAGAGTCTCACAAGTCACACATATGGACTACAAGCATGAACATGGCATATGTATGACATTCTGAATAAGCATAAGCATGGCATGGTCCGTATCCCGCCAAGAACGGCATGTCTCATTACTGTGTGATCTGAATAAGTGCATAAGGCATGGTCCGTATCCGCCAAGAACGGCATGTCTCATCCTTGTATGATCTGAATAAGTGCATAAGCATAAGCATAAGCATCTCACAAGCACGTGGTCTCGTAAGCATAAGTACCTCATAAGTGTATGGTTTTCTAAGTCTAAGATTCTCACAAGTACACGAGTCAAGGTGATTGATATGATGTATATGCGCACACGTTCTTCCGCACTCTGATTATGTTATTATGCTATTGGATATGTTTCTGACTAAGTGCAGGTATATCATTATTGTTGGTTGGATTTTATATACACTGAGTACCTTTGTACTCAGCCGGATTTTATCTTGGCAGGTATAGAGCAGGAGTACACGACGGAGCCGTGGGTTGAGGAGACTTACCTCGAGGAAGGAGGTGAAGGTGAGCCTTCTGAGGAGGGAGCCGGAGATTTGGGCGGCTACACCTCTTAGTTTATATTTCCTTTCATTGAGAGAGTTTTGTATTTGACTTTTAGAGGATGTTGCTCAGTAGACTTCTTATTAGTTGTGTATCAGACTTGTTGGTTCATTGTGAGTTGTATATATAGACCTTAGACTTGTGCAGGTTGGATTGAGTTTATATATCGGAATTTTTATTACTCTCATTTTTGGAGACTCGTGTAATAGCCTTGTATGCATGGTTTTAAGCAGGTTAAGTGAATGTGACGATTCCAAAGTCCTATCTTAGCCTTAGTAGGAGTTTGGGGTCGTTACATTATTGGTGACGACTGAACTACCAATAGGAGTGGCGATTGACAGTTCACGGTCTAACAAACTTGGCTCCATTGGAAACTCTCGTGTAAAACTAGGTGTGATGAAGGAGTAAGTAGACCCAATATCGATCAATACATGAGCGAGAAAATCATTTATCAACAATGAGCCTGAATTAATACAAAAAGGTAATTTTGCCAAATCATGAATACATACATACATCATACATAAGGCATATTCATGTATAATATTTAACATTACATACATAGCATCAGAACAACAATTTAATTAACTAAAATCACAAATAGTCGTACCCTGCACAACGTCATCGGACGCCTGTGCATCCTGCTCCGATGTGGCAAACACCCGGCCCTGAGCTGGCTGGCGGTGCTGCTGTGGTCTCATGTCCTGGGGTGGCCTCTGCTGCATCAGCTACCTCATCGGTGGCCTACCTCCCTATGGCTGAGTCGGCTAAAGCCCCTCCTGAATGCAGAGTGGGCACTCTCGGATCCAGTGTGAAACATCTCCACAATGGAAACAACCTCCAGTAATTGCCCTACACTCTCCTGCTCTATGCCTCTTTCCACACTGGCTGCGTGCATCATACAACTGAGTCCCAACAGTAGGCAGGGCAACTTGAGTAGGCCTCTGATATGGAGTAGGCCTAGCAATCGGCATAGAACCTGATGTCCTTGGCCTCTTGTCCTACAGTCTTTATCTATCTGCCTGTATTCCTCTCTTCCTCAAAAACTCCACCGATCTCCTTTCGGCGAGGAAGATCTCCAAGCTCTCCTTACAATCTCCTAGCAATATTCTTCTTCTCCAAGCAATTTCTCCCTCAAAAACCCTAGGTTTCCTCTTTTTATTTACCAAATTAGGTTAATGATAGTTTAGAGCCCTAAAAATCTCAAAATAGAACCCCTATTTATTGCCCCAAAGGTTAAAAACTCAAAAAAAAGAACTTTTTAACAAAATTTGGGCGCATGTGTGATCGATCGCACCTTTAGTGCGATAGATTGCACTTGGACTCAAAAGAAACCTAAAAAACGTGAATGTATGCATTAGATCGCACTTGGAGTATGATCGATCAAACTAATGTGCAATAGATCGCACTTAGTGTGCGATGATCAAAGCTCTCCTATGATTTTGGCTGATTTTTACCCCATTTTAGTATTTTGACCATAACTTTTGACTCACTTATTATATTCTAATGATTCAACTTGTGTTGGACTCATCTTTTAAAAATGAACAATTTTTTCTCTAATAGCGAAATCCTAATTTTGAGTTTTTAAAGGTCTAAATGGGCTTTAAAACTCACTGGTCTGTAATTTCATCAGAGAAAACATTCAAAAACCAACTTTGACTTAGCTTAGACACAAAATATGGAAAAACATTAAACATGAACCTTGAAGAGGGTTCCAATACCTTTCTAATGGTTTAAAAATCACTTAATTCTGATTAACGGTGACAAAACTAAAGCTTCCTAAAGTTGAGGGTATATTATGACATCGCTCTTCTTTACAACTTGGATTAAGCCTAGATCACACCACACCAATTAGATATAATTACAAAGGTATTAAAATATCATAAGAACTACAATGCCCCTAATACTTTCATAAAAATCATGAAAAGATTTGGGTCTCTACATCCTCCCCCTTAAAAGAATTTCATCCCCGAAATTTATGTACCTTAGGTGAACAAGTGTAGGTACTTTTCGCGGACCTCAACTTCTCTCTCCCAAGTAGCCTCTTCTCTAGAGTGATGCTCCCATTGTAAGAGTACAAGAGGACTGACCTTAGAACGCAAAAGTTGCTCCTTCCAATCCAAGATTTGAGCCGGTTGCTCCACTAGAGTCAAATCTTCCTGAATTTCCAATGGTTCCAAATCAATGATGTGTGAAGGATCTGAAATATACTTCCTCAACATAGAGATGTGAAAGACATTATGCACACCTGCCATGTGAGGTGGCAAGGTGACCCAGTAAGCAACTTTTCCAAGCCAGGTGATGATCTCAAAAGGACCCACATATCTCAGATTAAGCTTGCCCTGCTTGCCGAATCTCATCACTCCTTTAGTAGGTGAGATCTTGATAAACACAAAATCTCCGACTTGGAACTCCAGATCTCTCTTGCGAGTATCAACATAGCTCTTCTGCCTACTTTGAACTGTTTTCAACCTCTCCCTGATCAACTAAAATCTATCCACAATCTGACCAACGAGCTCGGGACCCAGAATCTTTCTCTTGCCAACTTCATCCCAACACAAAGCTGAACGACAACTCCTCCCATATAATGCCTCAAACGGCATCATCTGAATGCTCGCTTGATAGCTATTGTTGTAGGCAAATTCAACCAACAGCAGGTGATCATCCCAATTGCCTTGGAAGTCCAACATGCAAGCTCATAGCATGTCCTCTATAATCTGATTCACCTTCTCAGTTTGCCCATCTGTTTACAGATGAAATGCCGTACTAAAATCTAAATAGGAACCCATGGCCTGCTGAAAACTCTTCCAGAATCTGGAAGTAAATCTCGGGTCTCGATTAGATACAATGCCAATAGGCATTCCATGCAAACAGACTACTTCTTTGATATGAAGGTTAGCCAACTGGTTAGAATTGAACATGGTCCGATATGGAAGAAAGTGAGCAAACTTAGTCAATTGATCGACTACAACCCAAATGACATCAAAGTTCTTAGCCGTCCTTGGCAAACCAACAACGAAATCCATGGAGATATTTTCCCACTTCCACTCGGGGACAGGAAGAGACTGAAGAAGTCATGCCGGTGTCCGGTGTTTGGCCTTCACTTGTTGACACACCAAACACTTTGACACAAAGGTAGCCACATCCTTCTTTATACCTTTCCACCTAAAATATTTCTTAAAGTTCTGGTACATCTTGGTACCTTTTGGATGGACAGTGTACTTGGACTTGTGTGCTTCATCCAGAATGTCCCTTCTTAAATCTTCATTATACAGAACACAAAGTCTATCATTGAAAGAGATTCCACCATCTTTCCAAGAGAAATCGTTAAGCCCGCTGCTAAGCGACTTGTTCATGGCAGCGTGCAGTTCTCCATCATGGTCTTTCAACTGTCGAGAAGCATAGGCAATCACCTTCTTGTGTTGCATAAGAACACAACATAACCCAATGAGTGAGGCGTCACTGTACACCACAAATCCCTCACTACTGAATGGAACAGTCAAGATCAAGCGGTGGTCAGACGCTTCTTCAATTCAAGGAAACTCTTCTCACATTTCTCATTCCATTCGAACTTGGTGTTCTTTCGAGTTAGGTGAGTGAGTGGAGCTGCCATGTTGGAAAATCCTTCTACAAATCTCCGATAATATCCAGCTAGGCCCAAGAAGCTTTGAACCTCTGTAACACTTTTTGGCCTTCCCCATCCTTCCACTGCTTTTATCTTGTAAGGATCTACTGAAATCCCCTCTCCAGACATAACATGGTCTAGAAATACTACATTTTCTAGCCAAAACTCGCACTTACTAAGCTTAGCATATAGCTTATGCTCACGGAGTGTATTCAGTGTGACCCGGAGGTGCATCTCATGCTCCTTCTGTATCCTGGAGTACACTAGAATATCATCCACGAACACAATCACAAAGCGGTCAAGAGTCGGCTTGAAGATTCTGTTCATGAGATCCATGAATGCTGCAGGAGCATTTGTCAAACCAAATCGCATGACTAAAAATTCATAATGCCCATAACGGGTTCGAAAAGCAGACTTGGGGACATCTTCTGCCTTTATCTTCAACTGATGGTAGCCCAACCTTAAATCAATCTTAGAGAAATACTTAGCCCATTACAACTGATCAAACAAGTCATCGATCCTTGGTAAAGGATATTTGTTCTTGATAGTGACCTTGTTCAGTTGCCGATAGTCGATGCACATCCTTATCGAACAACCCTTCTTCTTTACAAACAACACTGGAGCTTCCCAAGGTGATACACTTGGGTGAATGAATCCAAGATTGAGCAACTCATCAATCTGCTCCTTTAGCTCTTTCAACTCTACTCGAGCCATCCTATATGGCGCTTTAGAGATAGGTGTCGTACTCGGAGCTAACTCAATTACATACACTACTTCTCTATCTGGCAGCAATCCGACAAGTCTTTGGGAAAGACATCCATGAATTCTTCTACAACAGGGATCCTTGAGGAATCTAGTGCTTCTGAGGTAGTAAGACTCAATACTGCAATTCGAGCTAAGTCTTTCTTCTTCAAACCTTGGAAACGAAGAGAGGGCTCACTGATTGGCCTAAAGTTGACTACCTTCCCAAAACAGTCGACATGCCCATGATATTTAGAAAGCCAATCCATGCCTAATATGACGTTGAAGTCTTGGAATTCAAGAACAATCAGATCAGCTGGCATTTCTCTCAGACCCACTCCAATATCACAAGCTCGATTGTAGCGTCCCAAATTTCACATGCACACTGTTCATGTGAATAAGGTAGTGAATAGTGCCATGAATAGTATCTACGGCTAGATGCCTAAGGTATGGTCTCGAAAGATTCTCAATGAAAATGAGAAATTGGTTTTCAACACTGTATGAACCATATATGTTAATGTTTATGAAGGCCTTAGGAATGTTTTCCTAGGTTATGGGTGTTGAAAATAAAAGGTGGAAAAGGTTTTAGGTGTTAAAAAAGAGGGAAGTCCCAACATGACCTCAACTTGAAAGAAGTCTAGTTTTCTCACCTTATATCGAAATTGAGTGATTCTTAAGCTATTAGAACTGTATTAGAACCCTCTTCGAGGTTCATGTTTAACCTTTTTTTATATTTTGAGTCTAAGATAAGTCAAATGTGAGTTTTCCATCATTTTTCTTCTGAAATTTCTGACCCAGTCACCTTTATAGCCACTTTGGACCATGAATAAATAAGAATTAGGAGTTGTATAAAACATCAAAGTTGTTCCCCTTTCAAAGATGAGTTCAATACAAGTTGAATCGTCAAAATCGGATGAGCAAGTCAAAGGTTATGGTCAAAATACCAAACTACAAAAATCTAGACAGCTCTCAGGGATTTGGATGATCGATCGTCCCAAGATAACGATTGATCGTTAGGAACCTAGAAATCTGGATAGCTTTCAAGAACGTGGACGATCGATCGTCCAGACTGACGATCGATCGTCAGAGCGCGATTTGGGTTTTTTTGAAAGGCCCAGAAATGAGGGTTTTTAACCCCTTCACCTATAAATAGGGGGCTCAAGTGGGGGTTTTGCTTACCCTAAACCCATAAAGGAAAAAGAGAGAGAAAGGAAGGAGAAGGGAGAAATCCAAAGGAGGGTTTTGGATCAAGACTAAGAGGAGATCAAGATCAAGGATCTTCATCCTCAAGTGTGGTGTCTTCTTCCTCAAGCTTGAAGCATTCTTTACAAGTGAGATCACCCTCTATCAAGTTGGGGGTTCTCCAAATCTAGGGTTTTCTTCAAGATCAAGCTTTGATCTTCAAGGTTAAACCCTTACTAGCTAACTTAGTATTAACCTAGGTTTCTTCTTGAAATGGATTATGATTTGATAATATGTACCCTATTCTCCTATAAGATCAATGATTCCTAAAATTTATGCAAGATAACCTAAGGATGGATGGGTGGATGGAATGTATGGGTGGTATTGGGTATTAAGGCGATTGGATGCCAAGTGGTGGGATGAATGTGGTGTGATGAAAATGGTGGAAGGGCAATGTATCAATAATACGCACACTCAATGTGTTTGATGGAATGCTTGAACCATAAGAACATGAACAAAAGACTATAATGAAATATTGAATGCTACTTGTTTGATAAAATGCATGAATGAGAATGCATTGAATTAAATGAAGACTTATGAAAGCATAATTTATGTAGTTTTCCCTAAATGGTGATTTTGTTCAAATACTCTATATGCTTGTTAAATTCTCACATGACTATAATAAGAATTGAAATGCTATATGTGATTTTAAAAGGGTTGAACACCATATGTTGATAAAATGCATGAATGAGTTGTAAATCTAATACTAGGAAAACATGAATGAAAGTTAGAAAAATGTTGCAGGCAAGGTGTTTGATGAAATGCATGAACATAAGAGCATGAATAAAATGCTATGAAGATGTTGAAAGCCTCGTGCTCGATGAAATGCATGTATAGAAACGAAAACCCAAGCTTATGAACCATGACATAGGTATTTCCCCAATTTTGTAGTTTTAAACAAATGAAATGTATGTTCCTTCAAATCTCACATGTTTATTAATACATTAGTAAATAGAATAAATTGTTCCACACGTTTTCCTTAAAATCCCCCATATTTATGAAAATGGAAGAAATACTATATAATGCTTTGTTGATGCAAGCCACCATGATATCACCAATGGTTGTGCACAGGCACGCACGCATGCATGAACCGATCTTTTCAAAATATAAGGATACACACAAGAACATGACAAGAACATGACACTTGATTTACAAACCGAATGATAAAGCCAGACATCGAGTCAGTCAAGGGAAGGGCATATCCTGCGAATATGTCATACCTGGCTCACAAGAAAACAAGACAAGCAAGCAAGATAAGAACCTAGTATGCCCGTCAATTTCATAATTTGGGTACTAGTCAAACAAGACAAGCAAGAATGACAAGAACCTAGTATGTTCGTCCATTTCAAAGTTCGGGTATTAGTTAAACAAGACAAGAACCTAGTATGTCCGTCCATTTCATAGTTCGGGTACTAGTCAAACAAGAATAGCAAGAATGACAAGAACCTAGTATGTCCGTCCATTTCATAGTTCGGGTACTAGTCAAACAAGACAAGTAAGAATGACAAGATCCTAGTACATCCGTCCATTTCATAGTTCGGGTACTAGCTAAATAAGATAAGTGTAATAAAGAATCTTATAAGATGTGTACGGTAACCACAAGATACATAAGACGCATAAGGAATTCACGAGGTAATTGAAACAAGATTGGTTAAAGCATGAACATAAGGCATGATTTACTATATGATATTCAAGATTTTACATTCGTTGTTTTGTCTTAGCTTCCGCACTCTAATTATGTTGATATGATGATGAACTGTACCACGCATGACTTATTATTGTTATTACTATTGTTAGCTAGTAGCTTGTACTCGCTGAGTATTCTCAGCCGTACCTATTGATGTCGGCTGGTACACCATATGGTTATCAAGGTGGTTCATGGAGAGTAGGAGTTTGCTCAGATTGTCAGTTAGATGTTAGGGGTTGACATGTGGTCATAGGGTCGGGATGAGTGAGAGAGACATGTATTTTGGGATTTCTTTTGGGGATTTTCATGTAGGCTTGAGTTGGTAACTTAAGTGTTGGACTTTTTCGTACTTATTGTAGTTTTTATTAAGTTGTTTATTTATGTTAACACTTGGAAGAACATTTATAAAGAAGAAATTTTTAGGTTCACTATTTGTCATGCTTTCGATACTCCTTGTAGGATGATTTAAGGTTAAGTCACGTCACCAAAGTATCCTAACTCCTAGGGGGTATTTTGGGGCGTTACATCGATAGACCTTATCGGTGATAATTGAACTACCAACAAGAGTAGCGATCGACAGTTCACGGTCTAACAAACTTGACTCCATCGGAAACTCTCGTGCAAAACTAGGTGTGACGGAGGAGTGAGTAGACCTAGTATCGATCAATACATGACCCAGAAAATCATTTATCAACAATGAGCCTGAATTAATACACAAAGCTAATTTTGTCAAATCATGAATACATACATACATCATACATATAGCATATTCATGCATAATATTTAACTTCATATACATAGCATCAAAACAACATTTTAATTAACTAAAATCACAAATAGATGTACCCTGCACAATGTCGTCAGATGCCTGTGCATCCTGCTCCGATGTGGCAAACACCCGGCCTTGAGCAGGCTGGCGGGACTGTTGTGGTCTCGGGTCCTGGGGTAGCCTCTGCCGCATCAGCTGCCTCATCGGTGGCCTACCTCCCTATGGCTAAGTCGGCTGAAGCCCCTGCTGAATGCGGAGTGGGCACTCTCGGATTTGGTGTGAAACATCTCCACAATGGAAAACAACCTCCAGTAATTACCCTACACTCTCCTGCTCTATACCTCTTTCCACACTAACTGCATGCATCATACAACTAAGTCCCAACAGTAGGCAGGGCAACTGAGTAGGCCTCTGGTATGGAGTAGGCCTAGCTATCGGCATAGGATCTGATGTCCTTGGCCTCTTGTCCTACAGTGTCTATTTATCTGCCTGCATTTCTCTCTTGCTCAAAAACTCCACCGATCTGCTCTCGGTGATCAAAGCTCTCTCACTAACTTCCTGACAAGTCTTAAGACGCAGGATCTCCACATTGTCTCCGGTGTAATCTCTGAGACCCACTCAAATCTCCTCGCCTTCATGCTCTCTGTGGTGATCAAATGAGGCACGAATATAGACAGCTCAACGAACTTGGCCTCATACTCGGCCATTGACATGCTCCCCTACTGTAGAGTGGAAAACTCGATCTCCTTTAGTTCTCTCACTGAAGTCGGGAAGTACTGCTCATAAAAGATATCAAGGAACTCTCCCCATGTCCATGGCTGTCCTGCTCTCTCTTCATTTCTCTTCCTGGCCGCAG
The DNA here is from genome assembly GCA_015143295.1 of Tetracentron sinense. Lineage (NCBI taxonomy): Eukaryota > Viridiplantae > Streptophyta > Magnoliopsida > Trochodendrales > Trochodendraceae > Tetracentron > Tetracentron sinense. Next base: position 56,361,979 of record CM026552.1, read on the forward strand.
ACCTGCACCAATGCTCCACCTCTCCTTCCATGACAAAGGAGGCCCACTTCCCTCACTGATCCTCAGTAGGCTCGAGCACAGAGAATATCTTCTCTGTCTGCATGATCCACCACTCAGCTACCATAGGATCAGTACTCCCACAAAAAGTTGGAGTACCGATCCTCCTGAATGCTTCCACTCCGTGATGTCGGGATGAGTGGACCTTAGCTGGCTTCTCTTGCCTGGCTTGCCAAGTTACTAGCAAGGTAGTCTTACATGCCATGATTTCAGCTTATCGAGTCATGACTGCTATAATAGCCTCCATAGCCCGACTTTCAGTGGGCTGGCGGGCACCCTCTGGGGTGTCCCCATCAGTCACACTGCCTTCTCCATTCCTATTATTCCTCGCACCTCTCCTCATGACTTGTAAATCCTGAAGTCAATCATAAACCACACATCTCTTAGAAATCATTCAAAAGATATTGATAGCTTTCAACTTAAACTTAAGACTAATCTAAGTCCTAGACTTGATGTTGCTTTCCTAAGTTAGACAAATCCCCTTATCCTAAACTTAATACCTTAGCCCTAAGGACTCTAATGCCTTGTGTTCTGATACCACCTCTGTAACAACCCCAAAACCCTACCTTGACTAAAATAGGACTTTGGAATCGTCACATTTCTTAAACCTGCTTAAGTCCATGACATACAAGGTATACTACATGAGTCTCCCAAAATGAGAGTAATAAAATTTCGATATATAAACTCAAACCATCCAACTCAAGTTTATGGCCAACATATACAACCCACTATAAATAAAATAGTCTGATACACAACTATAAAGAAGTCTAATAAGCAACATCTTCTAAGAGTCTATTACAAATCTCTTAACCAAAATAAAACATAAACTAATAGGGGTAACTATCAAAGCCCTTGGCTCCCTCCTCGGAAGGCTCACCTTCTCCTCCTTCTTCGATGTAAGCCTCCTCAATCCACAGCTCCGCCGTATGCTCCTGCTCTAAACCTGCCAAGACAAAAGTGTCACGCCCCAAAATACCCCCTAGGAGTTTAGGGATACTTTAGGTGGACTATACAAACCTGCCAAACCATCCTGTAATGAACAAGGCAAAATATAATACTAATACAATGATAATCAGAGCGTAGAAGCTAAATATAAAAATGCGGAAGCGCAACCAACTCTTTTTTTTTTTTAAAGTTCCAAAACAGTATTCCAAGTTTAACATATGTACAACACGTCTAAGCCTAAGGTGGACAGGCCCACCTAACGAAATACAAAAGACAAAATACAACTCTGCCTCGCTCAATAGTCACCCCCGTGGGGCCAATGGTCTAAGTCTCTCGCCTCCACCTGAGGCTCGACTACTAGATCCTCATAAGGTTCCTCCTCGCCATAGTCCTCCTTTATCCAAGGACCCGGATCACAAATGTCGAGAGGAACTCGGGTACTTGCCGACATGAAAGTACGACTGAGCATGAAATACTCAGCGAGTACAAGCCCCTAACTAACAATGGTAATAACGAACAACATCATATACAAGTAATGGGAGGAGTATAGTTCATAATCATTTCTAGCAACCTCATACATAAACATTTTATCAAGTCATAATTATTATGAAACTAAAACATGTCTATGCATCATACAATTCCTCTTTGAGTTGTCCTTTCAATATTTCTTATGAGCCAGAGGTTAGCACCCGCATATCCCTGGGCTACCAACCTCCTTGACAGTACAATACCTTTCTTATGAGCCAGGGGTTAGCACCCGCACATCCCTGGGCTACCAACCCCCTTGACAGTACAGTACACTTCTTATGAGCCAGAGGCTAGCACCCGCACATCTCTGGGCTACCAGCCTCCTTGACAGTACGATACCTTACTTATGAGCCAGAGGTTAGCACCCTTAACCGGGGCTACCAACCTCCTTGACAATATCCTCCATCTACATACGTGCTCGTGCATAGCAATCGTAAAATCATGATGACATATAACATTTTAACAATTCCCAACTCACAGGAGAATTTAAGAAGCGAAATAAACACATGTATACGACTTACCAAATGGGGAACATTTATGTGACTCATGCTTTCAAATCTTAATTTATTCATGCATTCTATCAAACATGTGGTATTCAACCTTTTTACCTTTAGTTATTTCATATTTTCTCATTCGAACATTTCATCAAACACTTGGGGTGTGTTCATTATGCGTAATATGCCCTTCCACCATTTTTCCATCATTCAATACATCACAACATGACATCCAATCGCCTCCACTCCTCATCCATTCATACATTCCACCATTTGTTTATATTATCTTGTTTATGTTTTAGGGATTTAGCATATACCAACACAAGGGAGTAATGGGGAAGATCTAACACATATTTACTAAGGAAAATCCTAGGTTATTACCAAAGTAACTAGAAAGAGTGTACTAACCTTGAAAAGGGAAAGACAAATCCTTGAGGATGATGTAGAAACGCTGCCCTAGCTTGGAAGAGGTACTCCACACGAGCTTGAGGTTAGATTTGGAGAATCCAAGCCTTGAACTTGAAGCAAATCCAAGTTTGAGGACGACCCAGGATGGTCCACCCCTTTGATTTCTTCCTCAATGGAAACCCTAGGTCAAAACCCTCTTCTTCTCACTCTCTAGCTCTCAAAATGTCTAAGGGTTGTGAATGAGGGCTCAAAGGGTCGAGTAAACCCTTATGGGTAAGGGTTTAACACCCAAAAGATGAAAACGACCTTACTGAAATTTCTGCAAAAACGCGAAGACCGAGTGATCGGTGGTTATGACCGATCGATCGGTTGCCTACCGAGCGATCGGTGTTATTGACCGATCGACCGGTCAAAAACTCACTCTCTAGAAAATTTCCCCATACAAATTTTTCGACCAGTCGATAGCCTCCGATCGATCGGTTTTGGACCGATCGATCGCTCCGTGGACCGAGCGATCGGTGCTTTGCTGGTCCCAACTGTTTTGGCCATATCTTTTGACTCGTTCGTCCAATTTCGACGATTCAACTTGCATTGGATTCGTCTCTCGAAAACGCACATTTTTGACATTTCAGAATTTCTAATTTCTCCCCTATTTATTAATTAGACTACGCGGAAGGCCAATTGGTAAAGAAAATACTATTCATTAAAGTTGGAAAAGTCCGGGGTGCTACATTCTCCCCCCTTACAAAAATTTCGTCCCCGAAATTTGGACGATACATACGTGCGTAAAACTATAACAAAATACAAGGGAACGTCAAGGCCTTAAACAAATAAATGAGGGTACTTTTCTCGTACTTCGGCTTCTCGTTCCCAAGTAGCTTCCTCCCTTGAATGGTGTGCCATCTTACCAAGACCAAGGAAACGGTCTTATTGTGCAAGACTTGATCTCGCCTATCCAAGATCTGCACCGGTTGTTCAACTAGGGTGAGGTCCTCTCGGATCTCTATCAGATCAAGCTCGATGACATGAGAAGGATCCGGGATATACTTCCGAAGCATGGAGATGTGAAATACGTTGTGGATCGCCGCCATGTGAGCGGGCAAGGCAACTCGGTAAGCTACCTCACCAACTCGAGTAATGATCTCGAATGGACCCACATATCTCGGGCTAAGCTTGCCTCTTTTCCCGAATCTCATAACCCCCTTGGTTGGTGAAATCTTGACAAAAACAAGGTCACCAACTCGATATTCAAGATCCCTCATTCGGTTGTCGGCATAGCTTTTCTGTCGGTCTTGTGCGGTCTTCAACCTTTCCCGGATGAGCTTGACTCTATCCACAGTTTGTTCAATCAACTCGGGGCCCAAAAGTTTTCTTTCTCCCACTTCATCCCAATACAACGGAGATCTACAACTCCTTCCGTACAAAGCCTCAAAGGGTGTCATCTGTATGCTTGCCTGGTAACTATTGTTGTAGGCGAATTCCACCAAAGGTAGGTGATCCTCCCAACTTCCCTTGAAGTCTAGCATACATGCACGGAGCATGTCTTCAATAATCTGATTCACTCGCTCGGTTTGCCCATCCGTCTGTGGATGGAAGGCCGTGCTAAAGTCTAGTCGGGAACCCATGGCATCCTGAAAACTTCTCCAAAACCTGGATGTGAACCTTGGATCCCGGTCTGAGACAATGCTCACTGGCACTCCGTGCAATCAGACTATCTCTTTGATGTACAAGGCAGCTAACTGATTTGAGTTGAATGTAGTCCGGAACGGTAAGAAATGGGCGGACTTCGTGAGTCTGTCAACCACAACCCATATCGCATCAGTCTTTTTAACTGTCTTTGGCTACCCCACGATGAAGTCCATAGAGATATGTTCCCACTTCCACTCGGGAATAGGGAGAGACTGCAATAGACCCGCCGGTCTCCTGTGCTCGGCCTTGACTTGTTGGCACACCAAGCATCGGGACACGTACCCCGCTATTTCTCGCTTCATGTTCCGCCACCAAAAGTGCTTCTTCAAGTCCCTATACATCTTGGTACCCCCGGGGTGAACGGTGTACTTGGACCGGTGAGCCTCGTACAAGATTTCTCGCTTAAGCTTCTCATCGGCTGGGACACATACTCTTCCCTTGAAAGTGATAATTCTATCATCCCTCACCGCAAAATCCTTACTGCCACTTTTAACTGACTGGTCTCAGTAAGACAGTAGCTCGGCATCCATTCCCTGCAACTCCCTGGTCATGCTTAGGATGTATGGCCTAACTGTGATGTTAGCCATTACTGGCCCAAAAGTAGGGAGACTAAAACTGATGTCGAGGTTGGATGCATCTTCTAACAACCTCCATTCCCTCAGCATCATGTGCGCCAAAAGTCCAGTGGGCTTCCGGCTAAGAGCATCGGCTACAACGTTCGCCTTGCCTGGATGATATTGAATGGAACATTCGTAGTCTTTCAAAAACTCTACCCATCTCCTCTGCCTTAAATTCAATTCCTTTTGGGAGAATAGGTACTTTAAGCTTTTATGGTCCGTAAATACGTCGAAATCTAAGTCTTGGAAGTCTAGGATGATGAGGTCGGCTAACAACTCATTCTGTCCCACTTGGACTACACAGTCCCTGTATATACGGTCCGTGTCCACCGACTTGCCGAGCGGTGTGGAGATGGTCAATTCATGCTTCAACTGACTGGACTTGGTTGAAAATCCTTTCGCAAAGCTAGGCGATACAAAGGAATGAGTGGATCCTGTGTCGATCAACACTTGGGCTAGGCATTCATTCACTAATAACGCGCCTGTGTGATTAATTAAATTCACGTTAATAGATTTCACACAATAACACATAAGTATAGGTAGTATGTCATACATATAAGCAATCACATCACATAATAGAAGCTAATTACAACTCAAAACTTTAGCATGATAACCTTGCACGACATCGTCAGATGCACGTGCATCCCATTCCGATAAGGCAAAGACCTGCCCCTGTTCTACCCTGCGAGGCGGTGGAGTGGATAACGTGGGTCATGAAGGCCTAGACGCAGAAGCCTGTGAGGATCCCGGCTGGGAATCTTGTCGAACTGAGGGCCTACTCCCCTGGGGTTGGATAGGCTGCAGCTGCTTGCGTGGGCAATCCCTGACCATGTGATTCACATCTCCACAGTGAAAGCACCCACCCGAAATCCTCCGACATTCACCAATCCGGTGACTCCGACCATAATAGGAGCACTCCTCAAATGCTGATGAGGATGAAGGTGGAACATATCGGGTGGCCTGTGAAAGTGTGGGACGAGGTACCGGTGTAGTGGTAGGCCGAGATACCTGTGATGTCAAGGGAGGCCTCTGTGACCGTATCGGCTTGGATGCCTGATATGGGGCTGCCCTAGCCCTCTTCTCTGCCGACCCCGAACTACTCGATTAGCCTCGAGCCACATCCCTTCTCTTGAAGAATTCTTCTGAATTCTTCTCGGCAAGCTTCGCCTTGCTCACAACCTCTCCCTAGGTAGCCACCTGGAACATCGAGACCCTGTCTCTAATGGAGGGTTTCAATCCCCGCTCAAATTTTCTGACTCGCATATGCTCCGATGCAATTAGGTGAGGTGCGAATCTCGACAACTCCACGAAGGTAGCCTCATAATCGGCCACACTCAACTCTCCTTGTTCAAGAGTCATGAATTCAATCTCCTTCTGTTCTTTGACAGCCGCCGGAAAATACTGTTTATAGAAGACATCCAAAAATTCCGACCATGTCCACAGCTCCCCCGTCCTGGTGGACTCCCTCAGTCTCTGTGCGGCTCTCCACCAATGCTCGGCCGCACCTTCCATCACGAAGGTGGCCCAGTCCACTCTCTGTTCATCCGTGCAGTGGAGCGCTCTAAAAATCTTTTCCAATTGCATCACCCATGCCTCGGCGACCATGGGGTCAGTAGCACCGAAGAAGGTAGGAGGACGCAATCTCCTAAATGCCTCCAATCCTGAAGCATGGTGTGCCGGAGGTGGCGGAGGCGTAGAAGGAGTAACAGCAACCGGCCTTGCTGCTAACATAGCCAAAGTCTCGGCTATAGATGCAAAAGCTTGGGCAAAATCGGGTTGCTCGTCACCGGAAGGGGCATCACTTCCACTTCCCCTCGTATTGTATCCGCGACCCCGAGCACCGCGTCTAATGATGTGATCTTGAGAACGACAGTACCACATGAGTCTAACTTGGATACGCATTTAATACAATTTCGCAATTCACTTAATACATATTCATCAGACATATTTAATAAGCACAACACAATTTATGCACACATGGTATACAACATCATATCATAACATACATGTCGTGTTCCTAGCGTAGGATTCTAAGTTTGGTTGAAGTTCAACCTATTTTGACTAAGACTAACTTGTTAGTCTATACTTGGAATACAACTCTTTCCTACACCCAATGCCTTGTTCAATTATGGTATCTAGTACTAAGCGACCCTAGGGACTCTAATGCCTAGAGCTCTGATACCACCTCTGTCACGCCCCAAAATACCCCCTAGGAGTTTAGGGATACTTTAGGTGGACTATACAAACCTGCCAAACCATCTTGTAATGAACAAGGCAAAATATAATACTAATACAATGATAATCAGAGCGCGGAAGCTAAACATAAAAATGCGGAAGCGCAACCAACTTTTTTTTTATTTAAAAGTTCCAAAACAGTATTCCAAGTTTAACATATGTACAACACGTCTAAGCCTAAGGTGGACAGGCCCACTGATCAGTTAAGATCGTTACCTCGTAAAAGCACTAATTCCGGAGAATAGTGACAAGTATTGAGGGTATCGAACCACGAAGACTGCGCTGGTTATATTGCTTAATAGTAAAGACGGATTTTGATTTAATGGTGAATAAAGGTGTTTGGTTTGTATTTAAAAATCCTAAAATTATTCTAAATACTGAAAACGAATAAAAGTAATGTGAAAGTCAAGAGAAAGAGATCTAGGGCATCGAATCTACCACTAGCCTCCTAACCATGGTATATTGTATTTAATCAGGGTATAATTATTTGCATTCGATTACGATTAATTGAGACTACAAGTCTCAATTCAAATCATCAAGAAGGTCAAGTATTTAAATCTTAGGCATGACCTATCTTTGGTTAGCACGAATCGTCCACACTAAATTAATTAACCTAAGGTTGTAGCACGATTCGTCTTCCCTAGGCATAGATCATCTTAACATTTAACTACTTGTACGATAAATTCCATTGCATAACCATTCATATATAAAATCACAGAAATTAAATATGAATTGAATCTCAATCAAAAAGAAGAGTTCCTAAGACAAGGAATAACTTTATTAAGATTGAATATAAACATTAAAATCGATTGTCAAAGCAATCCTCAAGTCATGCAATCATCGTTTACAAATAATAAAACCCTAAAACAAAACAACTAAACCATAGTTACTTGGCTAGGGTTTCATCGAAACCCTAGATGAGAGATTTAGTTGATCATGGGAGAGAGAGTAGCCGCCATTGATGGTGAAGATTCCATGCTCCAAGACCTTTCAAAACCCTTCTCCAGCCTCCTTTTCTTTTTCAAAAATCCTTGGAACTACTGAACTCGTTTCCTTTTATAAGGTAGCAAGTAGGGTTTCCAAAAGGCAAAATCCGGAAAATAAATCTGCGGACTTCCGCTCGGGCGGAGCTATCCAGCGCTCGGGCGGTTTGGACCAGTATACTTTTTCTTCATTTATTTTCCTGTTTTCTTCAGTTCTTTCATCACCTGGGCTCTTCTAAATTCTTGAAAGCTCTCATCCTTTGAGAATTATGATATTTTCTCCCCTTAGTCCTGAAAATAATGAAAACAATAAATTATAATTAAAAACTAGAAGAATTAAGTCCTAAAGAGCTAACAAGTGTACTTTCGGGTGCCATAATGTGCAACATTAAGCACCGATCACACCCCCAAACTTACACGTTGCTAGTCCTCTAGCAATGCAAAGAAATAAATAAAACTAATCTACATCCACTTTCGTGGGATTCACGATTGCATTTAGCATATGCAATAAGCCTTTAAACCTCTAGGTGTCCCTAGAGGACGAGTTATAGTCTCGTGAGGGTTTACCAGAAATGATACCCATAAACATCATTACTAACATCCAATCCTGCAAACATGCTCAATCAGGACTTCTAAACTTAAACAATTTCTGGAACATGTAGTAATAAGATAATTGTAACACAAAATCCATAATTCTCAAATTATTAACAAGTTTAAAAATTCAAATCTACATAATCATACTTTCATTCAATTTCAATCAAAGTTTGAACCCTTAGGCTCATTCACAGAATTGTCATTAGTTTCTTTGGTGTGTTATGAACTAACATTAGAATATGTGGCCTCAATTTTGCTTCAAAACACATATTATGTTATCACACACATTATCAGAATTGCTATCAATTTGAAAAACCCAAGGCATTTAACTTATCAATCATGAGATTTAAACTTTTTTTTTTTTTTTTTTTTTTATGTGTGTGTACTGTGCAATGATTAAGTCTATTAAGCTTTCTAGACAACCCGCGTAGCGAGTTTTAGGCCAATGACTCCCAAACCAGAAGGCTTTAGGGCACTAGGTGTCAAGACACCCCTAAGGGCTTATTAACTCGAGTTAAATAGGCTCCGGACTTAAACTAGTCACACACAGGCCTTTTATCCATTCTAAAGCTTTCACTGTTTGACGCGAACACTCATTGCTTACTGAGGCAAGAGGCCCGGTTACTTGGTATAAAGCTTGGTTAGGTGGCCTTTTTTTTTTTTTTTTTTATAACAGATAAGTTATGCCAAGGTTTTTCAATTTTTAGGTCATCTAATTCCGCATGAGATAACAAGAATATAGATTAAGATGACTAAGTTTCAAGCCCCACAAAACAAATGTTAGAGTGCTCGTGCATTGGTCAAAGTGTACTAATGATTCATTTATTACTCAAGCATAAATGGTTCGAACAATAATTATATTTTCTGATTGTGTGATCATGTATTTTCAAATTTATACTCATCAATAAAAATTGAATTATGATTTACATGTCACAAATTCTATAGTTACTAACTGCTCATCACTTGCAAAAAGTATCCTAATAGACCTTATATCCTTGCAGTTTTACAAAGTCACCATTGTAATTCAATTTATTTCACCCCCAAACTTGAATAATACATTGTCCTCAATGTAAAATATATGCAAGAAACATAGATGAGAACAAGAACAATATTACCTCAATTGGTGAATGCCAGAAATAAAAGATCAATCAATGAAAATGGGGAATTAAAAAAATAACACATAAGCACGCCCCCAAACTTCGTTGAAACAGGACCTTTAAAAGATGTTAGTAACCACAAAGTAAATGAGATAAAGGAGAATGCTAAAAAAATGTGTAAACCAAAAGCATAAGCATAATCCTTAATAACATTGAGTTCGACATAAATAGAGCAAAGAAAAGAAGCATAAAACACCTAGTAAGAAAAGAAGCATAAAATACCTAGTAAGAAAAGAAAAGAACTAAAATTTACAAATGGAAAATCCTAGAACTCCTAAAAGAAGATGTCGCAACCCACATTCACGTTCACAACCCAAGCCTCACATTCATAACCCAAGCCTTGAAGTTTTCATCACAAGAATCCCAATCCAAAGCAATTTTATTTATATCCCAATCCTCCTAACAGTAGTTACTAAACCAATCCATCAATCTTCTTCATAATACACCGATCTACCAAGCAACTTCACAAACACCTTTCCTTGAAAAGGTATTTAGACAATCCCAAATTTTGAAATCAATCTTAGATTCACAAGAGAAAATGGAAAAATGATAGATAAGAATAGAGAAAATGAGAAAAATCGGTGGATTTGGAGAAGAGAATGAGTGGAGGAGAGAATGAGAAGGAGTGAGTGTAAAACGAGTTTACAGGGTTTTTTTTATAAAAATTATGGGCAAAACCGCTTGGGTGCCCATCTGGGCCGCTCGGGCGGTTTACTACAGTGTTTTTTTTTTCTATTTTTTTAAAACTCACTTTTCACCGCTCGGGCGCCCATATGGGCCGCCTGGGCAGTTCACTCCAGTGGGAATTTCACATTTGACTCAGTTTTAACCGCTCGGGCGCCCATCTGGGCCGCCCGGGAGGTTTGAAACAGTGCTGTTTTCTCCTTTTTTTTTTTTAAAGAAGAATCCTAAACTATCTTAAGGAAGCATCGCTCATTCCAGAGGTTCATGGATTCACGCCATTGTATGCAATTCCTTCGGAGGTTCAACAACACCTCCACAGTCAGTCCACCAGGAACATCATCCTCCTATCGGGATTTTATAGACGCGGACTCACAATCCGGGGAACGCTTTCCCTCCCGCCTACCCTAAACAGATTCTGAGACGTCCCAAACGACATCAAGCTGGATGAGTGACGATGCATACTAGACAGGCAAGCACAATGAAGTCTCACGCATCCACAAACGTACAGTGACCACGATGGCGGGGTGTATCTTACTCTACCCCAAACTCGAACTTCAAAGAGAAAAAAAAAAAAATCTAAAATACTAAGAAAAAGAGGTTGGGTTGCCTCCCAACAAGCGCTAAGTTTTCCGTCTTCAGCTAGACGTGATACAATCTCACTCATCCTAATAGACGGGGTCCACCAACTCAATGGACTCGATTAGCACCCCACTCACAATACCCTGAACATAGGGCTTTAATCATTGGGCATTAACCTTGAGTAGATGCCTGTCCCTAGAATCTTTAATTTCAACCTCCGTTGCATTTCTCGCAAAGGTATTGCATTCTCTTCGAGATGAATGCGATGTATGTCAATGGAGTGGTTGATTCCCTTCAAATCCACTAATGTCTCCCCTATAGTTTCCTCATAATTTTTCAGCACATTCATCGATTTACTCTCCTGCTCAGTAGCTAGATCAGAGGTAATTATGACCGGAAGAGTGTCTTTAAGGCCTACGAGAGCATGCTTGAGTGTCACCGGGAGTGGCTTCAACTCAAGTTTTGGAGGGGTCTCAAGGGGAGAAATGACTGATATGTTAGAGGTGGCCAAAAAGGTTCCTCTCTAATATTCCATGGTGAGAAATCCATAAGAGGTGTAGAATTAAGCAATGAATTTACCTCTTCTATGGACTTCTCAATGTCAAAGTCTTCAAAACCAAAATGAGCTAAGCATGCCTCTAATGGATTTTCAGTCAAGATATCAGGAAGGGCATCTTCTACTAGCTCATCAATTATATCAACCAAGAAACACTCTTCTTTTTCTGGTGGTTGATTGGATGCATTGAAAATGTTTAGCCGGACATTTATGTTTCCGAAAGACACATCCATCACCCCAGTTCTGCAATTGATACATGCATTGGCAGTAGCCAAGAATGGGCGACCTAAGATGACAGGGATTTGTCTTTTAGGATTATGAACCGGTTCCATATCAAGGACGAGGAAGTCAACAGGAAAATAGAATTTGTCGACCTTGATTAGGACATCTTCAATCACCCCACGAGACATTTTAACAGATCTGTCTGCTAATTGCAAAATGACTGAAGTGGGGCTAAGCTCTCCTAAACCGAGCTGCTCATATACTGAGAAGGGGAGCAAATTGACACTCGCTCCTAAATCAAGGAGTGCCCGGTCAATGGAGTGATCTCCAATGACACAAGAAATTGTAGGGGCACCCGGATCTTTGAACTAAGGAGGAGTAGAATGTTGCAAAATAGAACTCACCTGCTCAGTAAGAAGGACTTTCTTGGACACATGTGTCCTAGATTTGCGCTTCTGAGTGCACAAGTCCTTTAAAAATTTAGCATAGGCCGGAACTTGCTTGATTGCATCAAGCAAAGGGAGATTTACTTTGACCTGTTTGAAGACCTCCATCATTTCATCCATTTTCGCTCCCTTTTTACCAAATGGAGATGGTGCATCTAAGCACTGAGGGAATGGAGCTCTGGGCACATAAGGCGCCTCAGGAATGAAATGGGATGAAGTTGTAGAAGGAACTGTGTCCTTCTTAAAAACTTTCACTCCGGGTCCATTAGAATTTGTTGAGCCCACTTTGGGCTCTTCTTCTTCCCTATCATTCTTCTCTCCAACTCTATTCTCTAATACCTTCCCACTCCGCAAAGTGGTGACCGGCTTGCACATGCTCATGGGGATGACCATTTTGTTGAGCATCATCAACAATGTGCACACCTCTTGGGTTACTCACCGGTTAACTCGAGAGTTTCCCTTCCTCTATTCTGTTTACAGTATTAGCTAGTTGTCCCATTTGGGACTCAAGCTTCTGAATTGATTGGGTGTGAGAGTGCAACATTTGAGTATTTTCCTGTAGCAACTGGGTATGGGTCTCCAAAACTTGGAGAGCAGTCAACACTTTCTCCTCGAAAGATGGATTCCGTGTAGGAGGAGGAGGAAGAGTGGAGTGTTGGAATTGTTGTTGTTGGGCAGGATGGTAGTTGAACTGACTTGGAAATGGCCGAATATTTTGTCTCGATGGTTGAGAAAATGAATTGTTTGGAGCTTGTGGTTGCCATGAGAAATTTGGATGATTTCTCCAACCAGGGTTGTATGTGTTGGAAAATGGATCATTACCCGGTTTTGAATACATGGCATTAACATGCTCCTGAACAAATTCAGGGAATTGGGCTGCTAAAGGGCAGTTATGAACAAGATGGGCTGGACTCGAACACAATGCACACACCTCATTAGATGATGAGGCTTGAGGTGGTTGTGTTCGAATTTGTCCGGCAGACAAGAGCTGATCTAACTTTCGAGACAATGCATCTACTTTATTAGAGACGTCTACATGGTTATTCACCTCATAAATGCCCCTCTTTTGCGAAGTTGTAGATGTTTGTCTCTCGGAACGACTTGAGGTGGCATGTTGCATTGAGTTTTCACTCAGGTTCTCAAAGAGCTCCCAAGCTTCATTCTCATTCTTAAGCATAAAGGTGCCACCACAAGAGGCATCCACCATTTGACGATTGTGGTCAGTCAAACCATCATAGAAACATTGAATGAGTTGCCATTTCGGCACTTGATGATGCGGACACTTACGAATAAGGTCCTTCAACCTTTCCCAGGTCTCAAAGAATTGCTCACCATCTAGTTGAGAAAAACTTGTGATGGTTCGCCTAATCTGATTAGTCTTTCCGATTGGAAAGTACTTTTTCAGAAACTCTTGTTGCATTTGGACCCAAGTTGTTATAGTGTTGGCTTCTAAAGAATTTAGCCAATTCTTGGCCTTATCCTTAAGAGAAAAAGGAAAGAGGCGCAACCTAAGGGCATCATCTGTAAAGTTCTGCAACTTAACAGTAGTGCAGATCTCTAAGAACTCATTAAATGTTTGTATGGATCCTCATTATTAAGTCCAAAATAGGATGGAAGCATCTGTATAATGCTGGACTTAATCTCGTAATGAGCTGCCGCTATGTCAGGCAACCGAATACATGATGGAGAGGTGTATGTGGTTGGAGTAAAATACTCCTTAAGAGTTTTGGGCAAAGCATGATCTGCTTCTCCCTCCATTATGTAATAATGAAAGTTGTGAAGATCAGAAAAATTTCGAAAGGATACTCTAATGGATCTAAGAGTTTTCTCTAACTCTAAGTCAATGGGAATTAACTCAGGATCACAAGAGCGACGACCGTGCATACACCCTAACAAGAAAACTTCTAAGTTTGACAGACTCCAATTCTATAGGAAAACTTCTAAGTTTGGACAGACACCAACTCTTTACTGTAAGAAAATTCTACTTTTATCAAGTAAAAACTTACAGTGCTTGATTGTTGTAAGGTTGTGTAGCCAAATTTTCGCTATTTCTGAAGCACTTCAAGTAGTTTCCAGCCACAACATCCTCACTTCTTTTATTGAACTGATACCTGTAAAACAAAGATTATTCAAAGGTAAGTTGATTTACACTTTGCTTATTAAAAAAAAATAAAACAATTTTTTTTTTTTTTAATCTTCAAAGTTAAGCAATGTAACCGTTCCAGCAGTCCCCGGCAACGGCGCCAAAAAGTTGATCGGTTAAGATCGTTACCTCGTAAAAGCACTAATTCCGGAGAATAGTGACAAGTATTGAGGGTGTCGAACCACGAAGACTGCGCTGGTTATATTGCTTAATAGTAAAGATGGATTTTGATTTAATGGTGAATAAAGGTTTTTGGTTTGTATTTAAAAATCCTAAAATTATTCTAAATACTGAAAACGAATAAAAGTAATGTGAAAGTCAAGAGAAAGAGATCTAGGGCATCGAATCTACCACTAGCCTCCTATCCATGGTATATTGTATTTAATCAGGGTATAATTATTTGCATTCGATTACGATTAATTGAGACTACAAGTCTCAATTCAAATCATCAAGAAGGTCAAGTATTTAAATCTTAGGCATGACCTATCTTTGGTTAGCACGAATCGTCCACACTAAATTAATTAACCTAAGGTTGTAGCACGATTCGTCTTCCCTAGGCATAGATCATCTTAACATTTAACTACTTGTACGATAAATTCCATTGCATAACCATTCATATATAAAATCACAGAAATTAAATATGAATTGAATCTCAATCAAAAAGAAGAGTTCCTAAGACAAGGAATAACTTTATTAAGATTGAATATAAATATTAAAATCGATTGTCAAAGCAATCCTCAAGTCATGCAATCATCGTTTATAAATAATAAAACCCTAAAACAAAACAACTAAACCATAGTTACTTGGCTAGGGTTTCATCGAAACCCTAGATGAGAGATTTAGTTGATCATGGGAGAGAGAGTAGCCGCCATTGATGGTGAAGATTCCATGCTCCAAGACCTTTCAAAACCCTTCTCCAGCCTCCTTTTCTTTTTCAAAAATCCTTGGAACTACTGAACTCGTTTCCTTTTATAAGGTAGCAAGTAGGGTTTCAAAAAGGCAAAATCCGGAAAATAAATCTGCGGACTTCTGCTCGGGCGGAGCTATCCAGCGCTCGGGCGGTTTGGACCAGTATACTTTTTCTTCATTTATTTTCCTGTTTTCTTCAGTTCTTTCATCACCTGGGTTCTTCTAAATTCTTGAAAGCTCTCATCCTTTGAGAATTATGATATTTTCTCCCCTTAGTCCTGAAAATAATGAAAACAATAAATTATAATTAAAAACTAGAAGAATTAAGTCCTAAAGAGCTAACAAGTGTACTTTTGGGTGCCATAATGTGCAACATTAAGCCCCGATCACCCACCTAACGAAATACAAAAGACAAAATACAACTCTGCCTCGCTCAATAGTCACCCCCGTGGGGCCAATGGTCTAAGTCTCTCGCCTCCGCCTGAGGCTCAACTACTAGATCCTCATAAGGTTCCTCCTCGCCATAGTCCTCCTCTATCCAAGGACCCGGATCACAAATGTCGAGAGGGACTCGGGTCCCTGCCGACATGAAAGTACGGCTGAGCATGGAATACTCAGCGAGTACAAGCCCCTAACTAACAATGGTAATAACGAACAACATCATATACAAGTAATGGGAGGAGTATAGTTCATAATCATTTCTAGCAACCTCATACATAAACATTTTATCAAGTCATAATTATTATGAAACTAAAACATGTCTATGCATCATACAATTCCTCTTTGAGTTGTCCTTTCAATATTTCTTATGAGCCAGAGGTTAGCACCCGCATATTCCTGGGCTACCAACCTCCTTGACAGTACAATACCTTTCTTATGAGCCAGGGGTTAGCACCCGCACATCCCTGGGCTACCAACCCCCTTGACAGTATAGTACACTTCTTATGAGCCAGAGGCTAGCACCCGCACATCTCTGGGCTACCAGCCTCCTTAACAGTACGATACCTTACTTATGAGCCAGAGGTTAGCACCCTTAACCGGGGCTACCAACCTCCTTGACAATACCATTTCCTTTCTTATGAGCCAAAGGTTAGCACCCTTAACCGGGGCTACCAACCTCCTTGACAATATCCTCCATCTACATACGTGCTCGTGCATAGCAATCGTGAAATCATGATGACATATAGCATTTTAACAATTCCCAACTCACAGGAGAATTTAAGAAGCGAAATAAACACATGTATACGACTTACCAAATGGGGAACATTTATGTGACTCATGCTTTCAAATCTTAATTTATTCATGCATTCTATCAAACATGTGGTATTCAACCTTTTTACCTTTAGTTATTTCATATTTTCTCATTCGAACATTTCATCAAACACTTGGGGTGTGTTCATTATGCGTAATATGCCCTTCCACTATTTTTTCATCATTCAATACATCACAACATGGCATCCAATCGCCTCCACTCCTCATCCATTCATACATTCCACCCTTTGTTTGTATTATCTTGTTTATGTTTTAGGGATTTAGCATATACCAACACAAGGGAGTAATGGGGAAGATCTAACACATATTTACTAAGGAAAATCCTAGGTTATTACCAAAGTAACTAGAAAGAGTGTACTAACCTTGAAAAGGGAAAGAAAAATCCTTGAGGATGATGTCGAAACGCTGCCCTAGCTTGGAAGAGGTACTCCACACGAGCTTGAGGTTCGATTTGGAGAATCCAAGCCTTGAACTTGAAGCAAATCCAAGTTTGAGGACGACCCAGGATGGTCCACCCCTTTGATTTCTTCCTCAATGGAAACCCTAGGTCAAAACCCTCTTCTTCTCACTCTCTAGCTCTCAAAATGTCTAAGGGTTGTGAATGAGGGCTCAAAGGGTCGAGCAAACCCTTATGGGTAAGGGTTTAACACCCAAAAGACGAAAACGCCTTTACTGAAATTTCTGCAAAAACGCGAAGACCGAGCGATCGGTGGTTATGACCGATCGATCGGTTACCTACCGAGCGATTGGTGTTATTGACCGATCGACCGGTCAAAAACTCACTCTCTGAAAAATTTCCCCATACAAATTTTTCGACCAGTCGATAGCCTCCGATCGATCGGTTTTGGACCGATCGATAGCTCCGTGGACCGAGCGATTGGTGCTCTGCTGGTCCCGACTGTTTTGGCCATATCTTTTGACTCGTTCGTCCGATTTCGATGATTCAACTTGCGTTGGATTCGTCTCTCGAAAACGCACATTTTTGACATTTCAGAATTTCCAATTTCTCCCCTATTTATTAATTAGACTACGCGGAAGGCCAATTGGTAACGAAAATACTATTCATTAAAGTTGGAAAAGTCCGGGGTGCTTCAAAAAGTCTGGCTGAGTACAAAAGTACTCAGTGTATATAAAATCCAACAACAACATAGTGTACCTGCACTTAGTTAGAATTATATCCAATAGCATAATAACATAATTAGAGTGCGGAAGAACATGTGCTCATATGCATCATATCATCACCTTGACTCGTGTACTTGTGAGAACCTTAGACTTAGAAGACAACATACTTATGAGATGCTATGCTTATGAGACCACGTGCTTGTGAGATGCTTATGTTTATGCACTTATTCAGATCCCTCATTGGGCTTATTCAGAATGATAGGCGTATGCAATGCTTATGTTTATGAGTCTTGAGCAGCTTATTCAGAACATGCACTTATTCAAATCTCTCATTGGGCTTATTCAGAACATCATGCATATGCAATGCTTATGTGCTTGGTCCACATGTGTGACTTATGAGACTTTTATCTTAACATACATGTGCGTTTATGCATAAGTGTCGTAATTAACATTCGAGTTGGTAATTGTTTGGATTCTGATCTCCCACCATGAAAATTCCACTATGCTGTCCCTACCATATAGTTAGAGAATTTCCGGTTTGAAAGATTTTCCTCTAAATTCTTACCTTCCTGAATATCAATTACCATGCAAATAATTACGCATAACTTAACAAACATTCACATATAAATACCTTATCATGATTCTTAGCATAATTTATTATCAATTTCCAATAATTCCATAGTACCATATTAGTATTTAACCTCTCAAGCATTTCAACAAACACCTTAGGTGTGTAATTTCTGAGTACATTGTCCTCTCCCATTTCCAACATTTTACCACACCATAATCCATCCATGCAACCCAAATACAATCAACATCATACATTCATCCCATCCTCCATACATTCCATCCATATTATTAAACCCCATTTCTATCCATAATAGCTTAATTCATACAAAATTAGGAAAAAACATATCTAATTTCTATTTCTATCATTTTTACCATATTAACATTCACAAAACATTATATAGGGTTGATTTGGATAGTATATTGACCTTAGGGATCATTCCCTTAAATCCAAATCACTCCCAAGAATCTTTGAGGAAGCTTTGAGGAAGATCTCCAAGCTCTCCTTACAATCTCCTAGCAATATCCTTCTTCTCCAAGCAATTTCTCTCTAAAAAAACCCTAGGTTTCCTCTTTTCCTTTTCGAAATTAGGTTAAAAATAGTTTAGAACCCTAAAAATCTCGAAATAGAACCCCTATTTATAGCCCCAAGGGTTAAAAACCCAAAAACATGGACTTTTTAACAAAATCTGGGTGCATGTGCGATCGATCGCACCTTTGGTGTGATAGATCACACTTGGAGCCAAAAGAAACCTAAAAAACGTGTCTGTATATGATAGATCGCACTTGGTGTGTGATAGATCCTAGCCCTCCTCAGATTTAGGCTGAATTTTACCCCACTTTAGTATTTTGACCATAACTTTTGACTCGCTTAGTGTATTTTGATGATTCAACTTGAGTTGGACTCATCTTTTGAAGGGGAACAATTTTGTCTCTAATAGATAAATCATAATTTTGAGTTGTTAAAGGTCTAAATGGATTCTAAATCTGACTGGTCTGTAATTTCATCCGACAAAACATTGGACAACCCACTTTTGACTTAGCGTAGACTCAAAATATGGAAAAACATTAAACATGAACCTTGAAGAGAGTTCCAATACATTTCCAATGGTTCAAGAATCACTCAATTCCGATAAACGGTGACAAAACTAGAGCTTCCTAAAGTTGAGGGTATGTTATGACATCTCTCTTCTTTACAACTTGGATTAAGCCTAGATATCACTACACCAATTAGATATAATTACACAAGCATTAAAACATCACAAGGACTGTAATACCCTTAATACTTTCATAAAATGCATGAAAAGATTCAGGTCTCTACATCAGGTCAGGTTGCTCGTCCCTACTGGAGCATCACCTCCATTTCCTCTGGTGTAGTAACTGCGACCCCAATTGCCACGTCTCATGATTCAATCCTAAGAACAATAGCAAAGCATGAGTCAAACTTGGAAACCAACTTTATCTCGACCCCAATTTCAACAATCACCTAATGTTTATAAGGTACATAATAATACATCGAGGCATCTAATAAAATAATACAAGCATACAAATAATGTTTCCTAGCGTACGACACCAAGTTCGGTTGAGATTTCAACCGATTTTGACTAAGACTAACTTATTAGTCTACACTTGGAATACAACACCTAAGATGAACCTAATGCCTTGGTTTACTCGTGGTATCGAACTCTAAACGACCCTAGAGAACCTAATACCTAAGCTCTGATGCCACTTTTGTCACGCCCCAAAATACCACCTAGGAGTTGTGATACTTTACCAATGTGACTTATACTTAAAACCATCCTACAGAGAGTATACAAGGCATGATAAATAGTGAACCTGAAAATTTCTTCTGTATAAAAGTTCTTCTAAGTGTTAACATAGATACGAGATTAAATAAAAACTACAACATATACCAAAGGTCCAACACTTGAGTTACTAACTCAAGCCTACATGAGAATCCCCACAACAAAATCCCAAAAATACATGTCTCTCTCACTCAACTCATCCATAAGGCCACATGTCAAGGCCCCTAACATCTACATGATAATCCCAAGCAAGCTCCTACTCTCCGTGAACCTCCTCGATCCATTTCTCCGGAGCACGACCAACCAACCTGGAATCTACCGAAATAACAGTTTGGCTGAGTATTGAATACTCAGCATATACATACTACTAACTAACCATGTTACAATACATTAATATGTCACGTAGGGTACAGTTCATCATCAGATATACATAATCAGAGTGCAAAAGCTAAGACCAGATAACAAATGTAAAATCTCGAACATCATATTTTAAATCATACTTTAAGTATATACTTTAACCAATATGTATTTCAATTACCTTGTGTAGAACCCCGGAACCGTGTTCACTGTATGATGAATAGTGTCAGTAAATAATGCCCGTATATGGTGTGTGTAAAGGCCTAAGGCCTTCCATTGTGTTCTTGGTATGAAGGTGAGTCAAGTGAAGGGTTTTAGGTGAGTGTGTTGAGTCTCAGAAAGAGAGTATAATTATACTCTAAGTGGGTAAAAGTAATGGTATTAAATACCCTAAGCGCTTAATGGGTTATAAGTAAATGGTGCATGTGCGCAAGGCATAAAGAGGCTGGGACCTCTGATGCATATTAGTGTGAATTCAACGATCACAGAGGTGGGTTACAAACCTATGGGGAGTGATTCATAAGGTGTGAGTGAGGTGTTGGACCCGAAGGAAAAGAGTGTGAAAGCACTCGAAATGTTCTAGGTGTTGAAGAGGTATGTTTTAGCATTACCATCAAATTTATGAAGCTCTAGTTTAGTCAATGCTTATCAGAATCGAGTGATTTTTGAATTTTTGGGAAGGTATTGGAACCCTCTTCGAGGTTTATGATTACCATTTTTCTTGATTTTGAGTCTGGGTTGAGTTAAAAGTTGAATTTCCAAAATTGGGCCTACTGCAAATCTAGGTTTATGAAATCCATTTCCTGACCAGTTGTCTTTAGAGCCTATTCGGGTAATTAAAAACACAAAATTAGGATTTTTCTATTAGATCCAAAATTTTCTCCTTCGAAAGAAAAATCCAACGCAAGTTGAATCGCCAAAATCTGATATGGGTGTCAAAAGTTATGGCTGAAATACGAAAGTGAAAAATCTAGAAAACTCACTGTCAGAATTACGAACTATCATAATGACCCTACGAACGATCATAGCGGCACTACAAACGATTGTAGAGTTGCTAAGATCAATAATCGTAAAGCCGTAAAAATGCTGAAAACCTTCTAGGAAACCTACGATCGATCGTAGGAAGCCTATAAACGATCGTAGGTGCACGAAACCACTTTTTGGGTGCGTGATTTTTGGGGTTTTCACCCCTTGTCTTATAAATAGGAGATCATTTTGGGAGTTTTTGGTTTACCCAAGACTTAAAGAGAGTTCTTAGTGTTAGACATGATGCTCAGAAAAGTCATTTAGATTGTTAGACTCTTATTAATTTGATTAATAAAGACTTCTTCTTAATCTATTGTGTATTCATTATAGGTAATTGACCATGATCATGAGATGATCTATATGATATGAGATATTGATAAAGGTCCATAGGATATATTGTAGAAAAGTTATGTGATTGGATTATCACAGGCAGATATAAATTTCCGGTTCCTTATAGCTTATATAGTTACAGCTGTGGGTGAAGCTGAGCAATTCACTTATATGGTTAGCAGAATGCTAAGATGTTCTCAATAGTTGAGATGTAGTTCTATCTCAAACTATTGTAGTGGAGACTACACATCAGCATATGGCATTACAAAATTTGAGCTTTTTTACGGCGGTTCTAAACCGCCGTACTATCTAAAATTACCGCCGTCATAATGTATCACGGTGGTAAGTTGACCCGTCGAAGAATATGTTGTCGGGAATTCCTATCGTGGCGGATATGAACGGCGGGTAATAACAACCGCTGTCTTATATGAATAAATTACTGCGGTTGGTAACCGCCGTAGTATATAATCCATATCACGGCGGTTCAAACCGCCGTTCTTTAGATTTCATTTTACGGCATTTTATCCCGCCATCCTTTATTGATTTTATCACGGCGTTAGTTACCGCCGTTATATATCAAAAATCTACGGCGGTTGCAACCGCCGTAAGACCTTAAGGCGGGTCAGAACTACCATAATATTATTTTAATAAATTAAATTATTATTAATATTACAGCGGTTTAAAACTACCGCCATCTTAAAAATATTTTTAAAAAAAGAATTTATTTTTGCAAAAATTTTATTTTATTTCCCTGTATTATCTGTACCTGTGAGCAATATAAATCTAAATAAACATGTACTGTACCTGTAACAATATCTAATTCCAACTAAGAATATAAAATTCATGTAATTAAAAAAATGCCCCATACAAGCAATATCAAAATTATATATACATGCCCATAAAAGTGTTGTCATAAAAAGTATACATAATGAAAAAGGAAAAAAAGAAACAAAAAGTAGCCGTCTAACTCCCGCCTGGCGATGGTCGAAAACCCAATATGTGCGTGCTACAGGCTCCCTCCTACAAAAAAAAAATATACACAATTTATTAATCTTTTTTCTAAATGATAAAATTTGAGAATGTAATAATTAATAAATATACAAAGATCCAAACTCATCTCAAAATATTAATAGTTTGTAGTATTACATCGGCCTAAACCTACATCGTCCCACCATTTCCAAACCGGGGGTCGGATTTCGATCCCGTTTCTTCTAACACGTGTATTTCAATACATCCTAAGTGTTGGAGTTGGTTTCGAGGGAATCCGAGGTTGTATGCCTGATATGGGCGCTGAGACGGCCGAAATCCATTCTTGGATACTATACTTCGGCCTAAACCTACATCGTCCCACCAATTCCAAACCGGGGGTTGGATTTCGATCCTATTTCTTCTAATACGTATATTTTAATACATCCTAAGTGTTGGAGTTGGTTTCGAGCGAATCCGAGGCCGTATGCCCGATATGGGCGCCGAGACGGCTGAAATTCATACTTGGATACTATACTTCAGCCTAAACCTACATCGTCTCACCAATTTCAAACCGGGGGTTTGATTTCTATCCCGTTTCTTCTAACGGGTGTATTTCAATACATCCTAAGTGTTGGAGTTGGTTTCGAGCGAATTCGAGGCCGTATGCTCGATATGGGCGTCGAGACGGCCGAAATCCATACTTGGATACTATACTTCGGCCTAAACCTACATCGGCCTAAACCTAAATCCTAAGTGTTAGACTTTCAGGGCAATTGGGAAGAATACTTGCCGTTGGTTGAGTTCGCCTACAACAACAGTTACCAGGCAAGCATCCAAATGGCGCCATTCGAAGGTCTATATGGTTGGATTTGTAGATCACCTCTATACTAGGATGAAGTTGGTGAGTGAAAAGTTTTGGGTCCTGAATTGATCAAGCGGACCGCAGAAAAGGTCAAGGTAATCAGGGAGCGATTGAAAACTGCTCAGGATAGAGGGAGTCTGGTAGACTAGGGCAGAGTTTGGCCAGAATTAGGATTGCTAACCGGGGTTAGGCCAAAAACTAACCATGGTTAGGATTGCTAACCATAGTTAAGGTGTAGAATCCCGAATCCGCATTTCACTAAGTAGTGAATAGTGCTTAAGTGTGGTTTTGTACACTAATGGACCTTATGTTAATATACGTGTTTGGATTTATGGCGTGCAGGTTCTAATAAGTCTACATATCC
Source organism: Tetracentron sinense (assembly GCA_015143295.1). Classification (NCBI taxonomy): domain Eukaryota; kingdom Viridiplantae; phylum Streptophyta; class Magnoliopsida; order Trochodendrales; family Trochodendraceae; genus Tetracentron; species Tetracentron sinense. Next base: position 56,385,899 of record CM026552.1, read on the forward strand.
TTAAGTAGTGTGTTTAAAGCATAAAAGATGTTGGAAATGGGATTGGCGGAGATCCAAGTAGTGAAAATGGGCAAAATAGGGGATCACCGATTGCTCGGTGATAACCTCCGATTGACTGGTCTTATACTGATCGCTCAGTAGCTATCGATTGGTTAACTAATTTGTATGGGGAAAAATTCTAGAGAGGGTGTTTTCAACCAATCTCTCGGTTGAAACCACCGATCGCTTGGTAAGCTACCGATCGCTCGGTCTGTACCACTGATCGATCGGTTATACGCAAATTTTCTTCATTAAGGGTGTTTAAGACTTTAGCCACTACCCCTTTGCCTATATAAGGATTGTTCGTGTCTTAGAGTTTCAGAAACCCTTTGTGCACTATTTTGAGAGGGATTTGAGAGGAAGAAAAAGGGAGAAGCTAGGTTGTTGCTCAGGCTTGAAAGAGAGATCAAGTTCTTCCTTCCTTTGGTGATTTTCAACCAAGAACTTAAGGTTCTCACTTGTTCCAAGCTTTTGGAATCAAAATAACTGATTTTACCAAGGTAGATACACTCTACTACCAATCGAGTGATACTACTAGTTACCATATGTTGTTCTTCTCATTCTATACTATAAGCCTTGCTTTATTATGGTGTGGGATGTTATTTTTATACTTGGATGTAAGCTATCATTATTATGCACTCTATGTGTAGAGACCCGAATCTTTTTTCATGTTTTTATTGCATTGCATTAGGGGTATTATAGTCCTTGTGATGTTTTAATGTTTATTATATTATATATCTAATGGGTGTAGTGTGATTAAGGTTTAATCAAACTTCTAGTTAAGGAATGTCATATCACACTCTAAACTTTTGGAAGCTCTAGTTTTTACACCGTTTATTGGAATTGAGTGATTCTTGAACCATTAGAAAGAAATTGGAACCCTCTTTGAGGTTCATGTTTAATATTTTTCCTTATTTTTAGTCTAAGCTAAGTCAAAAATGGGTTTCCGAGGTTTTGTCTGATGGAATTGCAGATCAGTCAACTTTGGGGAGTTTTTGGTCCATAAATAAGGTGGAATTTGAAAATTCTAAAATGCCAGAAATGTTCGTATTCGAAAGAAGAATCCAATGCAAGTTGAATTGTCGGAATCCGACGAACGAGTCAAAAGTTATGGCCAAAATAGTAGAGTAGGTCAAAAATCTGTAGAACACCGATCGCTCGGTCAGAAGTAGCGATCGATCGGTCCAAAACCGATCGATCGGTAGCTATCGACTGGTCGAAAGTTTTGTATGGCGAAATTTTCCAGAGAGTGTGTTTTTGACCGATCGCACGGTCATAAACACCGATCGATCGGTAGGCGACCGATCGCTCGCTCATAACCACCGATCGATCGGTATTTTGTGTTTTGGACAGAATTTTAGTAAGGAATTTTAGGTCTTTTCGTTTCCAACCCTTGGGGTTATAAATAGGGGGTCCTACTCGAGATATTAAAATACTCTACCTATTTCTAACCTAATTTGGTAAAAAGAGGGAGAAAACCTAAGGTTTTGAGAGAGGGGTTGCTTGGAGAAGAAGGAGATTGCTAGAAGATTGAGAGGAAAGCTTGGAGATTGTCCTCAAAGCTTCCCCAAATCACCTCGGGAGCGTTTTGAATCCAAGGGAAGGATTCCTAAGGTCGATAAACTCTCTAACTCAACCCTATTATTGATGTTTTATGAATATTAGTATAATGTAAATGATAGAAATGGAGATTGATTATGTTTTTCCTAATTATGTATGGATTAAGATTGTTAGAGATGGAAATATGTTTATACTATGGATGGATTGAATGGAGGAAGGGAAATACTATGGAGGATTGGGATGAATGTATGGATGTGGATTATGTTTGGGTTGTGGGGATTGATTATGGTGTGATGGAATGTTAAGAATGTGAAAGGGCAAAGTATCCATAATTAACGCACTCTAAATGTTTGTTGAAATGTCTAAGAATGATAAATATTAGTATGATGCTTGTGATTATCAAGAAATTAAGTTAAATGGATATTGTGGTTGTTATGATAAATCATGCCCTATTTACTTGTATGGTGATCGGTATTCGGGTAGGCCAAACCTTAGAGGAAAATCCTCCACGTTGGGAATTCTCTAACTAGGGAGATGTAACCTAGTGGAGTTTCCTAATGGAAGATTGGAATTTAAAGGACGACTTATTTGAATTCCAATCACGACACTCAAGCACACGTGTACTCGCATGGTAAGTATTCAAGTCTCATGAGTCCACTTGTCTCACAAGCATGCATGCATTGGATACGAACATGTCACGAATTATGCCATGAAAGAATGATCCCCCACTACGAACATCCACTCTACGCGTTGTCGCACTCATGTTATGCTATGAAAGAATGATCCCCCATTATGAACATCCACTCTATGCGTTGTCGAACACTATGAATTATGCGTTGCCGGGACAAAACACTATGATTATGCGTTGTCGGGACAAACACACTATGAATCATGCATGTATGAGTCTATGCATATGTTAAGTTAAGTTCATGGATAAGAATTTCCTGAGTACACGAGTCAAGATGATGTTATGAGATGTTATATGCTCCACACTCTGATTATGTCTATTTTATGTGAAAGTATTATGATTAAGCATCGATAAACTAAGTTATGATATTATTATTGCTCATGCTATTCTATGTTGTTGTTAGTTTGTCTATCCACTGAGTATTCCATACTTAGTCGACCTGTCATTGTCTTCAGGTTTAGGAGGAGAGCCGTGGACTGAGGAGGTGTACGCCGAAGAGGGGGAAGAAGGTGAGCTTCCTGAGGAGGAGGCTAGGGATTTTGATAGTCATCCTTATTGAGTAGTTTTAGTATTTCTTTTTGGAAGAGATGTTATATTAGACTTTTGACTTCTAGTTGATGTTGCCTTAGTTATTTACCGTGTTGATGTTTTAAACTATTTCGTTTATGAGGAGTCATAGTATGTGGACTATCATTGTACAGGATGGTTTGACTTTTTATGATCGGAATTTTACTATCCTCATTTTTGGAGACTCGTGTAGTATGCCTTATATACATGATTGTTAAGCAGGTTTAAGTAATGTGGCGATTCCAAAGTCCTATTTTAGCCTTGTAGGATTTTGGGGTCGTTACAAAGGTGGTATCAGAGCTCAAGACATTAGAATCCTTAGGGCTAAGGTATTAAGTATAGGACATAGGAAGATGTTAATATTAGGGAAGTAACATCAAACTTAGGAATTTTAAATTGTCGATGATTGAATTTTGGTTAAGCGTAGACTTAAGCATTTATGTGAGTGTGTTCTAAATGGATTGTCTTCTTCTTCTCAGGACTGTAGGCATGAGGAGAGGCGGAAGAAACAATAGACATGGAGGGGGCAGTGTGACCGATGGGGATGATCTAGAGGGTACTCCCCAAGGGGATGTGAGTCAGGTCATGGAAGCGATTGCTGCAGCCATGGAGAGACAGGCTGAAATTATGGCCCAACAGATGGCATTGCCAGCAACTAGTCAAACTAGGCAAGAGAGGCCGGCTGATGTGCACCCACCCCGATATATTGGAGTGGGAGCTTTCAGGAGAATGGGTCCTCCAACCTTCTATAGGAGTACGGATCCATCGGTGGCAGAGTTGTGGATTATGCAATTGGAGAAGATATTCTCTGTGCTCGAGGCTACTGATGAACAAAGAGTGAGGTGGGCCTCATTTATGATGGAAGGGGAGGCAGAACATTGGTGGAGGGTGGCATCCAGGAAGAGAAATGAGGTACGGTTTGGATAGGAGTGGACATGGGGAGAGTTCCTCGATGTCTTCTATGAGCAGTATTTTTCGACATCGATGAGGGAGCAGAAAGAGATCGAGTTCTCTACTCTTAGGCAGGGGAGCATGTCAGTGGCCGAGTATGAGGCCAAGTTTGTAGAGTTATCCTGGTTTGCGCCTCATCTGATCACGACAGAGAGTATGGAGGCGAGGAGATTTGAAGGAGGTTTGAGGGATCACAATCGAGACAAGGTAGAGATCCTACGTCTTGGATCATGTCGAGATGTAAGCGAACGAGCTTTGATTGCCGAGAGGAGGTCAGCTGAGTTTTTGAGGAAGAAGGGATTGTAGGAAGGTAAGTATGGCCTGCAGGATAAGAGGCCAAGGATGGTAGGTCCAGCTCCAGTGGCTAGGCCAACCCCGTATTAGAGGTCAGTAGTTGCACCCATTGTTCGCCGTGCTACTCCTCCGGCACCACGAGCCGCCCCACCTGCTCCATGGGTGACTACTTATGAGGTATGCCATTATTATAGTAAGAGGCATGTGCCTGGTGAGTGTCGAGCAGTCACAGGGGGATGTTTTCATTGTGGTAGTATTGAGCATCGGATTCGTGATTGCCCAGTTCGGAGTATGCAGATGCCACCACAGAGTCAGCCTCAGGGAACTAGACCCCCAGTTAGGCAGCCAATACAATAGAGGCCATCTCAGGGTCAGAGGCCCCAGCAACCTCGCCAGCCAGTTCAGGGTAGAGTGTTCGCCATTTCCGAGCAAGATGCACAGGCATCCGATGACGTTGTGCAAGGTATGTTTAAATCAAGATTAAATTAAGTATGATGTTATTCTGTTTGTATGACTATGATGTTGCTAATGTGTATAAGCATATTATGTATATAATTTTGGTTTGTGCACATGTTTTGACACACTTAGCTATGTATTCAATTCAAGCACCTTGTTGGTAAATGACTGTTTAGCTCGTGTGTTGATTAACACTGGATCGACTCATTCTTTTGTTACTCCTAGTTTTGCTCAAGCTTTTTCTTCGGAGCCAAGTCTGTTAGACCGTAAGCTAGCTATTGCCATTCCAGTGGGTAGTTCAGTCATCACCGATAAGATCTATCGCGCTTGTGATATTCAGGTAGGTCTTAGGGAATGGCCAGCCGATCTGATTGTCTTGGATTTTCAAGATTTTGACATCATCTTAGGCATGGATTGGCTTTCCACCTACCATGGCCATGTGGACTGTTTCGGGAAAGTGGATAACTTCAAGCCAGTCAGTGGGCCTCCCTTTCATTTTCGGGGTTTGAACAAGAGGGATGTAGCTAGATTTGTAGCCTTGAGCCTTTCTGCACCGGAAGCACCGAACTCTTCAAACATTCCAGTGGTGAATGAATTCCTAGATGTTTTCCTTGAAGATTTGTCGGGTTTACCACCGAATAGAGAGATAGAGTTCGCAATTGAATTAGCTCCGGGTACGGCACCTATCTCTAAAGCTCCGTATAGGATGGCTCCAGCAGAGTTGAAAGAGCTTAAGGAGCAGATCGATGAATTGCTTGGTCTTGGGTTTATCCGCCCAAGTGTATCACCTTGGGGAGCTCCTGTTTTGTTTGTGAAGAAGAAGGATGGTTCGATGGGGATGTGCATCGACTATTGGCAACTGAACAAGGTCACCATCAAGAACAAATATCCTTTACATAGGATCGATGACTTGTTTGATCAGTTGCAAGGAGCTAAGTATTTCTCCAAGATCGACTTAAGGTCAGGCTACCATCAACTGAAGATAAAGGCGGAAGATGTGCCTAAGTCTGCATTCAGGACCAGATATGGGCATTTTGAATTCCTAGTTATGCTGTTCGGTTTGACAAATGCTCCGGCAGCATTCATGGATCTCATGAACAGGATTTTCAAGCCGACTCTGGATTGCTTTGTGATCGTGTTTGTGGATGACATTTTAGTGCACTCTAGGACACAGAAGGAGCATGAGATGCATCTCCGGATCACACTGAAGACACTTCGTGAGCATAAGCTAAATGCTAAGCTTAGCAAGTGCGAGTTTTGGCTAGAAAAAGTAGTATTTCTAGGCCATGTCGTGTCAGAAGAGGGGATTTCAGTTGACCCTTCCAAGATAGAAGTAGTGGAAGGATGGGGAAGACCAAAGAGTGTTACAGAGGTTCGAAGCTTTTTGGGCCTAGCTGGATATTATCGAAGATTTGTAGAAGGATTTTCCAGTTTGGCAGCTCCGCTTACTCACCTAACTCAAAAGAACGCCAAATTCGAGTGGAATGAGAAATGTGAGAAGAGTTTTCTTGAATTGAAGAAGCGTCTCACCACCGCTCTGATCTTGACTGTTCCATCGGGTAGTGAAGGTTTTGTGGTGTATAGTGACGCCTCACTCGTTGGGTTAGGTTGTGTTCTTATGCAACATGGGAAGGTGATTGCCTATGCTTCTCGGTAGTTGAAAGACCACGAGAAGAATTATCCTACTCATGATTTGGAATTGGCAGCTTTAGTCTTTGCTCTCAAGATTTGAAGACATTACTTGTACGGTACACAGTTTGAAGTTTTCACCGACCACAAAAGCCTAAAGTATTTGTTCTCACAGAAAGAGCTTCATTTGAGGCAACGTCGCTGGGTGAAATTCCTCAAGGATTATGATTTCTCCATCCAGTACCACCCTGGGAAAGAAAATGTAGTGGCAGATGCGTTAAGTAGGCGACCTACTGGGTTCTTGGCACACTTGATGGTCCGAGAATGGAAGCTTCTCGAAGAGGTATCTAGCCTTGATGCAGGTTTCAGTGTTGGAGCATCTAGAGCCTTGTTGGCTAACATTATGGTCAGGCCAACCTTATTGGACAGGATTAAAGATCTACAATGGAATGATGGAGAACTGCACACGGCCATGAATAAGTCGCTTAGCAGCGGGTTTGAGGATTTCTCTTGGAGAGATGGTGGAGTTTGTTTCAAGGGTAGACTTTATGTTCCGGATGATGAAAGTTTAAGAAGGGAGATTTTGGATGAAGCACACAAGTCCAAGTATACTGTCCATCCGGGAGGTACTAATATGTACCAGAATCTCAAGAAATATTTCTAGTGGAAAGGTATGAAGAAAGATGTGGCTACCTTTGTATCCAAGTGTTTGGTGTGTCAGCAGGTGAAGGCCGAACACAGGAGGCAGACAGGACTTCTTCAGTCTCTTCCTATTCCCGAGTGGAAGTGGAAAAATATCTCAATGGATTTCGTTGTTGGTTTGCTAAAGACGGCCAAGAACTTTGATGCCATTTGGGTTGTGGTTGACTGATTGACTAAATTAGCTCATTTTCTTCTATATCGAACCACTTTCAACTCCAATCAATTGGCTAACCTCTATATCAAGGAGATAGTCCGTTTACATGGAGTGCCAGTTAGCATCGTTTCTGATCGAGATCCTAGATTTACATCCATATTCTAGAAGAGTTTTCAGCAGGCCATGGGTTCCCATTTGGATTTTAGTACAGCTTTTCATCCGCAGACAGATGTGCAAACTGAGAGGGTGAACCAGATCATTGAGGACATGCTACGAGCTTGCATGTTGGACTTCCAGGGTAGTTGGGTAGATCACCTACCGTTGGTCGAGTTTGCCTACAACAATAGCTTTCAAGCTGGCATTCAGATGGCACCGTTTGAGGCACTTTATGGGAGGAGTTGCCGTTCACCTTTGTGTTGGGACAAAGTTGGCGAGAGGAAGCTTTTGGGTCCCGAGCTCGTTGGTCAGACTGTGGATAGAGTTCAGTTGATCAGGGAGAGGTTGAAAGCAGCTCAGAGTAGGCAGAAGAGCTATGCCGATTCTCGCAGGAGAGATCTTGAGTTTCAAGTTGGAAATTTTGTTGTTTGTAAAGATCTCACCTACGAAGGGGGTGATGAGATTCGTCAAGCGGGGCAAGCTTAGTCCGAGATATGTGGGTTCTTTTGAGATCATCACCCGAGTCGGGGAAGTTGCTTATTGGGTCGCCCTGCCACCTCACATGGAAGGTGTGCATAATGTCTTTCACATCTCTATGTTGAGGAACTACATTGCTGATCCTTCACATGTCATTCAATTAGAACCATTGGAAATTCGGGAAGATTTGACTCTAGTGGAACAACCGGCTCAAATCTTGGACCGGAAGGAGCAAGTTTTGCGTTCTAAGGTCATTCCTCTTGTACTCTTGCAATGGGAGCATCACTCTAGAGAAAAGACTACTTGGGAGAGAGAAGCCGAGGTTCGCGAAAAGTACCCACACTTATTCACCTAAGGTACGTAATTTCGAGGACGAAATTCTTTTAAGGGGGGGAGGATGTAGAGACCCGAATCTTTTTTCATATTTTTATTGCATTGCATTAGGGGTATTATAGTCCTTGTGATGTTTTAATGTTTATTGTATTATATATCTAATGGGTGTAGTGTGATTAAGGTTTAATCAAACTTCTAGTTAAGGAATGTCATATCACACTCTAAACTTTTGGAAGCTCTAGTTTTTACACCGTTTATTGGAATTGAGTGATTCTTGAACCATTAGAAAGAAATTGGAACCCTCTTTGAGGTTCATGTTTAATATTTTTCCTTATTTTTAGTCTAAGCTAAGTCAAAAATGGGTTTCCGAGGTTTTGTCTGATGGAATTGCAGATCAGTCAACTTTGGGGAGTTTTTGGGCTATAAATAAGGTAGAATTTGAAAATTCTAAAATGCCAAAAATGTTCGTATTCGAAAGAAGAATCCAATGCAAGTTGAATTGTCGGAATCCGACGAACGAGTCAAAAGTTATGGCCAAAATAGTAGAGTAGGTCAAAAATCTGTAGAACACCGATCGCTCGGTCAGAAGTAGCGATCGATCGGTCCAAAACCGATCGATCGGTAGCTATCGACTGGTCGAAAGTTTGGTATGGCGAAATTTTCCAGAGAGTGTGTTTTTGACCGATCGCACGGTCATAAACACCGATCGATCGGTAGGCGACCGATCGCTCGCTCATAACCACCAATCGATCGGTATTTTGTGTTTTGGACAGAATTTTAGTAAGGAATTTTAGGCCTTTTCGTTTCCAACCCTTGGGGTTATAAATAGGGGGTCCTACTCGAGATATTAAAATACTCTACCTATTTCTAACCTAATTTGGTAAAAAGAGGGAGAAAACCTAAGGTTTTGAGAGAGGGGTTGCTTGGAGAAGAAGGAGATTGCTAGAAGATTGAGAGGAAAGCTTGGAGATTGTCCTCAAAGCTTCCCCAAATCACCTCGGGAGCGTTTTGAATCCAAGGGAAGGATTCCTAAGGTTGATAAACTCTCTAACTCAACCCTATTATTGATGTTTTATGAATATTAGTATAATGTAAATGATAGAAATGGAGATTGATTATGTTTTTCCTAATTATGTATGGATTAAGATTGTTAGAGATGGAAATATGTTTATACTATGGATGGATTGAATGGAGGAAGGGAAATACTATGGAGGATTGGGATGAATGTATGGATGTGGATTATGTTTGGGTTGTGGGGATTGATTATGGTGTGATGGAATGTTAAGAATGTGAAAGGGCAAAGTATCCATAATTAACGCACTCTAAATGTTTGTTGAAATGTCTAAGAATGATAAATATTAGTATGATGCTTGTGATTATCAAGAAATTAAGTTAAATGGATATTGTGGTTGTTATGATAAATTATGCCCTATTTACTTGTATGGTGATCGGTATTCGGGTAGGCCGAACCTTAAAGGAAAATCCTCCACGTTGGGAATTCTCTAACTAGGGAGATGTAACCTAGTGGAGTTTCCTAATGGAAGATTGGAATTTAAAGGACGACTTATTTGAATTCCAATCATGACACTCAAGCACACGTGCACTCGCATGGTAAGTATTCAAGTCTCATGAGTCCACTTGTCTCACAAGCATGCATGCATTGGATACGAACATGTCACGAATTATGCCATGAAAGAATGATCCCCCACTACGAACATCCACTCTACGCGTTGTCGCACTCATGTTATGCTATGAAAGAATGATCCCCCATTATGAACATCCACTCTATGCGTTGTCGAACACTATGAATTATGCGTTGCCGGGACAAAACACTATGATTATGCGTTGTCGGGACAAACATACTATGAATCATGCATGTATGAGTCTATGCATATGTTAAGTTAAGTTCATGGATAAGAATTTCCTGAGTACACGAGTCAAGATGATGTTATGAGGTGTTATATGCTCCACACTCTGATTATGTCTATTTTATGTGAAAGTATTATGATTAAGCATCGATAAACTAAGTTATGATATTATTATTGCTCATGCTATTCTATGTTGTTGTTAGTTTGTCTATCCACTGAGTATTCCATGCTCAGTCGACCTGTCATTGTCTTCAGGTTTAGGAGGAGAGCCGTGGACTGAGGAGGTGTACGCCGAAGAGGGGGAAGAAGGTGAGCTTCCTGAGGAGGAGGCTAGGGATTTTGATAGTCACCCCTATTGAGTAGTTTTAGTATTTCTTTTTGGAAGAGATGTTATATTAGACTTTTGACTTCTAGTTGATGTTGCCTTAGTTATTTACCGTGTGGATGTTTTAGACTGTTTCGTTTATGAGGAGCCATAGTATGTTGACTATCATTGGACTGGATGGTTTGATTTTTTATGGTCGGAATTTTATCATCCTCATTTTTGGAGACTCCTGTAGTATGCCTTGTATGCATGGTTTTTAAGCAGATTTAAGTAATGTGGCGATTCCAAAGTCCTATTTTAGCCTTGTAAGATTTTGGGGTCATTACACTATGTGTTTGTGTAAATGCCTCTATGGGTTTTTGGATGTTTAAATATTTTATCATCCTCCTATGCTCAAATGTTCGCATGTCTCACATGACTTGAGGTTTTTCCATGGATTTCTCAAAGTTACGAAAAGGGTTTTGAATAAATGACTTATATGAATGATTCTAAGCAACTCTATGATATCTCTAAGATCGGTTCACAAACTCAAAAGGATCATGATACACTCACAAGAACTCTATGATAATGTCTAAGATCATCTCAAAAGCTCAAAAGGATCATAAATAAAATTGCTCTAAGATCTCTATGGTATTTACTCTATGGTATTGCTCTATGTCTCTATGGATCATAATGAACTCTAAGGAACTCCATGAACTCTATGAACTCCAAGAACTCACAAGGTTATGATTATCACATGACTCACACGGTTTTGGTTTCGGGTTTTATCATATGTGTTATTTTACGGTTTCCATGCTTGGATATGTTTTAAGGATTTCATTTTCTATGATTCGCATGCTCTATGCTATTATTGCTTTATTGTTAGTAGTTTGTATACGTTGAGTATTCCATGCTCAGCTGATATCTATTATCATCGGTTGGTGCTTAGGTTTCATTCGACTTATGTGGTACGGAGCCTTGGGTAGAGGAAGAGTACTTCGACCTAGAGCCTTCTATGGACCACTATTAAGATGACGACTCATTAGATAGGCGTCATGACTTTGACTTTTGTTGATCGACTTAGAAAGATACCATGTTTTGTTAAGTGAGAGTGGGACTTGTCCACTCAACCATTTTGGATTCTTATACATGAGTATATTTTGTTGGTTCAAACTTGGACCAAGTAATAGGAGTATTTAGTTCTGTATTTTGGCTTCCACTATGTTAGTTATGTTTTGCTTCCGTTATGTTTAAATCGTTTTTGCTATTAGTATGCCTGTGTACTCTGTTAGGGTTCTATGCATGCCTTATGTATCATATTGGAGGTATGATACGGTGGTCACGAGTCAAAGTATCCCTAATTCCTAGGGGGTATTTTGGGTCGCGACATAAGGGGATGTGAGATTTAGCCCGGTTGGGCCTAGTAGGCTAAAGATAAGTTCGGTAGACTTAGTTTTTAGGCCCGGTAGGCCGTAAATCGAAAGTAACCGTGGTTAGGCTTGCTAACTGGGGTTAAGAGGAGTCTAACCATGATTAGGATTGCTAATCAGGTTTAAGAAATGGCCAAAGTCAGTTTTTATGGTCCACTTGATTTTTAGGATTTTTAAATTAATTTCCCAAGATTTGTAGGGTTAAGGGATGCTTAACCGCGGTTAAACGTTAATTAGAGGTGTATTTAACCTAGTTAAGGGTATGGTAGAGTCTGAGGTGGGCCCAGGGGGCTAGGCAAGGCCTAAAGTGGCCTCCTACCAGGCCTGGGCTCCTGCAATAGCCCAGAATCAAAATAAACTTAATGTCCGTAATAGGATTACCAATTTTAAAAACAGTATTTTTAACTTAGGTTTTGCTCACTATTAACCAAGGTTAGGGTGTAACCCAGGGTGATCTGAAACCATGGATGTGAAGAGAGAACTCCAGTGAAGATCTTGGGCCTGGTGTGGACCCCAGGGGATGCCTGGAGTGGGCCCCACAGAGGTCCAAATGCACTGTCCCTGAAAAAGCACATTGGCGGTAGATGTTCTACTGCCAATTCAAAAAAAGGCCAAATACTAAATGTCGGTAAAAGTTCCACCGCCAATAAGCACAATGTTCTTTTTCTGGAATTTAACCATGGTTAAGGCTAAACCATAGACCTGGAAGGACCAGGTTAGGTCAAGGGGGATGGGAGGGGTCCAACCTGGGCCCTGGATATGGACTAGGGCCCACCTAAGTAGGCTAAATGAAGCTCAAACAGTATGTGCCAGGAATGGCGGCACTGAGATTACCGCCATTCCTGGTTTTGCTGAAAACCAGATTTTTGCACATGAGGGCTATGCACAGGGATGTCCAAAGGTTCCCTCATGATTTGAGGGACCCTTAGAGGGTTCGTGGTGGTTTACAATGCTCTGAGGCTGGTGCTATACCCGTAGGGGTTCACCACACCTGTGACAAAGGTGGGTGAACACCCTGTGAAGGCCTAGGCTGCTAATTAAACACCAAGAAAAACATAAAAATGTTCCCTGGAGATGACTAGGGGCTCACATGAAGGATAAAGAAATAAAAAAATGGGTATGGAGTGACCCTACCCTGTACTCTGTTTCTGCCATAGAGGAGTGGTGGTCTGCACACTGTGGTGGTGCACTGCTACGGGTGTTGGAGCCAAAGGGGAGATCAGGGACAAGCCAAAGGTCGTCTTAGGATCAAGACCAAGGTGTTTGAAGAGGTTGAGGGAGGGGATTTCAGACAGGACTTCACCTATGGGAATCTTCAGATTTACAGACCATTTGAAGAGGCTGGGAGGCTTGGGTTTTATAGGGAAGGGCCTTTGAGGACCTAAGGGTAATTAAGAGGAAGGCCTTAGAGGGGGTTGGACCTCTCAGAGGTCGAGTGGGGAGGCTTGAGTTGAAGGTGGAGTGTGCAGGGCGTTTGCAGTGCTGCAAACTCGAAACTTGCATAATGGCAGTAGATGATCTACCGCCATTAACAAAACAGGCAAAATCAGTAATGTCGGTAAATGATTTACCGACATTATGAGATTTGAATGAAATGGGCCTGGCCTATGCACAATCAAGCTTTGGAGTTTAGGCTTAGAGTTTTTGGGCCTTGTGGGCCCAGTTTTAGGGTTCAAGCCCTATAGGCCATGGATTTTTAGGGTTCAAGCCCTAAGGGCTCTAGGGCTAGGCTAGGGCTTCAGCTAGGGTCACCTGGGGCTAGGGTTTAACTAGGGTTGAGTTCTAGGGTTTAACTAGGGTTTGCCTAGGGTTTAGCTAGGGTTTGGTTCTCAGGTTTGACTTGGGGTGAGTCCTAAGACTAACTAGAGGCTTACCTAGGGTGTTTAAGGGACTTGGCAGGGGGTAACCATGGTTAGAGAGCTTTAACCATGGTTAGATAGGGGTGTAAAAATTAGGTGCTTACAGCTGCCACTCTTTGCTGGAAAATGCCAAAATTGGCGTTTTGAACGGCAAAGACTGAAATCATCCCATTTTTACATTGAGCTCGGGTATTGGGGATGCAGTATGATGACTTGTATGCATGTAGTGCAGTGGGTGCAATGAAGTGGAACAACCACTGCGGGGGTAAGCGAGTGGTTCAGTCTACGCACTGGGGATTGATGGATGCAAAGATGGCACGGCCCGTAGGCACTAGCCTGGGATTTGATCAAGTTGATTGAAAAAGACACACAGGGGGTCGAGAATACACAGGGTGTTGAGGGGGTGACATGCGGGTGATATACACTATAAAGGTACACACGGGATGTCAAGGATACACGGGGTGTCGTAAAGGAAGTTATGTTGGCGGTGTATACTGTAAAGTTACACACGGGATATCAAGGACACACGGGATAACAAGGACACACGAGGGTGTCGAAAGGGGTGATATGTAGGAGGTAATGTTGCGGTAAGACGAGATTACCAAGGAGCATACAGGATGTCGAAGACACATGGGGGTGTCGAAAAGAGTGACATGTAGGGGGTAATGCTGTGTTATGGCGAGATTACCAAGGAGCACACCATATGTCGAGGATATGCAGGGGTGTTGAAAAGAGTTGCGGCATATCCGAGAGGCACTAGTCGGATGGATTTTGGTAAGGCCGAGAAGTGCGAGGTTTTGATCAAGTATGATGTTGAGGAGTTTGGTCACACCGGGTGTGATGCTATGCAGAGATGTTATATAGGGGATAAAGGCGAGGATGCTTTCCCATGACTTTGCTGATTGCGACTTGTGGGGATTCAGGCTGACGACTTCTTCTGCTTGTCTTGCTAGGGTTGCTTAGTGCAGGCTGGTATGACTTTGTCACGACCCAAAACCCACCCTAGGAGTTAAAGTGAATCTTGGACGACTCATCATAACTTGCACGACTTGCTTGACCAAAATAACCTGTAAAAGACCTAGAGCATATACAATAGAGGACAATAATAGCGGAAACATACTCTAACATAGGACAGTGAAAGACTAACAAACCTCTATGTATATATACACACATGATCCAAGTTTATACAAAAAGATACACAAAGGAAAGTGCGGACAGGCTTGCCAAAATATATGAATACATCTCTCTCAACTCACCCACAGCTATTCACTCAGAATCTACCACCTCTAATAATAACCCTCTACCGGAGGTTCCTCCACAGGTTCCTCGACATACTCCTCCTCCACCCAAGGGCTCGGAGCACAGATGTCAAAAGGAGCAGCCGCTCCGCTATCACCTGCCGACATAAGAAGTACGGCTGAGCATGGAATACTCAGCGTGTACCAAATGCTAACCAACAGTCATAGTACAGCAACAATGATATATATATAAGCAGGAATCAGTTAATCTCATAACAGGAAAGTAAAGCAGTTTATAATCATGCTTGCATTTTTGTAAAAGCCAATAAACCCTTGAAAATATCGTGCAGTTGACTTAACTCAAATTGTCCTTTTTGTGCTTGAAAACTTGTCTTGTCTGTCTTGTCTTGTCGTATCATGTCGTGTCATGCGTGTCATGCCATGTCATGCTTGCTTGGAAAATAAACTACTTGTGAGGGAAGGGAGACCCTTCTTCCTAAATGCTCATGCTTGCCATGTTATGTATCTTGCTTGCTTGGAAAATAAACTACTTGTGAGGGAAGGGAGACCCTTCTTCCTAAATGCACTTGCGAGGGAAGGGAAACCCTTCTTATGCATGTGAGTCTTTTTCTTGCCAACAGTGAGATAAAACATATCGTAGGATATGTCCCACCTCTAATTCTCGTTCTTGAAAAACCTCGGTAAATCATGTCATGCATGTCGTGCTCGTGGAATCGTGTACATACTTGCATTTGAATTCAAATATGACAATTGGGTAATTTACAATACATATAACATCAATAATTTGGGCAAGTCAATATTCATGCAATTTAGGGAAAACAAGAAGGCACACTATCATAGGCCCTAGGAATTTCCATAATTAATTAAGCATGCATCTCTTAATTTCCAACTCATTTATTCACCTTGGCATTTCATCAAACATGGGGTGCGTTCATTATGTATTTAACCTACATCATGCTTTTCTAGGTGGATTGATGTTCACATCACACATGTATGCTTATTATGGATACAATGCCCTTCCCATTTCATTCATCACATCATTCACACGGCATCAAATCGCCAATATCCATCTCCATTCACACCATCCACACATTACAACTCATATTATAGTTATAGATGGGGGAAAACAAAGAATAAAAAAGAAAAGAGAAACTATAACTAAGAGGGTAGCACAAGGTACCGATCTTGAAAAATGAGGGAAGAAACCCCTTGCAAAAACGTGCGTGAGTTGTTGCCCTAGCTTGGGAAAAGTGCTCCTCACGAGCTTGAGCCTTGAACTTGGAGGAAAACGAGCTTGAAGTGATCTAGGGCCTTCAAACCCCTTTGATTTCTTCTCCAAAAGCAAACCCTAGGTTTAGAATCTCCTTCTCCTCTTTCTTTATCTCTCAAAATACTCTAAGTGATGTGAATGAGCCCTAAAGACTCGGGCGAGCCTTATATGTAAAGGGTATAACACCCAAATACCGAAAAAGCCCTTAATGAAATTCTGCAAAAATACAATAGACCGAGCGATCGGTGGTTATGACCGATCGATCGGTCAAAAACATGCTCTCTAGAATTTTTCCCCATACAAAAAAGTGCACCAGTCAATAGCCTCCGATCGATCGGTTGTGGACCGATCGATCGCTACAATGGACCGAGCGATCGGTGGTCTGCAGGTTTTGACACTGAGTCCAATTTTCGCCCATTCCTACTATTTGGACCCATTCTACTTCTATTCTAACATCTTCTAAACTTGACTAGGACCTCTTTAAAGCTTATAGGCTTTATTAAATAATTTATCTAATTATTTATAGTATTCTTGTCCCCATTCCATCGAAGTTTCAATTTCTCATTTCATGAAATTGAGATTACAAGACACAATGCCTTGACACACATCCCAAGGCATATACAAAAATTTTTGGGGCTCTACATCCTCCACCCTTATAAAAATTTCTTCCTCGAAATTTGGACGATTACATGCATTACAAAACCCAAACAATTTACAAGGTACATACACAAGCCTATTCGAACAACTTGGGATACTTTGCTTTGACTTTGGCCTCACGCTCCCATGTAGCTTCTTCTCGAGCATGATGCTGCCATTGCACAAGAACCAATGGGATAGTTTTATTGTGACGAACTTGATCTCTCCGATCCAATATATGAACCGGCCTCTCAACTAAAGTGAGATCCTCTTGAATTTCCAATGGTTCCAAGTCTATGACATACGAAGGATCCGTAATGTACTTCTGAAGCATAGACACATGGAAAACGTTGTGAACCGCGGCCATATGAGGTGGAAGAGCTACCCTGTAAGCAACTTCACCAACTCGTGTGATGATCTCGAATGGGCCAACATATCGAGGACTAAGCTTGCCTCGCCTGCCTAATCTCATAATCCCCTTACTAGGAGATACCTTTACAAAGACTTGGTCCCCAACCTGGAATTCCAAGTCCCTGCGGCGCTTGTCCGCATAGGTCTTTTGACGATCTTGAGCGGCTTTCAACCGATCCCAAATGATCTTGACTATACTAGTAGTTTGCTCGATCAACTCCGGACCCAACACCTTTCTTTCTCCTACCTCATCCCAGTAGAGAGGAGACCTGCAGCTTCGCCCATACAAGGCCTCAAATGGAGCCATTTGGATGCTCGCCTGATAGCTATTGTTATAGGAGAATTCAACCAAAGGCAAGTGCTCTTCCCAACTGCCTTTGAAATCCAGCATACACGCTCGAAGCATGTCTTCGATAATTTGGTTCACCCTCTCGGTTTGTCCATTCGTTTGTGGATGAAATGCGATGCTGAAATCAAGTCAGGAACCCATGGCTTCCTAAAAACTCTTCCAAAACCTCGACGTGAATCTCGGATCCTGATCTGACAAAATACTAACTGGCACCCCGTGCAACCTAACAACTTCCTTGATATATAGTGCGGCCAACTGACTAGAGTTGAAGGTAGTACGGTAGGGCAAGAAATGCGTGAACTTTGTTAAACTATCCACCACAACCCATATTGCATCTGAGCCCCTTGCCGTCTTTGGCAAGCCAACTATGAAGTCCATGGAAATATTCTCCCATTTCCACTCGGGAATAGGAAGAGACTGTAATAGACCTGCAGGCCGCATGTGCTCTGCTTTCATCTGCTGGCACACCAAACACCGTGCCACATACTCTACAACGTCCCTCTTCATATTCCGCCACCAAAAGTGACTCTTGAGGTTCCGGTACATCTTTGTACCCCTTGGATGCACAGTGTACTTTACCCGGTGGGCTTCATCCATAATCTCTCATCGAAGATCCACATTGGCCGGAACAAAAAGCCTTCCCTTGAATGTGATAGCACCTTGGCTAGAGAGAGAGAAGTCCTCACTACCCTTGGCAACTTCCTTGTCCCGAAAAGCCAATAATTCAGCATCCGTAGCTTGATATTCTTGGATCAAATCTATAATGTATGGCCGGACCGTGACATTTGCCAAAATAGGACTGCGGACAGAATCATTCACACTGATGTCCAGATTTGCCAAATCTTCCAATAGCTTCCATTCTTGCACCAACATGTGTGCTAATAACCCCGGAGGTCTTCTACTCAAGGCGTCCACTACAATGTTTGCTTTGCCCGTGTGGTATTGGATGGTGCAGTCATAGTCTTTCAAAAATTCCATCCAACATCATTGCCTTAGATTCAGCTCATTTTGGGAAAAGAGATACTTAAGGCTCTTGTGATCCGTGAACACATAGAATTCCACCCCATAGAGGTAATGTCGCCAAATCTTGAGTGCAAACACGACTGCGGTAAGTTTCAAGTCGTGCGTGGGGTAATTCCTTTCATGCTCTTTCAATTGCCTTGATGCATAGGCAATGACCTTCTTGTGCTGCATGAGAACGCACCCAAGTCCAACGTGCGAGGCATCACTGTACACCTCATACCCACCACGTCCGGATGGCACAGTAAGGACGGGGGCTGTAGTAAGCCTCTTCTTTAGTTCCGTGAAACTGATCTCGCACTTATCGCTCCATACGAACTTTGCATTCTTCCTTGTCAGGTAAGTGAGCGGTGGTACAAGGCTAGAGAAACCCTCTATGAATCTCCGGTAATAGCCTGCCAACCAAAGGATACTGCGTACCTCTGTGACACTCTTGGGCCTTGTCCAACTCATGACTGCCTCTATCTTCTTCGGATCTACAGAGATGCCTTCTGCAGATACCACGTGGCCTAAAAATGCCACCTCTTCCATCCAAAACTCATACTTGCTAAGTTTGGCGTACAGCTTGTGCTCTCTCAGCATTTCCAAAGCAAGACGAAGGTCTCGCATGTGATCTTCCCATGTCTGGGAATACACCAAGATATCGTTGACAAACACGATCACGCATCGATCCAGGTATGGCCAGAACACCCGGTTCATTAAATCCATAAAGGCTACCGGTGCTTTTGTGAGACCAAAAGGCATCACCAAGAACTCGTAGTGCCCATACTGAGTCCTGAAAGCAGTTTTAGGAACATCTTCAGCCTTAATCTTCAACTGGTGATAACCTGATCAAAGGTCAATCTTAGAGAAAAATGTCACCCTCTTTAACTGGTCAAACAAGTCATCAATCCTAGGCAATGGATACCTATTCTTTATAGTGACCTTGTTCAACTGCCGGTAATCGACGCACATCCGCATCGAGCCATCTTTCTTTTTAACGAATAACACCGGGGCACCGATAGTGAGACACTTGGTCGAATGAAACCAAGGCCTTGTAATTCCCCAACTGAGTCTTCAACTCGTTCAGTTCAATAGGGGCCATTCTATACGGAGCCCTGAAATAGGAGCTGTGCCTGGTGCAAGCTCGATCACAAACTCAATCTCCCTGTCTGGAGGCAATCTTGGCAACTCCTCTGGAAATAGATCCAGGAATTCACTCACGACTGGAATAGTTGAAGAGTCCTTTGCCTCGGGGTTCGCTAGGCTCAACGCCGCAAAACGGGCAACATCTCTATTTCTCAACCCCCGAAAATGAAATGGCTTACCTTCTACTGGCCGGAAGAGTACCATCTTTTCAAAACAAGCCACATGCCCATGATGTGTTTCTAAGCAATCCATTCCCAAGATGACATCGAAGTCTTGAAATCCGAGGATGATTAGATCAACCGCCAACTCGTGGCTCCCCACTTGAACTGCACTGTTTCTATACACTTTAGCCCACCAATACTGTCCTAGCAAGAGGAGTCGAAATGGCTAGCTCCGGTTCCAACTGACTAGGCTCCACAGAAAAGCCTTCTGAAAAACTCGGCGAGACAAACGAATGAGTAGACCCGGTATCAATCAACACTCGAGCCAAACATTCATTGACTAATAGGGGTCCTGAAATTTTAACTAGTTAAGTCAATCCATGCATCAACATCATGTATATAGGTAGATAGATATATATAGCACGCCACATACGTACACAAGGGATAAGGCATAACATGAAATCGTTGTTAAAAGAATAACTCTAAACATGTACCTTGCACTACATCATCAGATGCAAGTGCATCACCCTCTGTCAAGGCAAAAACTCGTCCCTGGTTTGCCTGGCGAGGCGGAGGTGTAGAACCTACAGGCTGAGAGGACGTCTGGTATGATCTTGCTGGGCGTGTTGGGGGCCTAATTCCCTGAGACTGGCCAGGCAAATGCCGACTCGGGCAATCCCTGATCATATGGCCCTGGCGACCGCAATGATAACATCCACCTGATGCTCTTCGGTAATCTCCTGTCGGATGCCTTCGGCCGCATGAAGTGTAGACCTCATATGTGTAAGTCGGAGGGGCCGGAGGTGGAGCGTAACTCGCCACCTGAGGTGTAACTGGCCGTGGGGCCGGAATAGCCTGAGGTTGCGGTGCTTGAGGCATGTATGGCCGTGGAACTGGAGGTGCATAAGATGGCCTTATCAGTGGTGCTGGCCACGTGTACTGATGAGGGCCGGTACGAGCCCGCCTCTTTGGAGGTGCGAAACTACTAGCTTGGCCTCTCGCCAACTCCCTCTTCTTAGACACTGCTTCAGAATTGGCCTCGACCAATAAGGTCTTGTCTACTACCTCCGGGTAGGTAGCATGTCTGAAAACCGAAACCTTCTCCATGATAACATCCTTGAGCCCTTGCTCAAACCTTCTCGCCTTCATTGCCTCGGTGGCAATCATGTGAGTCGTGAAGCGTGATAGCTCTGAGAACTTAGCCTTATAAGCGGCCACAGTCATCGAACCTTGCTCTAGGTTGATGAACTCTCTTTCTTTCTTTTCCCGTGCTCCGACAGGAAAGTACTTTTTGTAAAAAGTATCCTTAAACTCCTCCCAAGTCCAAGGTTGACCCTGCATGGTCAAATCTCGAGTCCTCAAGGAGGACAACCACCAATAGTGTGCCTCACCCTCAAGCATGAAAACAGCCCATGCTACTTTCTCTTCCTCTGTTGGAGAGAGGACCGTAAATATCTTTTCCAACTGGAGGATCCATGCCTCCGCAGCAAGAGGGTCCACACTCCCATGGAATGATGGAGGCCTCAATCTCCTGAATGCCTCAACCCCAGCTGTACGATGTATTGGAACCGTAGGCGGTGGAGTAGGTGCTGCTGATGATGGTATAGTTTGCCGAGCTGCCAGGATGGCGAGAGTCTCAGCAATAGAGCCTAAGACCTGTGAGAGGTCCGGCTGCTCAACCTCATCTCGAGAAGAAGATGAAGCTCTGGTATGTGGTCCACGACCCCGTGTGCCCCCTCTCATGACTAAAGTCCTGAGAACAATAGCACCACATGAGTCTCACTTGAAATCACAATTTATCACAGTTCCATTTCATAATAATTCAATTTGTATTAGTTGTGTAATACTAATATACATCGCATCACAACCATCGGTGTATTTATAATATTATACTTTGGTGTTCTAGCGTTCCTAAGACCCGTACTTGGTTGAAATAACCATTAAACTAAGACTAAGGTTTAGTTTTACCCTTGGAATATGACTCGCTTCCGACTTACTTCCTTCCTAACTTGTTTCCTAGCATATGCTCTTGTCAAGCCGTGGTATTAGATTATAAGTGACCCTAGAGACCTAAAGCCTAAGCTCCAATACCACTTCTATCGCGACCCAAAACCTACCCTATGAGTTAGAGTGAATCTTGGACGACTCATTATAACTTGCACGACTTGCTTGACCAAAATAACCTACAAAAGACTTGGAGCATATACAATAGAGGACAATAATAGCGGAAACATACTCTAACATAGCACAACGGAAGACTAACAGACCTCCATGTATATATACACACATGATCAAAGTTTATACAAAAAGATACACAAAAGAAAGTGTGGATAGGCCCGCCAAAATACTTGAATACATCTCTCTCAACTCACCTACAGCTATTCACTCAGAATCTACCACCTCTAATAATAACCCTCTACCGGAGGTTCCTCCACAGGTTCCTCGACATACTCCTCCTCCACCCAAGGGCTCAGAGCACAGATATCAAAAGGAGCAGCCGCTCCACTATCACCTACCGAAATAAGAAGTACGACTGAGCATGGAATACTCAGCGTGTACCAAATGCTAACCAATAGTCATAGTACAGCAACAATGATATATATATAAGCAGGAAGCAGTTAATCTCATAACAAGAAAGTAAAGCAGTTTAAAATCATGCTTGCATTTTTGTAAAAGCCGATAAAACCCTTGAAAATATCGTGCACTTGACTTAACTCAAATTGCCCTTTTTGTGCTTGAAAACTTATCTTGTCTGTCTTGTCTTGTCGTATCATGTCGTGTCATGCGTGTCATGCTATGTCATGCTTGCTTGGAAAATAAACTACTTGTGAGGGAAGGAAGACCCTTCTTCCTAAATGCTCATGCTTTCCATGCCATGTATCTTGCTTGCTTGGAAAATAAACTACTTGTGAGGGAAGGGAGACCCGTCTTCCTAAATGGTCATGCTTGCCATGCCATGTCTCTTGCTTGCTTGGAAAATAAACTACTTGTGAGAGAAGGGAGACCCTTCTTCCTAAATGCTCATGCTTGCAATGCCATGCATCTTGCTTGCTTGGAAAATAAACTACTTGTGAGGGAAGGGAGACCCTTCTTCCTAAATGCACTTGCGAGGGAAGGGAAACCCTTCTTATGCATGCGAGTCTTTTTCTTGCCAATAGTGAGGTAAAACATATCGTAGGATATGTCCCACCTCTAATTCTCGTTCTTGAAAACCTCGGTAAATCATGTCATGCATGCCGTGCTCGTGGAATCGTGTACATACTTGCATTTGAATTCAAATATGACAATTGGGTAATTTACAATACATATAACATCAATAATTTGGGCAAGTCAATATTCATGCAATTTAGGGAAAACAAGAAGGCACACTATCATAGGCCCTAGGAATTTCCATAATTAATTAAGCATGCATCTCTTAATTTCCAACTCATTTTATTCAACTTGGCATTTCATCAAACATGGGGTGTGTTCATTATGTATTTAACTTGAAAGTATGCCCCTTTTTAATTTTAGAAAAACAGTTCTTGGGAGGCATACATCGAATCCCAAGATCTGACTAAGATTCTAATTGATTTTATTCAATGACGGTTAGAATAACATTCACCTTTGCGACTTTGAAATTGTTAAGTCAAATCCACATAAGAATAGTACTCGCAAAACTTCACAAGTGTCAAGTCTCCTGTCGATTCACACGAACCTTCTTTTTCCTTTAAAGCTTTCTCGAATGGAAGTTAATGGCCCTTCCAAATTTCCAGCTCTAGGATCTTTCAATAAAGATCCAATCTTTATTGATCAAGAACCTTTCTTGATGAACAAGATGAATTCTTGTTTTTCCTCAAGATCCAATCAAGAAGACAAAAGAAGAGAGAGATGGGTGTGACCGTACACCTCAAGGAGAGAGAGGGGAGGGCGTGAGGTTTGAGGAGAGGGGAGAAGTTTCCAAATCTGAAAAATTTTGAAAAATTTTCCTATATCCAAAGCCTTGGACATCCACCCCTTTTATGGGCTTCATTGGTTGCTTGAAACCAAAGTTTCCTAATCCTTATCCAATAAGAATTCCTCAATTAGTTTCCTATTTGGTTTCTCTATAATTAATTAGGAATAACCAAAATAGAAACTAATCTCATCCATTAGTGTCCAACTAATCTTATCCTTATCCTAATCCAATTAGGATTCCTTGATTAGCAAGAAACTAATAGAATCCTTGTCCAACAAGGAATCTTTAATTAGTAACTAACTCTAACTAACTAACTAACCTTATCCAATAAGGATATTAGCTATTAGATACTAATTAAATAATAATAACAATTATTATTATTAACACCTCCATGAAGTGGGCGTCCCACCCTAGGTGGGCCCCACCCCACATGCCTAAAGGGTTTCCAAAACCCTCTTGGTCACTTGAATTATTCTTTTATAATAATTCCCAATGGGTCCTACCCATTTGGTTTTTCACATCCAATGTGATTCCATCCACCTTTTAGAGCTTCCCTATACCATATAGTATTACTTAGAGAAATTAATTAATTTAATTAATAATTAAATTAAATACTTTAAGAAGGTCCTTGTGTGTGGGATCTAAATGGATCTCCTATTTCCGGTTGTGGGACCAAGTACTCAACCTTTTGGTTAAAGCATTGTTACTAGGAAAGACCTTCCCTATACTTCATTAGGATTATAAAATTTTATCTATATCCCTGGACTTCCACCAATCACAATTAATGTCCATTAACACAATGTGATTAACCTCCAGAAATTAGAGAATTGCTTGTAAGTACCATCTCACAATATATTTACAAATAAATCCTTCCACATTCCGATATCACTTGTAAGCTTTCTGGATTAGAACAATTCCACTATCTTAGTCCCTAGCTTATGAATAGAACTCTTTCTCATGATTACTTTTCATTGAACTGAACCTCCAAAATACTTTTGAAGAAACATTAGAAAAGAACTGACATATATATATATTTATATATACATTTCCATATTGAAAATATCAACTTCGATAAAGACCATTTTACCGAAAAGCACCAGTACTGGATTTAACAGTTCAGTTCAACAAGTATAACCTTGATATCATTATCTCCAATTAAGGAGTTGTGGATTCCTTATTGAGTGTTTACACACTTCTCCAAACATTGTGTACATGACCCAACGTACCCGGAGTTAGTCCTGTGTATTGGACATTGCCGATTGGCACATCAAAACCATATAGACAGATGTCTGAGAAGATGTTAACCTCTCAGGTCTAAGGACAATTTGTCAAATGGATAACCCTAATACAATCTGATAGTGTATTCCAGAGGGTATCCACTAGTGACCCCGTTCAGTATTATGTACTTGCTATATATACTCACATGTTAGTCAAGAGTCACCACTCTCTGTGAATGAGATTCATCACACTATCTCATAAAACTACACATGTGCAAGCCATGATAAAGTACGGTGCCCAACCATTACTCTAGAGGCTTCGAATAATATTAGGTTTACAAGGAACTGGAAAATCATATCTCCTCGTAACCTTTGCATGATTTTCCTATAATGTTACCTATGGAACTTTATGTCTTCATCATATGAGACAGTAATTAATATAAATACTCTTTATAATTGGTTGTGTGAATATGATGCTTGTCTAATCAACATAAAAAAAGTCTCTTATTGGCTTTCGAGGGCATATATGTCCAACAATCTCCTACTTGCACTCTAAGCCAATTAGATGTAATACCCATCTTCTCAGTGATGTTTCTCAAACACCAATTGAGGCATACCTTAATATGTATGAGTCTGTCATGTCTGCTTTACCACAACTATTGTAGTGATGCAATAACACTTGCAACTCTTGCAAATTTATTATCAATATCCATAGTCTTAAAAGACTAAACAAAAATGATACTGTCCAACAGTTATTTTCAGAAGTTAACATGCTTTTGCTTTACCATTGTACAATGCTCCGGACTAATCTGACCAATATCTTATCACATCAAAATGTGATAAATATCCGGTCTAGTACAAGTATACTTTCTCATGATATCATATATCTAAGAGAAACAGATTCCATCCCATAAAGGTAGAAACTCTTTTCTTGAAATCTTACTTGCACAATAACATGATTGTTATTGAGAGAATAACAATACCATTTTCCTTTTGTCTCTAAACCATTTAGGACTAAGAAAACATGTTGTCAAAGTTATTGTCCTTCATTGCATAATTGCTAGATCAAATCTAAGAGAAGAATAATATTCGTACTTCATTCACAATGAAAAGAATATTATCTCTGCATAGAGTCAGGAAAGTAATCATGCTCCCACTAACCAATTTGCACACAAAGGATACTTTCATTCTTAGATGAAAATCAAACAGTTTGATTACTTCATCAAAATAAAAATTAGTCCATCTACAGATTCTGAGACCTGTGGGTTCTAGTGTACTATTTAGGTATAGTGAAAGTAGAGAGTTGATCTCTATCAATTCTCATAATTATTGGTCTATTGGGCTTCCGCTTCTAGAACAATTCTAGATTCTACTAGGAAACTTGTATTCCTGTTTACAAATATCTTTCGTTATCAAGGAATAGAGACTAAATGTCTCTAATGCGAATCCCAAGCTCATCTTCTATCAAATCATATCCAATATAATTTGATTTAACAACACCATCATGCTATGGTTTGTTCTGGGAATTATCTGAGACAAGATGTAATGAGAGTAAATTATGAAATTTCTATTAAGAGGTACTCTTCTCAATCATGGAAGACTTACCTAGCTGTTTCTTTATTTCAGTGCGGAATTCCTTGAACTTTTCAAAGAATGTGAAATAAAGTTAGCCACCTCTTAATGGAAGATTCATATGGTTACGATCATCAAACTTTTGTCCCATTCCCAAGTAGAAGTTTTATCCACTCAGATTTTTCCTTCTCCTTAACAAACATGCAACTATTACACTTATGCAAGATCATACCAAGCATTAGGAGCTGGAGGTTCCAACAATTAAGTTGGACTTGATGAGTATACAAGCTGGATAATCCTTCCAAAGGTTTGTCCTGTATCCAATGACCAATTGCTTCACCATGAAGCACAATCCTTATACTTTAATTTCTTCTCAGAAGAGCCTTTATCCATACTACTAGAATACCTTTCCAATGGAAAATCTTGGATTTCTTTCCTTTGCATAAATGCTCGGGATTTGGAAAATCTAATTCTTTTGAACATCTTTGCAAGTAGCATTGAAATTTTCAAAGATTCTTAGCCATATGCAACATGTGGGATTTCAGACAATCTGATTTCCTACTTGTTCAACATAACCATATTAAAGGACTCCGGGAGTTTGTGGAGGATCATATCCTCTAATCCCATAAATTTTTCTCAATTTATCTCAGTACCAAGAATTGGGATTTATGAATCCAATGATCTCTATCATATATATATATTTTTTTGTGACTGGGTTTCCCTAGTTAACTTGGTGTCTACTTGTCCTTTTATATAGTAATTAAGGTGCCTAGCAGCCCTATTGTATTCAGTAAACATCTCAAATGAGATTTAACATTAGTAGTGAGAACTTGGGCAATTCTATAGATAGTGAACATAAACTTGAGATTCATTTTCCATTCCAAACACTTTGAATTGGTCAAGAGATTCTCATTAAAGTCTTGATAAGGTGGTTATAGAATGACATGACAATAAAACATTCATCATAATATTTCACACATTATAATATCATTAGATTAGGGCTTTCAATCTTTGATGATATTGCCCATCATTCAGTCAAATTTCATAGACCCCTCAATCTATAAAATTAGGAAATATGTTACTTCATATTTCTGATGAGCATTGGGTGCCTTATAATGCACATGCAATCTTCCATTTTAGGATAGTACCACACATGCACTACAAGGTGGATAGTAACTATCCATCACTGAGCATCTCATGCATAACTCCTTATGTAAATCAGTGATTCCCAATTTTTTACGACCTCCAAGGACAACATGACTGTCACTGTTTCAGCCGTCATATTCCTTGGTTAAGTGAAACCCATCATTCTGGTTCGTCATATGATCAAGTAGGGCCGTGCCCCCATTTTAGTTGACACTCCCTATCAGGACATACACAAACGTATCTACTATAGAAATAAGACTCTAGGAGTTTGACTCAGACTGAATTATGTCAATACCTTTTGGCAAGACAAGACTCAGGCTAATTAATTCCTAGTCTTATTGATAATGGAAGGTCATAGGGCAATAATGTCTCGTAGGATAAATTAGCCCATTTAATTCACTAAATATTTTTCTTGAGGGAAAACAGAATTTTATGAACAAATTATACATCTAATGCATATATCAAAAGCATTCACAATATTTATCATTGTATCACATGTATAGAACAATATACAAAATTATCACATGATAATAAATCAAATTTCTGTTTAATTAGATCAAACTAATTCCAATGAACTCCCACTAGCCTCAGAAATCTTAATGGATCTAATCCAAGGGTACAAAGGTCATTTTTAACATCAGTGGGCTTTAAATGGTTCATACATCCATATGATGGACCATTGGTCATACCAAGCACCATGGGCCCAAAATAATAATTATAAAGTGTCCATGTGCATCACTAAAGCTCATAAGTCAAAATGGACTATATTACCCTTTAATTCTCTACGAATTATTTTTAGCACATTAAGGTTCACCAACCCTAAGTCTAAAAGAAATTATGGAAGTTTTTAAACAACTCTCTAAGACCTCTACTAGGGTCTATAAATGTCATTCAAGCACTTCCCAAAATTGTGAATATTGTTAGCTTACATCTATATCAATTAAAGCACAATTATCTCATAATCATGTAAGTAACATATTCCATGTAAAAATTTCAACATGGACTATATGTATCACGTCCAAAAGGGTTATAATAATGTGTTTTATTTAAACATAAAATTTTTATGTTTCAACAAAACACATATTATGGGGTTTGATCCAATTATCTAAAATTTGCACAAAAACGATAATCACATTATCACAAGGGTTATGGACTTTTCCAAGTAACTAAAAGTTATAACAAATCATCACATGAAATACATAATATAGCCGCACAATGGGTCCACATGATCATGCTATCTTAGAAATCCTACAACTACTCTTGTAGGACGCCTTCTAAGATTTATTCTCCATGCGATCACCATCATCTTCTATCATCAATTCGATTTCTCCATAGAGAAAAACCAGCAACTCCTAATACTAAGATTACATCATATTCAAAATAAGAAACCTTGAGAAATCACCTAAAATAGGGTGCTCAAGGGGAGTACAACCAATAAGAAGAAAGAGAAGAGAATAGAGAGAGAAGAAGGCACGATCATGGAACCCATCCACCATTCAACAAGAATATATATTAACAATTCATCAACTATGAATAATAACATGGCATAAAAAATTACTTAGAAAGTCCATAACCTCAACAAGGGTTTTGTTAACCTTAGGGAAACTCTTTCCCATATGGTTAAGGCCTCTATTAACATTTAATAGAAAAATCCTAGAGCAAAGAAAGCATGTCTAGAATGAATTCTTAGGGTTTTTAGATCATCATTAAAAGAAAATAATTTTACTTTAATGCTTGAAAATCATTAAGAGAAACAATTTCTCTGAGATTTAATCTAACCCTAAAATTCATCCTCACATTCCTCAATTGATAAACAAATAGAAAACACCATATTAAATTCGGCTAGGCTAGGGATCTAATCCCTTTTATATTATTTTGATCTAATCACTATTAAAAGACCAAAATAAAAATCAGCAAATTGCTAATTTTTAATATCACTTTATATTGATTCCAAAAATAAATTCAAAATCAATAATAGGTGAATTCAAAATTTTCCATAAGTGCCAACTGCTTTAGGGATTATTTGATTTAACAATTAAATAAAATAATACTCTAAAAAATAGTATTAAATGTCCATAAAATAATTGATCTCTATCAATTAAAATTCACTTGAGATAAAACCCTGTATCTCAACCAATGACATTTATGTAATTACTTGATTAACTATTAATCAAATAAAAACTTATAAATACTATGTAGCCGATAATTCTGAGCACATGTAATTGATCTAAATCAACTACAATAATTATGGTATTATTCCCATAAACTTTTTAGGGAACCATAAATGATATCATAATTAACATTTAATTAAATGATAGCCCGTGGACTCGAAGTAGATAATTAAACAATTTCATTAAATCTCAGCCTGTGCTCTCGAATCAAATAATTAAACTATTTAATTAATTGATAGCCCATTAAACGATTTAATAGCATCCCATGCTCTCAAATCAAATAATGGAATTTAGGAAAAATTTGAAAGCCTCTTGGAAAATTAATTTAGAAAACTCCTTTTCCCACTTTAGATTTTCGATTCAAGTTTTGACCCTCAAAATGATTGATTCTGGAAAATCTTTCTTCACGAAAGTTGTAGATCTTTTCGACGGCTTTGAAATGATGTACTGACTGATCTAAATCGGAATTACGGTCATAAAGTTATGGCTGAAATACCAAAACTATATCGATCATTCTAATAAAATACAAATCCGAAAATCCATGAATCAATTTTAATCGAAATAAGCTTTAATCTCCAAGAAAACTTAAGCAAGGGTGTCTAACACCATGGGATTTATTAATTAACATTTAATAAATAAAATTCCATCTATATTTGCTAGCCAAAATATCAATGGGTATCTAAGTGGTATATATCAAAGGGAAAACTTGCTCTGGGCTCTCTAAAATAAATTAAACAATTTAATTTAATATACTAAAAGGATCTCTAAATCCTTAAAGGGCTTTAACCAAATTTATATCTCTATATACCTATCCCTAATAGAATTAAGAGAGGTTTTGAAATCATCCAAAACTGAAATTAGTATCACACTAATTTCTAAGGGCTTGATTACTCCCTCAATAACTAGAGGGGGATCCCTTAAGCCTAATAATGATTATCCAATCATCAAGAATCTAGAAGATTGATTCATTAGGGCTACCAAAATTCATAGGGGAGGCAATCTTGATATAAATCATGATTAAACTCAAAAATCAAAGAGAAGCATAGCCAAGGCTCTGATACCACTGAAAGTATGCCTCTTTTTAATTTTAGAAAAACAGTTCTTGGGGGGCATACATCGAATCCTAAGATCTGACTAAGATTCTAATTGATTTTATTCAATGAAGGTTAGAATAACATTTACCTTTACGACTTTGAAATTATTAAGTCAAATCCACAAAAGAATAGTACTCGCAAAACTTCACAAGTGTCAAGTCTCCTGTCGATTCACACGAACCTTCTTTTTCCTTTAAAGCTTTCTCGAATGGAAGCTAATGGCCCTTCCAAATTTCCAGCTCTAGGATCTTTCAATAAAGATCCAATCTTTATTGATCAAGAACCTTTCTTGATGAACAAGATGAATTCTTGTTTTTCCTCAAGATCTAATCAAGAAGACAAAGAAGAGAGAGATGGGTGTGACCGTACACCTCAAGGAGAGAGAGGGTAGGGCGTGAGGATTGAAGAGAGGGGAGAAGTTTCCAAATCTGGAAAATTTTGAAAAATTTTCCTATATCCAAAGCCTTGGACGTCCACCCCTTTTATGGGCTTCATTGGTTGCTTGAAACCAAAGTTTCCTAATCCTTATCCAATAAGAATTCCTCAATTAGTTTCCTATTTGGTTTCTCCATAATTAATTAGGAATAACCAAAATAGAAACTAATCTCATCCATTAGTGTCCAACTAATCTTATCCTTATCCTAATCCAATTAGGAGTCCTTGATTAGCAAGAAACTAATAGAATCCTTGTCCAACAAGGAATCTTTAATTAGTAACTAACTCTAACTAACTAACTAACCTTATCCAATAAGGATATTAGCTATTAGATACTAATTAAATAATAATAACAATTATTATTATTAACACCTCCATGAAGTGGGCGTCCCACCCTAGGTGGGCCCCACCCCACATGCCTAAAGGGTTTCCAAAACCCTCTTGGTCACTTGAATTATTCTTTTATAATAATTCCCAATGGGTCCTACCCATTTGGTTTTTCACATCCAATGTGATTCCACCTTTTAGAGCTTCACTATACCATATAGTGATTACTTAGAGAAATTAATTAATTTAATTAATAATTAAATTAAATACTTTAAGAAGGAAATTGTGTGTGGGATCTAAAGGGATCTCCTATTTCCGGTTGTAGGACCAAGTACTCAACCTTTTGGTTAAAGCATTGTTACTAGGAAACACCTTTCCTATACTCCATTAGGATTATAGAATTTTATCTATATCCCTGGACTTCCACCAATCACAATTAATGTCCATTAACACAATGTGATTAACCTCCAGAAATTAGAGAATTGCTTGTAAGTACCATCTCACAATATATTTACAAATAAATCCTTCCACATTCGGATATCACTTGTAAGCTTCCGGGATTGGAACAATTCCACTGTCTTAGTCCCTAGCTTATGAATAGAACTCTTTCTCATGATTACTTTTCATTGAATTGAACCTCCAAAACACTTTTGAAGAAATATTTGAAAAGAACTGACATATATATATATATTTATATATACATTTTCATATTGAAAATATCAACTTCGATAAAGACCATTTTACCGAAAAGCACCAGTATTGGATTTAACAGTTCAATTCAACAAGTATCACCTTGATATCATTATCTCCAATTAAGGAGTTGTGGATTCCTTATTGAGTGTTTACACACTTCTCCAAACATTGTGTACATGACCCAACGTACCCGAAGTTAGTCCTGTGTATTGGACATTGCCGATTGGCACATCAAAGCCATATAGTCAGATGTCTGAGAAGATGTTAACCTCCCAGGTCTAAGGACAATTTGTCAAATGGATAACCCTAATACAATCTGACAGTGTATTCCATAGGGTATCCACTAGTGACCCCATTCAGTATTATGTACTTGCTACATATACTCACATGTTAGTCAAGAGTCACCACTCTCTGTGAATGAGATTTATCACACTATCTCATAGAACTACACATGTGCAAGCCATGATGAAGTATGGCGTCCAACCAGTATTCTAGAGGCTTCGAACAATATTAGGTTTACAAGGAACTGGAAAATCATATCTCCTCGCAACCTTTGCATGATTTTCCTACAATGTTACCTATGGAACTGCATGTCTTCCTCATATGAGACAGTAATTAATATAAATACCCTTTATAATTGGTTGTGTGAATATGATGCTTGTCTAATCAACATAAAAAAAAGTCTCTTATTGGCTTTCGAGGGCATATATGTCCAACATAACCTACATCATGCTTTTCTAGGTGGATTGATGTTCACATCACACATGTATGTTTATTATGGATACAATGCCCTCCCCATTTCATTCATCACATCATTTATACGACATCAAATCGCCAATATCCATCTCCATTCACACCATCCACACATTACAACTCATATTATAGTTATAGATGGGGGAAAACAAAGAATAGAAAAGAAAAGAGAAACTATAACTAAGAGGGTAGCACAAGGTACCGACCTTGACAAATGAGGGAAGAAACCTCTTGCAAAAACATGCGTGAGTTGCTGCCCTAGCTTGGGAAAAGTGCTCCTCACGAGCTTGAGCGTTAAACTTGGAGGAAAACGAGCTCGAAGTGATCTAGGGCCTTCAAAGCCCTTTGATTTCTTCTCCAAAAGCAAACCCTAGGTTTAGAATCTCCTTCTCCTCTTTCTCTATCTCTCAAAATACTCTAAGTGATGTGAATGAGCCCTAAAGACTCGGGCGAGCCTTTTATGTAAAGAGTATAACACCCAAATACCGAAAAAGCCCTTAATGAAATTCTGCAAAAACACGATAGACCGAGTGATCGGTGGTTATGACCGATCGATCGGTCAAAAACATGTTCTCTGGAATTTTTCCCCATACAAAAAAGTGCACCAGTCGATAGCCTCCGATCGATCGGTTGTGGACCGATCGATCGCTACAATGGACCGAGCGATCGGTGGTCCGCAGGTTTTGACACTGAGTCCATTTTTCACCAATTCCTACTATTTGGACCCATTCTACTTCTATTCTAACATCTTCTAAACTTGACTAGGATCTCTTTAAAGCTTATAGGTTTATTAAATAATTTATCTAATTATTTATAGCATTCTTGACACCATTCCATCGAAGTTTCAATTTCTCATTTCGTGAAATTGGGATTACAAGGCACAATGCCTTGACAGACATCCCAAGGCATATACAAAAAGTTTCGGGGCTCTACAGACTTTGTCTGGATACCGAAAGGTCTAGCTTTTGAAAGCATTTTATAAAAGGAATTTGAACTTTTGTAAGAGGTTTTGATTTTAAGAGCAAGAATGTTAAACTAGCTTTTAGTTTTGTTAGAAAATTTCCTTAGTTAGGGCTTGGGGATCATGTAATCTGCCTTTCACTCTTGGAGAGTAGAGTATGACCCAGATAAGGTTTCTTCACCGCTGGGGATGTTCATGGGTAGACCTGTTTATCTTGTCACTGCTGGAGATTTAGACTCTAGCTGGGGAGAAGCTTGCTGGGGATCAAATTGGATGCTTCTATACTCTTGCTGGGGAGAGTGTATGTAGAAAGCAATGTGAAGCCTCTTCTGGAGATTCGCTGGGGAATACGTCACCGTTGTAGACCGCTACAGAGGATCTGCTAGGGGATACACCACTGTCATAGATTGCTGCTGGAGATCTGAACTATGTTGGAGACTAGTGTCGGGGAAGTTGCTTTTCCATGCCATCGGCAAGGGGCTACTACAGGGGACTTATCTGGCTGGACTGACTGCTACCGGATTATGTTGCCAAACTGCTCTTCATCTTTTCCTCCCTTTTTTTTCCCTTAGAATGACCAAGTCATTGGATTCGCATAATTTTTGCGCGATGAGGCCGTTGCCGGTTTTCCTCATGCCTACGAAGCTGATTGATTTTTGTCCATTTTTTACCCCTAGTCGTAAAACTAGGTCAGGGGATCGCGTGATTTTTACGCAACGAGGTTGTTGTCGGTTTCCACTCATGCCCACGATTGCTGGGGAAATCTACATTTGATGGGGAAAATGGATCTTCTCCCGTCATTGCCCTGAATAGTGCTCCTCTAGGGACTGGGAAACGATATTTTTGCTGGGGATATAGATGTGATATTGTGCTTACACTTGTAGTTTCTAGGGGATCTAGAAGGACTTGGAATATGACGTAATGTAGGCTAGGGGACCGAAGTTTTGGACACCTTGGGATTTCTCCTATTGTTGTTGATTTATACTCCCTTGGAGGTTTTGGTTTTTGATATAGTTGATTTTCACTCGATGGGAAATTCTTTTGTCGAGGATTTGTACCTTGGGTTTCCCGACGGTTTTGTTTTTATGGGGTTCGCGAGGGAATTCGAGAGAGGTTATCTCTACTGGGGAGGGTGAGAGAGGTTGTCTCTACTGAGGATAGTGAGCCGAGTTTGTCCCTGAAAGATTTTTCTGTTAGGGAAAGAGTCCGGAGAGATTGCCTCTGTAGGGGGTCTCTGGCCTTTGAAAATATTTCAATTTCTATTTTGGGTTTTCCTTTGATGGAAATTTTGTTCCCTTGGGAGCCGACTCGTCTGGGGATTTTTAGAGGATTTTGCTCTACTGGACTCTATGGGAAGATGTTTTTTAGAGAGGCTTTGGTTCCACTAGGGATGATTTGGCTTTGTATCGGGAAGTCGGGGAGGCATGTGGCTCCTCTGGGAAAGAGTTGACTTCGCGGGGAAAGCTGGGGGGAGGTATAATCTCCATTTGTGTGGGTGTGACTGCACCTGATTTTGTCAAGTTGCCTACGTACCATTTGCAGGATCAGGTCATGACGTAGTTCAGGTAAATGCCGTAGAGGGTGAAGGAGGGTGTCCTTGAAAAGGTGTAATGAAAGAAGGGCTGTTAGGCTCAAGGGGGTAACTAGCGGATTTCATTGATTTGTAAATGGGTTACAGGAAAGAGGGATAGGGAGTGTGCCAAGGATGACCTCCTGTCATTTCCCAGAGAAACTACAAGTGCAAAGCGTCTATCAGACCTAGACCCTAAGCATAGTATCTTTTGACTTTGTCCTTGTTGACGGGCTCTGGGAGGTCTTTGTTATCCATACGTCCGATTCGAAGGGCGCTGCCTGAGAATTTGTCTCGGAAAATGTATGGGCCTTCGTAATTAGGAGTGAACTTGTTGGGTCAGGACGGTTTGGCAACATTTTCTGGAGAACCAGGTCACCGATCTCGATGCTTCTCAGATTGACTTTCTTGTTGAATGCCCTAGCCATGCACCTCTGATAGGCCTGAGAGTGGTTGATGGCTTTCAGTTGTCGCTCTTCAATCAGATTCAGCTACTCATACCGGGTTTGTGCCCATTCTGCTTCTGAGAACTCTGCTTCCATTAACACTCTGAGTGACGGAATTCGTACTTCAACGAGGAGGACTACTTCCATACCATAGGCCAGAGAGAATGGTATTGCCCCAGTTGAGGTTCAGATGGATGTTCAGTAGGCCATGAGTGCATATGGTAGCATCTTATGCCAGACAGAGTACTTGGTGGCCATCTTCTCGATGATTTTCTTCAGATTCTTGTTGGCGACTTCCACTGCACCATTTGTCAGTGGCCTATATGGTGTAGAATTGTGATGCTAGATCTTGAATTTCTAGTAAAGGTTAGTCATCCCCTTGTTGCAGTTGAGAGCATTGTCTGTTACAATCTTATACGGGACCCCATATCGGCAGATGATATCCCTTTTCAGAAATTGCTGAACCACTGAGGCTGTGACGTTGGCATAAGAGGCTATCCCAACCTATTTCGTGAAATAATCAATTACAATAGGATGAATCGATGTCCGTTAGATGCTTTCAGTGTTAAGAGATTGATGACGTAATGCCCCAGACAAAGAATGGCCAAGGAGCAGTGAGATTGTGCAGCCTGTTTGGTGGTGCATTTACCTTGTCGGTGTAGATTTGGCACCGGTGGCACTTCTGTACATACTTGCAATAGTCAGATTCCATGGTGGGCCAGTAGTATCCCAGTCTGAGTATCTTCCTAGATAACATCAATCCGTTCATGTGTGGGCCGCAAGTTCCTCCGTGAACTTCTTCGACTACCTGCGCTGCTTCACTCGTATTAAGGCATCTGAGCCAGAGTAGATTTGGTGACCTTTTCTATAAGATTCCTCTGGAGAGGGCAAACTGAATAGCCAGCCTTCTGATTGCTCGGCGGTTTGTTTTGGTAGCATCGAGTGGGAAAGTCCCATCCTTGAGATACTGCTTGATGTCTGCATACCACAGCTTGTCATCTGATACTTCGTCGATCTGAAGGCAGTAAGCAGACTGATCCTGCTACTGAATCTCGATTGGCCAGAGCATGATGCTTATAGGGATCTGTACCACAGAAGCGAGAGTGGCCAGTGCGTCAGTAAATCTGTTTTGGTTCCTGGATCTGGTACTAAAGCTGATTCTTCTGAAGTGACTGATTAGCAGATTGAGGTAGGCCAAGTATGGGACTAGGCTTGCTTCTCGGATGGCCCAAGATTTATTCACCTAACAGATTACTACAGACGAGTCATTGTAGATGTCAACCTCTTCGATCCGGATGTCCAGGGCTTCTTTTAGTCCGGCTATGCATGCCTCGTATTCTGCCTCAGTGTTGGAGCATCTGAATTTTAGCTTGACGGAGATAGGGAGGTATGCTCCCTTAGGAGAGATCAGGACTGCTTCTGTCCCATGTCCATGGCTGTTGGCATGTAGCACCCCGGACTTTTCTATACTTAATGAATACCATTTTTGTAGCTAATTGGCCTTCCTCATAGTCTAATTAATAAATAAGAGAGAAATCGGAAATTCTGAAACGTTAGAAATGTTCATTTTCGAAAGACGAACCCAACCCAAGTTAAATCGTCGAAATCCGGCGAGCGAGTCAAGAGATATGGTCAAAACAGTCCAGACCTACAGAGCACCGATTGCTCGGTTCAGTTAGCGATCGATCGGTCCAAAACCGATCGATTGGTATCTATCGCACAGTCAAAGATTTTGTATGGGGAAATTTTCCAGAGAGTAGTTTTTTGACCGGTCGCTCGGCCAGAGTATCGATCGCTCGGTAGGCAACCGATCGATCGGTCATAACCACCGATCGCTCGGTCCCCATATTTTTTTTGCAGAAATTTTTGTAAGGGCGTTTTTGTCTTTTGGGTGTTAAACCCTTTCTTATAAGGCTAGGCCCGAGCCTTAGAGATTATTTACAACACTTAGAAGCTTTTGAGAGTTAGGGAGAGAGGAGAAGAGACTCTAACCTAGGGTTTTGAATTTGAGAAGGAATCAAAGGGGTTTAAGAACCCTAGATCATCCTCAACTTGGATTGCTTCAAGTTCAAGGTTCAACTCGTGTGGGACTCCTCCTCCAAAGTTAGGGCAGCAACTCACTCAAGTTTTTCCAAGGGGTTTCTTCCTCAACTCAAGCTTTCTTCAAGCAAGGATCTTTCTTCTTGCAAGTTGGAGCTTCAATCAAGGTTTCTACCAACGATCAAGCCTTGATTCAAGGTTAGTACACCCAACTAACTTTCCCTAGCGATAATCTAGGCTTTTTATGTGAAATGTGATTCATGTTAGTAGGTTTCCTTCCTTGTAAAATGTATCATTCTAATAATTATAAACAAAAAAAGGAAAAAGGATATGGATGTGTGGATGGGAGATTGATTGAGGCGATGGGATGCCGAATGTATGATGTGTGGTATGTGAAATAGAAAAATGGAGGATGGGCATTTTACCAATAATGAACTCACTTTGATTATTGGATGGAAAATATGCACTAAAAATAAGAAGATGAACTATGGAGGAACTTTGCATGTGATGTGTTTGACAAAATGCCTAAACTATGAAAAAATGATTTGAAGGAAGAAAAAGGGAAATAGGCCTTATACATGTATTCTCATGAATGATGAATGGATTTAAATACCATGTTGATTACTCAAATTCTCATATGCATATATTGTGAATTGAATGGTGATGTCATACCTCTCTTATTATCTTTATTCCATGATTGTCATGATGGACACGTACACGAGCACGCATGATAGCATGAACCGAGATTTCAAGAACATATGCATATAATAACCAACAAGAAAATATTGCATGTCAAGGAGGTTGGTAGCCCAGGGACATTCGGGTACTAGCCTCTGGCTCACAAGAAAACCCCTAAAACACATATTGTCAAGGAGGTTGGTAGCCTAGGGAGATTCGGGTACTAGCCTCTGGCTCACAAGAAAACTAAACAAGTAATAAAAATCACATATTGTCAAGGAGGTTGGTAGCCCAGGAACATTCGGGTACTAGCCTCTGGCTCACAAGAAAACCATACATATCAAGGAGGTTGGTAGCCCAGGGAGATTCGGGTGCTAGCCTCTGGCTCACAAGTTACAAGATGATGACAAGACATTCATGCATGCACGCATACATGGTTTTAAAATGCATTTCGGGACATGGAAACGGGTTTTCAAGCATGAGTTTTGTTGGCGTTTTTGCATTCATGCTCATCAAGATGATAATATTTCTCCATGATTAATATCGTTTAATTCTATGATTTTACTATTGCCTAGAATTGATGATTGGTATTGTACTACTCTTTGCATGTTTATTATTGTTATGGATAGCTAGTAGCTTGTACTCGCTGAGTATTCCATGCTCAGCCGTACTTCTATGTCGGCAGGTACTGAGGGAGCCCTCGACC
Source organism: Tetracentron sinense (assembly GCA_015143295.1). Taxonomy (NCBI): domain Eukaryota; kingdom Viridiplantae; phylum Streptophyta; class Magnoliopsida; order Trochodendrales; family Trochodendraceae; genus Tetracentron; species Tetracentron sinense. The sequence continues at coordinate 56,425,346 of CM026552.1, forward strand.
CAGAGCCTTGGGTCGAGGAAGAGTTTATCGAGGAGAGAGAGCCGTTTATCCCACTGCAGTCTCAGGCGGACCGAGACCTTGATGTGTGGCCATACCTCGACTACTGTTGAGGGGAGAGTACGAGAGGGTCTTTTATGTATTTTGACATTTTGATAGGTGGGTTTGTCCACCTTAGACTTAGACATGTTTTGTATATATGTTAACTTGGTATACTATTTTGGAAATCTTAGAAGAAAAGAAAAAGTTAGTTTACGCTTCCGCATTTATGTTTAGCTTCCGCGCTCTGATTATCATCGTTTAGTACGTTAATTATCTTGTTCATGACAGGATGGTTTGGCAGGTACGTATAGTCACGCCTAAAGTATCCCTAAACTCCTAGGGGGTATTTTGGGGCGTTACATGGCAGCTCTGTCAAAGTATAACTCCCAGCCGGAGTACTCTTGTTCATCTGCTTCTACATACAGAATCGCTTCGTCTAGAAACTGATCATGTACTGTAACACAGTCTTGTGCTGGGCTGAGTGCCAGGTGATTTGCTACTGCCTACCCTTGATTGACTTCTGAGTTTTGTACAAGATGTCAAATTCAGACAACATCATGAGCCATTGGGCAGTTCTTCCGATGGCGGCTGGCTTTTCTAGTAACTGATCATGTACTGTAACACAGTCTTGTGCTAGGCTGAGTGCTAGGTGATTTGCTACTGCCTACCCCTTGATTGACTTCTGAGTTATGTACAAGATGTCAAATTCAGACAACATCATGAGCCATCGAGCAGTTCTTCCGATGGTGGCTGGCTTTTCTAGTAAGTACTTGAGTGGGTTCATCCGGGAGATCAGGATTTCTGGGTAGAAAAGCAGATAGTGCCGAAGACACTGAGTAGCCTAAACTAGTGCCAGACACGTCTTCTCAAGAGGGCTGTACCGCTCTTTATACTCTAGCTGGCGCTTATTAATATAATAGATGGCTTGCTCTGTTCTGCCTGTCTCATCATGATGTGCCAGGACGCACCCCATGGAGGTCTCTTGTACAAAGATGTAGAGTAGCAGTTGCCATCCTGGTGTAGGAGGCACAAGTATTGGAGGATTTAGAAGATACTGCTTTATTCTGTTAAAGGCTTCATGGCATTTTGCTGTCCAAACTGTCGGTGTGTTATTCCGAAAAAACTTGAAAATTGGCTCGTATATCGGAGTGAGTTGAGAGATGAATCTGCTGATGTACTAAATTCTGCCCAGGAACCCTCAAATTTCCTTTTTAGTGTAGGGAGTCGGCATTTCGATAACGGCCTTGGCTTTGGTTAGATCAATTTCGATGCCTCTCTTGCTGACTATGAAGCCAAGGAGCTTTCTTGATGAGGCTCCAAAGACACACTTGGCTAGATTCAGTCTCAGGCTAAACTCTCGGAGTCTGTTGCAGAGTCTCTTCAAGTCTTCAGGGTGCTGCTTAGTAGTTAGAGATTTGACGATCATGTCATCCACATAGATTTCAGTTGACTTGTGGATCATGTCGTGGAACAGTGCCGTCATTGTCCAGATGCATCCTGATTAACTTAGAACAATTTTAGGTCTACAAGGAACCGGAAAAACCATATCTCCTTAGCAATCAGTTATCAACTAATTGGATGGTTTTCCTACAATGTTACCCAAGGGACAAAGTAGTCTCATCCAATGAGATACTTTAGATATATTACCCAATGTAGAAGACAATGTGTGAATGTAAAATATACATTTATTGATTTAAAAATAGATAAATACAATTCCGGAATGGCTTTGTGGGCATATATGTCTAATAGCTTGAGCAAACCCTAGCCTCTCTCCCTCTTCTCCTCTCAAATCTCTCTCAAAATTATGCACTAAGGGTTTCTAAAACCCTAAGGCAGAACTGAGCCTTTTATAGGCAAAGGAGTGTTGGTTAAAGACTTAATTAATGAAGAAAATCTGCGTGTAACCGATTGATCGGTGGCTTACCGAGCGATCGGTGGTTTCGACAGAGAGATCGATTAAAAACACTCTCTGGAATTTTTCCCCATACAAAATATTTGACTAGTCGACAGCTACTGAGCGATCGGTTGATGACTGGTCGATCGGTGTTATCACCAAGCGATCAGTGCTCCCCTGTTTTTGCTGCAAAACCCTTTTTCTACTACTTGGACCTTCTCCAATCCAATTCTAATACCTTATACACTCAAAACACACTCCTTTGGGCTATATATACCCATTAACACATGTACACCATATATCCAAACATTTCCATTAGCATAAACCCACAAGTGTACAAGACTACACTTGAACACTATTAACACATTGTTCACTACTTAGTTAAATGAAGATTCGGGGTCTACAATCGGAGATTAGAGCCAGGATTTCCACTTATCCAGCTCCTAGGCCTACACTGACACAGAGGCCCTCTTTTTCACAACCAGCACCTCGCCCCGCTTTTTCTCAATGAACCAGGTATGTACCACCTGCACCCTCATCGTCTTTTGAGGAGTGTGATTATTGTGGCCGGAGACACTCGGCTGGAGAGTGTCGGAGAGCATCGGGTGGGTGTTTCTATTGTGGCGAGTAGGGCCACATGATTAAAGATTGCCCATGCCGACAGTCACAGGTTCAACCTCAGTGGATCAGGGCCCCCAGTTCGATAGACTTCTCAACATGGATCTTCACAAGCTTCTGTATCTAGACCCGCACGGCCCACACAGACTACATAGCAGCCTCGTAGGGCAAACCAGGGTTGAGTCTTTGCCTTGACTGAGAGAGACGCATAGGCATCTGATGATGTTGTGCAAGGTACGCGAATATAGTAAAATTTTCAAGTATGAATTGATGTAGTATATAGTATATGTATGCTTACTTGTATATCATTCTACCTATTCTTTATGTATGTTTTGCTTGAAATTTATTGATATAGCTAATTACAATGCACAGGCGTTTTGCTAGTGAATGAGTGTTTAGCTCGCGTGTTGATCAACATGGGATTGACACATTCCTTTGTGTCACCTAGCTTCGCTAAAGGTTTTGCATCTGAGCTGAGTTGCCTATGTCACGAGTTAACCATTTCGACTCCACTTGGTAAGTCAGTTGATATAGACCGAGGATACCGGAATTGTATAGTTCAAGTCAGGCAGTATGAATTGCCGATTGATCTGATCATCCTAGAGTTCCAAGACTTGGACTTTGATGTTATTCCCAAGATGGATTAGCTAGCTGCACATCACGGGCATGTGGCTTATTTTGAAAAGATGGTGAAGTTCAAGCCAGAGGGTGTCAAGCCATTCCACCTTCGTGAACTTCGAAGGAGAGATATAGCCCGTCTAGTGGTTCTAAGTCTTGCAAATCTGGAGGCACGAGACTCCTCAGCCATACCGGTTGTGAGTGAGTATTTAGACGTATTTTCCGAGGACTTAACGGGATTGCCTCTAGATAGGGAGATAGAGTTTGCAATAGAGCTTGCTCCAAGAATGGCTCCAATTTCTAAGGCCCCGTACAGGATGGCCCCAATAGAGCTAAAAGAATTAAAGGAGCAAATCGAAGAGTTGCAACATCTTGGTTTCATCCGACCAAGTGTTTCCCCGTGGGGAACACTGGTGTTCTTCGTGAAGAAGAAGGATGGGTCGATGAGGATGTGCATCGACTACAGGCAATTGAATAAGGTTATGATTAAGAACCGTGATCCATTGCCACGGATAAACAATTTATTCGTTCAACTTAAGGGAGCCAAATTCTTTTCCAAGATTGATCTGTGATCAGGGTATCATCAGTTAAAAATCAAGGCCAAAGATGTGCCAAAGACTGCCTTTAGGACTCGGTACGGGCACTACGAGTTCCTAGTTATGCCTTTTGTTCTAACCAATGCACCAGCGGCGTTCATGGATTGGATAAACCGGGTGTTCAAGCCTTGTCTCGATAGATGTCTCATCATCTTTGTTGACGATATCTTAGTGTATTCCTCGACACGGGAGGATCATGATCGAGACCTTTGCCTTACACTTGAGACTCTTCGAGAGCATAGACTGTATGCCAAGTTGAGTAAGTGCGAATTTTGGTTGGAGAAAGTGGTGTTCCTTGGCCATGTGGTATTTGTCGAGCGTATTTCAGTAGACCCAACAAAGATAGAAGCAGTGATGAAATGGGAGAGACCCAGGAGTGTTACCAAGATATGTAGCTTCCTTGGTTTGGCAGGGTACTACAAGAGATTCGTAGAGGGATTCTCCAGCTTAGCAGTTCCACTCACGTATTTGACGCGGAAGAATGCCAAGTTCCCTTGGAGTGATAAGTACGAAGCAAGCTTTATAGAGTTGAAGAAGAGGCTTACTATGGCCCCTATTCTCATTATGCCATCTGGGAGTGGAGGTTTTGTGGTCTATAGTGATGCTTCGACTATTGGGTTAGGATGTGTTCTTATGTAGCGTGATAATGTCATCACCTACACTTCTCGGTAATTAAAGGAGCATGAAAAGAACTATCCTACTCACGACTTGGAGTTGGCCATGGTGGTATTTGTGTTAAAGATTTGGCGGTATTACCTTTATAGGGAAGAATTTGATTTTTCACGGACCACAAAAGCTTAAAATATCTGTTTTCCCAAAAGGAGTTGAATATGCTACAAGATCGGATCCGAGAGTTGCAGGATTCGGATGTGGAGCTACTTGGTTATCGAGATAAGGCCGTTAGCAAGGGAAGTGAGGAGTTCTCTGTGAACGGTAATGGAGCGATCACATTTAAAGGAAGGTTATGTGGTCCTGCGGATGCGGAATTGAAGAGTGAGATCTTAGATGAAGCTCACCGGTCCAAATACACTGTATATCCTGGTGGTACTAAGATGTACCAGAATCTAAAGAAGCACTATTGGTGGAGGAACATGAAGAGGGAAGTCACCGAGTATGTGTTAAGATGCTTGGTATGCCAACAGGTGAAGGCCGAGCATATGAGGTCAGCAGGGTTTTTGCAATCCCTTCCTATTCCCGAGTGGAAATGGGAGAACATCTCCATAGATTTTATAGTTGGGTTGCCAAAGACAGCAAAGAACTCTGATGCAATATGGGTAGTGGTTGATCATTTGATAATGTTCGCCCATTTCTTGCCTTATCAGACTACGTTCAACGCAAATCAGTTGGTTGCATTGTACATTAAAGAAGTGGTTCGGTTGTACAAAGTGCTAGTAAGTATTGTTTTAGAAAGGGATCCGAGATTCACTTCTAGGTTCTAGAAGAGCTTTCAGAGTGCTATGGGTTCCCATTTGGACTTTAGTACTGTAGCACCCCAGACTTTTCCATCTTTAAATGAATAAGTATTTCGTAGTTGAATGGCCTTCCGTGTAGTCTAATTAATAAATAGGGGAGAAATTGGAAATTTTGAAACTTCAGAAATGTGCGTTTTCGAGAGACGAATCCAACGCAAGTCGAATCGTCAAAATCGGACGAACGAGTCAAAAGATATGGCCAAAACAGTCGGGACCAGTAGAGCACCGATCGCTCGGTCCACGGAGCGATCGATCGGTCCAAAACCGATCGATTGGAGGATATCGACTGGTCGAAAAATTTGTATGGGAAAATTTTACAGAGAGTGAGTTTTTGACCGGTCGATCGGTCAATAACACCGATCGCTCGGTAGGCAACCGATCGATCGGTCATAACAACCGATCGCTCGGTCTTCGCGTTTTTGCAGAAATTTCAGTAAGGGCGTTTTCATCTTTTGGGTGTTAAACCCTTACCCATAAGGGTTTGCTTGACCCTTTGAGCCCTCATTCACAACCCTTAGACATTTTGAGAGCTAGAGAGTGAGAAGAAGAGGGTTTTGACCTAGGGTTTCCATTGAGGAAGAAATCAAAGGGGTGGACCATCCTAGGTCGTCCTCAAACTTAGATTTGCTTCAAGTTCAAGGCTTGGATTCTCCAAATCCAACCTCAAGCTCGTGTGGAGTACCTCTTCCAAGCTAGGGCAGCGTTTCTACATCATCCTCAAGGATTTTTCTTTCCCTTTTTAAGGTTAGTACACTCTTCCTAGTTACTTTGGTAATAACCTAGGATTTTTCTAAGTAAATATGTGTTAGATCTTCCCCATTGCTCCGTTGTGTTGGTATATGCTAAATCCCTAAAACATAAACAAGATAATACAAACAAATGGTGGAATGTATGAATGGATGAGGAGTGGAGGCGATTGGATGCCATGTTGTGATGTGTTGAATGATGGGAAAAAAATGGTGGAAGGGCATATTACGCATAATGAACACACCCCAAGTGTTTGATGAAATGTTCGAATGAGAAAATATGAAATAACTAAAGATAAAAAAGTTGAATACCACATGTTTGATAGAATGCATGAATAAACTAAGATTTGAAAGCATGAGTCACATAAATGTTCCCCATTTGGCAAGTTGTATGCATGTGTTTATTTCGCTTCTTAAATTCTCATGTGAGTTGGGAATTGTTAAAATGCTATATGTCATCATGATTTCACGATTGCTATGCACGTGCACATATGTAGATGGAGGATATTGTCAAGGAGGTTGGTAGCCCAGGATTATGCGGGTGCTAGCCTCTGGCTCATAAGAAAGGACTCGGAAATGTTGCACTGTCAAGGAGGTTGGTAGCCCCGGTTAAGGGTGCTAACCTCTGGCTCATAAGAAAGGAAATGGTATTGTCAAGGAGGTTGGTAGCCCCGGTTAAGGGTGCTAACCTCTGGCTCATAAGTAAGGTATCGTACTGTCAAGGAGGCTGGTAGCCCAGGGATGTGCGGGTGCTAGCCTCTGGCTCATAAGAAGTGTATTGTACTGTCAAGGGGGTTGGTAGCCCAGGGATGTACGGGTGCTAACCCCTATCTCATAAGAAAGGTATTGTACTGTCAAGGAGGTTGGTAGCCCAGGGATATTGTCGCGACCCAAAACCCACCCTAGGAGTTAGAGTGAACTTTGGACGACTAATCATGGCTTACATGACTTGCTTGACAAACCATCCTGCAAAAACCCACAGAGCATATACAATAGAGGACATTATCAGCGGAAACATACTCTATCATGGCACAGCGGAAGACTAACAAACCTCTATGTATATACATACTTAAATTCAAGTTTTATACAAAAAGCAATCCATAAGAAAGTGCGGACATGCCCGCCAAAATACATAAATCTAGCTCTCATTTCACCCACAGCTAATCCACTCAGAAGCTACAACCACCTATTGGTAACCCTCTACGGGAGGTTCCTCTAAAGGCTCCTCGACGTACTCCTCTTCCACCCATGGACCAGGAGCACAAACATCAAATGGAGTAGCAGCTCCCTCAGAACCTGCCGACATAAGAAGTACGGCTGAGCATGGAATACTCAGCGGGTACTAAATACTAACCAACAATTATAGCATAAAAATGGCAATACATAATCAGGGGCAATTTATATATGTCAAACGGAAACAATTCATATCATACAAGGAAGTAAAGCAGTTTATAATCATGCTTGTAATTCGTAGAAAACCGATAAATCCTCTTGAAAACATCGTGCACTTGACTTGACTTGAAATATCTTTTCGTACTTGAAAGCTTGTCTTGTCTATCTTGCTTGATTCTTGTATGCCGTGTCATGTCATGCATGCTTGCTTGTGATCATGTAACTTGTGAGATGCACTTGTGAGATGCCTTGAGAGGGAAGGGAGACCCTTCTTTATGCAATGCACTTGCTAGGGAAGGGAGACCCTTCTTTATGATATGTATATACTTACGAGGGAAGGGAGACCCTTCTTCATGATATGTACTTGTGAGTGAGGGGAGACCCCTTGTGGAATGTTGGTTCTTGTCTTCTTGTGAAAAGCGAGGTAAAACATATCGTAGGATATGTCCCACCTCTAACCATGTTCTTGTAAACCTCGATAAATCATGCCATGCATGCCGTGCTCGTGGGAACCGTGTACATACTTGCATTTAAATTTAAACATGACCATTGGGTAATTTCACAACACATATAGCGTCAAAGATTAAGCAATTCAATATTCATAGCATTTAGGGAAAATAGGAAACACACTATCATAGGCCCTAGCAATATTCAGAATTTATTAGGCATGTATTTCCTAATTTACAGCTCACTGTATTCACCTTGGCATTTCATCAAACATGGTGTGTTCATTATGGATTTACCCTACAACATGCTTTTCTAGATGGTTTTACTCAATCATACATGTATGTTTATTATTGGAACAATGCCCTTCCCCGTTTTAATCATCACCACACAACCACTGGCATCCAATCGCCCCTTACATCTCCATTCACCATTCACCATTTACCATTCATCCATCTCACAACACATGTGTAAGTGAAAGAAAATAAAGAGAAATGAGGGGAAAAGAGGATCTATAACTAGGAGGGTAGTAAAAAGTACCGACTTTGAAGAAATGAGGGAGAAACCCTCTTTCCAAATGACTGTGAGTTGCTGCCCTAGCTTGGATCACGAGCTCCACAATGCCTGAACCGAAATCTTGAAGAAAACGGGCTTGAGGTTGATCTAGGGTTTCAAAAACCCTTTGATTTCTCTCCAAACTGGAAACCCTAGGTTGGAATCGCCTTCTCCTCTTTCTTCTATTCTCTCAAACTCTCTAAGTGTCGAATGATGCCCTAAAGGCTCGGGTTAAACTCTTAAGGTAAGAGTGAACTGACCAAAAGACCGTAATACCCTAACTGGGATTTCTGCAATGACGCGAGGACCATGAATAGTGCTGAACACATTGTGTCGTGAATAGTGCCCACTCGTTGTGCGGTGAACAGTGCCAACTCGTGGTGCTGTGAACAGTGCCAACTCGTGGTGCTGTGAATAGTGCCAACTCGTGGTGTTGTGAATAGTGCCAACTCGTGGTGCTGTGAATAGTGCCAACTCGTGGTGTTGTGAATAGTGCCAACTCGTGGTGCTGTGAATAGTGCCAACTCGTTGTCCGTTGTCTTATGTACAGCGTGCCCGTGGTGAGTTGTACAACGTGCCCGTGGTGAGTTGTACAACGTGCTTGTGGTGAGTTGTACAACGTGCCCGTTGTGAGCTGTACAACGGATGCACACAGTATACGTTATCAGAGTACGTTGTCTGTGCTACGTTATCAGAGTACGACGTCAGAGCACGTCCTTAGTGCATAACCGAGCTACGATTTCCTACAGGTCCGAACTGTTTTGGCCATATCTTTTGACTCGTTCGTCCGATTTCGACGATTCAACTTGCGTTGTGTTCGTAGTTCGAAGAGGAACAATTCTGACATTTTGAAATTTCCAAATTCTTCCTCATTTATTAATTATACCTCTTAAAAAGGTGAAATGACAACGAAAGTGTCATGTATTAAGCATGAAAAAGGTCCGGGGCTCTACATCCTCCCCCCCTTACAAAAATTTCGTCCTCGAAATTCAGACTATACTTGCATTACAAATCAAGAGGAAATTACAGTCATATACAAACTCATTCCAAAAACTCATTCAATTAACTCTGGATACTTTGCTTTGACTTCGGCTTCACGCTCCCATGTAGCTTCTTCCCGAGCATGGTGTTGCCATTGCACAAGAACCAAATGGATTGTCTTGTTGCGAAGCACCTGATCTCTTCGATCCAAAATCTGAACCGGCTTTTCAATCAGGGTGAGGTCCTCTCGAACCTCCAACGGTTCCAAGTCTATGACATGTGAAGGATCCGTAATGTACTTCCGAAGCATAGACACATGGAAGACGTTGTGAACTGCGGCCATGTGAGGTGGGAGAGCTACTCGATAAGCAACTTCACCAACCCGTGTGATAATCTCAAAAGGCCCAACATACCGAGGACTGAGCTTGCCTCGCTTTCCAAATCTCGTGATCCCTTTGCTAGGAGATACTTTCACAAAAACTTGATCCCCTACTTGAAATTCCAAGTCCCTATGGCGTGTGTCCGCATAACTTTTCTGGCGATCTTGAGCGGCTTTCAATCGATCCCGAATGATCTTAACTGTGTTTGCAGTCTGCTCAATCAACTCCGGACCAAGTACTTTCCTTTCTCCTACCTCATCCCAATAGAGAGGAGACCTACAACTTCGCCCATACAAGGCCTCAAATGGTGCCATTTGGATACTTGCCTGATAGCTGTTATTATAGGCAAATTCAACCAAAGGCAAGTGCTCTTCCCAACTGCCTCTGAAATCCAACATACAGGCCCGAAGCATGTCCTCAATGACTTGGTTCACTCTCTCGGTTTGTCCATCCGTCTGTGGATGAAAAGCGGTGCTGAAATCAAGTCGGGAACCCATAGCCTCCTGGAAAATTTTCCAAAATCTTGACGTGAATCTTGGATCCCGATCCGACACAATACTAACAGGCACTCCGTGCAATCTAACCACTTCCTTGATGTATAGCGCAGCCAACTGACTTGAGTTGAAAGTGGTTCGGTAGGGTAAGAAATGAGCGGACTTTGTCAAACGATCCACTACTACCCATATCGCATCTGAGCCCCTTGCCGTCTTTGGCAAGCCAACTATGAAATCCATGGATATGTTCTCCCATTTCCACTCGGGAATCGTAAGGGACTGTAATAGACCTGCGGGCCGCATGTGTTCTGCTTTTACCTGTTGACACACCAAGCATCGTGCCACATATTCCGCAACCTCTCTCTTCATATTCCGCCACCAAAAGTGACTCTTGAGGTTCCGGTACATCTTTGTACCCCCTGGATGCACTGTGTACTTCGAACGGTGTGCTTCATCCAAAATCTCTCTTCGAAGGTCTGCATTGGCTGGGACGCACAGTCTTCCCTTGAATGTGATAGCACCCCGACTAGTGAGAGAGAAGTCTTCACTACCCTTAGCAACTTCCTTGTCCCGATAAGCCAACAATTCAGCATCCATGGCTTGATATTCTTGGATCAAATCTATAATGTACGGCCGAACCGTAACATTTGCCAAGGTAGGACCACAGACAGAGTCATTCACACTGATGTCCAGATTTGCCAAATCTTCTAGTAGCTTCCATTCTTGAACTAACATATGTGCTAATAACCCTTGAGGTCTTCTACTCAAAGCATCGGCCACTACATTTACCTTACCCGGGTGGTATTGAATGGTACAATCATAGTCCTTCAGAAATTCCATCCAACGCCGTTGCCTTAGATTCAATTCCTTTTGGGAAAAGAGGTACTTGAGGCTTTTGTGGTCCGTATACACATAGAATTCCACCCCGTATAAGTAATGTCGCCAGATCTTGAGTGCAAACACGACTGCGGCAAGCTCTAAGTCGTTGTGTGGGGTAATTCTTCTCATGCTCCTTCAATTGCCTCGATGCATAGGCAATGACCTTCTTGTGTTGCATAAGCACACATCCAAGTCCAACGTGTGAGGCATCACTGTACACCTCATACCCAAGAGGTCCAGATGGCACAGTAAGGACCGGGGCTGTAGTAAGCCTCTTCTTCAGTTCCGTGAAACTGATCTTGCACTTATCACTCCATACAAACTTGGCGTTCTTCCTTGTCAGGTAAGTGAGCGGTGCTGCAAGGCTAGAGAAACCCTCTACGAATCTCCTGTAGTAGCCTGCCAATCCAAGAAAACTGCGTATCTCAGTAACACTCTTGGGCCTCGCCCAACTCATAACTGCTTTGATCTTCTTCGGAGCTACCGAGATACCTTCTGCAGAAACAACGTGGCCTAGGAATGCCACCTCTTCCAACCAAAACTCACACTTGCTAAGTTTGGCGTATAGCTTGTGCTCTCTTAGCATTTCCAAAGCAAGGCATAGGTCGCGTGTGTGATCTTCCCGTGTCTGGGAATAGACCAAAATGTGATCAACAAATATAATCACGCACCTATCAAGATATGGCCAGAACACCCGGTTCATCAAATCCATAAAGGCTACCGGCGCGTTCGTGAGTCCAAAAGGCATCACCAAGAACTCGTAGTGTCCATACCGAGTCCTGAAAGCAGTTTTGGAAACATCTTCCGCCTTAATCTTCAACTGGTGATAACCCGATCGAAGATCTATCTTCGAGAAAAATCTCGTTCCCTTCAACTGATCGAACAAGTCATCAATCCTAGGCAAGGGATACCTATTCTTTATAGTGACTTTGTTCAATTGCCGGTAATCGACACACATCCGCATCGAGCCATCTTTCTTCTTAACAAACAACACTAGGGCACCCTACGGTGAGACACTTGGTCGAATGAAGCCAAGGCTTTGTAATTCTTCCAACTGAGTCTTCAACTCCTTAAGTTCAATCGGGGCCATCCTATATGGAGCCCTGAAAACAGGAGCTGTGCCTGGTGCAAGCTCGATCATAAAATCAATCTCCCTCTCTGGAGGCAATCTTGGCAACTCCTCTGGAAATACATCCAGGAACTCACTCACAACCGGAATAGTCGATGAGTCCTTTACCTCGGGGTTAGCTAAGCTCAACGCCGCAAAACGAGCAATAGATCTACTTTTCAACCCGTGAAAGTGGAATGGCTTTCATTCTACTAGCTTGAAGAGTACCATTTTCTCAAAGCAAGCTACATGCCCATGATGTGCTGCTAACCAATCCATTCCCAATATAACATCAAAGTCTTGGAATGCAAGGACAATGAGACCAACCGCCAACTCGTGGCTTCCAACTTGGACCACACTATTTCTGTACACTTTATCTGCCAATATTGTTTTGCCGAGAGGAGTCGAAATGGCTAACTCCAGTTCTAGCTAACTTGGCTCTACGGAAAAGCCTTCTGAAAAACTCGGCGAGACAAACGAATGAGTAGACCCGGTATCAATCAATACTCGAGCCAAACACTCATTGACTAGTAGGGTTCCTGAAATTTTAACTAGTTACGTCAATCCATGCATCAACAGTGTATACATGTAGGTATATATATATATATATATATAACATTTCAAGCACGTACACAATCAATTTATATTTAGCAGTTTAATTTACGGATAATTAAATAAGCTACAACCGCGTACCTTGCACTACATCGTTAGATGCGAGTGCATCACCCTCTGTCTAGGCAAAAACTCGCCCTTGGTTTGCCTGGCGAAACTGTGGTGTAGACCAGGTAGTCTGAGATGACGCCTGATATGATCCTGCTGGGCGTGCTGGTGGACTAATCCCCTGAGACTGGCCTGGTAAATTCCGACTGGGGCAATCCCTGATCATATGGCCCTGGCGACCACAATGAAAACATCCACCCGATGCCCTTCGGCAATCCCCTGCCGAGTGCCTTCGGCCTCATGAAGTGCAGACCTCGTGTGCATAATTCGGAGGGGCCGGAGGTGGAGCATACCTCATCGTCTGAGGTGCAACAGGCCGTGGGGCTGGAAGAGCCTGAGGTCTCGGCGCCTGAGGCACATACTGCCGGGAAGCTGGAGGCGCATAAGATGGCCTCATCGGTAGCACTGGCCACGCATACTGATAAGGACTAGTCCGGGCCCGCCTCTCTAGAGGTGTTGGACCACTGGATTGGCCTCTCGCCAACTCCCTCTTCTTGGACACTGTCTCTGAATTGGCCTCGACCAATAAGGCCTTGTCTACTACCTCAGGGTAGGTAGCATGCCTGAAAACGGAAACCTTCTCCATAATCACATCCTTGAGCCCTTGCTCAAATCTTCTCGCCTTCATTGCCTCAGTAGCAACCATATGAGGCGCAAATCTCGACAACTCCGAGAACTTGGCCTCGTATTGTGCCACCGACATCAAACCTTGTTCAAGGTTGATGAATTCTATGTCTTTCTTTTCCCGTGCTCCAATCGGAAAATACTTCTTGTAAAAAGTATCCTTGAACTCCTCCCAAGTCCAAGGTAGACCCTGCATGGTCAAATCTCGCGTCCTCAATGCGGACAACCACCAATGGTGGGCTTCACCTTCTAGCATGAAAACTGCCCATGCTACTCTATCCTCCTCTGTAGGTGAGAGGACAGCAAAGATCTTCTCCATCTGGAGGATCCATGCCTCCGCAGCAAGAGGGTCCACACTCCCATGGAAGGATGGAGGCCTCAATCTCCTGAATGCCTCAACTCCAGCGGTACGATGTACTGAAGCTGCGGGCGGTGGAGTAGGTGCCGCCGACGATGGTATAGCCTGCCGAGCTGCCAGTATGGCGAGTGTCTCAGCAATAGAGCCTAAGACCTGAGAGAGGTCCGGCTGCTCATCCTCATCTCTGGAAGAAGATGAAGCTCTGGTGTGTGGTCCGCTACCCCGTGTGCCCCGCCTCATGACTAAAGTCCTGAGAACAATAGCACCACATGAGTCTAACTTGAAACCACAGTTCATTTCAATGTTATTTCACAATAATTCAATTTGTAATAGTTGTATAATACTAATATACATCACATCAAGTCATCAGAGTATTCATCACATTATACTCATACTTTAGTATTCTAGCGTACCTAAGACCCGTACTTGGTTAAAGCAACCATTTTAGACTAAGACTAAAGTCTAGTCTTACACTTGAATCAAGACTCTCTTCCGACTTACTTTCTTCCTAACTTGTTTCCTGACATATGCTCTTGTCAAGCCGTAATACCCTTACTGGGATTTCTGCAATGACGCGAGGACCGTGAATAGTGCTGAACACATTGTGTCGTGAATAGTGCCCACTCGTTGTGCGGTGAACAGTGCCAACTCGTGGTGCTGTGAACAGTGCCAACTCGTGGTGCTGTGAATAGTGCCAACTCTTGGTGTTGTGAATAGTGCCAACTCGTGGTGCTGTGAATAGTGCCAACTCGTGGTGTTGTGAATAGTGCCAACTCGTGGTGCTGGGAATAGTGCCAACTCGTTGTCCGTTGTCTTATGTACAGCGTGCCCGTGGTGAGTTGTACAACGTGCCCGTTGTGAACTGTACAACGGATGCACACAGTATACGTTATCAGAGTACGTTGTCTGTGCTACGTTATCAGAGTACGACGTCAGAGCACGTCCTTAGTGCATAACCGAGCTACGATTTCCTACAGGTCTGAACTGTTTTGGCCATATCTTTTGACTCGTTCGTCCGATTTCGACGATTCAACTTGCGTTGTGTTCGTACTTCGAAGAGGAACAATTCTGACATTTTGAAATTTCCAAATTCTTCCTCATTTATTAATTATACCTCTTAAAAAGGCAAAATGACAACGAAAGTGTCATGTATTAAGCATGAAAAAGGTCCGGATTGACGTAACTAGTTACATGACACTAGGGACTCTAGGCATTAGAGCTCTGATACCACCTCTATATCTAGTACTAAGCGACCCTAGGGAGTATTTTGGGGCGTGACAGAGGTGGTATCAGAGCCTAGGCATTAGAGTCCTTAGGGTCACTAGAACTGATACTATGATTGAACAAGGTCTTAGGCCACTAAGAGGAGTCGTATTCCAAGTATAGACTAATAACTTAGTCTTAGTCCATAACCGGTTGGAAAGCCAAACCGCACTTAGTAACCTACGCTAGAACACGAACGTATGCTTGTTGTTGCTGTGTATACCTTGAATGAATTGTCATATGCTCAATAAATGATAGGGATGCTAAAATTGTTATTAAATATTGTGCAATTATTGAATTGTTGCTAAACATGTATCCAAGTTAGACTCATGTGGTACTGTCGTTCTCAGGATCACATCATGAGACGCGGTGCTCGGGGTCGCGGATACAATACGAGGGGAAATGGAAGTGATGCCCCTTCCGGTGACGAGCAACCCGATTTTGCCCAAGCTTTTGCATCTATAGCCGAGACTTTGGCTATGTTAGCAGCAAGGCCGGTTGCTGTTACTCCTTCTACACCTCCGCCACCTCCGGCACACCATGCTTCAGGATTGGAGGCATTTAGGAGATTATGTCCTCCTACCTTTTGTGGTACTACTGACCCCATGGTCACCGAGGCATGGGTGATGCAATTGGAAAAGATATTTAGAGCGCTCCACTGCACGGATGAACAGAGAGTGGACTGGGCCACCTTCGTGATGGAAGGTGCGGCTGAGCATTGGTGGAGAGCCGCACAGAGACAGAGGGAGTCCACCAGGGCGGGGGAGCCGTGGACATGGCCGGAATTTTTGGATGTCTTCTATAAGCAGTATTTTCCAGCAGCTGTCAAAGAACAGAAGGAGATTGACTTCATGACTCTTGAACAAGGAGAGTTGAGTGTGGCCGATTATGAGGCTACCTTTGTGGAGTTATCGAGATTCGCACCTCACCTAATTGCATCAGAGCATATGCGAGTCAGGAAATTTGAGCGGGGATTGAAACCCTCCATTAGAGACAGGGTCTCGATGTTCCAGGTGGCTACCTGGGGAGAGGTTGTGAGCAAGGCGAAGCTTGCCGAGAAGAATTCGGAAGAATTCTTCAAGAGAAGGGATATGACTCGAGGCCAGTCGAGTAGTTCGGGGTCGGCAGAGAAGAGGGTTAGGACAGCCCCATATCAGGCATCCAGGCTGATACGGTCACAGAGGCCTCCCTTGACATCACAGATATCTCGGCCTACCACTACACCGGTACCTCGTCCCACATTTTCGCAGGCCACCCGATATGTTCCACTTGCATCCTCATCAGAATTTGAGGAGTGCTCCTATTGTGGCCGGAGACACAGGATTGGCGAATATCGGAGGATTTCAGGTGGGTGCTTTCACTCTGGGGATTCCCAGCCGGGATCCTCACAGGCTTCTGCGTCTAGGCCTTCACGACCCACACCGTCCACTCCACCGCCTCGTAGGGCAAACCAGGGTCAGGTTTTTGCCTTATCGGAACGGGATGCACGTGCATCTGACGATGTCGTGCAAGGTACGCTATCATGCTAAAGTTTCGAGTTGTAATTGGCTGTTATTATGTAATGTGATTGCTTATATGTATGACATGCTACCTATACTTGTGTGTTTGTAGAGCCCCGGACCTTTTTCATGCTTAATACATGACACTTTCGTTGTCATTTTGCCTTTTTAAGAGGTATAATTAATAAATGAGGAAGAATTTGGAAATTTCGAAATGTCAGAATTGTTCCTCTTCGAAGTACGAACACAACGCAAGTTGAATCATCGAAATCGGACGAACGAGTCAAAAGATATGGCCAAAACAGTTCGGACCTGTAGGAAATCGTAGCTCGATTATGCACTAAGGACGTGCTCTGACGTCGTACTCTGATAACGTAGCACAGACAACGTACTCTGATAAGGTATACTGTGTGCATCCGTTGTACAGCTCACAACGGGCACGTTGTACAACTCACCACGGGCACGCTGTACATAAGACAACGGACAACGAGTTGGCACTATTCACAACACCACGAGTTGGCACTATTCACAGCACCACGAGTTGGCACTATTCACAGCACCACGAGTTGGCACTATTCACAACACCACGAGTTGGCACTATTCACAGCACCACGAGTTGGCACTGTTCACAGCACCACGAGTTGGCACTGTTCACCGCACAATGAGTGGGCACTATTCACGACACAATGTGTTCAGCACTATTCACGATCCTCGCGTCATTGCAGAAATCCCAGTAAGGGTATTACGGTCTTTTGGTCAGTTCACTCTTACCTTAAGAGTTTAACCCGAGCCTTTAGGGCATCATTCGACACTTAGAGAGTTTGAGAGAATAGAAGAAAGAGGAGAAGGCGATTCCAACCTAGGGTTTCCAGTTTGGAGAGAAATCAAAGGGTTTTTGAAACCCTAGATCAACCTCAAGCCCGTTTTCTTCAAGATTTCGGTTCAAGCATTGTGGAGCTCGAGATCCAAGCTAGGGCAGCAACTCACAATCATTTGGAAAGAGGGTTTCTCCCTCATTTCTTCAAAGTCGGTACTTTTTACTACCCTCCTAGTTATAGATCCTCTTTTCCCCTCATTTCTCTTTATTTTCTTTCACTTACACATGTGCTGTGAGATGGATGAATGGTAAATGGTGAATGGTGAATAGAGATGTAAGGGGCGATTAGATGCCAGTGGTTGTGTGGTGATGATTAAAACGGGGAAGGGCATTGTTCCAATAATAGACATACATGTATGATTGAGTAAAACCATCTAGAAAAACATGTTGTAGGGTAAATCCATAATGAACACACCATGTTTGATGAAATGCCAAGGTGAATACAGTGAGCTGTAAATTAGGAAATACATGCCTAATAAATTCTGAATATTGCTAGGGCCTATGATAGTGTGTTTCCTGTTTTCCCTAAATGCTATGAATATTGAATTGCTTAATCTTTGACGCCATATGTGTTGTGAAATTACCCAATGGTCATGTTTAAATTTAAATGCAAGTATGTACACGGTTCCCACGAGCACGGCATGCATGGCATGATTTATCGAGGTTTACAAGAACATGGTTAGAGGTGGGACATATTCTAAGATATGTTTTACCTCGCTTTTCACAAGAAGACAAGAACCAACATTCCACGAGGGGTCTCCCCTCACTCACAAGTACATATCATGAAGAAGGGTCTCCCTTCCCTCGCAAGTACATACATATCATAAAGAAGGGTCTCCCTTCCCTCCAAGTGCATTGCATAAAGAAGGGTCTCCCTTCCCTCTCAAGGCATCTCACAAGTGCATCTCACAAGTTACATGATCACAAGCAAGCATGCATGACATGACACGGCATACAAGAATCAAGCAAGATAGACAAGACAAGCTTTCAAGTACGAAAAGATATCTCAAGCCAAGTTAAGTGCACGATGTTTTCAAGAGGATTTATCGGTTTTCTACGAATTACAAGCATGATTATAAACTGCTTTACTTCCTTGTATGATATGAATTGTTTCCGTTTGACATATATAAATTGCTCCTGATTATGTATTGCCATTTTTATGCTATAATTGTTGGTTAGTATTTAGTACCCGCTGAGTATTCCATGCTCAGCCGTACTTCTTAAGTTGGCAGGTTCTGAGGGTGCTGCTGCTCCATTTGATGTTTGTGCTCCTGGTCCATGGGTGAAAGAGGAGTACGTCGAGGAGCCTTTGGAGGAACCTCCCGTAGAGTGTTACCAATAGGTGGTTCTATATTCTGAGTGGATTAGCTGTGGGTGAAATGAGAGTTAGATTTATGTATTTTGGCGGGCATGTCCGCACTTTCTTATGGATTGCTTTTTGTATAAAACTTGAATTTAAGTATGTATATACATAGAGGGTTGTTAGTCTTCCGCTGTGCCATGATAGAGTATGTTTCCGCTGATAATGTCCTCTATTGTATATGCTCTGTGGGTTTTTGCAGGATGGTTTGTCAAGCAAGTCATGTAAGCCATGATTAGTCGTCCAAGGTTCACTCTAACTCCTAGGGTGGGTTTTGGGTCGCGACAGAAGTGGTATCAGAGCTTAGGCTTTAGGTCTCTAGGGTCACTTAGAATCTTATACCACGGCTTGACAAGAGCATATGTCAGGAAACAAGTTAGGAAGAAAGTAAGTCGGAAGAGAGTCTTGATCCAAGTGTAAGACTAGACTTTAGTCTTAGTCTAAAATGGTTGCTTTAACCAAGTACGGGTCTTAGGTACGCTAGAACACTAAAGTATGAGTATAATGTGATGAATACTCTGATGACTTGATGTGATGTATATTAGTATTATACAACTATTACAAATTGAATTATTGTGAAATAACATTGAAATGAACAGTGGTTTCAAGTTAGACTCATGTGGTGCTATTGTTCTCAGGACTTTAGTCATGAGGCGGGGCACACGGGGTCGCGGACCACACACCAGAGCTTCATCTTCTTCTAGAGATGAGGATGAGCAGCCGGACCTCTCTCAGGTCTTAGGCTCTATTGCTGAGACACTCGCCATACTGGCGGCTCGGCAGGCTATACCATCGTCGGCGGCACCTACTCCACCGCCCGCAGCTTCAGTACATCGTACCGTTGGAGTTCAGGCATTCAGGAGATTGAGGCCTCCATCCTTCCATGGGAGTGTGGACCCTCTTGCTGCGGAGGCATGGATCCTCCAGATGGAGAAGATCTTTGCGGTCCTCTCACCTACAGAGGAGGATAGAGTAGCATGGGCAGTTTTCATGCTAGAAGGTGAAGCCCACCATTGGTGGTTGTCCGCATTGAGGACGCGAGATTTGACCATGCAGGGTCTACCTTGGACTTGGGAGGAGTTCAAGGATACTTTTTACAAGAAGTATTTTCCGATTAGAGCACGGGAAAAGAAAGACAGAGAATTCATCAACCTTGAACAAGGTTTGATGTCGGTGGCACAATACGAGGCCAAGTTCTCGGAGTTGTCGAGATTTGCGCCTCATATGGTTGCTACTGAGGCAATGAAGGCGAGAAGATTTGAGCAAGGGCTCAAGGATGTGATTATGGAGAAGGTTTCCGTTTTCAGGCATGCTACCTACCCTGAGGTAGTAGACAAGGCCTTATTGGTCGAGGCCAATTCAGAGACAGTGTCCAAGAAGAGGGAGTTGGCGAGAGGCCAATCCAGTGGTCCAACACCTCTAGAGAGGCGGGCCCGGACTGGTCCTTATCAGTATGCATGGCCAGCGCCACCGATGAGGCCATCTTATGCGCCTCCAGCTTCCCGGCAGTATGTGCCTCAGGAGCCGAGACCTCAGGCTCTTCCAGCCCCACGGCCTGTTGCACCTCAGACGATGAGGTATGCTCCACCTCCGGCCCCTCCGACTTATGCACACGAGGTCTGCACTTCATGCGGCTGAAGGCACCCGGCAGGGGATTGCCGAAGGGCATCGGGTGGATGTTTTCAATGTGGTCGCCAGGGCCATATGATCAGGGATTGCCCCAGTCGGCATTTACTAGGCCAGTCTCAGGGGATTAGTCCACCAGCACGCCCAGCAGGATCATATCAGGCGTCATCTCAGACTACCCGGTCTACACCAC
This sequence comes from Tetracentron sinense, assembly GCA_015143295.1. Taxonomy (NCBI): domain Eukaryota; kingdom Viridiplantae; phylum Streptophyta; class Magnoliopsida; order Trochodendrales; family Trochodendraceae; genus Tetracentron; species Tetracentron sinense. The sequence goes on from CM026552.1 coordinate 56,446,082, forward strand.
AGTCTTGCCAGGCGAACCAGGGGCGAGTTTTTGCCTTGACAGAGGGTGATGCACTCGCATCTGACGATGTAGTGCAAGGTACGCGGTTGTAGCTTATTCAATTATCCGTAAATTAAACTGCTAAATATAAACTGATTGTGTACGTACTTGAAATGTTATATATGTATATATACCTACATGTATACACTGTTGATGCATAGATTGACGTAACTAGTTAAAATTTCAGGAACCTTACTCGTCAATGAGTGTTTGGCTCGAGTATTGATTGATACCGGGTCTACTCATTCGTTTGTCTCGACGAGTTTTTCAGAAGGCTTTTCCGTAGAGCCAAGTCAGCTAGACTGGAGTTAGCCATTTCGACTCCTCTCGGCAAAACAGTATTGGCAGATAAAGTGTACAGAAATAGTGTGGTCCAAGTTGGAAGCCACGAGTTGGCGGTTGGTCTCATTGTCCTTGGATTCCAAGACTTTGATGTTATATTGGGAATGGATTGGTTAGCAGCACATCATGGGCATGTAGCTTGCTTTGAGAAAATGGTACTCTTCAAGCCAGTAGAAGGAAAGCCATTCCACTTTCGCGGGTTGAAAAGTAGATCTATTGCTCGTTTTGCGGCGTTGAGCTTAGCTAACCCCGAGGTAAAGGACTCATCGACTATTCCGGTTGTGAGTGAGTTCCTGGATGTATTTCCAGAGGAGTTGCCAGGATTGCCTCCAGACAGGGAGATTGAGTTTATGATCAAGCTTGCACCAGGCACAGCTCCTGTTTTCAGGGCTCCATATAGGATGGCCCCGATTGAACTTAAGGAGTTGAAGACTCAGTTGGAAGAATTACAAAGCCTTGGCTTCATTCGACCAAGTGTCTCACCGTGGGGTGCCCCAGTGTTGTTTGTTAAGAAGAAAGATGGCTCGATGCGGATGTGTGTCGATTACCAGCAATTGAACAAAGTCACTATAAAGAATAGGTATCCCTTGCCTAGGATTGATGACTTGTTCGATCAGTTGAAGGGAGCGAGATTTTTCTCGAAGATAGATCTTCGATCGGGTTATCACCAGTTGAAGATTAAGGCGGAAGATGTTCCCAAAACTGCTTTCAGGACTCGGTATGGACACTACGAGTTCTTGGTGATGCCTTTTGGACTCACGAACGCGCCGGCAGCCTTTATGGATTTGATGAACCGGGTGTTCCGGCCATATCTTGATAGGTGCGTGATTATATTTGTTGATGACATTTTGGTCTATTCCCAGACACGGGAAGATCACACACGCGACCTATGCCTTGCTTTGGAAATGCTAAGAGAGCACAAGCTATACGCCAAACTTAGCAAGTGTGAGTTTTGGTTGGAAGAGGTGGCATTCCTAGGCCACGTTGTTTCTGCAGAAGGTATCTCGGTAGATCCGAAGAAGATCGAAGCAGTTATGAGTTGGGCGAGGCCCAAGAGTGTTACTGAGATACGCAGTTTTCTTGGATTGGCAGGCTACTACAGGAGATTCGTAGAGGGTTTCTCTAGCCTTGCAGCACCGCTCACTTACCTGACAAGGAAGAACGCCAAGTTTGTATGGAGTGATAAGTGCGAGATCAGTTTCACGGAACTGATGAAGAGGCTTACTACAGCCCCGGTCCTTACTGTACCATCTGGACCTCTTGGGTATGAGGTGTACAGTGATGCCTCACACGTTGGACTTGGATGTGTGCTTATGCAACACAAGAAGGTCATTGCCTATGCATCGAGGCAATTGAAGGAGCATGAGAAGAATTACCCCACGCACGACTTAGAGCTTGCCGCAGTCGTGTTTGCACTCAAGATCTGGCGACATTACTTATACGGGGTGGAATTCTATGTGTATACGGACCACAAGAGCCTCAAGTACCTCTTTTCCCAAAAGGAATTGAATCTAAGGCAACGGCGTTGGATGAAATTTCTGAAGGACTATGATTATACCATTCAATACCACCCGGGTAAGGCAAATGTAGTGGCCGATGCTTTGAGTAGAAGACCTCAAGGGTTATTAGCACATATGTTAGTTCAAGAATGGAAGCTACTAGAAGATTTGGCAAATCTGGACATCAGTGTGAATGACTCTGTCCGTGGTCCTACCTTGGCAAATGTTACGGTTCGGCCGTACATTATAGATTTGATCCAACAATATCAAGCCATGGATGCTGAATTGTTGGCTTATCGGGACAAGGAAGTTGCTAAGGGTAGTGAGGACTTCTCTCTCACTAGTCGGGGTGCTATCACATTCAAGGGAAGACTCTGCGTCCCAGCCAATGCAGACCTTCGAAGAGAGATTTTGGATGAAGCACACCATTTGAAGTACACAGTGCATCCAGGGGGTACAAAGATGTACCGGAACCTCAAGAGTCACTTTTGGTGGCGGAATATGAAGTGGGAGGTTGCGGAATATGTGTGTCAACAGGTAAAAGCAGAACACATGCGGCCCGCAGGTCTATTACAGTCCCTTACGATTCCCGAGTGGAAATGGGAGAACATATCCATGGATTTCATAGTTGGCTTGCCAAAGACGGCAAGGGGCTCAGATGCGATATGGGTAGTAGTAGATCGTTTGACAAAGTCCGCTCATTTCTTACCCTACTGAACCACTTTCAACTGAAGTCAGTTGGCTGCGCTATACATCAAGGAAGTGGTTAGATTGCACGGAGTGCCTGTTAGTATTGTGTCGGATCGGGATCCAAGATTCACGTCAAGATTTTGGAAAAGTTTCCAGGAGGCTATGGGTTCCCGACTTGATTTCAGCACCGCTTTTCATCCACAGACGGATGGACAAACCGAGAGAGTGAACCAAGTCATTGAGGACATGCTTCGGGCTTGTATGTTGGATTTCAGAGGCAGTTGGGAAGAGCACTTGCCTTTGGTTGAATTTGCCTATAATAACAGCTATCAGGCAAGTATCCAAATGGCACCATTTGAGGCCTTGTATGGGCGAAGTTGTAGGTCTCCTCTCTATTGGGATGAGGTAGGAGAAAGGAAAGTACTTGGTCCAGAGTTGATTGAGCAAACTGCAAACACAGTTAAGATCATTCGGGATCGATTGAAAGCCGCTCAAGATCACCAGAAAAGTTATGCGGACACACGCCGTAGGGACTTGGAATTTCAAGTAGGGGATCAAGTTTTTGTGAAAGTATCTCCTAGCAAAGGGATCATGAGATTTGGAAAGCGAGGCAAGCTCAGTCCTCGGTATGTTGGGCCTTTTGAGATTATCACACGGGTTGGTGAAGTTGCTTATCGAGTAGCTCTCCCACCTCACATGGCCGCAGTTCACAACGTCTTCCATGTGTCTATGCTTTGGAAGTACATTGCGGATCCTTCGCATGTCATAGACTTGGAACCCTTGGAGGTTCGAGAGGACCTCACCCTGATTGAAAAGCCAGTTCAGATTTTGGATCGAAGAGATCAGGTGCTTCGCAACAAGACAATCCCTTTGGTTCTTGTGCAATGGCAACACCATGCTCGGGAAGAAGCTATATGGGAGCGTGAAGCCGAAGTCAAAGCAAAGTATCCAGAGTTAATTGAATGAGTTTTTGGAATGAGTTTGTATATGACTGTAATTTCCTCTTGATTTGTAATGCAAATATAGTCTGAATTTCGAGGATGAAATTTTTGTGAGGGGGGGAGGATGTAGAGCCCCGGACCTTTTTCATGCTTAATACATGACACTTTCGTTGTCATTTTGCCTTTTTAAGAGGTATAATTAATAAATGAGGAAGAATTTGGAAATTTTGAAATGTCAGAATTGTTCCTCTTCGAAGTACGAACACAACGTAAGTTGAATCGTCGAAATCGGACGAACGAGTTAAAAGATATGGCCAAAACAGTTCGGACCTGTAGGAAATCGTAGCTTGGTTATGCACTAAGGACGTGCTCTGACGTCGTACTCTGATAACGTAGCACAGAAAACGTACTCTGATAACGTATACTGTGTGCATCCGTTGTACAGCTCACAACGGGCACGTTGTACAACTCACCACGGGCACGTTGTACAACTCACCACGGGCACGTTGTACAACTCACCACGGGCACGCTGTACATAAGACAACGGACAACGAGTTGGCACTATTCACAGCACCACGAGTTGGCACTATTCACAGCACCACGAGTTGACACTATTCACAACACCACGAGTTGGCACTATTCACAACACCACGAGTTCGCACTATTCACAGCACCACGAGTTGGCACTGTTCACAGCACCACGAGTTGGCACTGTTCACCGCACAACGAGTGGGCACTATTCACGACACAATGTGTTCAGCACTATTCACGGTCCTCGCGTCATTGCAGAAATCCCAGTAAGGGTATTACGGTCTTTTGGTCAGTTCACTCTTACCTTAAGAGTTTAACCCGAGCCTTTAGGGCATCATTCGACACTTAGAGAGTTTGAGAGTATAGAAGAAAGAGGAGAAGGCGATTCCAACCTAGGGTTTCTAGTTTGGAGAGAAATCAAAGGGTTTTTGAAACCCTAGATCAACCTCAAGCCCGTTTTCTTCAAGATTTCGGTTCAAGCATTGTGGAGCTCGCGATCCAAGCTAGGGCAGCAACTCACAGTCATTTGGAAAGAGGGTTTCTCCCTCATTTCTTCAAAGTCGGTACTTTTTACTACCCTCCTAGTTATAGATCATCTTTTCCCCTCATTTCTCTTTATTTTCTTTCACTTACACATGTGCTGTGAGATGGATGAATGGTAAATGGTGAATGGTGAATGGAGATGTAAGGGGCGATTGGATGCCAGTGGTTGTGTGGTGATGATTAAAACGGGGAAGGGCATTGTTCCAATAATAAACATACATGTATGATTGAGTAAAACCATCTAGAAAAGCATGTTGTAGGGTAAATCCATAATAAACACACCATGTTTGATGAAATGCCAAGGTGAATACAGTGAGCTGTAAATTAGGAAATACATGCCTAATAAATTCTGAATATTGCTAGGGCCTATGATAGTGTGTTTCCTGTTTTCCCTAAATGCTATGAATATTGAATTGCTTAATCTTTGACGCTATATGTGTTGTGAAATTACCCAATGGTCATGTTTAAATTTAAATGCAAGTATGTACACGGTTCCCACGAGCACGACATGCATGGCATGATTTATCGAGGTTTACAAGAACATGGTTAGAGGTGGGACATATCCTACGATATGTTTTACCTCGCTTTTCACAAGAAGACAAGAACCAACATTCCACGAGGGGTCTCCCCTCACTCACAAGTACATATCATGAAGAAGGGTCTCCCTTCCCTCGCAAGTACATACATATCATAAAGAAGGGTCTCCCTTCCCTCGCAAGTGCATTGCATAAAGAAGGGTCTCCCTTCCCTCTCAAGGCATCTCACAAGTGCATCTCACAAGTTACATGATCACAAGCAAGCATGCATGACATGACACGGCATACAAGAATCAAACAAGATAGACAAGACAAGCTTTCAAGTACGAAAAGATATTTCAAGTCAAGTCAAGTGCACGATGTTTTCAAGAGGATTTATCGGTTTTCTACGAATTACAAGCATGATTATAAACTGCTTTACTTTCTTGTATGATATGAATTGTTTCCGTTTGACATATATAAATTGCTCCTGATTATGTATTGCCATTTTTATGCTATAATTGTTGGTTAGTATTTAGTACCCGCTGAGTATTACATGCTCAGCCGTACTTCTTATGTCGGCAGGTTCTGAGGGAGCTGCTGCTCCATTTGATGTTTGTGCTCCTGGTCCATGGGTGGAAGAGGAGTACCTCGAGGAGCCTTTGGAGGAACCTCCCGTAGAGGGTTACCAATAGGTGGTTGTAGATTCTGAGTGGATTAGCTGCGGGTGAAATGAGAGTTAGATTTATGTATTTTGGCGGGCATGTCCGCACTTTTTTATGGATTGCTTTTTGTATAAAACTTGAATTTAAGTATGTATACATAGAGGGTTGTTAGTCTTCCGCTGTGCCATGATAGAGTATGTTTCCGCTGATAATGTCCTCTATTGTATATGCTCTGTGGGTTTTTGCAGGATGGTTTGTCAAGCAAGTCATGTAAGCCATGATTAGTCGTCCAAAGTTCACTCTAACTCCTAGGGTGGGTTTTGGGTCGCGACAGTGTTATTGCGTGAAATCTATTAACGTGAATTTAATTAATCACTCAGGCGCGTTATTAATGAATGAATGCCTAGCCCGAGTGTTGATCGACACAGGATCCACTCATTCCTTTGTATCGCCTAGCTTTGCGAAAGGATTTCCAACCAAGTCCAGTCAGTTGAAGCATGAATTAACCATCTCCACACCGCTCGGCAAGTCAGTGGACACGGACCGTATATACAGGGACTGTGTAGTCCAAGTGGGACAGAATGAGTTGTTAGCCGACCTCATCATCCTGGACTTCCAAGACTTAGATTTCGATGTCATACTTGGTATGGATTGGCTATTGGCTCACCACGGACATGTGGCATGTTTCGAGAAGATGGTGAACTTTGAGCCGATGGGAGTTAAGCCATTTCACTTTCGAGGGTTGAGGGAAAGAGACATTGCTCGCCTCGCAACTTTGAGCTTAGCAAACCCAGAAGCACAAAACTCCTCGGTCATTCCGGTCGTGAGTGAGTTCTTGGATGTGTTTCTAGAGGAACTTCCCGGATTGCCTCTGGATCGGGAGATTGAGTTCGCTATAGAGCTTACTCCAGGCACCGCTCCGATTTCAAGGGCACCATATAGAATGGCCCCAATAGAGCTTGAGGAATTAAAGAAGCAAATTGAGGAGTTACAACAACTTGATTTCATCCAACCAAGTGTGTCACCATGGGGAGCTCCGGTCATCTTTGTGAAAAAGAAAGACGGGTCAATGAGAATGTGCATAGATTACCGGCAGTTGAACAAGATAACTATTAAGAATCGTTATCCTTTACCTCGGATAGACGACTTGTTTGACCAACTGAAGGGAGCGAGATTTTTCTCCAAGATTGATTTTAGATCGGGGTATCATCAGTTAAAGATCAAGGCGACAGATGTTCCGAAGTCGGCTTTCAGGACTCAGTATGGGCACTACGAGTTCCTTGTCATGCCTTTTGGGCTAACGAATGCACCGGCGGGGTTCATGGATTTGGTGAACCGGGTGTTCCGATCGTACTTGGATCGATGTGTGATTGTGTTCATAGATGACATTTTGGTGTATTCCCAGACACGGGAAGATCACGCACGAGACCTTCGTCTTACTCTGGAGATATTTAGAGAGCATAGGCTATACGCTAAGTTAAGCAAGTGTGAATTTTGGTTGGAGAAGGTGGCGTTCCTAGGCCACGTAATGTCGGCCGAGGGTATTTCTGTTGACCCGGCAAAGATAGAGGCAGTTATGATATGGGAGAGACCCAAGAGCGTCATGGAGATACGTAGTTTTCTCGGGTTGGCAGGCTATTATCAGAGATTCGTGGAGGGATTCTCCAGTTTGGCTGCACCTCTCGCTTACCTGACGAGAAAGAATGCTAAGTTTAGTTGGAGCGACAGATGCGAAGCGAGCTTCCAAGAGTTGAAGAAACGCCTCACCACGGCCCCCGTCCTTACTGTGCCATCCGGGAGTGGTGGTTTTGTGGTTTACAGTGACTCCTCGTATGTGGGGTTGGGATGTGTACTTATGCAGCACGGCAAAGTCATTGCTTACGCCTCCAGGCAATTGAAAGAGCATGAGAAGAATTATCCCACTCACGATTTAGAGCTCGCCGCGGTTGTGTTTACCTTGAAGATTTGGCGACATTATCTCTATGGGGAACAGTTCGACGTATTTACGGACCATAAAAGCTTGAAGTACCTGTTCTCCCAAAAGGAATTGAATTTAAGGCAGAGGAGATGGGTAGAGTTTTTGAAAGACTACGAATGTTCCATTCAATATCATCCGGGCAAGGCGAACGTTGTAGTAGATGCTCTTAGCCGGAAGCCCACTGGACTTTTGGCGCACATGATGCTGAGGGAATGGAGGTTGTTAGAAGATGCATCCAACCTCGACATCAGTTTTAGTCTCCCTACTTTTGGGCCAGTAATGGCTAACATCACAGTTAGGCCATATATCCTAAGCATGACCAGGGAGTTGCAGGGAATGGATGCCGAGCTACTGTCTTACCGAGACTAGTCAGTTAAAAGTGGCAGCAAGGATTTTACGGTGAGGGATGATGGAATTATCACTTTCAAGGGAAGAGTATGTGTCCCAGCCGATGAGAAGCTTAAGTGAGAAATCTTGTACGAGGCTCACCGGTCCAAGTACACCGTTCACCCCGGGGGTACCAAGATGTATAGGGACTTGAAGAAGCACTTTTGGTGGCGGAACATGAAGTGAGAAATAGCGGGGTACGTGTCCCGATGCTTGGTGTGCCAACAAGTCAAGGCCGAGCACAGGAGACCGGCGGGTCTGTTGCAGTCTCTCCCTATTCCCGAGTGGAAATGGGAACATATCTCTATAGACTTCATCGTGGGGTTGCCAAAGACAGTTAAAAAGACTGATGCGATATGGGTTGTGGTTGACAGACTCACGAAGTCCGCCCATTTCTTACCGTACCGGACTACATTCAACTCAAATCAGTTAGCTGCCTTGTACATCAAAGAGATAGTCCGATTGCACGGAGTGCCAGTGAGCATTGTCTCAGACCGGGATCCAAGGTTCACATCCAGGTTTTGGAGAAGTTTTCAGGATGCCATGGGTTCCCGACTAGACTTTAGCACGGCCTTCCATCCACAGACGGATGGGCAAACCGAGCGAGTGAATCAGATTATTGAAGACATGCTCCATGCATGTATGCTAGACTTCAAGGGAAGTTGGGAGGATCACCTACCTTTGGTGGAATTCGCCTACAACAATAGTTACCAGGCAAGCATACAGATGGCACCCTTTGAGGCTTTGTACGGAAGGAGTTGTAGATCTCCATTGTATTGGGATGAAGTGGGAGAAAGAAAAATTTTGGGCCCCGAGTTGATTGAACAAACTGCGGATAGAGTCAAGCTCATTCGGGAAAGGTTGAAGACCGCACAAGACCGACAGAAAAGCTATGCCGACAACCGAAGGAGGGATCTTGAATATCGAGTTGGTGACTTTGTTTTTGTCAAGATTTCACCAACCAAGGGGGTTATGAGATTCGGGAAAAGAGGCAAGCTTAGCCCGAGATATGTGGGTCCATTCGAGATCATTACTCGAGTTGGTGAGGTAGCTTACCGAGTTACCTTGCCCGCTCACATGGCGGCGATCCACAACGTATTTCACATCTCCATGCTTCGGAAGTATATCCCGGATCCTTCTCATGTCATCGAGCTTGATCCGATAGAGATCCGAGAGGACCTCACCCTAGTTGAACAACCGGTGCAGATCTTGGATAGGCGAGATCAAGTCTTGCGCAACAAGACCGTTCACTTGGTCTTGGTAAGATGGCAACACCATTCAAGGGAGGAAGCTACTTGGGAACGAGAAGCCGAAGTACAAGAAAAGTACCCCCATTTATTTGTTTAAGGCCTTGACATTCCCTTGTATTTTGTTATAGTTTTACACATGTATGTATCGTCCAAATTTCGGGGATGAAATTTTTGTAAGGGGGGGAGAATGTAGCACCCCAGACTTTTCCATCTTTAAATGAATAATTATTTCGTAGTTGAATGGCCTTCCGTGTAGTCTAATTAATAAATAGGGGAGAAATTGGAAATTCTGAAACGTCAGAAATGTGCATTTTCGAGAGATGAATCCAACGCAAGTTAAACCGTTGAAATCGGACGAACGAGTCAAAAGATATGGCCAAAATAGTCGGGACTAGCAGAGCACCGATCGCTCGGTCCACAGAGCGATCAATCGGTCCAAAACCGATCGATCGGAGCCTATCGTCTGGTCGAAAAATTTGTATGGGGAAATTTTCCAGAGAGTGAGTTTTTGACCGGTCGATCGGTCAATAACACCGATCGCTCGGTAGGCAACCGATCGATCGGTCATAACAACCGATCGCTCGGTCTTCGCGTTTTTGCAGAAATTTCAGTAAGGGCATTTTCGTCTTTTGGGTGTTAAACCCTTACCCATAAGGGTTTGCTCGACCCTTTGAGCCCTCATTCACAACCCTTAGACATTTTGAGAGCTAGAGAGTGAGAAGAAGAGGGTTTTGACCTAGGGTTTCCATTGAGGAAGAAATCAAAGGGGTGGACCATCCTAGGTCGTCCTCAAACTTGGATTTGCTTCAAGTTCAAGGCTTGGATTCTCCAAATCCAACCTCAAGCTCGTGTGGAGTACCTCTTCCAAGCTAGGGCAGCGTTTCTACATCATCCTCAAGGATTTTTCTTTCCCTTTTCAAGGTTAGTACACTCTTCCTAGTTACTTTGGTAATAACCTAGGATTTTTCTAAGTAAATATGTGTTAGATCTTCCCCATTGCTCCCTTGTGTTGGTATATGCTAAATCCCTAAAACATAAACAAGATAATACAAACAAATGGTGGAATGTATGAATGGATGAGGAGTAGAGGCGATTGGATGCCATGTTGTGATGTGTTGAATGATGGGAAAAAAATGGTGGAAGGGCATATTACGCATAATGAACACACCCCAAGTGTTTGATGAAATGTTCGAATGAGAGAATATGAAATAACTAAAGGTAAAAAAGTTGAATACCACATGTTTGATAGAATGCATGAATAAACTAAGATTTGAAAGCATGAGTCACATAAATGTTCCCCATTTGGCAAGTTGTATGCATGTGTTTATTTCGCTTCTTAAATTCTCATGTGAGTTGGGAATTGTTAAAATGCTATATGTCATCATGATTTCACGATTGCTATGCACGTGCACATATGTAGATGGAGGATATTGTCAAGGAGGTTGGTAGCCCAGGATTATACGGGTGCTAGCCTCTGGCTCATAAGAAAGGACTCGGAAATATTGCACTGTCAAGGAGGTTGGTAGCCCCGGTTAAGGGTGCTAACCTCTGGCTCATAAGAAAGGAAATGGTACTGTCAAGGAGGTTGGTAGCCCCGGTTAAGGGTGCTAACCTCTGGCTCATAAGAAAGGAAATGGTATTGTCAAGGAGGTTGGTAGCCCCGGTTAAGGGTGCTAACCTCTGGCTCATAAGTAAGGTATCGTACTGTCAAGGAGGCTGGTAGCCCAGGGATGTGCGGGTGCTAGCCTCTGGCTCATAAGAAGTGTATTGTACTGTCAAGGGGGTTGGTAGCACAGGGATGTGCGGGTGCTAACCCCTGGCTCATAAGAAAGGTATTGTACTGTCAAGGAGGTTGGTAGCCCAGGGATATGCGGGTGCTAACCTCTGGCTCATAAGAAATATTGAAAGGACAACTCAAAGTGGAATTGTATGATGCATAGACATGTTTTAGTTTCATAATAATTATGACTTGATAAAATATTTATGTATGAGGTTGCTAGAAATGATTATGAACTATACTCCTCCCATTACTTGTGTATGATGTTGTTCGTTATTACCATTGTTAGTTAGGGGCTTGTACTCGCTGAGTGTTCCATGCTCAGCCGTACTTTCATGTCGGCAGGTACCCGAGTCCCTCTCGACATTTGTGATCCGGGTCTTTGGATAGAGGAGGACTATGGCGAGGAGGAACCTTATGAGGATCTAGTAGTCGAGCCTCAGGCGGAGGCGAGAGACTTAGACCATTGGCCCCACGGGGGTGACTATTGAGCGAGACAAAGTTGTATTTTCTCTTTTGTATTTTGTTAGGTGGCCCTGTCCACCTTAGGCTTAGACGTGTTGTACATATGTTAACTTGGAATACTGTTTTGGGACTTTAGAAGAAAAAAAAAAAAAAAAAAGGTTGGTTGCGCTTCCGCATTTTTATGTTTAGCTTCCGCGCTCTGATTATCATTGTATTAGTATTATATTTTGCCTTGTTCATTTCAGGATGGTTTGGCAGGTTTGTATAGTCCACCTAAAGTATCCCTAAACTCCTAGGGGGTATTTTGGGACGTGACAAGTACCGCCTTTCATCCTCAAACAGATGGGCAGACCGAGAGGGTGAACCAGATTATAGAGGACATGCTCTGAGCTTGCATATTGGACTTCAAGGATAGTTGGGAGGATCACTTGCCATTGGTTGAGTTTGCTTACAATAACAACTATCAGGCGAGTATCCAAATGGCACCTTTTGAAGCCTTGTATGATTGCAATTGTAGATCTCCTCTATACTGGGATGAAGTTGGGGAGAGGAAGGTATTGGCTCCCAAGTTGATCGAGCAGACCTTAGATAAGGTCAAGATCATCAGGAAAAGATTAAAGATGGCTCAGGATCGGCAAAAAAGCTATGCCAACACCCATAGATGAGATCTTGAGTTCTGTGTTGGCGATATGGTATTTGTGAAGGTTTCACCGACAAAGGGTGTTATGAGGTTTGGCAAAAGAGGAAAGCTCAACCCGAGGTATGTGGGTCCATTTGAAATCGTCACCCGAGTTAGCGAAGTTGCATACCGGGTTGCTCTACCCACTCATATGGCAGTGCCTCACAACGTCTTCCATGTGTCCATGCTTTGAAAGTATATCCCGGATCCTTCGCATGTTATAGATCTTGATCCGTTGGAAATCCGAGAGGATTTCACATTAGTAAAAGAGCCGGTTCAGATTTTGGACCGTAGAGATCAAGTTTTGCGCAACAAGGTTATTCCCCTGGTTCTTGTTCGATGGCAACATCACTCTAGGAAAGAAGCTATATGGGAGCGCGAAGCGGAAGTGAGGGAAAAGTATCCCCAATTATTTCTATAATTGATGTTTATGTAAATTTTGTTCTTTATCATCTCTATGTATCGTCCTAATTTTTGAGGACAAAATTTCTGTAAGGAGGGGAGGATGTAGAACCCTGAATCTAAATGGCATAGTATGATGAATGATGTCATGCATTAAAGCTTTTAAGAATATATATTTTAGTATATGGGTGTTTGGAATGAAGAAAGTAAGAGTATAGAATACTCTTAAGTATCAACAATACCTCAACTTTATGTAGCTCTATCTCTCTCACCGCTGATCAGAATTGAGTGATTCTTGAATTTTTGGAAATGTATTGGAACCCTCTTCGAGGTTCATGTTGATCATTTTTCCAAATTTTGGGTCAGAATTGACTTAAAAGTAGGATTTCCACAGTTGCATTGCTGAAAAACTGGGCAAAATGGTCCAAAGAATAAAGAAGAATTAGGATTTTTATAAAACACCAAAGTTGTTCCTCTTCAAAAGACAAATCCAACGCAAGTTGAATTGTCAAAATCTGACGAACAAAATGAAAAAATTTGCTATTCGTCATCGATTTTCAACCAGTCGTCGACGAATGGAAGCCACTCGTCGAAGACTGGAGTCCACTTGTCGACGAGTACATCCGTAGAAATCTCGAGAAAGGGATTTTTAAAGGGTATATATATGCGTGATTTTTCAACTCTAGTCCTATATACCCAAATTTTGTGAGATTAAAGGTTTTATGTCTCGCCCCAAAATCCCACCTAACATAGTGTGAGACCTTGGCACGTGACTTAAACATTAATTCCATAACTTCCTGTCATAAAGCATTTAAAGCATTTCTAAAAACATGGACTTAAAAATTTTCTTCAAATAAATGCTAATCAAGTCCAATATCTGAAATAAATACTAATACATCATAATCAAATTAAAATCATCCTCTATGAATCCCTAATTATAAATTCAAATTAACTATAACTCCATAAGTAGTCTATTACAAAGTCTAAAATTCAAAATCCAAGATACTAATAAACTAATGTCCAGTGTATGGCTAACAATCCAAGTTCCATTCTCCATCAGGGTAATCACCTGCTGGCTCTTCCCGTTCCTCCTCGTACTCTTCTTCCTCCTAATGTCTTGGAGCACTGGTATCAAAACTATAACCTGACAACAACAGTCATCGGCTGAGTAACAAGTTACTCAGCGTATATACAAATCCTATCTAACAATATAACGAGATTTAATACAAACATGGTTTAAGATTTGTGTATCATGTAAACAGGTAACAACTTAGAGTGCGGAAGCATAATTAAATTTCGATTCTTACACATGATCACTTATGCTTATTTCTCTTGTTTATGTTGCTTATTTTCTTGTTCGTGAATTTATCCAACAACATACAAATGCAATAACTTAATATAACTCTACCCCATATATCGTGTAAAGATTAACATATACGCTAATTTTCGAGGTACCACACAACATACACATTATCTGGTGTATACGGCTTGTCTACACTTTATCCGGTGTGTACGGCTTGTCTACACATTATCCAGTGTATACGGCTTGTCTACACATTCGCCGGTGCATACGGCTGGTCTTGCCTTGATCATAGACCTGTGGGTACTCAATCAGTGCAAAACTCAATCATGCATAATGCTTGTGTCCTTATGTACTTGCATATTACTTGTCATCTTGTTTATTCTCATGCTTGTTCATGTATAGATTTCGTGAATCCGTATGAGTCAAATAAAATGCTTGTAAATCATGCATAGATTTAAACATGTAAGGGTTCTCATAAATGATCAATACAAAGCATAGATTTGTCAAATAAAATAAGGGACAATTTTATTTATTGTGTAACGACCCCAAAATTCTACAAGGCTAGAATTGGACCTTGGAATCGTCACATTACTTAAACCTGCTTAAAATCCATACATACAAGGCGTACCAACACGAGTCACCAAAAATGAGGATAGTAAAATTTTGATCATAAAAAGTCAAACCATTCTGCACAGTAATAGTCCACACATCATAGCTCCTCATAACGAAATAGTCTAAAACCATCTGTAGGGTAAAACAACTAAGGCAACATCAACTAAGAGTCAAAAAGTATAATATAAACATCTCGTCCAAAAAGAAACACTAAACTACTCAATAGGGATGACTATCAAGATGCCTAGCCTCCCCCTCAGGAAGCTCGCCTTCTCCCTCTTCTTCGGCGTACACCTCCTCGGTCCACGGCTCTTCTCCTAAACCTGAAGACAATGACAAGTCAACTGAGTTTGGAATACTCAGTGGATAAACAAACTAACAACAACATAAAATAGCATGAGCAATAACAATATCATAACTCGGTTTATCTAAACTTAATCATAATAACTTCACGTAAAATAGGCATAATTAGAGTGCGTAGCATATAACATGTCATAACATCATCTTGACTCGTGTACTTATGCAATTCTTATCCATGAACTTACCTTAACATATGCATAGACTCATACATGCATGATTCATAGTGTGTTTGTCCCGTCAACGCATAATTCATAGTGTTTTGTCCCGGCAACGCATAATTCATAGTGTTCGACAACGCGTAGAGTGGATGTTCGTAGTGAGGGATGATTCTTTCATGGCATAATTCGTAACATGTTCGTATCCAATGCATGCATGCTTGTGAGACAAGTGGACTCATGAGACTTGAATACTTACCATGCGAGTGCATGTGTGCTTGAGTGTCGTGATTGGAATTCAGATAAGTCATCCCTTAAATTCCAATCTTCCATTAGGAAACTCCGCTAGGTTACATCACCCTAGTTAGAGAATTCCCAACGTGGAGGATTTTCCTCTAAGGTTTGGCCTACCCAAATACCTATCACTATACAAGAGAATAGGGCATAATTTATCATAACAACCACAATATTCATTTAACTTAATTTCTTGATAATCAAAAGTATCATACTAATACTTATCATTCTTAGACATTTCAACA
The DNA here is from genome assembly GCA_015143295.1 of Tetracentron sinense. Lineage (NCBI taxonomy): Eukaryota > Viridiplantae > Streptophyta > Magnoliopsida > Trochodendrales > Trochodendraceae > Tetracentron > Tetracentron sinense. The sequence continues at coordinate 56,461,754 of CM026552.1, forward strand.
AACATCTAGAGTGCGTTAATTATGGATACTTTCCCCTTTTACATTCTTAACATTCCATCACACCATAATCCATCCACACAACACAAATCAAAATCCACATCCATACATTCATCCCAATCCTCCATAGCATTTCCCTTCCTCCATTCAATCCATCCATAGTATAAACCTATTTCCATCTCTAACAAACTTAATCCATACATAATTAGGGAAAACAAACTAAATATCATATATATTATACTAATATTCACCAACATCATTAATAGAGTTGAGTTAGGGAGTTTATCGACCTTAGGGATCCTTTCCTTTGATCCAAATTGCTCCCAAGATGATTTGGAGAAGCTTTGAGGACGATCTCCAAGCTTTCCTAGCGATACCCAAGCTATCTTCTTCTTCTCCAAGAATCCCTCTCTCAAAACCCTAGGTTTTTCTCTCCCTTTTTGCCAAATTAGGTTAGAAATAAGTAGAGTATTCTAATACCCCAAAATAGGATCCCTATTTATAGCTCCAAGGGTTGAGGGTAAAAAGACCTAAAAGTCCTTACTAAAATTATGCAAAAACACGAAGGACCGAGCGATCGGTGGTTATGACCGATCGATCGGTTCTCAACCGAGCGATCGGTGTTTCTGACCGAGCGATCGGTGTTTCTGACCGAGCGATCGGTTGAAAACACTCTCTCTGGAAATTTTCTCCATACAAAATTTTGGACCAGTCGATAGATACCGATCGATTGGTTTTGGACCGATCGATCGCTACTTCTGACAGAGCGATCGGTTTTGTACCGATCGATCCCTAGCGATCGGTGCTCTACAGATTTTTGACCCGTTTTACTGTTTCGGTCAAAACTTTTGACTCGATTGTCGGATTTTGACAATTCAACTTGCGTTGGATTCGTCTTTCGAAAAGGAACATTTGGCATTTTAAAATTTCCAAATTCCCCTTTATTTATGGACCAAATTGTCTCCAAAGTTGACTGATCTGTAATTCCATCAGACCAAACATCGGAAAACCCTTGACTTAGCTTAGACTAAAATTATGGAAAAATATTAAACATGAACCTCGAAGAGGGTTCCAATACCTTTCTAATGGTTCAAGAATCACTTAATTCCAATAAACGGTGCCAAAACTAGAGCTTCCTAAAGTTCAGGGTGTGATATGACATCCCTCCGTTTACAAGTTTGATTAAGCCTTAATCACACTACACCCATTTAGATATAAATACATAAATATTAAAACATCATAAGGACTATAATACCCCTAATACTTGCAATAAAAACATGAAGAAGATTCGGGTCTCTACACATCGTGTCTAAAGTTTTTAATACGCATTTATAATCAAATAAATCTCACAGGACCCTAGTTTTTGTAACACATAATGATCTCAAGCAAACTTATAATAATTTCATCAATTATGAACATCACCCCCTTCCTCTATTCTCATCATCCATACACCATAAAATCAATCTCTTTCCCCTTGTTGATATAGAATTACAAATCATAAAGAACATCTTTTACAAATAATTATCACAAGGAAATCACCATCTACAACGTTTTCTATTCATCATATATATTATTCATTAGATAATCAAGATCTAAAATTTCCCTAATATCATATGTAGATTTTTCAAGGAAAAATCATGATTTAAAACATCACAAAATCATCATATGTATTTTTCCATGGGAAAATCTGGGTATAAACATCATTAAATCATCATATTTAATTTCCATCATAGATTGAAACATTAAAAACATGTTTAATATTGTTGTTCTTGCTTTAGATCTATTTCTTCATCATATTTGTATCAAAATCCCTATATTGATAGGAAGGAAGTCATATTTACCTCTCACGATCGCTTCCCTACGATCACGAGCTTGCGAATGGGGCTGATCTACACTTTTTCACCCTTTCTCCTTGCAAATCCTTTAATCTTCCCTCTTGGATCTCTCAAAAATCTCTTCTCTCACTCTTTTTTAGGTCTAAAAAACTTTAGGGACCTTTCAAAACGCTCAACTCACAACTAAAATAGGTATAACTAGTGTTGGGAGCTTAGGGACTCCACAAAAGAGAAAACACGCATGTCCGCCACCGAACGGCGTTTTGGGCGATCGATCGCCCGCCGGCGACATTTTTTAAAAAAAACTCTTTTGCTACTTTTTGATTTTCTTTCTTTTCATACAATTAAACCTCAAAAATGACTTGAATTTAACGTTTTATTTGGGTTTTAAAATCACTACATTTTGTATTAAATTATAGGCTTAAATACATTAAAAGAATTAAACATATGATTCATTCGCATTTAATAAAGTTCACAAACATTAAAAAATAATAAATTCGGGTCTCCACATTTTAACAGTTTGAGAAATATCTTTTGAGATGAAAAGGGAGTGAACTAGGGTTTCCAAAGGGGGTTTTCATTTGAGATCAAGAGGAGCACGATCCTTGCATCCAAAAGCGTGGATCTTATTACTCAAAGCTCGGATCTTCTTCCCCAAGCATGATTTCACTTCTTCCAAGCTTCTCAACCATGTCAAGTTTTTAGATCAAAGAGGATTCTACCTTTCCAAAGTAAGTAAAACTACTACCTAGCTTTACTATGATACAAATAGTAAGAACATTCTACTATCTAGCTTATTGTAAACTCATGAGCAAATACACCTATTTTCTAACCTCACTATGACTCAACCTAGAATATAGGGGTGTCAAATTTGTGGATTTTCTCAAGGTCAATAGTAAATCTATTTTTGGGATAATATCTTCAAATAAAACACGATGTGGGTATAATGTTGATGAAATAGGCCTAATAGCCAAGATTATTGTGATGTAATGCCTTGAATGATAATGTTTTATGTTTTTAGGATTTTTCCAAGTATATTATGATGTTAATATGTCTTGTATGACCATGTATGAAATGTTTCAAGCTTTTCACTTATATTATGATGATCACAAGTACTCCACGCACTTAATGTATTTCATAACCGAGGTTTTCGCATAAGCATGTATTTCAAGAATCATAAGCAAGGTTTTTCAAAGGTAATTTCAAAAGAAAGAAGCATAAAAATTCACAAAGACAAACTTGGGGTTGGTATTCTAAGATTGGTTACTTCATGCTCACAAGGATCAAGTCCAAGATTTTGCATAAACTCCAAGGATCATAAGTCTCGCAAGGCTTTCAAGAACTCGTAAGAATTGCATATGTAGAACCTTGGAACTTTCCGTACCTAATGAACAGATTTTTCGTAGCCACTTGGCCCTTCACATAGTCCAATTGATAATTTATGAGAAATTGGATGTTGGTGACTCATAGGCAGCATGGAGAAGGGAATTAAGACCCTAAGAACGTTGAAGGAAAGGTTGGAAATACCCCAAGGGGTCTGCAGCTGAAAAATGATGAAAATCTGGGTTTGAAAATCGATCGCCACATGACAACAATCGATCGTCATGAACCTAGAGAATTGGGCAACCTACTTGAACTTGGACAATTGATCATCCAAAACTTGATGATCGATCACATTGAACCTAGAAATTTGATAGCTTTCGGAAAGCTGGACGATCGATCGCCCAACACCGATGATTGATCGTCTGGAAACAGAAATCTAGGCAAGTCTACGGGAATGTGGACGATTGATCATCCCAAGACCGACGATCGATCATCATCGCGGAACTCTATTTTTTTAAAGACACGAAATCAAGGGTTTCAACCCTTGGACCTATAAATAGAAGCGATTTGGGGGTTTTTGGGAACCTTAGACCTAGAGGAGAGAAAAATGAGAGAGAAAAGAAGAAGGAATTGGGGATTTCAAGAGGGTTTGGATTTGGAAGAAAGGGAGATCAAGATCAAAGCTTGGATCACCCTTTTCAAGGAGGGATCTTCTTCCTCAAGTGTTGCTTCTCCCTGAAGCTTGGGATTTCTCCCTCATTGGAAGGTCGGTACCCTATGCTACCCTTCTAGTTCATCTTTTTTTCTTTTTCTTCATTTTATGGTTTTTCCCTAAATTCTAAGCATGATAATGAGATGGGATGAATGGATGGAGATGGATGGTTATGTATGGGCGATGGATGCCGTGTGTATGTTTTGTAATGAATGAAATGGGAAGGGTATTCCATCAATAATGAACACACATGTATTCTATGAACATTGATCCATCTAGAAAAACAAGATGTAGGCTTTAACCATATTGTACACACCAAATGTTGATGAAATATCAAGGTGAAGAGAATGATAATTGTTTCTAGAAAAGCATGCATGAATTTAAAGTAAATGAAACTTCTAGGGTTTATGATAGTGTGATTATTCACTTTTTATAATGGCATAAATATCCTTATGTGTTGGAACAAATGTTATTCCATGTATTATTGAATTCCATATGTCATGTTTAATTTCAAGTGATAGCATGTACACGAAACCACAAGCACGGCATGCATGACATGGTTTACCAAGTTTTTCAAGACAAGGGTTTTATTCTCGATTCACGAACACCATGACAAGGCCAAATGTAAGGGTTGGTAAATAGAGGTAGTGCATATCTTAAGATATGTTTTGCCTCGCTTTTGACAAGAACAAGAAAACGATAACAACAAGAACATGACATGAACAAGAACAAGAACAAGCAAGCAAGATGTTAGTGTGCCTCCAAGCATGCATGTTTACTTTATTGTATTTTTACAAATGAAGGAGTTTACACTTCCTTCCCTTCAAGTTGAAAAGAGGGGGTTCTAAACCACCCTCTCTCACAAGTTGCATCTCATTAAAAAGAGGGGCTTTACACCACCCTCCCTTCAAGTTGTTCAAGGCCACTAACATCCCAAGTGCATGAGCATGTTTAAATTCCAAGCAAGCAAGCAAGTATGAGCATTTGCATTTCATGACATGACATGCATGACACGAGAAGACAAGCAAGACATGGTATGACACGACAAGTAAGACAGAACATGACAAGACAAGTTTTTCAAGCACGAAATGAATGTTTCAAGTCAAGTCAAGTGCACGATGATTTCAAGAGTTTTCCCGGCTTTGATGTGATGCAAGCATGAAATATAAACTTTTTATCTTCCTGTTATGATATGAACTACTTCCGCTTTATTTCCATTATTATGTTGCGATGACTGTTGGTTAGTATTTGGTACCCACTGAGTATTCCATGCTCAGCTGTACATCTCATGTCGGTAGGAGTTAGTGGAGCGGCTGCTCCTTTTGACACATGTGCTCCTGGTCTATGGGAGGAAAGGAGTACTTCGAGGAGGTCCCTACACAGGAGCCTCATGTAGAGGGCCAGTATTAGGTGGTTGATTCTAAGTGAGTGTGGGTGAGCACGAGAGATTTTATACCCATGTATTTTTGGCGGGCATGTCCGCACCTTTCTTTTGTTTACACTTTTGTATAAAACTTGGTTCATGTGTATACATATAGAGTTTTGTTAGACTTCTGCTATGCCATGTTAGTTTATGCTTCTGTTATTTTGTCCTCTATTGTATATGCTCTATGTGTTTCACAGGATGGTTTGTCAAGCATGTCATGTAAGTCATGATAAGTCGTCCAAGATTCACTCTAACTCATAGGGTGGGTTTTGGGTTGCGACAGCATAAGTCTAAGATCTTGCATATGTCTCAAAGGATCATAAGCTCACAAGAACAAGCTCACAAGGACTCGCAAGCTCATAAGAACTTGTAAGCTCACAAGAAAGGCTATAAGAACTCGAAAGCTCACAAGAACTCATAAGAAAACAAGAGGCTCATAAGCATTCATAAGAATTCATAAGCATGCATAAGACGATTTGTTTCCATGAAAAGAATAAGTTTTATGAAAGATTTTCCATGACAGAGTTTTTAAGCATGAAATCGTGACTAGTATTTCATTACGCACTTATATGTAATATTATATTATGATAGAACTATTAGCTAGTAGTTTTGACACACTGAGTATTCCATGCTCAGCTATACATGTTATGTCGGCAGGTCAATTCGATATCCCCAAACCAGAGCCATGGGTTGAAGAAGAGTACGAAGAAGAAAGGGATCCGCTTATCCTGATGCAGTCACAAGAGGACAGAGACCTAGATAGGTGGCCCTATCTAGACTATTGTTGAGTGGAGAGACTGTGAGGTTTCTTTTTGTATTTTGATAGGTGGGCATGTCCACCTTTACTTTTTGTTATGTATGCACAAACTTGGAATACAGAGTATATATAGAAAAAGAAGTTTTTGAGTTACGCTTCTGCACTTCGATATAAGCTTCCGTATTACTTTATGATTTTATTATGTCATGCCTTGGATATTATTACAGGATGGTTTTGTATCGGATATAGCACATCACTAGCCAAAGTATCCCTAACTCCCAGGGGGTATTTTGGGTCATGACAGACCAGCCCCATACTAGACTACTATGTCTGCACCGGTACGAAGGCCTTCATTTACACCACAGGTTCCTTGCCCTACTCCTACACAGGTGACCTGGCCGATGCAGCCCGTTTCTTCCACCTCAAGGCCAGAACCTTGTAGTCATTACGGGCAGAAGCATACTAGAGAATGTCGAAAGCTGGTAGGGGGTGATTTCACCGTGGTCTTCCGGGACACATGATTAGGGATTGTCCAAGATGACCGCCTCAAACAGTGCAGCCTATAGAAAGCAGGCTCCCGGCTAGATAGGAGCCTCAGCAGGGATCTACTCAGGTCTCAAGGCCCCCACGACCTACTCAGCCACCTCGTCAGGTGAATTAGGGCAGGGTCTTTGCCTTAACTGAGCAAGGCACACTCGCATCTGAGGGTGTCGTGCCAAGTACGCTCATTTCATATCGTTAATGTGTGAATGTACAATGCTATGTGATATGTTGCTATATGTGTAAGAACATGCTACATATATTATATGGCTGCTGCTATCCAATGCTTGACTTAGTTATGATGCGTTGCTTGAGTATATGACATACTATGTATAGGAATTATATGTAAATTTTGATTGATTACTACTTAAGGGAAATGTGGGACAAGTATTTCCGCTTGATTGAGAATCGTCCTAATTTCGAGGATGAAATTCTTATAAGGGGGGAGGATGTAGAACCCCGAAACCGAGTTTACTGTATGATGAACAGTGTCAGTAAATAATGCCCATATATGATGTGTGTAAAGGCCTAAGACCTTCCATTGTGTTCTTGGTATGAAGGTGAGTCAAGTGAAGGGTTTTAGGTGAGTGTGTTGAGTCTCAAAAAGAGAGTATAAGTATACTCTAAGTGGGTAAAAGCAAGGGTATTAAATACCCTAAGCGCTTAATGGGTTGTAAGTAAATGGTGCTAGTGCGTAAGGCATAAAGAGGCCGGGGCCTCTCATGCATATTGGTGTGAATTAAATGATCACCGAGGTGGGTTACAAACCTATAGGGAACGATTCATAAGGTGTAAGTAGGGTTTTGGCATTACCCTCAACTTTATGAAGCTCTAATTTCGTCACCGCTTATTGGAATCGAGTGATTCTTGAATTTTTAGGAAGGTATTGGAGCCCTCTTCGAGGTTCATGTTTATCATTGTAAAGTTCATATTTTTGTATTGGCATATTCCGGTATCAAAAAAAGTGAGTCTAGGTGTGTATTTTGTGTCATTGCCTTCAAGCATCCACGAGAAGTGAAGTTGAAGACCGAAGAAGACCCGTTGAAGTCTCGGTTGATCATTTCCTTCATAGGATGGTAAGTGACCTAGATACCATACTACCATAGGTGGGAATTGACTTAGAATAATCCTAATATCATACCTTAGGTGGTGAGTGAACTAGACTAATCATAAGGACCCTAGGTGGTGAGATAAGCAGTGCAAAACTTGTTTAAAATTCTGGAAATTTTCAAAAAACCAAGGTTGCTTGTTTTGGGCATATCTCCCAAACCATAGCTCAGATTTTGCTCCATAATATGTCAAATCGACCACGTCTAAAAGACCTACAACTTTTATGAAGAGTACGACACTCAAAAAAGAAATTTAAATTTTAGGTTGGCACTTCAAGGTCGACCCTGACCATTGGGGGGTTGACCCTGGGTATAGAATATTTTGTGTGGGAAAAACGGACAAATAGTGAAAATAATGGGGGTTGACCCTGAAGGATAAGTTAGTTGACCGAAGTGTACACTTTGGTCGACTGGACTATCCCTCACGGTTGACCCTGATATAGGATTTTGCCTAAAACCTTTCCTTAGTTGATATTTTGCCTATTTTGGGTTTTTAATCAACTTTAGCAACTTCCAAAACATGGTTTTTGATCCTCTATATATTGGGAACCTACCTAGCTCGTAGGGTACAGCTTTGGGGGAGTATAGAGAGGGTTTTTAACTCCTTCTAGAGTTCCAATTTTGCTTGTTTGGATTTGTCCTTTGAAGGAGTCCATTTAGGTATTGATTTCTATCAAACCATCAACCCGTTCTGGATAGAACACCTTGGTCGGAGTGTTCCGGAGCCTTTGCAAAGGAGATCGATCCAAGACGAATCGTGGATGTGTGAATTGGTCGATGGAATTCAAAGCCATCATTGACGAAGATCGATCGGAAGATCATGGACTGTTTTCAAGACACAAAGAGAAGTATGAGCGGCTGCGGTTGATCATGGGACTTGAGAGTACGTAGTAACTTTTCGAGGCGTGGATTACTAAGAACTTAAGGATCGAAGTGCCAAGTCCGAAGGAGTCAAGTTCGAGTCTTGTAAACTCTTGTTTACTTTGTCAGAGCAGGTTCACTAACTTTTTAGTGTGATGTTGTCTCATATTTTCGGTGAATATGAATCTCCAAAGAGAGGGAGGATCCATCACTTGTCCCCCATCATTTGATGAGAATAATTATGCCTATTGGAAAGCTCGAATGACAGCGTTTCTATAATCATTAGATGAGAGAGTATGGTTCTCCATTGAACAAGGTTAGACCCATCCAACAAAGACCATAGATGACCAAACCATCCTAAACCTTCTTCTTAATGGACCAATGGGGAACTTGAAAGTTGTAGATGGAATAGCAAGGGTCTAAATGCAATCTTCGTCGAAGAATTTTGACGTATTTCTAAATGTGACACTTCGAAGGAGGCATGGGACATTCTTCAAATTACCCATGAAGGGACTACAATTGTCAAGATCTCAAAAATTCATATGCTTACCTCTAAGTTTGAAAAATTGATGATGGATGATAATGAAACCTTTGACAGTTTTTATGTTAATCTGAGTGACATTGTCAATTCTAGTTTCAATCTAGGGGAAAGAATTCCTAAGTCCAAAATTATGGGAAAAATTTTGAGATCTCTACCTGAGAGATTTCGATCGAAGGTTACCGCCATCAAAAAGAGCAAAAATGTTGATGCTCTCAAAATTGAAGAGTTGGTTGGTTCACTCCAAACTTATGAGTTAAATCTAAACCCATCTAAGAAACCAAAATCTATTGCCTTGAAATCCGTCAAGGAATCTATAGATGGTTCAGATAGTGACTCTATGGATGAAGAAGAAGAGTTGGCTTTATTTGCAAAGAAATTTTGAAAAATTTTGAAACTTAATAAGAGATTTAATCCGAAAGGACAAAAATTGTCGCACCCACCCTAAGAGTTAGAGTGAATCTTGGATGACTTATCATGACTTACATGCCTTGCTTGACGAAATAACCTGCAAAATACATGGAGCATATACAATAGAGGACAAAAATAGCGGAAGCATACTCAAACATGGCACAGCGGAAGTCTAACAAACCCCTATGTACATACATGATCCAAGTTTGTACAAAATGACCTACAAAAGAAAGTGCGGACATGCCCGCCAAAATACATGAGTCTACTCTCTCAAACTCACCCACAATCTCTCACTTAGAATCTACCACCTAATAGTGACCGTCTACATGAGGCTCCTCAGCAGTTACCTCCTCGATGTACTCCTCCTCCACCCATGGACCAGGAGCACAAATGTCAAAAGGAGCAGCCGCTCCACTATCACCTGCCGACATAAGATGTACGGCTGAGCTTAGAATACTCAGTGGGTACCAAACACTAACCAACAGCTACAGCATAGCAACAACAATATAAAGCAGGAAGCAATTTATATCAAAACAGGAAAGTAAAACAGTTTATATTCATGCTTGCATTACATAAAAGCCGATAAATCTCTTGAAAATCATCGTGCACTTGACTTGACTTAAAATCTTCGTTTCGTGCTTGAAAACTTGTCATGTTTGTCTTCCTTGATCTTGTCGAGCTTGTCATGCCATGCGTGTCATGTGCACTTGCTTGAAATTTAAACATGCTCATGTACTTGTGAGATGCACTTGCGAGGGAAGGGAGACCCTTCTTTCCATGACATGTACTTGTGAGTGAGGGGAGACCCCTCATGGAAGGGAGGGAAGTGTAAACTCCCTCCTATGCGATGCTTGTTGTAACGCCCCAAAATACCCCCTAGGAATTTAGAGATACTTTAGGCGTGACTATACGTACCTGCCAAACCATCCTGTCACGAACAAGATAATTAACGTACTAAACAATGATAATCAGAGCGCGGAAGCTAAACGTAAATACGGAAGCATAAACTAACTTTTTCTTTTCTTCTAAGATTTCCAAAATAGTATTCCAAGTTAACATATATACAAAACATGTCTAAGTCTAAGGTGGACAAACCCACCTATCAAAATGTCAAAATACATAAAAGACCCTCTTGTACTCTCCCCTCAACAGTAGTCGAGGTATGGTCACACATCAAGGTCTCGATCCGCCTGAGACTGCAGTGGGATAGACGGCTCTTTCTCCTCGATATACTCTTCCTCGACCCAAGGCTCTGGGTCGAGGGCTCCCTCAGTACCTGCCGACATGAAAGTACGGCTGAGCATGGAATACTCAGCGAGTACAAGCTACTAGCTATCCATAACAATAATAAACATGCAAAGAGTAGTACAATACCAATCATCAATTCCAGGCAATAGTAAAATCATAGAATTAAACGATATTAATCATGGAGAAATATTATCATCTTGATGAGCATGAATGCAAAAAAAAACGCCGACAAAACTCATGCTTGAAAACCCGTTTCCATGTCCCGGTATGCATTTTAAAACCATGTATGCGTGCATGCATGAATGTCTTGTCATCATCTTGTAACCTTGTATCTTGTAACTTGTGAGCCAGAGGCTAGCACTCGAATCTCCCTGGGCTGCCAACCTCCTTGATATGTATGGTTTTCTTGTGAGCCAGAGGCTAGTACCCGAATGTCCCTGGGCTACCAACCTCCTTGATAATAGGTGATTTTTATTACTTGTTTAGTTTTCTTGTGAGCCAGAGGCTAGTACCCGAATTTTTCCTGGGCTACCAACCTCCTTGACAATAGGTGTTTTAGGGGTTTTCTTGTGAGCCAGAGGCTAGTACCCGAATGTCCCTGGGCTACCAACCTCCTTGACATGCAATATTTTCTTGTTGGTTATTATATGCACATGCTCTTGAAATCTCGGTTCATGCTATCATGCGTGCTCGTGTACGTGTCAATCGTGACAACCATGGAATAAGGATAATAGGAGAGGTATGACATCACCATTCAATTCACAATATATGCATATGAGAATTTGAGTAATCAACATGGTATTTAAATCCATTCATCATTCATGAGAATATATGCATAAGGCCCCTTTCCATTTCTTCATTTAAATCATTATTTCATAGTTTAGGTATTTTGTCAAACACTTAGCATGCAAGTTTCCTCATTGTTCATTTTCTCCTTTTTAGTGCATATTTTACATTCAATCACACAAGGTAAGTTTATTATTTGTGTAATGCCCATCCTCCATTTTCTAATCCACGACCCACACATACCATACATCACCCATTCGGCATCCAATCGCCACATCCAACATCCATCCAAACATCCATACCATTTCTTTATCTTGTTTATATTTATTAGGGATGATACATTTCACAAGAAAGCAAACATAATTGCATAAATCACATTTCATAAAGAAAACTTAGATTTATTGCTAGGGTAAGTTAGTAGGGTGTACTAACCTTAGATCAAGGCTTGATCTTGGTAGGAACCTTGATTGAAGCTCCAAAAAGGGTAGGGAACAACCCTTGCTTGAGGAAGACTTGAGTTGGGGAAGAAACCCCTTTCAAAAAAAATGTGTGTGGGTGCTACCCTAGCTTGGAGGAGGAGTCCCAGAAGAGCTTGAGCCTTGAAATCGAAGCCAAACGAGCTGGGGGATCTAGGGTTCTTAAACCCCCTTTGATTCCTCCTCAAAAATGAAACCCTAAGTTAGAGTCTCCTTCTCCTCTCTCCCTAACTCTCAAAGTCCTCTAAGTATGTAAATGAAGCCCTAAAGGCTCGGGCAAGCCTTAAGAAGAAAGGGTTTAACGCCCAAAAGATGAAAATGCCCTTACAAAATTTTCTGCAAAACACGGGGACCGAGCGATCGGTGGTTATGACTGATCGATCGGTTGCCTACCAAGCGATCGGTACTCTGGCCGAGCGACCGGTCAAAAAACTACTCTCTGGAAAATTTCCCCATACAAAATCTTTGACCGTGCGATAGATACCGATCGATCGCTGACTGGACCGAGCTATCGGTGCTCTGTAGGTCTGGACTGTTTTGACCATATCTCTTGACTCGCTCGCCGGATTTCGACGATTCAACTTGCGTTGGGTTCGTCTTTCGAAATGAACATTTTTGACGTTTCAGAATTTCCAATTTCTCTCTTATTTATTAATTAGACTATGAGGAAGGCCAATTAGCTACGAAAACGGTATTCATTAAGTATAGAAAAGTCTGGGTGCTACACTTGTTCTTGTTCTCTTGTCAAATGCGAGGTGAAATATAGCGTAAGATATGTCCCACCTCTAAACCTTGTTCTTGAAAATACCGATAAATCATGTCATGCATGCCGTGCTCGTGTGATCGTGTACATACTTTCACTTGAAATTAAATATGACATTTGGAGATTTCAACAATACATAGAATATCACAATTTGCACAAGTAATTATTCATGTCATTTAAAGGAAGCAATTTATCACACTATTATAGCCCTAGCAATGCCATAAGTTTTTAAGCATGCATTTCTTGATTTACAACTCATTTTATTCACATTTGCATTTCATCAAACATGTGGTGTGTTCATTATGATTAATACCTAAATCTTGCATTACTAGGTGGGTTAATGCTCACAACACACATGTATGTTTGTTATTGGTACAATACCCTTCCCATTCCATTCATCATACAAATACACGGCATCCAATCGCCCATTCACATCCACACAACCATCCACCTTCATCCATTCATCCTATCTCATTAACTTGCTTTAAGATTTAGGGAAAACATAAAATAAGGAGAGTATGAACTAGAAGGGTAGTATAGGGTACCGACCTTGAATAGGTTGAAGAAAACCCTTAATGTAGCTCGTGGAAGGCGTTGCCAAGCTTAGAGGAGAACTCCACGTTTTGCTTGAGCTTGGATTAGGAAGATCTTGAGATTTGGGGAAGAATTTGGAGCTAATCCTTCTCTCCAATCCAAAACCCTCTTGGAAAACCCCCTTTCCTCTCCCTTCTCTTCCTTTCCCTTGGTTTAGAAAAGCCCTCAAATGAGAACCCTTAATAGATCAAGGGTTTAAAACCCTCAAATTTGGAATCTGCTACCGCATGCGATTGATCGCACTCTTATCTGCGATCGATCACAGGTCCTTGCGATTGATCGCACATGGATTCGATCTATCGCACATGAACCCGAATGTTTTTGGTCTGATTTTCCCTGCATGCAATCGATCGCATACTCTTGCGATCGATCGCAGATCCCTATGATCTATCACACCTGGGGAATCCATCTATCTCATATGGCCCAGAGAGTTTGGGACTCACTTCGCCTGCATGCGTTTGATTGCACCTGACTTGCGATCGATCGCACACTTTAGATTTTGTTATTTTCTCCTATTTTTCTCTACTTTGGTAATTCAGACATAACTTTTGACTCGGTTGTCCGATTTTGACGATTCAACTTGCGTTGAATTCGTCTTTTGAAGGGGAACATTTTTGGAAATTAGAATTTTCAATTTATTTTTTATTTATTAACCAAATTGCCCCTAAAGTTGACTGATCCGCAAATGAGATTCAGTAACTCGGGTTTTCGACATATCCAACTTAGGAATACTACTTCTTAACACTTAGAGTTCTTTAAATTTCCTCATTTCATAGAATTAGGAGGATTACAAAGGGTTAACACCTTAGCATGGGTTCCAATACATGGCAAAAAGTTTCGGGGTGTTACAAAAATCCCTTGAAAAGCTCAGGTCTAGGCACTTTGAAAACAAGAAACATTTTAAAAGTATGGACAAGAAATCCCAAGGTGTTTAATGCTATGAATGCCAAGGCTATGGCCATATTGCCACTGAGTGCTCTAATAAGAAAAGATTTAAGGGCAAGGCAAAGGATGACAGTGAATGAATCTGAAGAATCAGATAGTTCTTCTTGTGAGGAGACTAGGGGTTATGTGGCCTTCACTACATATTTGTCTGGGGTTGAAGAATCTTCTTCAAAAGATGTGAGTGACAAACAACCTAGTGGTGGTGAAGAGGATGATGAGAGTCAGAAAGACTCAGATTCTGAGGGAGAGCTTGAGGCAGCCTATGATGAACTATTTCAAGAATGCTTAAAGCTAAAAAAGGTTCAGTTTTCCATGTCGAAAAAGATTAAATCTATTGAAATGGAAAAAGATGCCTTAGACCAAGTGGCTTCGGGGTTGAGAGCTCTTGTGTCACAGCTTGAGGAAGAGAAGGCTTCCCTCCTTGCCAAGACTCAGCTACTTGAATCTGATTTTCATGTTTGTCTTGATGAAAAGACAAGTCTTGAAATCAAGTTGCCTGATCTTGAGCAAAATCAGAGGTGTGGAGATAAGAAGGGAACTCCATCCACCTCGAACACTAAGCCTGGTGCTGAAAGGTGCCCTCCTCCTAAAGTGAAAGGCCCTTCTACTAAGAAATTCATTCCTATATGTCATAACAATGGAGTGAAGGGTCATATTAAGCCTCGATGTCCTAAACATCGAAGAATGCCCAATCATGATTTTAAGAACCACAACAACTTTAATGGGAATCTTCAAAGGAGAGTTGAGTTCCTAGTGGAGAAGTCTAGGAGTTTGTGTGAAGATGTGATAAAAATTGTTCACAACTCTAGATAGTGGCATGGTCATGACACTCCTCATGCTAGATATAGAGGAGGTAACTGGGAGAATCATAATGCCCGCCGTAATTCTAGGTCTCAATCCTGGAAAAGGTGGAAAATGAGGAAGAGGCAAAAGGTCATACCTACCTCAACTGAAACGGTTAGAGACCAAAGGGTCAATCAAACTGCTAAAACCGTTTGGGTGAGAAAGGAAGACCTGAAGGGCTTCACTTAGCCCCTGCCTATCATAGCCTAGGGTGTGCTTGTATTGATATATCTTGTCCTAGTGCTATGCAATCTATGAATGCTAGTAGTTTTTCTTTTTACTAGTGCTTAGTTGCTTTGGTATGTTTTTCCGTTTTCTTTATTTTGAAAAATCCAAAAAATTGAAAAACCATAAAATCCAAAAAGATTTTTTTCATGTTGCCCCTATTTAAGTTGCATGATCTGGATTCCTTGTGTGATCTTTATTTCTATACTTGTCCAGGGTTGAACATGAGTTTGTTACTGATTGAGGATATATCACCTACATAGTCTCTCGGTTAGACTAAAAATTAGACCGGTTTTACCTTGAACAGTTAGAGACTTATTGATGTGTGTATGCTTCACAAATTTCACATGCATTCTGACTGATTCTGTTGAGAGGTCTATTTTCCAATCTGTAGGTGTTTGACTTATCCCAGAAGTGTGACCTTGGATGACCAATCTAGAATGACCATATTTGTTAGTCATCCTCATTTTGTGTATCCTCCATGAGCTAAAATTGTTGTAATGAAAAGGGCTACCTACTGGGATAGTGTGAAAGTCACTATTGGATACAAACAGTATGAAATGGCTACCTAGGTGGACAGTAGGTATTCATCTGGGTCACTAGAGTGAAAGCTCCTGTTGCTAATAGCCAGGACTACCTACCTAGATAGTGTGAAAGCCATCATTGCATGAAAAAGGTATGATTAGATCAAAATCATCAAAAGAAATCTTATAATGTTTGGAGGTATTTGACTAAAAATAAAATAAAATTATTGAGTCAAAGAAAATGGAAATAGGATCAACAAAGTGTAAAAAAAATCAATATATCTGGATCTAACTAGGTTTGACTTCTAAGATTTATGTCTTCGGGAATCTCCTTAGTGGTTAATGTCATATCCTTGGAAAGGGAAAGAAACCTTGATCTAGTATCTAGTCAAACCACCACTACACACAATGCTTCACTTTTGAACTGTTCACTAAATGTGTCTAAGTGAATTAGCTATAATTTAGCATTCCGTGAGATTTAGTTAGATGTGTATCCTCAGTCGGACTAACTAATCATGTTCTTCATTGGACTTGTAATCTTAAATTACTACTACTTGGAATGCTTTTGATGCATGTTTGTGTGGCACATGATATTTTCTTTTGTGTGTTTCTTTTTGTTTGGCATGGGCCTTTCTAGCATAGGTGCCCTATTTTTGGTGGTCTGCTTGATCTTAGGGAGAGAAGATCAACTTGAGTTGATAAGGGGGAGTTGGTGATTGAGTTGTTGAGGGGGAGTTTGTGCTTGATTTGTTGAGGGGGAGTTTATGTTTTATATTTCTATTTTGTTCCCTGCTCTTTAGTCCCCTCATTATCTGCATTTGATTGATTGTATTGTGATTGCCTTGATATTTCACATGTGTTAAATTGGCATTATCTTTGTGATATTGGCATCATGATTACCTTTGGTAATTGTGCTAAAAAGGGGGAGAATGTTGGGTATCATTTCCCAAGTTCAGTACATTCCTTGCATTACCTGTGCTTATTTAGTTTTATATTCCATACATGCTTCACTGGGTGTTTTGTTTATGAGCATGTGCAGGTGCAGGGTTGTAGCAGACTGATTTTACTTGACAAGAGCTTAAGTTTCTTAATTTAAGATGAATTTTCAATTGGTGCAATGTAATAGTGTTTGAGTCATGGAATGTCCTAATTCACTATTTTGATGTGTTTGGGTGAGTTTGTGTCAAGTCATGTACTTCAGTTTGGTTTTGCCACAGAATTGCCAAAGGGGGAGATTGTAAAGTCCATGTTTTTGTATTGGCATATTCCGGTGTCAAAACAAGTGAGTCTAGGTTTCTAGGTGTGTATCTTGTGTCATTGCCTTCAAGCATCCACGACAAGTGAAGTTGAAGACCGAAGAAGACCCGTTGAAGTCTCAGTTGATCATTTCCTTCATAGGATGGTAAGTGACCTAGATACCATACTACCATAGGTGGGAATTGACTTAGAATAATCCTAATATCATACCTTAGGTGGTGAATGACCTAGACTAATCATAAGGACCCTAGGTGGTGAGATAAGCAGTGCAAAACTTGTTTAAAATTCTGAAAATTTTCAAAAAATCAAGGTTGATTGTTTTTGGCATATCTCCCAACCTTTAGCTCAGATTTTGCTCCATAATATGTCAAATTGACCGGGCCGAAAAAGGCTACAACTTTCATGAAGAGTACAAGACCCAAAAACGAAGTTTAAATTTTGGGTTGGCCCTTTAGTGTCGACCCTGACCATTGGGGGTCGACCCTAGGTATAGAATATTTTATATGGGAAAAACGGACAGAGAGTGAAACTAATGGGGGTCGACCCTAAAGGATAAGTCGGTTGACCAAAGTGTACACTTTGGTCGACCAGACTATCCCTCACGGTCGAACCTGATATGGGATTTTGCCTAAAACCTTTCCTTAGTCGATATTTTACCTATTTTGGGTTTTTAATCAACTTTAGCAACTTCCAAAACATGGTTTTTGATCTTCTATATATTGGGAACCCACCTAGCTCATGGGGTACAACTTTGGGGGAGTATAGAGAGGGTTTTTAACTCCTTCTAGAGTTCATAAAAACTCTGGAAAACTTAGTGTTCTCCTCCCCTTTGTTAGTGCATTCAACGTAGAGATTGCAAGCCCAAAGTTCTAATTTTGCTTGTTTGGACTTATCCTTTGAAGGAGTCCATCTAGGTATTGATTTCTATCAAGCCATCGAACCATTCTGGATAGAACACCTTGGCTGGAGTGTTCTGGAGCCTTTGCGAAGGAGATCGATCCGAGACGGATCGTGGATGTGTGAATTGGTCGGTGGAATCCGAAGCCGTCATTCACGGAGATCGATCGAAAGATCGTGGACTATTTTCAAGACACAAAGAGAAGTACAAGTGACTGCGGTTAATCATGGGACTTGAGAGTACGAGGTGAAATTTTGAGGCGTGGAGGACTAAGAATTGAAGGATCAAAGTGTGAAGTCCGAAGGAGTCAAGTTCGAGTCTTGTAAGTTCTTGTTTACTTTGTCTTAATGGATTCTCATGGCTGGACTAGGTCCCGTGGTTTTTCCTGGAAGGGTTTCCACGTAAAAATCCTTGTGTTGTGGTTTGCTTGGCTTTCTATTTTCCGCACTTAAAGTACATCATCCCTTAACTTAATAACTTAATTGTTAAAACATCAAAAAGGTTAGATCGACTTATAGGAAGCCCTAACCATCCCCTTGACTTTGTGAGTTCTCAACTCAAACATAGATTTGAGGTTCACCGAATTGTTTTTTCACTCATTTTTCTTGATTTTGAGTCGGGATTGAGTTACAAGTTAGATTTCCAAAACTGAGTCTGCTGCAAATCTGGGTTTATGAAATCCATTTCCAAACCAGTTGTCTTTAGAGCCCATTTAGGAAATTAAAAACTCAAAATTAGGATTTATCTATTAGATATAAAATTGTTCTCCTTTGAAAGAAGAATCCAATGCAAGTTGAATAGTCAAAATCCGATAAAGGAGTCAAAATTTTTGGCTGAAATACGAAAGTGCAAAAATCGGGAAAACTCACTGTCAGAATTACGAACGATCATAGCGGTGCTACGAACGATGGTAGAGTTGCTACGATTGATCGTAAAGCCCCAGAAATTTTGAAAACCTTCTGAAAAACCTACGATCGATCGTAGGAAGCCTATGAACGATCGTAGGTGTGCGAAACAACTTTTTGGGTGCGTGATTTTTGGGGTTTTCACCCCTTGGCCTATAAATAGGATATCTTTTTGGGGGTTTTTGGTTTACCCAAAACTTAAAGGGAGTTATTAGAAGAAGAGGAAAACCTAGTAGAGATTTGGGAGAAAAAGGAGAGGAAATATAGGGTTCCAAAAGAGGGGTTTTGGATTGAAGATCTAGTGGAGCCTAATCTGTAGAACCCCAGATCTCACTTTCATAGCCTGTGAATAGTGCTGTGAATAGTGCTTTGCACTAGGCTTGTTCGAGCCAAGGTCTTCTATGTGACCTTGGTAATATATTTATGAAATGAGGGTTTTATTATGACCCTAAGTGTTGAGTAGGTGAGTGTTTTAAAGTGTGGGTGGTATTGTTATAGGTTTTTAGGGATGAAGGAACTAGAGGATCAAATACTCTAAGTATCACAGAAGAGGGATTTCTTCACATACCCTCAACTTGTGGAAGCTCTGGTTTTGTCACTGCTCATCAGAATCGAGTGATTCTTAAGCCACTAGAAAGATATTGAAACTCTCTCCTAGGTTGATGTTTATCACTTTTTTAGATTTTGAGTTGAAGTTAGTTCAAACATGGAATTTCCGGAAACTGGTCTGCTGAGAATTCCTGGAACAGTTTGTACCAGTCCACTTGTGGGCTCATTTTGACCCTTTACTCAGAATTGGGCTTTGTGAAAAACATGAAAGTTGTTTCCCTTTGAATGTAGAATTCAACAAAAGTTGAATCGTCAAAATCCAATCACTGAGTCAAAAGTTATGGTCGAAACAACGAGGCAGACAAAACAGGGAAGCATGAGCGGGAGACCACTGGTCGACCCCTCCACTACCGGTCAACCGGTCAGACCAGGGGTCGATTGCTCCAGCACTTTTTTGTATGGAGGTTTATTCCAGAACCCCCCAAACACAACCGGTCGACCGGTCACACCTCCGGTCGACCCCTCCATGCTTTTTGGTGCCTAAACCGACCTTGGTACATCTTTTTGAGGGGTTTAGGGGTCTTTTACCAACCCCCTTAACCTATGTAAGCACCCATTTTCATGGGTAAGGGTTTACACAACCCTTAGAGAAGGTTTTGAGAGAAAGGAGAGAGAAGTTAGGGTTTGTGAAGGGGGTTTTGCTAAAGGTGGTTGTCAAAGCTAAAGTGAAGCTTGTTTAGCTTCTAGAAGTGCGATCTTCACTTCCCCGGTGCATTCTCAAGCGAATTAGATCAAGGGATTGATCTTGAAAAGGTAGAACAATCTACTAAATACCTTTTTATGATTCATTCATGCTTGGTGCTTATTAAAGCATAGTTTTTGGTAGAAATTGAGGCGTATAGCCTTGTTAGTAAGCCTTGTTGCATGATATTTGAGGAAACCAAGGCTTGTAGCCTTGTATGTATATATATAAAAAAAAGCTAAAAGAGAGAGGTTTTGTTAAGAGAGTGTGAATACACTCTCCTACTTGGATTGTTAAATCTTCCTTTTACTTAGTAAGATTAAAGGCTGGGGTTTTGATTCAAAGAGTGTACATACACTCTCACATCGAGTGCATGTGAGCATCATAGAGATCATCATCGAGTGCATGTGCTTGTGAGCATCATCGAGTGCTTGTGAGCATCATCGAGTGCATGTGAGCATCTTAGATGCATGATTTTGGGTTGTAAGTATATAATATTGACATGAATGAGATGAAATAATAGGTATTGATGTATGTTTTTGAGAAAATTAAGGCATATAGCCTTATATGCATATACTATTGAAGAAATGAAATGAAATTGGGCATTTTACTATACATGATGATTTCCTTGCTTAACCTATTGATCACAAATGATGTACATCATCAGCATGCTTTTATGATAAATTTTGTGTTAAGCATAAGTATCAAAAGGGTGGTTTTACCTAAAAGTAAGTTTATAATTATGATTTGACAAAATGGGTTAAGTAACCCATATATATACTATGATAACTACATGAGTGAAATTCCATGATCTATTACAATGTTTTCAATACTCTCTACTATGATGCTTATAGGTACTCTATGCATATGACTAAATGTTTAAAAGTTTTCCATCATCTCTATGATGCTCACATGCACTCGATGATGCTCACAAGCACTCTATATACATGTATGATGTGTATGATCGAGGTTTCTCATAAGAATAAGAAAGTAAAAGCTCATAAGACTCACAAGAAAGGTTAATAAGTGTAGAGCCCCAGACTTTTCATGCTTAATACATGACACTTTCGCTGTCATCTCGCCTTTTTAAGAGGTATGATTAATAAATGAGGAAGAATTTGGAAATTTCGAAATGTCAGAATTGTTCCTCTTCGAAGTACGAACACAACGCAAGTTGAATCGTCAAAATCGGACGAACGAGTCAAAAGTTATGGCCAAAACAGTCTGTACCTGTAGGAAATCGTAGCACAGACAACGTACTCTGATAACGTATACTGTGTGCATCCGTTGTACAACTCACCACGGGCACGTTGTGCAGCTCACCACGGGTACGTTGTACAACTCACCACGGGTACGTTGTACAACTCACCACGGGCACGCTGTACATGAGACAACGGACTACGGGCTCAGCACTATGCACGACACAACGTGACAACGGGTTCGTCACCCTTGACAACGGCACCACGAGTTGGCACTATTCATAGCACCACGAGTGGCACTATTCACAAGCACCACAAGTGGCACTATTCACAGCACCACGAGTGGCACTATTCACAAGCACCACGAGTTGGCACTATTCACGGACCACGAGTTGGCACTATTCACAAGCACCACGAGTGGCACTATTCACAAGCACCACGAGTGGCACTATTCACGACACCACGAGTGGCACTATTCACAAGCACCACGAGTGGCACTATTCACAGCACCACGAGTGGCACTATTCACAAGCACCACGAGTTGGCACTATTCACTGACCACGAGTTGGCACTATTCACAGCACCACGAGTTGGCACTATTCACAGCACTATTCACAGAAATCCCAGTAAGGGTATTACGGTCTTTTGGTCAGTTCACTCTTACCTTAAGAGTTTAACCTGAGCCTTTAGGGCATCATTCGACACTTAGAGAGTTTGAGAGAATAGAAGAAAGAGGAGAAGGCGATTCCAACCTAGGGTTTCCATTTAGGAGAGAAATCAAAGGGTTTGAAACCCTAGATCAACCTCAAACCCGTTTTCTTCAAGATTTCGGTTCAGGCATTGTGGAGCTCGCAATTCAAGCTAGGGCAACAACTCACAGTCATTTGGAAAGAGGGTTTCTTCCTCATTTCGTCAAGGTCGGTGCTTCTTACTACCCTCCTAGTTATAGTTCCTCTTTCCCCTTCCTTTCTTTTGATTTCCTTTCATTTACACATGTGCTATGAGATGGATGAATGGTGAATGGTGAATGGTGAATGGTAAATGGTGAATGGTGAATGGAGATGTAAGGGGCGATTGGATGCCAGTGGTTGTGTGGTGATGATTAAAATGGGGAAGGGCATTGTTCCAATAATAAACATACATGTATGATTGAGTAAAACCCTCTAGAAAAGCACGTTGTAGGGTAAATCCATAATGAACACACCATGTTTGATGAAATGCCAAGGAGAATACAGTGAGCTGTAAATTAAGAAATGCATGCCTAATAAATTCTGAATATTGCTAGGGCCTATGATAGTGTGTTTCCTGTTTTCCCTAAATGCTATGAATATTGAATTGCTTAATCTTTGACGCTATATGTGTTGTGAAATTACCCAATGGTCATGTTTAAATTTAAATGCAAGTATGTAGACGGTTCCCACGAGCACGGCATGCATGGCATGATTTATCGAGGTTTTCAAGAACATGGTTAGAGGTGGGACATATCCTAAGATATGTTTTACCTCGCTTTTCACAAGAAGACAAGAACCAACATTCCACGAGGGGTCTCCCCTCACTCACAAGTGCATATCATGAAGAAGGGTCTCCCTTCCCTCGCAAGTATATACATATCATAAAGAAGGGTCTCCCTTCCCTCACAAGTGCATTGCATAAAGAAGGGTCTCCCTTCCCTCTCAAGGCATCTCACAAGGACATCTCACAAGGATATCTCACAAGTTACATGATCACAAGCAAGCACGCATGACATGCATGACATGACATGACATACAAGAATCAAGCAAGATAGACATGACAAGCTTTCAAGTACAAAAAGATATTTCAAGTCAAGTCAAGTGCACGATGTTTCAAGAGGATTTATCGGTTTTCTACGAATTACAAGCATGATTATAAACTGCTTTACTTCCTTGTATGATGTGAATTGTTTCCGTTTGACATATATGAATTGCCCCTGATTATGTATTGCTATTTCTATGCTATAATTGTTGGTTAGTATTTAGTACCCGCTGAGTATTCCATGCTCAGCCGTACTTCTTATGTCGGCAGGTTCTTAGGGAGCTGCTACTCCATTTGATGTTTGTGCTCCTGGTCCATGGGTGGAAGAGGAGTACGCCGAGGAGCCTTTGGAGGAACCTCCCGTAGAGGGTTATCAGTAGGTGGTGATTAGATTCTGAGGTGATTAGCTGTGGGTGAGATGAGAGTTAGATTCATGTATTTTGGCGGGCATGTCCGCACTTTCTTTTGGAGACTTTTTGTGTAAACTTGGATTTGCGTATGTATATACATAGAGGTTTGGTAGTCTTCCGCTGTGCTATGTTAGAGTATGTTTCCGCTGTTTATATCCTCTATTGTATATGCTCTGTGGGTTTTGCAGGTTAGTTGTCAAGCAAGTCATGATTAGTCGTCCAAAGTTCACTCTAACTCCTAGGGTGGGTTTTGGGTCGCGACAGAAGTGGTATCAAAGCTTAGGCTTTAGGTCTCTAGGGTCACTTAGAATCTTATACCACGGCTTGACAAGAACATATGTTGGGAAACAAGTTAGGAAGAAAGTAAGTCGGAAGAGAGTCTTGATCCAAGTGAAAGACTAAACTTTAGTCTTAGTCAAAATGAATGTTTCAACCAAGTACGAGTCCTAGGTACGCTAGAACACTAAAGTATAAGTATAATGTGATGAATACTCTGATGACTTGATGTGATGTATGTTAGTATTATACAACTAATACAAATTGAATTATTGTGAAATGGCATTGAAATAAACTGTGGTTTCAAGTTAGACTCATGTGGTGCTATTGTTCTCAGGACTTTAGTCATGAGATGGAACACACGGGGTCGTGGACCACATACCAGAGCTTCCTCTTCTTCACGGGATGAGGATGAGCAGCCGGACCTCTCTCAAGTCTTAGGCTCTATTGCTGAGACACTCGCCATACTGGCGGCTCGGCAAGCTATACCATCATCGGCGGCACCTACTCCACCGCCCGCAGCTCCAGTACATCGTACCGCTGGAGTTGAGGCATTCAGGAGATTGAGGCCTCCACCCTTCCATGGGAGTGTGGACCCTCTTGCTGCGGAGGCATGGATCCTCCAGATGGAGAAGATCTTTACGGTCCTCTCACCTACAGAGGAGGAGAGAGTAGCATGGGCAACTTTCATGCTAGAGGGTGAAGCCCACCATTGGTGGTTGTCCGCATTGAGGACGAGAGACTCGACCATGCAGGGTCTACCTTGGACTTGGGAGGAGTTCAAAGATACTTTTTACAAGAAGTATTTTCCGATTGGGGCACGGGAAAAGAAAGAGAGGGAATTCATCAACCTTGAGCAAGGTTCGATGTCTGTGGCCGCTTATGAGGCCAAGTTCTCGGAGCTATCACGCTTCGCGACTCACATGGTTGCCACCGAGGCAATGAAGGCAAGAAGGTTTGAGCAAGGGCTGAAGGATGTTATCATGGAGAAGGTTTCAGTCTTCAGACATGCTACCTATCCTGAGGTAGTAGACAAGGCCTTATTGGTTGAGGCCAATTCAGAGACAGTGTCCAAGAAGAAGGAGTTGGCGAGAGGCCAAGCTAGTAGTTCAGCACCTCTAGAGAGGCGGACTCGTACCGGTCCTTATCAGTATGCGTGGCCAGCACCACCGATGAGGCCATCTTATGCACCTCCAGCTCCTCGGCAGTATGTGCCTTAGGCGCCGAGACCTCAGGCTCTTCCAGCCCCACGGCCTGTTGCACCTCAGACGATGAGGTATGCGCCACCTCCGGTCCCCCCGGCCTACACATATGCGGTCTGCACTTCATGCGGCAAAAGGCATCCGGCAGGAGATTACCGAAGAGCATCTGGTGGATGTTACCATTGCGGTCGCCAGGGCCACATGATCAGGGATTGCCCTAGTCGGCATTTACCAGGCCAGTCTCAGGGGATTAGTCCACCAGCACGCCCAGCAGGATCATATCAGGCGTCATCTCAGACTACCCGGTCTACACCACAGTCTCGCCAGGCGAACCAGGGGCGAGTTTTTGCCTTGACAGAGGGTGATGCACTTGCATCTGACGATGTGGTGCAAGGTACGCGTTTGGAGTTATTTTCCTTATTCGTGATGGTTATGTTATGTTTTATTCCATGTGTACGTACTTGGTATGCTATATATGTATATACCTATGTGTATACACTGTTGATGCTTGAATTGACGTAACTAGCTAAAATTTCAGGAGCCCTACTAGTCAATGAGTGTTTGGCTCGAGTGTTGATTGATACCGGGTCTACTCATTCATTTGTCTCGCCGAGTTTTTCAAAAGGCTTTTCTGTAGAGCCAAGTCAGCTAGAACTGGAGTTAGCCATTTCAACTCCTCTCGGCAAAACAGTATTGGCAGATAAAGTGTATGGAGATAGTGTGGTCCAAGTTGGGAGCCACGAGTTGGCGGTTGATCTCATCGTCCTTGGATTCCAAGACTTTGATGTTATAATGGGAATGGATTGGTTAGCAGCACATCATGGGCATGTAGCTTGCTTTGAGAAAATGGTACTCTTCAAGCCGGTAGAAGGAAAACCATTTCACTTTCGAGGGTTGAGAAGTAGAGACATTGCCCGCTTTACGGCGTTGAGGTTAGCTAACCCTGAAGCAAAGGACTCATCGACTATTCCGGTTGTGAGTGAATTCCTGGATGTATTTCCAGAAGAGTTGCCAGGATTGCCTCCAGATAGGGAGATTGAGTTTGTGATCGAGCTTGCACCAGGCACAGCTCCTGTTTTCAGAGCTCCATATAGAATGGCCCCTATTGAACTCAAGGAGTTGAAGACTCAGTTGGAGGAATTACAAGGCCTTGGTTTCATTCGACCAAGTGTCTCACCGTGGGGTGCCCCGGTGTTGTTTGTTAAGAAGAGAGATGGCTCAATGCGGATGTGCGTCGATTATCGGTAATTGAACAAAGTCACTATAAAGAATAGGTATCCCTTGCCTAGGATTGATGACTTGTTCGATCAGTTGAAGGGAGCGAGATTTTTCTCGAAGATAGATCTTCGATCGGGTTATCACCAGATGAAGATTAAGGTGGAAGATGTTCCCAAAACTGCTTTCAGGACTCGATATGGGCACTACGAGTTCTTGGTGATGCCTTTTGGACTCACGAACGCGCCGGCAGCCTTTATGGATTTGATGAACCGGGTGTTCCGGCCATATCTTGATAGGTGCGTGATTGTATTTGTTGATGACATTTTGGTCTATTCCCAGACACGGGAAGATCACACACGCGACCTATGCCTTGCCTTGGAAATGCTAAGACAGCACAAGCTATACGCCAAACTTAGCAAGTGTGAGTTTTGGTTGGAAGAGGTGGCATTCCTAGGCCACGTTGTTTCTGCAGAAGGTATATCGGTAGATCCAAAGAAGATCGAAGCAGTTATGAGTTAGGCGAGGCCCAAGAGTGTTACCGAGATACGCAGCTTTCTTGGGTTGGCAGGCTACTACAGGAGATTCGAAGAGGGTTTCTCTAGCCTTGCAGCACCGCTCACTTACCTGACAAGGAAGAATGCCAAGTTTGTATGGAGTGATAAGTGCGAGAGCAGTTTCACGGAACTGAAGAAGAGGCTTACTACAGCCCCTGTCCTTACTGTGCCAGCTGGACCTTATGGGTATGAGGTGTATAGCGATGCCTCACACGTTGGACTTGGGTGTGTACTCATGCAGCACAAGAAAGTCATTGCCTATACATCAAGGCAGTTGAAGGAGCATGAGAAGAATTATCCCACGCACGACTTGGAGCTTGCGGCAGTCGTGTTTGCACTTAAGATTTGGCGTCATTACCTTTATGGGGTGGAGTTCTATGTGTTTATCGATCACAAGAGTCTCAAGTACCTCTTTTCCCAAAAGGAGCTGAATCTAAGGCAAAGGCGTTGGATGGAATTTCTGAAGGACTATGATTGTACCATTCAATACCACCCGGGTAAAGCGAATGTTGTGGCTGATGCTTTGAGTAGAAGACCTCAAGGGTTGTTAGCACACATGTTGGTTCAAGAATGGAAGCTACTAGAAGATTTGGCAAATCTGGACATTAGTGTGAATGACTTTGTCCGTGGTCCTACCTTGGCAAATGTTACGGTTCGGCCGTACATTATAGATTTGATCCAAGAACATCAGGCCATGGATGCTGAATTGTTGGCTTATCGGGACAAGGAAGTTACTAAGGGTAGTGAGGACTTCTCTCTCACTAGTCGGGGTGCTATCACATTCAAGGGAAGACTGTGCGTCCCAGCCAATGCAGATCTTCGAAGAGAGATTTTGGATGAAGCACACCGTTCGAAGTACACAGTGCATCAGGGGGTACAAAGATGTACCGGAACCTCAAGAGTCACTTTTGGTGGTGGAATATGAAGAGGGAGGTTGCGGAATATGTAGCACGGTGCTTAGTGTGCCAACAGGTGAAAGCGGAACACATGCGACCCGCCGGTCTATTGCATTCCCTTCCGATTCCCGAGTGGAAATGGGAGAACATATCCATGGACTTCATAGTTGGCTTGCCAAAGACGGCTAGGGGCTCAGATGCGATATGGGTAGTAGTGGATTGTTTGACAAAGTCCGCTCATTTCTTACCCTACCGAACCACTTTCAACTCAAGTCAGTTGGCTGCACTATACATCAAGGAAGTAGTTAGACTCCATGGGGTGCCAGTCAGTATTGTGTCAGATCGGGATCCAAGATTCACGTCAAGATTTTGGAAAAGTTTCCAAGAGGCTATGGGTTCCCAACTTGATTTCAGCACCGCCTTTCATCCACAAACGGATGGACAAACCGAGAGAGTGAACCAAGTCATTGAAGACATGCTTCGAGCTTGTATGTTGGATTTCAGAGGCAGTTGGGAAGAGCACTTGCCTTTGGTTGAATTCGCCTATAATAACAGCTATCAGGCAAGTATTCAAATGACACCATTTGAGGCCTTGTATGGGCGAAGTTGTAGGTCCCCTCTCTATTGGGATGAGGTAGGAGAAAGGAAAGTGCTTGGTCCGGAGTTGATTGAGCAAACTGCAAACACAGTTAAGATCATCCGGGATCGATTGAAAGCCGCTCAAGATCGCCAGAAAAGTTATGCGGACACACGCCGTAGGGACTTGGAATTTCAAGTAGGGGATCAAGTTTTTGTGAAAGTATCTCCTAGCAAAGGGATCATGAGATTTGGGAAGCGAGGCAAGCTCAGTCCTCGGTATGTTGGGCCTTTTGAGATTATCACACGGGTTGGTGAAGTTGCTTATCGAGTAGCTCTTCCACATCACATGGCTGCAGTTCATAACGTCTTCCATGTGTCCATGCTTCGGAAGTATCTTGCGGATCCTTCGCATGTCATAGACTTGGAACAGTTGGAGATTCGAGAGGACCTCACCTTGATTGAAAAGCCAGTCCAGATTTTAGATCGAAGGAATCAGGTGCTCCGCAACAAGACAATCCCTTTGGTTCTTGTGCAATGGCAACACCATGCTCGGGAAGAAGCTACAAGGGAACGTGAAGCCGAAGTGAAAGCAAAGTACCCAGAATTACTTGAATGAGTTTCTGTGTGAAGTCTGTATATGACTTGTAATGTTCTTTTTGAATTGTAATGCAAGTAGTGTCTGAATTTCGAGGACGAAATTTTTGTAAGGGGGGGAGGATGTAGAGCCCTAGACTTTTCATGCTTAATACATGACACTTTCGCTGTCATCTCGCCTTTTTAAGAGGTATGATTAATAAATGAGGAAGAATTTGAAAATTTCGAAATGTCAGAATTGTTCATCTTCGAAGTACGAACACAACGCAAGTTGAATCGTCAAAATCGGACGAACGAGTCAAAAGTTATGGCCAAAACAGTCTGTACCTGTAGGAAATCATAGCACAGACAACGTACTCTGATAACGTATACTGTGTGCATCCGTTGTACAACTCACCACGGGCACGTTGTGCAGCTCACCACGGGTACGTTGTACAACTCACCACGGGTACGTTGTACAACTCACCACGGGCACGCTGTACATGAGACAACGGACTACGGGCTCAGCACTATGCACGACACAACGTGACAACGGGTTCGTCACCCTTGACAACGGCACCACGAGTTGGCACTATTCATAGCACCACGAGTGGCACTATTCACAAGCACCACAAGTGGCACTATTCACAGCACCACGAGTGGCACTATTCACAAGCACCACGAGTTGGCACTATTCACGGACCACGAGTTGGCACTATTCACAAGCACCACGAGTGGCACTATTCACAAGCACCACGAGTGGCACTATTCACGACACCACGAGTGGCACTATTCACAAGCACCACGAGTGGCACTATTCACAGCACCACGAGTGGCACTATTCACAAGCACCACGAGTTGGCACTATTCACTGACCACGAGTTGGCACTATTCACAGCACCACGAGTTGGCACTATTCACAGCACTATTCACAGAAATCCCAGTAAGGGTATTACGGTCTTTTGGTCAGTTCACTCTTACCTTAAGAGTTTAACCTGAGCCTTTAGGGCATCATTCGACACTTAGAGAGTTTGAGAGAATAGAAGAAAGAGGAGAAGGCGATTCCAACCTAGGGTTTCCATTTAGGAGAGAAATCAAAGGGTTTGAAACCCTAGATCAACCTCAAACCCGTTTTCTTCAAGATTTCGGTTCAGGCATTGTGGAGCTCGCAATTCAAGCTAGGGCAACAACTCACAGTCATTTGGAAAGAGGGTTTCTTCCTCATTTCGTCAAGGTCGGTGCTTCTTACTACCCTCCTAGTTATAGTTCCTCTTTCCCCTTCCTTTCTTTTGATTTCCTTTCATTTACACATGTGCTATGAGATGGATGAATGGTGAATGGTGAATGGTAAATGGTGAATGGTGAATGGAGATGTAAGGGGCGATTGGATGCCAGTGGTTGTGTGGTGATGATTAAAACGGGGAAGGGCATTGTTCCAATAATAAACATACATGTATGATTGAGTAAAACCCTCTAGAAAAGCACGTTGTAGGGTAAATCCATAATGAACACACCATGTTTGATGAAATGCCAAGGAGAATACAGTGAGCTGTAAATTAAGAAATGCATGCCTAATAAATTCTGAATATTGCTAGGGCCTATGATAGTGTGTTTCCTGTTTTCCCTAAATGCTATGAATATTGAATTGCTTAATCTTTGACGCTATATGTGTTGTGAAATTACCCAATGGTCATGTTTAAATTTAAATGCAAGTATGTAGACGGTTCCCACGAGCACGGCATGCATGGCATGATTTATCGAGGTTTTCAAGAACATGGTTAGAGGTGGGACATATCCTAAGATATGTTTTACCTCGCTTTTCACAAGAAGACAAGAACCAACATTCCACGAGGGGTCTCCCCTCACTCACAAGTGCATATCATGAAGAAGGGTCTCCCTTCCCTCGCAAGTATATACATATCATAAAGAAGGGTCTCCCTTCCCTCGCAAGTGCATTGCATAAAGAAGGGTCTCCCTTCCCTCTCAAGGCATCTCACAAGGACATCTCACAAGGATATCTCACAAGTTACATGATCACAAGCAAGCACGCATGACATGCATGACATGACACGACATACAAGAATCAAGCAAGATAGACATGACAAGCTTTCAAGTACAAAAAGATATTTCAAGTCAAGTCAAGTGCACGATGTTTCAAGAGGATTTATCGGTTTTCTACGAATTACAAGCATGATTATAAACTGCTTTACTTCCTTGTATGATGTGAATTGTTTCCGTTTGACATATATGAATTGCTCCTGATTATGTATTGCTATTTCTATGCTATAATTGTTGGTTAGTATTTAGTACCCGCTGAGTATTCCATGCTCAGCCGTACTTCTTATGTCGGCAGGTTCTGAGGGAGCTGCTGCTCCATTTGATGTTTGTGCTCCTGGTCCATGGGTGGAAGAGGCGTACGCCGAGGAGCCTTTGGAGGAACCTCCCGTAGAGGGTTATTAGTAGGTGGTGATTAGATTCTGAGGTGATTAGCTGTGGGTGAGATGAGAGTTAGATTCATGTATTTTCGCGGGCATGTCCGCACTTTCTTTTGGAGACTTTTTGTATAAACTTGGATTTGCGTATGTATATACATAGAGGTTTGGTAGTCTTCCGCTGTGCTATGTTAGAGTATGTTTCCGCTGTTTATATCCTCTATTGTATATGCTCTGTGGGTTTTGCAGGTTAGTTGTCAAGCAAGTCATGATTAGTCGTCCAAAGTTCACTCTAACTCCTAGGGTGGGTTTTGGGTCGCGACAATAAGAAAGGGAAAACAAAAGCTCATAAGACTCACAAGAAAATGCTTAAAAGTTTACAAGAAAATGAGAGGATACTGGTATACTATGACCAGGTATGGGTACTAGTATCCGACTCTAAGTAAAATAAAGAATATGAAAGGATCTAGTGTACTATGACCAGGTACAGGCACTAGTATCTGTTTCCAAGAATTAAGGAAGGATGTTTTAGTGTACTATGACCAGGTACGGGCACTATCATCTGTTCCATGAAAGCAAGAGAGGATGTTTGTATACTATGACCAGGTACGGGTACTAGCATCTGTCTCCAAATGAGTATAAGATAAGTGAAAAGTATGATCTCATAAGGAATTTTCAAGAACTCGTAAGGTACTAAGAAGCTAAGAATCTCATAAGCCATGCATAAGCTCTTAAGAACTCATAAGGAGATTCATAAGGAACTCACAAGACATTTAAGACTCTTAAGATAT
This sequence comes from Tetracentron sinense, assembly GCA_015143295.1. Classification (NCBI taxonomy): domain Eukaryota; kingdom Viridiplantae; phylum Streptophyta; class Magnoliopsida; order Trochodendrales; family Trochodendraceae; genus Tetracentron; species Tetracentron sinense. The sequence continues at coordinate 56,493,921 of CM026552.1, forward strand.
TTGAAATGTGTTTTGGTGAATGTACGAACTCAATTATGATTTAAGGGATGCTTTTCGAGACTATGCAATTGTTATATCGTCTTAAACTTCCGCACTTTGATTATGAATATGTTCTGTTGAACTTGTACGACATGTTAATGTTTTATAACATTGTCAGTTAGTAGTTTGTATACGTTGAGTATTGAATGCTCAGCCGAATTGTTATTTTGATAGGTTCCAGGTTGGATGATCGTGCTCCGAAACTGAAGGTCGAGCAGGAGCTTGCTTGGGATCATCATGTTGATGATAGGTGCTCGGATATGTGGCCTTCTGGTTGAGAGAGAGCAACATGTATTTGGGGTTTCATTTTGGGGGTTTTTGCATCGGCCTTGAGTTGGTAACTCAAGGGATGGATTTTGTATAAAAGGTTTAGTTCTCATTTAGTCTTAGTTGACTCTTGCACATGGAACCTTATTATATAGAAGAAATTTTCAAGTTCACTATTTACTATGCTTTATTTGTCATATAGGATGGTATGTCACGGCGGTCACGAGCTAAAGTATCCCTAACTCAAAGGGGGTATTTTGGGTCGCTACATAATTAAGGTTTGGGGATCTTCCACAAGCTTAGATCTCGCTACCACGTGCCATTGGAGCTTGGATCTCCATCCTTAAGCATGGGTTTCTCTTCTACAAGCTTCCTCAAGTTTATTCAAGCCTTGGATCAAAGGGATTTTTATCCCCTAAGGTAACTACACTTCACTACATAAATTGTCATTAACCATATTGTAAATCAAGATAAAAATATGTGATTTATGATGTGAACTATATGGTGATGCTTCTATGCCTTAGAATAAATAATGAAAAGTGTATATTATCATTCAAAGATGAAAAGCATGTTAAAATACATAATTTTTGAGGAAAATCCAAGAGGAAAACTATGTGTTTCAATGAAATAGAATTATGTGAACTATGTGTATATAAGCTATTGCTATGGATAAAAATGTGAAATATGGGATATAAGTTAAGTGTTTCTTTTTATCTACCATGCTACTTACAATTGATTATGTAACGCCCCAAAATACCCCCTAGGAGTTTAGGGATATTTTAGGTGTCACACTGCGAACCTATCAAACCATCCTGTAATGCACAAGATAAAATACAGTACTCATAACGATAATCAGAGCGCGGAAGCTATCATATATGCGGAAGCGTAAACAAATTTTCATTTCTTCTGATGATCCAAAATAGTATTCCAAGTTAACATAAATACAAGACATGTCTAAGCCTAAGGTGGACAGGCCCACCTATCAAAATATCAAAATACACCAAACTCTCTCATACTCTCCCCTCAACAGTAGTCGAGGTATGGCCACGCATCGAGGTCTCGGTCCGCCTGAGACTGTAATGGGATAGCCGACTCTCTCTCCTCTGTATAATCTTCCTCGACCCAAGGCTCCGGGTCGAGGGCTCCCTCAGTACCTGCCGACATGAAAGTACGGCTGAGCATGGAATACTCAGCGAGTACAAGCTACTAGCAGACCATAACAATAATAAAAACACATAATAGTAATATCATACAAGCAGTAATGGAAACATCACAAAGAAACAGTATAGGGCATGACACAATACAAGCATCCTGACGTGCGTACATGAATGCGAAAATGCCGATAAAACTCATGCTTGAAAACCCTTGTCATGTCCCGGTATGCCTCGTAGAAATCATGTATGCGTGCATGCATGAATGCATGATCATCATCTTGTAAACCTCCATCTTGTAAACTTGTGAGCCAGAGGCTAGCACCCGAATCTCCCTGGGCTGCCAACCTCCTTGATATGCAATGCACTTGTGAGCCAGAGGTTAGTACCCGAATCCTCCCTGGGCTACCAACCTCCTTGTTATGAAATGCACTTGTGAGCCAGAGGCTAGCACCCGAATGTCCCTGGGCTACCAACCTCCTTGTTATGAAATGCACTTGTTGTTTATTATATGCACATGCTCTTGAAATCACGGTTCATGCTATCATGCGTGCTCGTGTACGTGTCCATAGTGACAATCATGATAATGGAAATAACCAAATATGACATTATAATTCAATTCATGATATGAACATAAGTAACATAAGTAGTTGCATAGCATTTGATCAATTTATCATTTATAAGGGCACATGCATAAAACCCATTTCCATGTCCTTCATTGAGATCATTTATTTATAGTTTAGGCATTTTGTCAAACACTTTCATACATTATTCCTTAGTAGTTTATCTTCTTCTTTTTAAATGCATGTTTTCCATTCAATCACACAATGGTAAGTTTGTTATTTGTACAATGCCCATCCTCCATTTTCCAATCCACAACCCACACATCATACATCACACATTCGGCATCCAATCGCCGTATCCAACCTCCATCCAAGCATCCCTACCCTTTCTTTATCTTGTTTATGTTTATTATAGATAACACATTTTGTAAAGAATAAAACATACTAACAAGAATCATATTTCATAAGGAAAACCTAGATTTATTGCTAGGGTAAGTTAGTAGGGTGTACTAACCTTAAATCAAGGCTTGATCCTTGGTAGAAACCTTGATTGAAGTTCCAACTTGAAGGAAGAACACCTTTGCTTGAAGGAGACTTGAGTTGGGGAAGAAACCCCTTTCAAAAACGTGCTTGGGTTGCTGCCCTAGCTTGGAGAATGGAACCCCACACGAGCTTGAGTTGAAATCTTGAAGAAAATGTGCTTGGGGACGATCTAGGGTCTTCACCCCTTTGATTTCTTCTCCAATGGAAAACCCTATTTGCAAATCCCCTTCTCCTCTCTCTCTATCTCTCAAAATCCCTTAAGTGTTGTGAATGAAGCCCTAAAGGCTCGGGCAAGCCTTAAGGAGAAAGGGTTTAACCCCCAAAAGACGATAAAGCCCTTACTGAAATTTCTGCGAAAACGCGAAGACCGAGCGATCGGTGGTTATGACCGATCGATCGGTTGCCTACCGAGCGATCGGTGTTTATGACGATCGACCGGTCAAAAACTCACTCTCTGGAAAATTTCCCCATACAAAATTTCTGACCGCGCGATAGCTACCGATCGATCGGTTATGGACCGATCGATCGCTGACTGGACCGAGCGATCGGTTCTCTGTATGTCTGGACTGTTTTGACCATATCTTTTGACTCGCTCGTCGGATTTCGACGATTCAACTTGCGTTGGGTTCGTCTTTCGAAAACGCACATTTCTGACGTTTCAGAATTTCCGATTTCTCCCTTATTTATTAATTAGACTACAAAAATGGTCAATTAGCTACGAAGGTGCTATTCATTAAGGATGAAAAAGTCCGGGGTGCTACAGATTATGCGCACGTGTATTGTATGATCGAGTTTTGTCATACGTGTATGTGTAAAGCAAGTGAGAATTTAAGTGTGTGCGAGGGAGGATGCTAGTGGACTCCACTTCTTGTAGGGTGGGCATTAGTCCTTCGGTCCCAAGGAGAAACAGTATGTGCAAACACCAATAGGGAGGGTGCTAGTGGACTCCACTCCTTGTAGGGTGGGCATTAGTCATTCGGTCCCAAAGAGAAACAATATGTGCAAATACCAATGGGGAGGATGCTAGTGGACTCCACTCCTTGTAGGGTGGGCATTAGTCATTCGGTCCCAAAGAGAAACGATATGTGCAAAGATAATAATAAAGAGGTTAATGATTCATGTGCATGTGTATGTGGGATGTGTTGCCCAGATATGGACCCTAGAGGGGGGGGTGAATAGGGTCATTGGTAAAATTAAAAAATATTCCTTTCAAATGCAGAAAATAAAGGCTAAAAGGAATGCAGCTAAGTGCAAACTAGATAAAATAATTTAAATACACAAGATGAAGGAGAAATTGTAAAGGAGTGCAAACACAGAGTTGTTTTCGAGGTTTGGCAAACCCAACCTATTCCCTGCCTCAAGCAACACCAGCTTGGAGGATTCTACTATAGTCCACGACTGCACAGACTTCTTAATCTAGTGAAGCCTAAATCCTTTACAACCTCTCTTCTGGTTGAGGTGAACCGTATAGCACTTAGAGCATAACCCTCTCTGGTTTACACGAAGCAACAGCTTCACAGAGCACGTAGGTTCTTGGATGATGATAATAGATTTTGGATCTTAGATCCGAAAGATAAACTCCTTTAAGAGTTAGATATGAATGGAATATCAAGCTCTATGAAATTTCTCAAGTGGAAGATTGGATTTTAGCTCTAAGAGAAAAACAGTGTATCGTTTTACAGATTTGGGATTTTTAAGCTCAAGAGAGTGATTCTTAAGCCGATCACTCTCACCTCCTGATCGCCTGGATCAGTTTCCTAATCGGCTGGATCATAAAAACACGTATTAGGAAGTTTTGTTCTATCCAGTTGATTAGAGGTGAGAGTGATCGGTTGGATGGACTATCTAATCGACTAGATGGTCCTCCTGATCGGCTGGATAGACCAAAAAACTTCCAGTCTTTGGTTTTTCTTAGTATTAAAGCTTTTTCTTTGACTTTAATGATTTGCACGAATTTCAAAGTCTTTAATTATGTTAGTAAAACATGATTAACAACTCATAATGATCTTTTGAATGATTTAAGATGGATTAGCAAAGAGAACCAACACGATCAGCACATGCAGACAAATTTTAAAAAAAATTGTTGTATCCAGTTGATCACAGGGCTTGCCTGATCGACTGGATGGTCTGCCTAATCGACTGGATGGCCTATCTGATCGACTGGATAGGCTAATTTTATTTGCAGAATCTATTTTCAAAACCTTTAAGATATGATTTGATTTCAAGGTTTTGTTCTTAACTTTTATGAGTATAATTAACATGTTTTAAGGTCCTTAATCATTTTTTAAAAAAATATTTGTTCAAGGGACCTATGATCAATCTAAGGTATTTTGAGCTTTTTCACCAAATCAACCACTTGATGATTTTTACAAGAAATCATAGACAGACCACACTTACTACCTAGGCTAAGACCTTGATGGAGATGTTCTTTGTGCTTCAATGGTCTTCAGCAGCAATGTCTTCTAGGCAATCTTCCAAAATCCTTTTTGTTGATGGTTGAACATCTTCTTGAAGCTTTGATTTGGAATTTTCATCATGTCTTGACTTGGTCTTTTCATTGATAGATCTTGAATATGCTTGAAATCCCTTTTCTAATTTATGAATGCTGTAAAATAAATTGCTTATGGAAGATATTAGTATTACAAGATTCATGTCATTATTTATGTCATCATTAAAACTAATTGGGGGTCATATGGTTGTAACCTTAAGGCTAAGAATCTCCCCATTTTTGATGATGACACACATAATGGAATGAAATGGTTGAAACACCCCCTCAACAGATACTTTTCATAAAAATATGAGGAGAGCTCCCCCTAAGCAAGTGCATAAAAGAAATATTATTAAGTTGAAACCAAGAAAAGTTCCACAAAAGGGATTCTAAAGGATTTTCTATTTAATACCAAGAAAAGTTCCATAAGAGAATTTATTTTAATTTCAAGAATTAAGAGAAGTTCCATGAAAAAAAAAATCTCATGTATTTCATATATTTTCAAAAACATCCATACATACACAATCATAAAAAAAATCAAGTTCTACATTTCAAGTTCTACCTTTCATTTGTCTTCTCCCCCTTGTCAACATAAAAAAAATATATAAAAACAAGAAAACACATAAGCTACAGCCCATCCTTCTTTTGTTTCTTGATAAGATCAGCAACCTTGGAAAAAATGTCTTCTTGAGGAGCTGCATCTTCAGGAGCTAAAGTCTTGGGGTCTTCTTCACTGGAGGAAGGAGCTTGGGGATCATAAGGAGAGTCAAAAGATGAGGACTGAGCTAAGTCTTCATCAGATGAGGGAAGGGAGATGATAGGATCATCCTTAGGCTGACCCCTTCTGGAAGTTGTTTGCTTCATTGGCCTCTTGCCTTTGAGAGGGAAGGGGCTGAAGTAGAGGGTTGAGAGGAAGAGGCTCTAGAGGCCAAACTAACTAGGAAGTTGTTGAGCTTTTTCAACTCATCAATGGCTCTAAGGATGATGGTGGCTAACAAAGAATCATGTTCAGCTATGTCCAAGAGCAGTTGCCCATGAGTCTTCAATTGAAGTGCTGAAGAGTCTACTTGGCCTTGAATTACTTTTGTCACTTTGTCCAACTTTATAACCTCCTCCATTTGATCTCCTTCCAGTCCATGGAGCAAAGATGACACTGTATCCACTCTGTTCTTAGTGACTGAAGTATCCATATTAACAATCCTTAGGACTGAGTAGGCTGCATCAACTCTCTCCTTCAAGTCTTCATGTACTGCAGTTATGGAGGCTTCGGCTGAGGACATCCTCTCTCTCATTTCAGCTCTAAAGTCAGCTAAGGATCCCTCAAGGAATGCAAGCCTGTCCCTCACTTCTGTTTGCAGTCCAAGGGCTTGAGCTTCTTGAATCTCCATTCTTTCTCTTACTTCAGCTTGAAAGCCAATCATTCCAGTGCTAATAGAATCTAGTTTGCCCAACAGGAGGCTGAGAGCATCATCAGAAATAGACGGTTTGAATGGGTGCTCAGGTTGAGCAGAAGAACCACAAACCTCAAAATGAGGAGTGGGGGCTCTGAGAGGAGAAGAGGGAGGAGAGAAAGCTACTTTAGCAGGAGATGGAGCAGGAGATGGAGAAAGGAGGGGCTGATCAAGAGCTGGATTAGTAGGAGGATCAAAAATAGAGGGAGCAAGGGGAGGTGTAGGTTTAGCTGATGAAGAAGGCTTAGCAGAGGAGGAGGAAGGCTGAGTGCCAGAAGTTTTTGGAAACCATTTCTGGAGTTCTTGATTCCACTGATATCCCATTCTAACCAGTGTAGTTGAGCTGTAGATATCATAGTGGGCAGGTTGAATTACTTCAAGGGTTGAGTCAAAAGAAAGTTCAAAGTGTTTAAAATTTTGGTAAGAAGCTGTCCATAAGGAAGACAGACATTCTTTTTGGGAACACACTCTACCATATTGTGAAAAATTAGATAGCAAATATCAGAAGGTTGGGTGGTGAGAACACACCAAATGAGAAAAACATCAAAGTTATGAAAGGTAATTTATGCTACCTTTTCTGGGTAAATGTTATAAGAGATGATGTGATGAACCAGTGTTGTAGAGCCCCGGAATTTGAGTTCACTGTTCATGTGAATAGTGCCCTTACATGATGTGTGTAAAGGCCTAAGGCCTTCCTTAGCGTTTTGGTTATTATGGTGAGTCAAGTGAAGGTTAAGGTACATTTTTTGAATCTCAAAAGAGAGTATAAAGATACTTTAAGTGTCTAAAAACAAGGGTATAAAATACCCTAAGTATTTAAATGGGTTGTAGGTGAATGGTGCTAGTGCATGAGACATAAAGAGGTCGGAGCCTCTCATGTATGTCGGTGTGACTTTAATGATCATTGAGGTGGGTTAAAAACCTATGGAGAATGATTTATGAGGTCTAATTAGGGTGTTGGACCCAAGGGGAAAGGAGTGTGAAAACACTCGTAGTGTTCTAGGTGTTGAAAAGGTATGTTTCGGCATTTACCTCAACTTTCAAGGGCTCTAGTTTAGTCATCGTTGCTCAGAATCGAGTGAGTATTGAATTTTTCGAAAGGTATTAGAACCCTCTTTGAGGTTCATGTTCACCATTTTTCCATATTTTTAGTCGGGATTGAGCCAAAAGTCCAATTTCCAAAGTCGGGACTGTTGAAAATCTGGGCTGTCGAAACCCATTTAAAGACCAGTCAGCTTTGGAGCCATTTTTGATAAAATAAAACTCAAAATTTGGAGTTGGACAAAACATGAAATGTGTTCTCCTTCAAAATAGGAATCCAACATAAGTTAAATCGTCAAAATCGGACTACCGAGTCAAAAGTTATGGCCGATTTACCGAAGTGCGTTTTTGCAGAAAAACTCGCTCGAGCGAGATCTAAACCCGCTCGAGCGAGATTGACCAAAAACGAGTTTTTGAGGCTAGGGAGTAACCCGCTCGAGCGAGATGAAAGCCCGCTCGAGTGAGATTGCCCAGAAATATTTTTTTTCGGTTTTTTCACTAACCTAACACTATATATACCCAAATTTTCGGGGGTCCAAGGTATCTAACACTTAGAGAGAGACTTTTTGAGAGAAAAAGAAGGAAACCTAGGTTTCCAAAGGGGGATTGTGTTGGAGACCAAGGAGGAGATCGATTCATCACTTCCCAAGCTTTCTCAAGCTTGGATCTCATCCTCACACGCCATTGGAGCTTGGATCTTCATCCACAAGCTTGGGTTTCACTTCTACAACCTTCCTCAAGCTTCTTCAAGTACTGGATCAAAGGGATTTCATCCCGAAAGGTAGATACACTCTACGAGGTTCTAATTTCATAAACCATTACTGATAAATATGATTTTTTTGACAAATATAGGCATAGATAGCCTTATACTTGTGTAAATCAACTTTCCTAGCCATTGATTTCAAGGATCCCTTTCTATATCAAGATAAAATCCTATGAATGATGATGTGAGTTAAATGTGATGATGCTATGCTTTCAACCAACAAATAAAAGATGTTAATCATTGAGATGTTTTATATGTTAGTATCCAAATATGAAAAGCATGTTAAAAGCCACAAGTTTTGGGGAAAAACAAGTAGAAAAACCTTATTTTCAATGTGATTGGAATGATGTGATGATATTGTATATGGATTATTTTGATGGGTCAATTATGTTTAAGTATTGGACATATGACTATACGTAAAGTGTTTCCTTCGATGTCTATGATGTTATATCACAATTGCTACACGGACACATATGCATATGCATGATCGAGTTTTCTATATTATGGGTATCCAAAGGAAGAAGTACATGTATATAAGATGCAATACAAGAATACGAAGAAGAAGAGTATAAGATGCAAATGAACCACATAAAAAGTGTAAAATGCAAATGAACAGTACAAGAAGCAAAAGAAATATGAGAAAAGTACAAGTAAGAGATGTATACGGAAAGTATAAGAAGCACAAGATACATACGAAAAGTACAAGAAGCACAAGATGTATATGGAAAGTACAAGAAGCACAAGATGTTACAAGAAATACAAGAAGATGGAAAGTATACGAAAAAAGCCGACGGGGATGCGACGATAGCAGGCTGCCTGATAGGGAAAGGGATACTGTATCGGACTCCGATCATAGCAGGCCGCCCGGAAGGGAGATGCATACTGGTCGTCTACCCCGAAGGTAGCTGAAGGTGAGGAGAGCATTAGGCCACCCAGCTTACGTGGGTACGGGTACTAGTTGTCCGACTCCGGAGGTAGCAAATGATGAATACCAAGGTATTTTAAATACCCGTACAGGATAATAAAAGATAAAAGCCAAGGTATTTTAAATACCCGTATATGCAAAAGTACAAGATGATAAAAGATGACAAGAAGATGTAAAAGACAAAAGATGTTTTCCGATAGTATTTTCTGAGATATATGCACATGATATGATTTTGTTTTCCTCACTCTGATTTCACGAATGCATGTGAGATGATTAAACTGTGATATGTATGCTGTATTCTTGTTTATGATATTACGATCTAGTGGTTTGTATACGCTGAGTATTCTATGCTCAGCCGTACATATTATGTCGGCAGGTCCTGTTAATGCACATACTCAGGAGCCGTGGGTCGAGGAGAAGTACATAGAGGAGGAGTCCACTCCTGCTGAGCTTCAGGGGCATTAGAGGTTGCTCGAGAGGTGGCCTCAGGTTTGAGTGATGAGAGAGAGAGACTTGTATATAAATTTTGTTGAGCGAGTATGTTCGCTCTTTATTTTGGGTTATGTATAAACTGAGATATAGTATGAATAGAAATTTTATAGTGCAATTCCGCTACCAGATATAGATTCGTATTACGCTTCCACTATCACATGTATTATACGTTATACAGGATTTATAGGTTATATGGGATGATTTGGTAATGAGTTCACGTTACCAGAGTATCCTAACTCCTAGGGGGTATTTTGGGTCGTGACAGGTTTGGTTTCAGAGCCTAGGCTCTAGATCCCATCGGGCTGGGGTTGTTGTCTTAGGGTAGACATGTCTCCTTCAAGTTGGAGTATGTTCGAGTCTAGGCATTACAATGGTATGGGTAGAAGTGACCCTTGAGTTAAACTTAGAGCTTGAATTTTAGGATGATACGAATGACAAAATAGAAACAAAGTAAGATATTAGATCCATATAGGAAATGGTATTTCAAGTATTGACTACTTGGATACTTTAACTAGTTCGATTCCTAGCCTCGCTAAGTTAATTAGGAATCCCCATTACGTGTGTAATATATGTGCGGTGTCACATCATGTTTAGGAACCCTGGAAGAAAGAAATAATAATAATAAATGAATAAATATATATGTAAAATTTTTATCAAGCTTAGGGATGTTTGATGCACGCTTCTAGATACAGATGCGCGTTAATTCCGCAACACGTTCTAGACCCAGTGCTCAGTCCCAATTGATAAAAGATATAATTTTGGACAAGCACACAGATGTCTAATGCACGCTTCTAGATACAGATGCGCATTCATTCTGCAGTATGTTCTAGACCCAGTGCTCGGTCCAAAGTCTAGATACAGATGCGCGTTAATTCTGCAGCACGTTCTAGACCCATTGCTCCGTCCAAAACGATAAACCTATTATAAACTCCAAGGAAAATTTTCATCTTACACAAGCTTCATCCATATCATGAGCATCATACATAAGATCATCCACATCATAAGCATCATCCACATCATGAGCATCATCCATTTCATGAACATCATACATGGCATGAGCATCTTACATAGCATCACACATAGCATCATACATGGCATAGGCATCATGCATAGCATTCACCTCATACATATCATATGCATAATGCACATCTCATATGCATCATACATGTCAAAAGAATTTAAAGGAAATCGGTTAAATAACTCCAAGGTTGTAATCTAATCATTTGTCTTAGCATTACGCCGGTCAATGTCTTAAGTAGGTCATTAGTTAGTGTTTTAACCGCGTTTTAGAACATAGCTTCGCTAGGAAACTAGAATGTATACGATACTATCATGTGTATGCCTTGATTGTATATGATATGCTTATATAGACTAGATATGCTCGATGAATTGCTATGTTCAAGGAGTTGCTTTACGTTGGACTCACGTCTCGCTATTGTCCTCAGGAGTTGATCATGAGGCGTGGCACCCGAGGTAGAGGGTATCAGACTAGAGGGAATGGAAGAGGTATTCCTATGGGAGATGAGCAGCCAGATTTGACTCAGATCCTTGGGGTTATGGCCACGGCTATGACTAGGCTTGTAGACAGAGTCGATACTCCTGTTGCGTAGTACCTACACCTCCTCCTGTACATCCCACAGCTGGACTTGAGGCATTCCGGAGACTGAGGCCTCCCACTTTCTATAGGACTACTGACCCCATGGTCGCAGAGGCTTGGGTCATGCAGTTAGAGAAGACCTTCCGAGTTCTTCACTGCACGGATGAGCAAAGAGTTGAATGGGCTTCCTTCGTAATGGAAGGTGAAGCGGAGCATTGGTGGAGGTCTGCACTAAGGCAGAGGGATGCCGCCAAGGTAGGGACACCATGGACATGGGTTGTCGCGACCCAAAACCCACCCTAGGAGTTAGAGTGAACTTTGGACGACTAATCATAACTTACTTGACCAGAATAACCTGCAAAAGACCTGGAGCATATACAATAGAGGACAATAATAGCGGAAACATATAACAAAGCACAGCGGAAGTCTAACAAACCTCTACATATATACATACATGATCCAAGTTTATACAAAAAGGAACCCAAAAGAAAGTGCGGACATACCCGCCAAAATACATGGATATATCTCTCTCAACTCACCCACAGTTATATCACTCAGAATCTACTACCATCTAATAGTAACCCTCGACCGGAGGTTCCTCTAAAGGTTCCTCAACGTACTCCTCCTCCAGCCATGGGCCAGGAGCACAGACATCAAAAGGAGCAGCCGCTCCGCTATCACCTGCCGACATAAGAAGTATGGCTGAGCATTGAATACTCAGCGGGTACCAAATACTAACCAATAGTCATAGCATACAGATAGCAATACATAGAGCAGGAAACAATTCACACATATAAAGCAGGATTAATTCATATCATAACAATAAAGTAAAGCAGTATATAATCATGCTTGAATTCGTAAAAGCCGATAAAACCCTTAAAAACACCGTGCACTTGACTTGACTTAAAGTACCATTTTCGTGCTTGAAAACTCATCTTGTCTATCTTACTTGATTCTTGTAGATCGTGTCATGTCATGCATGTCATGCGTGCTTGCTTGTGATCATGTAACTTGTGAGATACACTTGTAAGATGTACTTGTGAGATGCGCTTGTGAGATGCCTTGAGAGGGAAGGGAGACCCTTCTTTATGCAATGCACTTGAGAGGGAAGGGAGACCCTCTTTCATGATATGTATGTACTTACGAGGGAAGGGAGGCCCTTCTTTATGCTATGCACTTGTGAGTGAGGGGAGACCCCTCGTGGAATGTTTGTTCTTGTTTTCTTCTGAAAAACGAGTTAAAAAATATCATAGGATATGTCCCACCTCTAAACCTCATTCTTGAAAACCTCGGTAAATTCATGTCATGCATGTCGTGCTCGTGGAAGCGTGTACATACTTGCATTTAAATTTAAATATGACATTTGGAGAGTTAACAATACATTGAACATCAATCATTTGAGCAATTCAATATTCATGTAATTTAGGGAAAACAAGAAGGCACACTATCATAGGTCCTAGCAATTTCCACAATTAATTAAACATGCATTTCCTTAATTTACAATTCATTTCTTTCACCTTGGCATTTCATCAAACATGGTGAGTACATTATTTGTTAAGCCTATCACATGCTCTTCTAGGTGGGTTCATATTCACAACATGCTTGTATGTTTATTATTGGTGCAATGCCCTTTCCCATTTCATTCATCACGTCATTCACACAGCATCCATTCGCCAACATCCATCTCCATTCACCATCCACACAACTCATCTCATAACACATATATAGATGAAGGAAAATAAAGGATAATATGAATGAGGGATGAAAAATAAAGAACTATAACTAGGAGGGTAGCAAAAGGTACCGACCTTGACAAATGAGGAAGAAACCCCCTTTGCAAACGTGTGTGAGCTGCTGTCCGCGCTTGGGGAAGATGCTCCTCTCGGGCTTGAACCGAGAACTTGAGGGAAAAACGAGCTTGAGTGATCTAGGGTCACAAACCCTTTGATTTCTTCTCAAAAATCAAACCCTAGGTTAGAAAAACCCTTCTCTTCTCTCCTTAGCTCCCAAATGTTCTAAGTGTTGAGAATGAGCCCTAAAGGCTCGGGCAAACCTTAATAGGAAAGGGTGAAACACCAAAAGACCGAAACACCCTTACTGAAATTCCTGCAAAACACGATACACCGATCGATCAGTGGTTGATACCGAGCTATTGGTTGCCTACCGATCGATCGATTTCATAACCGGGCGATCGGTTAAAAATCTACTCTCTGGAAAATTTCCCCATACAAAAATCTTGACCAGTCGATAGCTACCGATCGATCGGTTTTGGACCAATCGATCGCTCCATGGACCGAGCGATCGGTGGTCTGCAGGTCCAAACTGTTTTGGCCATATCTTTTGACTCGTTCGTCGGATTTTGATGATTCAACTTGCGTTGGGTTCGTACTTCGAAAAGGAAAAAATCTAACATTTTAGAATTTCTAATTTCTTCTTTATTTATTAATTGTACTATTTTAAAGGAAAATTGGCTACGAAAGTGCCATGCATTAAGCATAAAAAAGTCCGGGGCTCTACATGGGCAGAGTTCTTGAATGCATTTTACGAGCAGTATTTTCCTAGGTTCGTGAAGGAACAGAAGGAGAGGGAGTTTATGTTCTTGGAACAGGGAGAGATGAGCGTGGTCGAGTACGAGGCCAAGTTTGTCGGACTCTCGAGGTTTGCTCCACACCTAGTCGCATCCGAGAGTATGCGAGTTAGAAAGTTTGAAGGTGGCTTGAGACCTTCTATTCGGGAACGATTTGCTATACTACAGGTGGAAACCTGGAAAGAAATTGTAGGAAAGGCGAAGATTGCTGAGAGACAATTAGAGGAGTCTCTCCTGAGGAGTGACAGTAGCCAAGGGAGAGGCATGGTTCGAGGCCAGTCCAGTGGGCAAGTGCCACCAGAGAGAAGGGTCAAACCTTCCCTGTACCAGACTGCTATGTCTGTGTCGGTTCAGAGGTCCCCATTTGCACCACAGGTTCCCCGCCCTACTACTTCACAGGCCACAGGATATGGGTCTTCTGGATCGACTACCTCTGGAATGTGTAGCCACTGTGGGAGAAATCACAAGGGGGATTATCGTACACTCACAGGTGCGTGTTATTACTGTGGTGATCGGGGACATCAGTTTAGAGATTGCCCACGTCGCTAGATGCCATTGTCGTTGCAAGGGAATAGGCCTCCGGCCCGATAGGTCACACAGTAGGGGTCTTCTCAGGCTCCTAAGCCCCCAGGTAGATCAGTCCCTCAGCCGAGGTATTCGTAGGCCTCGGGTCCCCCACAACCTATACAGTCGCCTTGATAGGCAAATCAGGGCAGAGTCTTTGCCTTGACTGAGCCAGGCGCACGTGCATCCGAGGATGTTGTGCAAGGTACGCGGAGTGCATGTACATATGATGTGTAAAATATGTGATATATCTTGACAGAACATGCTAATTATATCCTATATGTGTTGTGATGCATTACTTGATGTTTGTGGATGATAAAGTGTAGGAATTAATAAAGCATGGGAAAGGTATCCCTGCTTCATTGTGCTTCATCTGAATTTCGTGGACGAAATTCTTATAAGGGGGGGAGGATGTAGAGCCCCGGAATTTGAGTTCACTGTTCATGTGAATAGTGCCCTTACATGATGTGTGTAAAGGCCTAAGGCCTTCCTTGGTGTTTTGGTTATTATGGTGAGTCAAGTGAAGGTTAAGATACGTATTTTCAATCTCAAAAGAGAGTATAAAGATACTCTAAGTCTCTAAAAACAAGGGTATAAAATACCCTAAGTGTTTAAATGGGTTATAGGTGAATGGTGCTAGTGCATGAGACATAAAGAGGTCGGAGCCTCTCATGTATGTCGGTGTGACTTTAATGATCATTGAGGTGGGTTAAAAACCTATGGAGAATGAATTATGAGGTCTAAGTAGGGTGTTTGACCCAAGGGGAAAGGAGTGTTGAAACACTCGTAGTGTTCTAGTTGTTGAAAAGGTATGTTTCGGCATTTACCTCAACTTTAAAGGGTTCTAGTTTAGTCATCGTTGCTCGGAATTGAGTGATTATTAAATTTTTGGAAAGATATTAGAACCCTCTTCAAGGTTCATGTTCACCATTTTTCCAGATTTTTAGTCGGGATTGAGTCAAAAGTAAAATTTCCAAAATCGGGACTGTTGAAAATCTGGGCAGTTGAAACCCATTTACAGACCAGTCAGCTTTGGAGCCATTTTTGGTAAAGTAACACTCAAAATTTGGAGTTGTATAAAATAAAAAAGTTGTTCCCTTTTGAAATACGAATCCAACGCAAGTTGAATCGTCAAAATTAGACCACCGAGTCAAAATTTATGGCCAATTTACCGAAGCGCGTTTTTGCAGAAAAACTCGCTCGAGCGAGATCCAAACCCGCTCGAACGAGATTGACCAAAAACGAGTTTTTGAGGCTAGGGAGTAACCTGCTCGAGCGAGATGAAAGCCCACTCGAGCGCGATTGCCTAGAAATGTTTTTTTTGGCTTTTTTCACTAACCTAACACTATATATACCCAAATTTTCGGGGGTCCAAGGTATCTAACAATTAGAGAGAGACTTTTTGAGAGAAAAAGAAGGAAACCTAGGTTTCCAAAGGGGGATTGTGTTGGAGACCAAGGAGGAGATCAAATCATCACTTCCCAAGCTTTCTCAAGCTTGGATCTCATCCTCACATGCCATTGGAGCTTGGATCTTCATCCACAAGCTTGAGTTTCACTTCTACAACCTTCCTCAAGCTTCTTCAAGTATTGGATCAAAGGGATTTCATCCCAAAAGGTAGATACACTATATGAGGTTCAAATTTCATAAACCATTACTGATAAATATAATTTTTTTGACAAATATAGGCATAGATAGCCTTATACTTGTGTAAATCAACTTTCCTAGCCATTGATTTCATGGATCCCTTTCTATATCAAGATAAAATCCTATGAATGATGATGTGAGTTAAATGTGATGATGCTATGCTTTCAACCAACAAATAAAAGATGTTAATCATTGAGATGTTTTATATGTTAGTATCCAAATATGAAAAGCATGTTAAAAGCCACAAGTTTTGGGGAAAAACAAGTAGAAAAACCTTATTTTCAATGTGATTGGAATGATGTGATGATATTGTATATGGATTATTTTGATGGGTCAATTATGTTTAAGTATTGGACATATGACTATACGTAAAGTGTTTCCTTCGATGTCTATGATGTTATATCACAATTGCTACACGGACACATATGCATATGCATGATCGAGTTTTCTATATTATGGGTATCCAAAGGAAGAAGTACATGTATATAAGATGCAATACAAGAATACGAAGAAGAAGAGTATAAGATGCAAATGAACCACATAAGAAGTGTAAAACGCAAATGAACCAAATGAACAGTACAAGAAGCAAAAGAAATATGAGAAAAGTACAAGTAAGAGATGTATACGGAAAGTATAAGAAGCACAAGATACATACGGAAAGTACAAGAAGCACAAGATGTATATGGAAAGTACAAGAAGCACAAGATGTTACAAGAAATACAAGAAGATGGAAAGTATACGGAAAAAGCCGACGGGGATGCGACAATAACAGGCCGCCTGGAAGGGAAAGGGATACTGGCATTGGACTCTAATGATAGCAGGCCACCCGGAAGGGAGATGGATACTGGTCGTCTACCCCGAAGGTAGCCGAAGGTGAGGAGAACATTAGGCCTCCCAGCTTACGTGGGTACGGGTACTAGTTGTCCGACTCTAGAGGTAGCAAATGATGAATACCAAGGTATTTTAAATACCCGTACAGGATAATAAAAGATAAAAGCCAAGGTTTTTTAAATACCATATATGCAAAGGTACAAGATGATAAAAGATGACAAGAAGATGTTTTTGACAAAAGATGATAAGAAGATGTAAAAGACAAAAGATGATAAAAAGATGTTTTCCAATAGTATTTTCCGAGATATATGCACATGATATGATTTTGTTTTCCTCGCTCTGATTTCAGGAATGCATGTGAGATGATTAAACTGTGATATGTATGTTGTATTCTTGTTTATGATATTACGATCTAGTGGTTTGTATACGCTGAGTATTCCATGCTCAGCCGTACATATTATGTCGGTAGGTCCTATTAATGCACATACCCAGGAGCCATGGGTTGAGGAGGAGTACATAGAGGAGGAGTCCACTCCTGCTGAGCTTCAGGGTCATCAGAGGTTGCTCGAGAGGTGGCCTCTGGTTTGAGTGATGAGAGAGAGAGACTTGTATATAAATTTTGTTGGGCGAGTATGTTCGCTCTTTATTTTGGGTTATGTATAAACTGAGATATAGTATGAATAGAAATTTTATAGTGCGCTTTCGCTACCAGACATAGATTCGTATTACACTTCCGCTATCATATGTCTTATACGTTGTACAGGATTTACAAGTTATATGGGATGATTTGGTAATGAGTTCACGTCACCACAGTATCCTAACTCCTAGGGGGTATTTTGGGTCGTGACAAGTCTGGCATCCAAAGTCAGACTGTTAAGAGTGGGTATAGAAACTTAACTGATTTATTTAGTACAGATGAGATTGAGAACTTTAATTGGCTCAAATCCAGGATAATTTGGCCAATCTTTGGAAGCAAACATCTCTATGCTTCTAGCAGGGACCAAAGAATGGAAGTGAGAATTTCTATAGACAAGGTAATGTCCTTGCCACAGACAAAGGAGATGAATATGTTGGTGGAGGGACTGAAGTGAAGATGAGAGTAGAAAAGTTTAAATAATTCAGGAAATATTGGTTCCTTGAATTGAAGGAGTTGGAGCCATGCTAGAGCTTTAAAGAGCTCGCAGATGTGACCTAGGCCCCACTCAGAAAGAACAGAGGAGTCTAAAATCTTACCATAGGTGATGGGTCTGGAATGAATGATGTCTCTGTACTTTTTGGCAGGATCTTGAAACACGAGGCTGGAGCTTCTTCAACCTCAACAGGGACTTTCTTTGATCTTCGCTATCTCTTAGGGCTTGAGCCTTCTTCTGCGTTCTTCATCCTCACCATCTTGAATAGGGAGTGAAAAGGAGTGGATTACAGAAGGATTTGATGAGATTCTAGGGCTTGGAGATGAGAAATGGTGAGAAATTTATTTTTGGAGGGAGGAGATGGAAGGGAACAGTGAATATGAAAAGTTTAAAGTGAATGAGAATGTAGAATCCCGGAAATTCAAGTTCACTATACTATGAATAGTACCAGTGAAAGGTGCCCTCGTATGGTATGTGTGAAGGCCTAAGGCCTCCCATTGTGTTCTTGATATTATGATTAGTCAATTGAGGGTTTTAGTTACATGGTTTGAATCGTAAAAAGAGAGTCTAAAGATACTCCAAGTAGGTGAAATCAAGGGTACAAATACCCTAAGTGTTTCAATGGGTTGTTGGTGAATAGTGTTAGTGCATGAGGCATAGAGTGGCCGGAGCCTCTCATGCATGTCGGTGTGAATTTAATGATCATTGAGGTGGGTTAAATACTTATGAAGAATGATTTATGAGGTGTGAGTTGGGTGTTGGACACAAGGGAAAAGAGTGTGAAAACACTCGAGGTATTCTAGGTGTCGAAAAGGTATGTTTCGGCATTTACCACAACTTTAAAGGGATCTAGTTTAGTCATCGTTGCTCAGAATTAAGTGATTACTGAATTTTTGGAAAGGTATTAGAACCCTCTTCAAGGTTCATGTTGATCACTTTCCCTGATTTTGAGTCGGGATTGAGTCAAAAGTGGGATTTCCAAAATAGGGTCGGCTGCAAATTTGGGCTGTCGCAACCCATTGCAGACCAGTCAGCTTTAGGGGCATTGTTGTCCATGAATAAAGAAGAATTAGAATTTTTTCAAAACATGAAAGTTGTTCCTCTTCAAAAGAAAAATCCAACTCAAGTTGAATCATTAAAATCGGAGTACCGAGTCAAAAGTTATGGCCAAAATACTGAAGTGTGTTCTGCAGCACCAGTCAAGACCGAGAGATCGGTCCACTACCACTAGATCGGTCATAAGCACCGATCATTCGGTCCACTACCAATAGATCGGTCATCTATTGGTCCTACGCGATTTTCAGAATTTTTTTTAGGGGTTTTTTGGTCTTTTGGCCACTCCACCCTTATTTTTAAGGGTTGGCTCGATCGAGCCAAGGGTGTTCATAAACACCCTTAGCCATATTTTGAGAGGGAATGAGATAGGAGAGAAGAGGAAAGGGGTTTTCCAAAACCTAGGTTTTCATTTGGGGAGAAATCAAAGGGGTTAAGACCCTAGATCAACCTCAAGCCCGTTTTCTTCAAGATCAAGGCTCAAGCATTCGAGGAGCTCGTGATCCAAGCTATGGCAGCAACTACACGGTCGTTTTTGGAAGGGGTTTCTTCCTCATTTGTTCATGTCGGTACTTCTTTCTACCCTCCTAGTTATAGTTCTTCTTTTCCTTTATTTTCTTTGTGTTCCTTTATATATCCATGTATTATGAGATGGGTTGTGAATGGTGAATGGTGAATGGAGATGAATGTGGGCGATTGGATGCCGTGTGTATTGATGTGATGGATGAACGGGGAGGGCATTGTACCCATAATGAACATACATATGTGATGTGAGTAAAACCCACCTAGAAAAGCATGTTGTAGGGTTAATAAATAATGAATGCACCATGTTTGATGAAATGCCAAGGTGAATAAAATGAATAATAAATTAAGAAAATGCATGTTTAAGGTTTATGGAAATTGCTAGGGTCATGATAGTGTGATTGTTCGCTTTCCCTAAATGATATGAATATTAAATTGCCCAAATCATTGATGTTATGTGTTATGAATTACTCAAATGTCATATTTAATTCCAAATGCAAGTATGCACAGGACCTCACGAGCACGCATACATGACATGATTTACTGAGGTTTTCAAAAATGAGATTTAGAGGTGGGGCATATCCTACGATATGTTTTACCTCGCTTTTGGCAAGGACAAGACAATCATGCATTTTCATAAGAAGGGTCTCACTTCCCTCGCAAGTGCATCTCACAAGGACATCTCACAAGTGAATCTCACAAGTGGAAGGACAAGCATGAGCATTCTAGGAAGAAGGGTCTCCCTTCCCTCACAAGTAGTTTACTTTTCCGAGTAAGCATGACATGACATAGCATGACATGACATAGCATGACAAGCATGAGCATTCTAGGAAGAAGGGTCTCCCTTCTCTTACAAGTAGATTACTTTTCAGAACAAGCAAGCATGATACACGCATGGCATGACATGACACAGATGATACAAGCATGACACGCATGACACGGTAGACAAGTTTTCAAGCATAAAAAGGGTAATTTCAGTCAAGTCAAGTGCACAAGATTTCAAGGGTTTTACCGGATTTTATGAATACAAACATGATGAATTATATTGCTTTGCCTTATTGTCATGATATGAATCATTCCTGCTTTATATGTGTGAATTTTTTCCTTCTTTATGTATGCTATCCGTATGCTATGACTATTGGTTAGTGCTTGGTACCCGCTGAGTATTCCATGCTCAGCCGTACTTCTTATGTCGGCAGGTGATAGCGAAGCGGTTGCTCCTTTTGATGTATGTGCTCCTGGCCCATGGGTGGAGGAGGAGTACGTTGAGGAGCCTGTGGAGGACCCTCTGGTCGAGGGTTATTATTTTAGAGGTGATAGATTCTGAGTGATAGAGCTGTGGATGAGATGAGAGAGTCATATCCATGCATTTTGGCGGGCATGTCCGCACTTTCTTTTGGATTTCTTTTGTGTAAACTTGGATTTGTATATACATAGAGGTTTGTTTAGACTTCCGCTGTGCTTTATAGTTTATGTTTCCGCTATTATTGTCCTCTATTGTGTATGCTCTGTGGGTTTGCAGGTTATTTTGGTCAAGCAAGTCATGTAAGTCATGATTAGTCGTCCAAAGTTCACTCTAACTCCTAGGGTGGGTTTCGGGTCGCGACAGAAGTGGTATCAAAGCTTTGGCTTTAGGTCTTTAGGGTCACTTAGAATCTAATACCACGGCTTGACAAGAGCATATATCGGGAAAAAAAAAAGTTATGATGGAAGTAAGTCGGAAGCGAGTCTTGTTCCAAGTGTGAGACTAAACGTTAGTCTTAGTCTAAAAGGGTTGCTCCAACCAAGTACAGGTCTTAGAAACGCTAGAACACCAAGGTATAATATTACAACTACTCTAGTGACTTGACGAGATGAATATGATGGTACTATACTATTTTATGTGGTATTGTTATATGGTATTATATGCTATATGGTGTGCGTACTATGTACTTATACTATTATGTGCGGTATTGTTAGGGGGTATTATATGTGGTGTGCATACTATATGGCACGTACTAAGTGACAACCCATGTGTTAGGAATGAATTTCCAGTTAGACTCATGAGTTGAATAATACTCAGGCTAGAGTCCAGACTAGGTGTGAGTTGGTAAATGGTGGTAGGTCCTTGTCATACCCTATACTATGGGGTCCTTCTGAGTGAGACAGTAGGATTCTCCTTCGTCTTACAAGTTTAGTAAAATTAGGAATTTGCGAAAATAGGGACATAGGCTTGATATGTAACATTATGAGTATTCGGTGTAATTTTAACTTGTTAAACTATACTTAATGCATCTTACATCACAAATAAATATAAGTCACACATCATGGTATGACGATAATTCCATGAAACCCCACGACTAGTAGAAACGGATATAGATAGTAATTTGTTTTAAACTCAAGGAACAAATATAATTTTAACAACCCAGGGATGCTCGATGCCAGTCCAAAATAATAAAGAAATTACTAACTCCAACGGGTAGCATGCACGTTCATACATATCATGAGCATCATACATAGCATAGGCATCATGCATCGCATAAGCATCATACATTTCATACATGGCACGCATTTCATACATGGCATGAACACCACACGGATATCAAAAAATATCATATACATATCCCGCATGCATCATGTAGATCTTAGAAGCATTATACATGTCACCAGATTTAGAGGACATCACCTAAACAACTCAATTAGATGAACTAGTCATTAGTATTAGTTTCAAACGGGCTAAGGTCTTAAGTGTGTGATCAGTTAATACCATAATCGAGTGTGAAGCTTATCATCACTAAGAAAACTACTTGTATAATTATACGATTATAATTGTACTTAGATATATACACGATGTGCTCGCATAGGTTAGGGGCTTGAGTCCAACTTCTGCTTAGGAGAAGTTGTTGCCCTTAAGTTGCAACTAAGGAGTTAGCCTTAGACCATAACCAGTTGCAACACAACCAACATCGCATCTTGGCTTCGCTAGGAACCTTAGAGTATATTATTATGCTATGGTATGTGTATCTTGATGTATGTTCTAGACTTTGATAAATACTTACTATTATGAAAATGCAATATTGGATTTTGATGGGATTCAAGTTAGACTCATGCTTTGCTATCGTCCTCAGGAGTAAACCATGAGACGTGGCGATCAGGGTCGTGGATACCACACTAGGAGGGGTGGAGTATCTCCTCCTCCATTGAGGGATGAGCAGCCTGATCTCACTCATGTCTTGGGATCCATAGCAGAGACACTAGCAATACTTGCCACTAGGCAGCCCACTACCCCCATTCCTGCGGCGGTACTTGTACCTGTCCCTACACATCATGCCACAGGAAGTGAGGCACTTTGGAGGATGAGGCCCCCGGTGTTTTATGGTGATATGGACCCATTGGTCGCAGAAGCATGGGTTAGGTACCAGTCCTCTGGACATATGCAGGTACAGAGTCCTCCCACTGCACCACAGGCTTCTCTTTCGGTTGCTCCACCGGCATCGCACACGGGTACCGTGCAGGCACCCCGCCTCGCAGTATCTCAGGCAACAGGATATGCGCCCTCCACCTACTCTTACGAGATATGTACCCTTTGTGGGAAGAGGCATGTGGCCAGAGAGTGTAGGAGAATCTCCGGTGGATGTTTCCACTGTGGTTGCCGGGGCCACCTGATCAAGGATTGTTCCAGCCATCAGATGCCACCTTATTCTTGGGGAAGTAGGCCCACGGTTAGGCGATCACCTCCGCAGGGCTCTACACAAGCATCAAGCCCCCAGCAGTCCACACAGCCCCCTTACTAGGCTAACCAAGGACAAGCCTTTGCCACTCCAGGACAGAATGCTCAGGCACCAAAGGATATGGCATGAGGATGTGAGAGAGAGAAGAAATTTTTTTTTTGTAGAAGGGAATGTATTTTGTGTTTTGTCATGGGCAGTCAGTTGCCACTTGTATGTAATTGTGCTACCTTATGTTATGAAAGTTTCCCATCTATTTAGAATGATGTTGAGTTTTATGAGAAAACTAGGTGCCTCGCTGATAAGTGAGTGCCTAGCCTTATATTGATTAATAGAGGATTATCATATCTTTCAGTAGGAAAGGATAAGCATGGGGAAGTATCCTCGTTTGATTTATTAACGCCCTAATTTCGAGGACGAAATTCCAATAAGGGGGGGAGCATGTAGAACCCCAGAAATTCAAGTTCACTATACTATGAATAGTGCCAGTGAAAGGTGCCCTCGTATGGTATGTGTGAAGGCCTAAGGCCTCCCATTGTGTTCTTGATAATATGATTAGTCAATTGAGGGTTTTAGGTACATGGTTTGAGTCGTAAAAAGAGAGTGTAAAGATACTCCAAGTAGGTGAAATCAAGGGTACAAATACCCTAAGTGTTTCAATGGGTTGTTGGTGAATAGTGCTAGTGCATGAGGCATAGAGAGGCCGGAGCCTCTCATGCATGTCGGTGTGAATTTAATGATCATTGAGGTGGGTTAAAGACTTATGCAGAATGATTTATGAGGTGTGAGTAGGGTGTTGGACACAAGGGGAAAAGAGTGTGAAAACACTCGAGGTATTCTAGGTGTCGAAAAGGTATGTTTCGGCATTTACCTCAACTTTAAAGGGCTCTATTTTAGTCATCGTTGCTCAGAATTAAGTGATTACTGAATTTTTGGAAAGATATTAGAACCCTCTTAAAGGTTCATGTTGATCACTTTCCCTGATTTTGAGTCGGGGTTGAGTCAAAAGTGGGATTTCCAAAATCGGGTCGGCTGCAAATTTGGGCAGTCGCAACCCATTGCAGACCAGTCAGCTTTAGGGGCATTTTTGTCCATGAATAAAGAAGAATTAGAATTTTTTCTAAACATGAAAGTTGTTCCTCTTCAAAAGAAGAATCCAACACAATTGAATCGTCAAAATCGGAGCACCGAGTCAAAAGTTATGGCCAAAATACTGAAGTGCGTTCTGCAGCACCAGTTAAGACCGATCGATCGGTCCACTACCGGTAGATCGGTCATCTATCGGTCCTACGCGATTTTCAGAATTTTTTTTAGGGGTTTTTTGGTCTTTTGGCCACTCCACCCTTATTTTTAAGGGTTGGCTCGAGCCAAGGGTGTTCATAAACACCCTTAGCTATATTTTGAAAGGGAATGAGATAGGAGAGAAGAGGAAAAGGGTTTTCCAAAACCTAGGTTTTCATTTGGGGAGAAATCAAAGGGGTTAAGACCCTAGATCAACCCCGAGCCCGTTTTCTTCAAGATCAAGGCTCAAGCATTCGAGGAGCTCGTGATCCAAGCTAGGGCATCAACTACACGGTCATTTTTGGAAGGGATTTCTTCCTCATTTCTTCATGTCGGTACTTCTTGCTACCCTCCTAGTTATAGTTCTTCTTTTCCTTTATTTTCTTTGTGTTCCTTTATATATCCATGTATTATGAGATGGGTTGTGAATGGTGAATGGTGAATGGAGATGAATGTGGGCGATTGGATGCCGTGTGTATTGATGTGATGGATGAACGGGGAGGGCATTGTACCCATAATGAACATACATATGTGATGTGAGTAAAACCCACCTAGAAAAGCATGTTGTAGGGTTAATAAATAATGAATGCACCATGTTTGATGAAATGCCAAGGTGAATAAAATGAATAATAAATTAAGAAAATGCATGTTTAAGGTTTATGAAAATTGCTAGGGTCATGATAGTGTGATTGTTCGCTTTCCCTAAATGATATGAATATTAAATTGCCCAAATCATTGATGTTATGTGTTATGAATTACTCAAATTCCATATTTAATTCCAAATGCAAGTATGCACAGGACCTCACGAGCACGCATACATGACATGATTTACCGAGGTTTTCAAGAATGAGATTTAGAGGTGGGGCATAGCCTACGATATGTTTTACCTCGCTTTTGGCAAGGACAAGACAATCATGCATTTTCATAAGAAGGGTCTCCCTTCCCTCGCAAGTGCATCTCACAAGGACATCTCACAAGTGAATCTCACAAGTGGAAGGACAAGCATGAGCATATAGGAAGAAGGGTCTCCCTTCCCTCACAAGTAGTTTACTTTTCCGAGTAAGCATGACATGACATTGCATGACAAGCATGAGCATTCTAGGAAGAAGGGTCTCCCTTCCCTCACAAGTAGATTACTTTTCAGAACAAGCAAGCATGATACACGCATGGCATGACATGACACGCATGATACAAGCATGACACGCATGACACGGTAGACAAGTTTTCAAGCATAAAAAGGGTAATTTCAATCAAGTCAAGTGCAAAAGATTTCAAGGGTTTTACCAGCTTTTACGAATGCAAACATGATGAATTATATTGCTTTACCTTATTGTCATGATATGAATCATTCCTGCTTTATATGTGTGAATTTTTTCCTGCTTTATGTATGCTATCCGTATGCTATGACTATTGGTTAGTGCTTGGTACCCGCTGAGTATTCCATGCTCAGCCGTACTTCTTATGTCGGCAGGTGATAGCGGAGCGGCTGCTCCTTTTAATGTATGTGCTCCTGGCCCATGGGTGGAGGAGGAGTACGTTGAGGAGCCTGTGGAGGACCCTCTGGTCGAGGGTTATTATTAGAGGTGATAGATTCTGAGTGATAGAGCTGTGGGTGAGATGAGAGAGTCATATCCATGCATTTTGGCAGGCATGTCCACACTTTCTTTTGGATTTCTTTTGTGTAAACTTGGATTTGTATATACATAGAGCTTTGTTTAGACCTCCGCTGTGCTTTATAGTTTATGTTTCCGCTATTATTGTCCTCTATTGTGTATGCTTTGTGGGTTTGCAGGTTATTTTGGTCAAGCAAGTCATGTAAGTCATGATTAGTCGTCCAAAGTTCACTCTAACTCCTAGGGTGGGTTTTGGGTCGCGACAGAGAATTTGGCAGAGATCTCAGTATCTTCCTTATTGTTTCTGCATTTGTATACGTTTTACCAAGAGATTTTAAGCCATTAGTAATGTTAGTAAAACGTGTAAACATATCAGCAATGGACTCACCTTCTCCATTTTGAACAGTTCATATTTGTGAACTAACATATTTATTTTCTCATCGTTTACTTGATTAGTTCCCTCATATGTAACCTGTAGTTTATCCCAAATCTCTTTGGCTGAATCACAGCCAAAAACAGGGTTGAACTCTTGGGGACTAAGGGCACAATAGAGGTTGCTAATAACTTTAGCATTTATCTGAATTAATTTAATATCATTTTCATCCCATTCTTCCTCAACCATAGGAAATCTAACATCATTAATGGTCTTGCAAGGAAGATGGGGACCATTGATGATTACCTTCCAGCATTGATAGTCTAAGGATTGAAGGTAATACGTCATTCTGGTCTTTCAATAATTATAGTGTTCTCCATTAAATGGGGGTGGTCTGGTTGTGGATTGTCCTTCTCCTAGTTCAGTTGAAAAACTATTGTTTACCATAAAGATCTTTAAACTTTAAGATTGTTTAGATCAACTAAGAGTTAGAGGCTCCGATACCACTTGTTGCCCAGATATGGACCCTAGAGGGGGAGTGAATAGGGTCAATGGAAAAATTAAAAATTATTCCTTTTAAGTGCAGAAAATAAAGGCTAAAAGGAATGCAGCTAAGCACAAACTAGATAAAATAATTTAAATGCACAAGATGAAGGAGAAAGAGTAAAGGAGTGCAAACACAGAGTTATTTTCGAGGTTCGGCAAACCCAGTCTACTCCCCGCCTCAAGCAACACCAACTTGGAGGATTCCACTACAGTCCACGACTGCACAAACTTCTTAATCTGGTGAAGCCTAAACCCTTTACAACCTCTCTTCTAGTTGAGGTGAACCGTACAGTACCCAGAGCACAACCCTCTCTGGTTTACACGAAGCAACAGCTTCACAGAACACGCAGGTTCTTGGATGATGATAACAGATTTTGGATCTTAGATCCGAAAGATAAACTCCTTTAAGAGTTAGATATGAATGGAATATCAAGCTCTATGAAATCTCTGAAGTGGAAGATTGGATTTCAGCTCTAAGAGAAAAACAGAGTATCGTTTTGCAAATTTGGGATTTTTAAGCTCAAGAGAGTGATTTTCAATGTAATAGTGTGTGAGTGAGTGTAATCATGTTTGGATCATACAAAGATCACTTATATTTATAGTGATCTCAAATTTATTACCGTTTAATGATCATTAAATGCGAAATACCCGTTCTTAATATAGTCGTTAGAAATAAAGAACGGTTTTTCAGAATTTTTTTGAACTATCTAGTCGATTAGAGGAGCCTCCTAATCGGCTGGATGGTTGCCTAATAGGCTGAATCATAAAAAATGTATTAGGGAGTTTTGTTCTATCTAGACAATTAGAGGTGAGAGTGATCGGCTGGCTGAACCATCTAATCGACTGGATGGTCCTCCTGATCGGCTGGATAGACCAAAAAACTTTTAGTGTTTGGTTTTTCTCAGTATTAAAGCTTTTTCTTTGACTTTAATGATTTGCACGAATTTCAAAGTCTTTAATTATATTAGTAAAACATGATTAACAACTCATAATGGTTTTTTGAATGATTTAAGATGGATTAGCAAAGAGAACCAACACGATCAGCACATGCAGACAAATTTTGAAAAAAATTGTTCTATCCAGTCGATCACAGGGCTTGCCTGATCGACTGGATGGTCTGCTTAATCGGCTGGATGGTCTGCCTAATCGGCTGGATGGCCTATGTGATCGATTGGATAGGCTAATTTTATTTGCTGAATCCATTTTCAAAATCTTTAAGATATGATTTGATTCCAAGGTTTTGTTCTTAACTTTTATGAGTATAATTAACATGTTTTAAGGTCCTTAATCATTTTTTTTAAATATTTGTTCAATTGACCTATGGTCAATCTAACGTATTTTGAGCTTTTTCACCAAATCAACCACTTGAGGATTTTTACAAAAAATCCTAGACAGGCCACATTTACTAACTAGACTAAGACCTTGATGGAGATGTTCTTTATGCTTCAATGGTCTTCAGTAGCAATGTGTAGCACCCCCAAACTTTTGAATATGTCTTCGAATGTGTGTCAAGGCACGATACGTTGTAACTCCAATTTCATGAAATGAGAAAATTGGAAACCTTTGGAAAATTTGCGAGAATGTCAGAAAATAACTAAATAAAATATTTATTGATATACCATAGCCTTAGAAGGGTCCTAGTCATGTTTAGAAGAGGTTAGAATGGAAGTGGGATAAGTCCAAGCAGTGGATTAAGTGGAAAATGGACTTACTGTCAAAATCGCAGGCAACCGATCGCTTGGTCCAATGTAGCGATCGATCGGTCCACAATTGATCAATCGGTATCTATCGATTGGTTAACTAATTTGTATGGGTAAAAATTCTAGAAAGGGTGTTTTTGACCGATCGCTCGATTAAGAACACCGGTTGCTTGGTAGGCGACCAATCGCTCGGTATTAACCACCGATCGATCGGTCTATCGTGTTTTGCAGAAATTTCATTAAGGGCTATTTCGTCATTTGGCCAGCACCCCTTAGCCTTATAAGGCTTGCTCAAGCTTTTGGGTCCTCATTCATCATACTTAGAGTATTTTGAGAGAGAGTGAGAGAGTAGAAAGGGCTTTGAACCCTAGGGCATCATCTGGAAGTTAATCAAGGGTTTTGAAGACCCACAATCATCCCTTTAGCTTGGATTTCTCCTATCCAACCTCAAGCTCGTGGGGGAGTCCATCTCGAAGCTAGGGCAGCGTTTCCCCAAGGTATTCCTCAAAGGGTTTCTTCCCCAATCAAGCATATTTCAAGCAAGGGTTCTCCCCTTCCAAATTGGAGCTTCAATCAAGGGTTTCCATCCAAGATCAAGCCTTGATTTCAAGGCTAGTACACCTTACTAACTCCCTTAGCAATAACCTAGGTTTTTCTATTGTGTATCAAGACTCTTGATCGTATGTTTTTCTTCCATTTGAAATATATCATCTTCCCTAAATATAAACAAGATAAAGTAAAGGGTATGGATGTGTGTATGGGATGGTGATTGAGGCGATTGGATGCCGTATGGATGTTGAGTGATGTGTGAAATGGAAAATGGTGAAAAGGGCATTCTATAAATAATGAACGTACCTCTATGTATTGATGAAAAATATACACTAAAAAGAGGAAATGAAACAACTGAGAAATGTTGCACACCGTGTGTTTGATAAATAAAATGACTAAACAAGGGATAAATTGATTTGATGAAGAAAATGGAATATAGGAATTGTGTAAATCTTCTTATGAATGATCAATTGCTCAAATGCACTATATATTGCATAAATTTTCATACAATTATGTTAGGAATCGAAATGCTATATTCATGTGATTCTCCCTTTCAAGCGTGTCATCATGGTTGGCACTATTGACAAGCACACAAGCACGCATGCATGCATAAACCGGGTTTTCCATGAGTATCTGTATATGCTAAATCAAACAGGAAAACAAGTATATGTCAAGGAGGTTGGTAGCCCAAGTGAAGGGTGCTAGCCTCTGGCTCACAAGAAAATGAAACCAGATAAGGAGGTTGGTAGCTCACAAGTAAGGGAAACAAGAAAATGAAATACCAAGGGGGTTGGTAGCCCAAGTGAAGGGTGCTAGTCTTTGGCTCACAAGAAAATGAAACATGACAATGAGGTTGGTAGCCCAGGAATGTACGGGTGCTAGCCTCTGGCTCACAAGTATACAAGTCAAAAACAAGACCAGACCA
This sequence comes from Tetracentron sinense, assembly GCA_015143295.1. Lineage (NCBI taxonomy): Eukaryota > Viridiplantae > Streptophyta > Magnoliopsida > Trochodendrales > Trochodendraceae > Tetracentron > Tetracentron sinense. The sequence goes on from CM026552.1 coordinate 56,524,269, forward strand.
AGCAAGACATGTGATCAAGACACGCATGCATGATTTTCACAAGCAAGATCGAAACATGAAACAGTTTTCCAAACATAAGATTTATCGGAGTTTTCGCATTCATGCTCGCATGTCAAGATATTTATATTGCTTCATTTTCAATGCTAATTGTCATATGTTGCTAGTGTTGCTTAAATTGATTATTGTGTATTGTGATTATTATCATTGTGCTTTGTTATTGCTATGGTTAGCTAGTAGCTTGTACTTGCTGAGTATTCCATGCTCAGCCATACTTTTATGTCGGCAGGTACCGTAGATGTTCTTGACCCTGAGCCTTGGGTCGAGGAAGAGTACGTAGAGGAGAGGGAGCCACCTATCCTAATGCAGTCTCAGGAGGATAGGGATTTGGACGTGTGGCCATACCTCGACTACTGTTGAGAGGAGAGTGTGAGAGAGTACCTTTTTGTATTTTGATAGGTGGGCATGTCCACCTTTACTTTGATTATGTTTTGTACATAAACTTAGAATACTAAGATGGTTTATGAAAAAAGAAAAAGTTGGTCTATACTTCCGCACTCACGTTAACTTCCGCACTCTGGTTTTTTTGATACTATACCATGTTTAGCCTTGTTCATTACACGATGGTTTGGCAGGTACGGATAGTCACCTCTAAAGTATCCCTTAACTCCTAGGGTGTATTTTGGGGTGCGACAGAAGTGGTATCAGAGCTTTAGGCATTTGAGTCCCTAGGGTCACTTAGTACTTGAAACCATAATTGAACAAGGCATTAGGTGTTATGAAAGAGTTGTATTCCAAGTAGACTAACAAGTTAGTCTTGGTCAAAACTGGTTGAACTTCAACCAAACTTAGAGTCTTACGCTAGGAACACGGATTGCATGTTATGATATTGTGTTGTATACCATGTGTGCATTATTCTGTGCTTAGTAAATATGCTTTGAATGAATGGTGAAATTCTTACTAAATGCGTATCCAAGTTAGACTCATGTTGTATTGTCGTTCTCAGGAGAAATCATGAGACGCAATACTCAAGGTCACGGTTACAACACAAGGGGCAATGGAAGTGATGCTCCATCGGGTGATGATCAACCCCGACTTTGCCCAAGCTTTCGCCTCAATAGCCGAGCCCTTGGCTATGTTAGTGGTAAGGCAACCGGCTACTCCTCCTAATGCCGCGCTTATACTTGCTCCTCCCAATCGAGCATAAGCCGGAATAGATGCATTTTAGAGGATGAGGCCTCCAACATTTTGTGGGAGTATTGACCCGCTTGTTGCCGAAGGATGGATTCGGCAATTAGAAAAGATATTCTCTGTATTGGCGCCTATGGAGGCAGAAAGGGTTACTTTGGCCGCCTTCATGCTTGAAGGTGAGGCCGATCATTGGTGGAAGTCCGCACTTAGGACCCTGGAGTTGTCCTGACAGGGTTAAGACTGGACTTGGGGAGAGTTCTTGGACGTCTTCAACAAGAAATACTTCCCAATAGGGATGAAAGAGAAGAAAGAGGTCGAATTCATTACCTTGGAGTAAGGTAATATGTCAGTAGTCGCCTATGAGGCTAAGTTCTCAGAGCTATCTCGATTTTCTCCACATATGATAGCTATCGAGGCTATGAAAGCCTGGAAATTTGAGAGGGGGTTGAAGGCCTACCTCAAGGACCGAGTTTCGATGTTCCGGCATGAGACATATGCCGAGGTATTAAACAAGGCACTACTAGCAGAGGCTAATTCTGAAGAGTTCTTCAAGAGAAGAGGGATGGAGAAAGGCCAGTCTAATGGCTCGGCAGAAAAGAGAGCTAGGACTATGTCATACTAGTCTACAGGGCCGGCTCAGTCACAGAGGATGTATTCGGCACCACAGGCTCCCCACCCTTTTAATCCACCGACTTTTCACCCGGCTCTCACTCAAGCTCCTAGCCCCACAGTGACTCAGACTATGGGTTATTCTCCTCCCACCTATTCACATGATGTCTGCACCCTTTGTGGAAGGAGGCATCCAGTAGGGGAATACTGAAAGGCTACCGGAGGTTGTTTTCATTGTGGCGACCAAGGCCACATGATTCGGGATTGCCCCCGACATCATCTACCAGCTCATTCTCAGGGGAGTAGGCCTCCTGTTAGGCAGATATCTCAGTAGGCCTCTTCCCAGGCTTCGAGGGCCTCACCGTCTACACGGCCTCCTCGCCCAGCCACCCAAGGCTGAGTTTTCGCCCTATCAGAGAGAGACGCACGTGCATCTGACGATGTCGTGCAAGGTACATGAGAATGTTAAAGTTTTACGTTGAAAATGCTTTCTATGATGTGTTGTGATTATACTAGGGGTTACCCATGTATGATACATGTATGCTTGAAATCTATTGACGTCAACTATTTAATCACATAGGCGCTTTATTAGTGAATGAGTGTCTCATCGGAGTGCTGATCGACACAGGATCCACTCACTCATTTGTCTCACCCAATTTTGCAAAGGGCTTTTTGACTGAGGCTGCTCAGTTAGAACAGGAGTTGACCATCACAACTCCACTTGGCAAGTCAATCGATATGCACAAAATATTTAGAGATTGTGTGGTTCAAGTGGGGGAGAATGAACTGTTAGCCGACCTCATCATCCTAGATTTTCAAGACTTGGATTTTGACGTCATCCTAGGGAGGGATTGGTTGTCAAACCACCACGGCCATGTTGCATGCTTTGAAAAGATGGTGAACTTCAAGCTTGAAGGGGTTAAGCCATTTCACTTTTGAGGATTGAGAGAAAGGGATATTGCTCGCCGGCAGCCTTGAGCTTAGCAAACCCAAAAACACAAAACTCCTCAGCCATTCCGGTCGTGAGTGAGTTCTTGGATGTGTTTCCAGAGGAACTTCCCGGGTTACCTCCTGATAGAGAGATCAAGTTCGCTATAGAGCTTGCTCTGGGCACCGCTCCGATTTCAAGGGCACCGTATAGAATGGCCCCGATAGAGCTTGAGGAACTGAAAAAGCAAATTGAAGAGTTACAAGAACTTGGTTTCATCCAACCAAGTGTCTCCCATGGGGAGCTCCGGTCCTCTTTGTAAAGAAGAAAGACGGGTCGATGAGAATGTGCATCGATTACCGGCAGTTGAACAAGGTCACTATTAAGAATCGTTATCCCTTACCACGAATAGACGACCTATTTAACCAACTGAAGGGAGCAAGATTCTTCTCCAAGATTGATCTTAGATCGGGATATCATCAGTTAAAGATCAAGGCAGAAGATGTTCCGAAGACGGCTTTCAGGACTCGGTATAGGCATTACGAGTTCCTTGTCATGCCTTTTGGGCTGACGAATACACTAGCGGTATTCATGGATCTGATGAACTAGGTGTTCTGATCGTACATCGATGTGTGATTGTGTTCATTGATGACATTTTAGTGTATTCCCAGACACGGGAAGATCACGCACGAGATCTCCACCTTGCTCTGGAGATGTTAAGAGAGCATAGGCTATATGCCAAATTGAGTAAGTGCGAATTCTAGTTAGAGAATGTAGCATTTCTCAAACATGTAGTGTCAACTGAGGGCATTTCTGTTGACCCGCCGAAGATAGAGGCAGTTATGAGCTGCGAGAGACCCAAGAGTGTCACCGAAACTTGGAGTTTCCTTGGATTAGCGGGCTACTACCAGAGATTTGTGAAAGGATTCTCCAGTTTGGCTGCACCTCTCACTTACTTGACGAGGAAAAATACCAAGTTCAGTTGGAGTGACAAATGCAAAGTGAGCTTCCAGGAGTTGAAGAAACGCCTTACCACGGCTCTTGTACTCATAATGCCTTTCGGGAGCAGAGGTTTTGTCGTGTATTGATGCCTCCCACGTGAGGTTGGGATGTGTGCTCATGTAGCATGGAAATGTAGCACCCTGGACGTTTCTATACTTAATGAATACCGTTTTCGTAGCTAATTGGCCTTCCTCATAGTCTAATTAATAAATAAGAGAGAAATCAGAAATTCTGAAATGTCAGAAATGTTCATTTTCGAAAGACGAACCCAACGCAAGTTGAATCGTCGAAATCCGGCGAGCGAGTCAAGAGATATGGTCAAAACAGTCCAGACCTACAGAGCACCGATCGCTCGGTCCAGTCAGCGATCGATCGGTCCAAAACCGATCGATCGGTATCTATCGCACGGTCAAAGATTTTGTATGGGGAAATTTTCCAGAGAGTAGTTTTTTGACCGGTCGCTCGGCCAGAGTACCGATCGCTCGGTAGGCAACCGATTGATCGGTCATAACCACCGATCACTTGGTCCCCGTGTTTTACAGAAAATTTTTTAAGGGCATTTTCGTCTTTTGGGCGTTAAACCCTTTCTTCTTAAGGCTTGCCCGAGCCTTTAGGGCTTCATTCACATACTTAGAGGACTTTGAGAGTTAGGGAGAAAGGAGAAGGAGACTCTAACCTAGGGTTTCGTTTTTGAGGAGGAATCAAAGGGGGTTTAAGAACCCTAGATCCCCCAGCTCGTTTGGCTTCGATTTTAAGGCTCAAGCTCTTGTGGGACTCCTCCAAGCTAGGGCAGCACCCACACACGTTTTTTTGAAAGGGGTTCCTTCCCCAACTCAAGTCTTCCTCAAGCAAGGGTTGTTCCCTACCCTTTTTGGAGCTTCAATCAAGGTTCCTACCAATATCAAGCCTTGATCTAAGGTTAGTACACCCTACTAACTTACCCTAGCAATAAATCTAAGTTTTCTTTATGAAATGTGATTTATGCAATTATGTTTGCTTTCTTGTGAAATGTATCATCCCTAATAAATATAAACAAGATAAAGAAATGGTATGGATGTTTGGATGGATGTTGGATGTGGCGATTGGATACCGAATGGGTGATGTATGGTATGTGTGGGTCGTGGATTAGAAAATGGAGGATGGGCATTACACAAATAATAAACTTATCTTGTGTGATTGAATGTAAAATATGCACTAAAAAGGAGAAAACGAACAATGAGGAAACTTGCATGCTAAGTGTTTGACAAAATACCTCAACTATGAAATAATGAGTAAATGAAGAAATGGAAAAGGGCCTTATGCATGTATTCTCATGAATGATGAATGGATTTAAATACCATGTTGATTACTCAAATTCTCATATGCATATATTGTGAATTGAATGGTGATGTCATACCTCTCTTATTATCCTTATTTCATGATTGTCACAATTGACACGTACACGAGCACGCATGATAGCATGAACCGAGATTTCAAGATGCATATGCATATAATAACCAACAAGAAAATATTGCATGTCAAGGAGGTTGGTAGCCCAGGGACATTCGGGTACTAGCCTCTGGCTCACAAGAAAACTAAACAAGTAATAAAAATCACCTATTGTCAAGGAGGTTGGTAGCCCAAGGACATTCGGGTACTAGCCTTTGGCTCACAAGAAAACCATACATATCAAGGAGGTTGGCAGCCCAGGGAGATTCGGGTGCTAGCCTCTGGATCACAAGTTACAAGATGATGACAAGACATTCATGCATGCACGCATACATGATTTGTACAATGCATACCGAGACATGGAAACGGGTTTTCAAGCATGAGTTTTGTCGGCGTTTTTGCATTCATGCTCATCAAGATGATAATATTTCTCCATGATTAATATCGTTTAATTCTATGATTTTGCTATTGCCTGGAATTGATGATTGGTATTGTACTACTCTTTGCATGTTTATTATTGTTAAGGATAGCTAGTAGCTTGTATTCGCTGAGTATTCCATGCTCAGCCGTACTTCCATGTCGGCAGGTACTGAGGGAGCCCTCGACCCAGAGCCTTGGGTCGAGGAAGAGTATATCGAGGAGAGAGAGCCGTCTATCCCACTGCAGTCTCAGGCAGACCGAGACCTTGATGTGTGGCCATACCTCGACTACTGTTGAGGGGAGAGTACGAGAGGGTCTTTTATGTATTTTGACATTTTGATAGGTGGGTTTGTCCACCTTAGACTTAGACATGTTTTGTATATATGTTAACTTGGAATACTATTTTGGAAATCTTAGAAGAAAAGAAAAAGTTAGTTTATGCTTCCGCATTTATGTTTAGCTTCGGCGCTCTGATTATCATTGTTTAGTACGTTAATTATCTTGTTCATGACAGGATGGTTTGGCAGGTATGTATAGTCCCGCCTAAAGTATCCCTAAACTCCTAGGGGGTATTTTGGGGCGTTACAGAAGTGGTATCAGAGCTCTAGGCATTAGAGTCCCTAGGGTCGCGTAGTACTAGAGACCATGATTGAACAAGGCATTAGTTGTATTCCAAGTATAGACTAACAAGTTAGTCCTAGTCAAAATAGGTTGAATCTCAACCAAACTTAGAGGCCTACGCTAGGAACACGGATTGTATGGATGATGTTGTGTTGTATACCATATGTGCATTAATTGTGTTGTGCTTATTAAATATGCTTGATGAATATGTATCCAAGTTAGACTCATGTTGTATTGTCGTTCTCAGGAGAAATCGTGAGACGCAATACCCGGGGTCGCGGGTACAACACAAGGGGCAATGGAGGTGATGCTCCATCGGGTGATGATCAACCCGATTTTGTCCAAGCTTTTGCCTCAATAGCCGAGACCTTGGCTATGCTAGCGGCGAGGCAACCGGCCACTCCGCCTAATACCGCGCTTATACCGGCTCCTCCTAATCGAGCACAAGCCGAAATAGAGGCTTTTCGGAGGATGAGGCCTCCAACCTTTTGTGGGAGTATTGACCTGCTTGTGGCCGAAGGATGGATTCGGCAATTAGAAAAGATCTTCTCCGTGTTGGCGCCTACTGAGGCAGAGAAGGTTACTTGGGCCGCCTTTATGCTTGAAGGTGAGGCCGACCATTGGTGGAAATCCGTACTTCGGACCCGAGAGTTGACCCACCAAGGTCAAGACTGGACTTGGGAGGAATTCTTGGACGTTTTCAACAAGAAGTACTTCCCAATAGGGATGAAAGAAAAGATGAAAGTTTAGTTCATTACCTTGGAGCAAGGTAATATGTCGGTTGCGGCTTATGAAGCCAAGTTTTCGGAGCTATCCAGATTTGCTCCACATATGATAGCAACCGAGGCTATGAAAGCCCCGAAATTTGAGAGGGGGTTGAAGGCATACCTCAAGGACCAAGTCTCAATGTTCAGACATGAGACATATTCAGAAGTAGTGGACAAGGCACTTTTGGCCGAGTCTAACTCCGAGGAGTTCTTCAAGAGAAGAGGAATGGAGAAAGGACAGTCGAGTAGTTCAGGGGAGAAAAGAGCAAGGCTAGCTTGTATCAGTCCGCAGGGCCGGCTCAGTCACAGATAATATATTCGGCACCACTCCTCGCCCTTTTGCTCCACCAGCTTTTCACCCGGTTTTTACTCAGGCTCCTCGCCCCGTAGTGACTCAGGCTACGGGTATGCTCCTCCCACCTATACGCATGATATCTGCACCCTTTGTGGAAGGAGGCATCCAGTGGGAGAATGTCGGAGGGTTACAGGAAGTTGCTTCCATTGTGGTGACCAAGGCCACATGAATAGAGATTGTCCCCGACGTCATTTGCCAGCTCAGTCTTCAGGGAGCAGGCCCCTGATTAGGCAGACATCCCAGCCTAGCTCTTCCCAGGCTTCGAGGGCCTCACAGTCTACATGGCCTCCTAGCCCAGCCACAAAGGGCCGAGTCTTCGCCCTGTCAGAGAGAGACGCACGTGCATCCGATGATATCGTGCAAGGTACGCGAGAATTTTGAGTTTAAGTAGTATAAAATTTCTATGGTTTGTTATGTGGTTATTTATACTAAGGGTTACCTATGTATGATGCTTGTTATTGTTTGAAATCTACTGATATTAGTTACTTAATCGCCCAGGCGCTTTATTAGTGAACGAGTGTCTCGCTCGAGTGTTGATAGACACAGGATCTACTCACTCTTTTGTCTCACCAAGTTTTGCAAAGGGCTTTTTGACTGAGGCTACTCCGTTGGAGCGGGAGTTGACCATTGCAACTCCACTCGGCAAGTCAGTTGATACGGACAAGATATTCAGGGATAGTGTGGTTCAAGTGGGGGAGAAGGAACTGTTAGCCGATCTCATCATCCTAGACTTCCGAGACTTGGATTTCGATGTTATCCTAGGGATGGATTGGTTGGCAAACCATCACGGGCATGTTGCGTGTTTTGAAAAGATGGTGAACTTCAAGCCGGAAGGGGTTAAGCCTTTTCATTTCCAAGGATTGAGAGAAAGGGATATTGCTCGCCTTGCAGCTTTGAGCTTAGCGAACCCCGAAGTACAAAATTCCTCGGCTATTCCAGTTGTGAGTGAGTTCTTAGATGTGTTCCCGGAAAACTTCCCGGATTACCTCCTGATAGAGAGATCGAGTTCGCTATAGAGCTTGCTCCGGGTATGTAGAGCCCCGGACCTTTTCACATTTAATGCATGACACTTTTGTTGCCATTTTTCCTTTAAAGAGGTATAATTAATAAATAAGAAAGAAATTAGAAATTTTGAAACATCAGAAATGTTCCTTTTCGAAGTACGAACCCAACGCAAGTTGAATCGTCAAAATCCGACGAGCAAGTCAAAAGATATGGCCAAAACAGTCTGGACCTGCAGACAACCGATCGCTCGGTCCATGGAGCGATCGCTCGGTCCAAAACCGATCGCTCGGAGGCTATCGACTGGTCAAGATTTTTTTATGGGGAAATTTTCCAGAGAGTGAAATTTTAACCGATCGCTCGGTTATGAAACCGATCGATCGGTCATTAACACCGATCGCTCGGTACTCGCGTTTTTGCAGAAAGTTTAGTAAGGGTGTTTTCATCTTTTGGGCGTTTCACTCATACCTTAAAGGCTTTGCCCGATCATTTGAGGGTTCATACACAACCCTTAGAGTGTTTGAGAGATAGAGAGAAAGGAGAAGGGTTTCCAAAACCTAGGTTTTCATTTGGGAGAAATCAAAGGGGTTAAGACCCTAGATCAACCCCAAGCCCGTTTTCTTCAAGATCAAGGCTCAAGCATTCGAGAAGCTCGTGATCCAAGCTAGGGCAGCAGCTACACGGTCGTTTTTGGAAGGGGTTTCTTCCTCATTGTTCAAAGTCGGTACTTCTTGCTACCCTCCTAGTTATAGTTCCTCTTCTCCCTTTATTTCTTTTGATTTTCTTTCATTTACACATGTGCTATGAGATGGATGGTTGTGAATGGTGAATGGTGAATGGTGAATGGAGGTGGATATTGGCGAATGGATGCCGTGTGGATGATGTGATGAATGAATGGGAAAGGGCATTGTACTAATAATGAACATACGAGTGTGATGTGAGCATAACCCACCTAGAAAAGCATGATTTAGGTTTAAATGAATAATGAACACACTATGTTTGATGAAATGCCAAGGTGAATAAAGTGAGTTGTAAATTAGGAAATGCATGCCTAATAAATTATGGATATTGCTAGGGCCTATGATAGTGTGTTTTCTTGCTTTCCCTAAATGATATGAATATTACAGTGCTCAATCATTGATGTTATATGTGTTGTGAAATTACCCAAATGTCATATTTAAATTTAAATGCAAGTATGTACACGGTTCCCACGAGCACGACATGCATGACATGATTTATCGAGGTTTTCAAGAACATGGTTAGAGGTGGGACATATCCTACGATATGTTTTGCCTCGCTCTTGACAAGGACAAGTCAATCATGCATTATCATAAGAAGGGTTTCCCTTCCCTCGCAAGTACATACATATCATAAGAAGGGTTTCCCTTCCCTCGCAAGTACATCTCACAAGGACATCTCACAAGTGAAAGGACATGACATGAGCATTTAGAAAGAAGGGTCTCCCTTCCCTCACAAGTAGTTTACTCTTCCAAGCATGATACAAGCATGACATGACACGGCATGACAAGCATGAGCATTTTAGGAAGAAGGGTCTCCCTTCCCTCACAAGTAGATTACTTTTCCGAACAAGCAAGCATGATGCATGACATGACAAGCATGGGCATTTAGGAAGAAGGGTCTCCCTTCCCTCACAAGTAGTTTACTTTCCAAGCAAGCATGACATGACATGATACGCATGATATGACAAGATAAGACAACATGACAAGTTTCAAGCACGGAAAAGGTATTTCCAATCAAGTCAAGTGCACAAGGTTTTCAAGGGCTTTATCGGCTTTCTACGAAATACAAGCATGATTATAAATTGCTTTTACTTCCTTGTATGATATGAATTGTTTCCTTCTAACATATATGAATTTTTCCTACTTTATGTATGCTATCTGTATGCTATGACTGTTGGTTAGTGCTTAGTACCCGCTGAGTATTCCATGCTCAACCGTACTTCTTATGTCGGCAGGTGATGGCGGAGCAGCTGCTCCATTTGATATCTGTGCTCCGAGCCCTTGGGTGGAGGAGGAGTACGTCGAGGAGCCTTTGGAGGAACCTCCCGTAGAGGGTTATCAGTAGGTGGTGTTAGATTTTGAGTGGATTAGCTGTGGGTGAGACGAGAGATATACATTCATGTATTTTGGCGGGTCTGTCCGCACTTTCTTTTGGTTACTTTTTGTATAAACTTGAATTTCCATGTGTATATACTTAGAGGTTGTTAGACTTCCGCTGTGTTTTATAGTTATGTTTCCGCTATGATGTCCTCTATTGTATATGCTCTGTGGGTTTTGCAGGTTGGTTGTCAAGCAAGTCATGATTAGTCGTCCAAAGTTCACTCTAACTCTTAGGGTGGGTTTTGGGTCGCGACAGAAGTGGTATCAGAGCTTAGGCTTTAGGTCTCTAGGGTCACTTAGAATCTTATACCACGGCTTGCCAAGAGCATATGTTAGGAAACAAGTTAGGAAGGAAGTAAGTCGGAAGAGAGTCTTGATCCAAGTGTAAGACTAAACTTTAGTCTTAGTCTAAAATGGTTGCTTTAACCAAGTACGGTCCTAGGTACGCTAGAACGCTAAAGTATAAGTATAATGTGATGAATACTCTGATGACTTGATGTGATGTATATTAGTAGTATACAACTAATACAAATTGAATTATTGTGAAACGACATTGAAATAAACTGTGGTTTCAAGTGAGACTCATGTGGTGCTATTGTTCTCAGGACTTTAGTCATGAGGCGGGGCACACGGGGTCGTGGACCACATACCAGAGCTTCCTCTTCTTCACGGGATGAGGATGAGCAGCCGGACCTCTCTCAGGTCTTAGGCTCTATTGCTGAGACACTCGCCATACTGGCGGCTCGGCAGGCTATACCATCATCGGCGGCACCTACTCCACCGCCCGCAGCTCCAGTACATCGTACCGCAGGAGTTGAGGCATTCAGGAGATTGAGGCCTCCATCCTTCCATGAGAGTGTGGACCCTCTTACTGCGGAGGACTGGATCCTCCAGGTTGAGAAGATATTTGCGGTGCTCACTCCTACAGAGGAAGAGAAAGTGGCATGGGCAGTTTTTATGCTAGAGGGCGAAGCCCACCATTGGTGGTTGTCCGTATTGAGGACGCGAGATTTGACCATACAGGGTCAACCTTGGACTTGGGAAGAGTTCAAAGATACTTTTTATAAGAAGTATTTTCCTATCGGTGCACGGGAAAAGAAAGAGAGAGAATTCATCAACCTTGAGCAAGGTTCGATGTCTGTGGCCGCTTATGAGGCCAAGTTCTCGGAGCTATCACGCTTCGCGACACATATGATTGCCACCGAGGCAATGAAGGCGAGAAGATTTGAGCAAGGGCTCAAGGATGTTATTATGGAGAAGGTTTCCATTTTCAGGCATGCTACCTACCCTGAAGTGGTAGACAAGGCCTTATTGGTCGAGGCCAATTCTGAAGCGGTGTCTAAGAAGAGAGAGTTGGCAAGAGGCCAAGCCAGTAGTTCAGTACCTCCAGAGAGGCGGGCTCGTACCGGCCCTTATCAGTATACATAGCCAGCACCACAGATGAGGCCGACTTATGTGCCCTCAGCCCCACGGCAGTACGTGCCATAGGCACCTCGACCTCAGGCTCTTCCGGCCCCTCGGCCAGTTACACCTCAGGCAGCGAGGTATACACCACCTTCGGCCCCTCCGGCCTACTCATATGAGGTCTGCACTTCATGCGGCAAAAGGCATCCGGCAGGAGATTGCCAAAGAGCATATGGTGGATGTTATCATTGCGGTCGCCAGGGCCACATGATCAGGGATTGCCCTACCCGGCATTTACCAGGCCATTCTCAGGGGATTAGGCCACCAGCACGCCCAGTAGGATCATATCAGGCATCATCTCAGACTACCCGGTCTACACCTTAGTCTCGCCAGGCAAACCAGGGGCGAGTTTTTGCCTTGACAGAGGGTGATGCACTTGCATCTGACGATGTAGTGCAAGGTACGCAGTTGTAGCTTATTTAATTATCCGTAAATTAAACTGTTAAGTATTCATTGATTTTGTACATACTTGGCATGTTATATATGTATATATACCTACATGTATACACTGTTGAAGCATGGATTAACTCCGCTAGTTAAAATTTCAGGAACCCTACTAGTCAATGAGTATTTGGCTCGAGTGTTGATTGATACCGGGTCTACTCATTCATTTGTCTCGCCGAGTTTTTCAGAAGGCTTTTCTGTAGAGCCAAGTCAGCTAGAACCGGAGTTAGCCATTTCGACTCCCCTCGGCAAAACAGTATTGGCAGATAAAGTGTATAGAAATAGTGTGGTCCAAGTTGGAAGCCACGAGTTGGCGGTTGATCTCATCGTCCTTGGATTCCAAGACTTTGATGTTATATTGGGAATGGATTGGTTAGCAGCGCATCATGGGCATGTAACTTGCTTTGAGAAGATGGTACTCTTCAAGCCGGTAGAAGGAAAACCATTTCACTTTCGGGGGTTGAAAGGTAGAGATATCGCTCGTTTTGCGGCGTTGAGCTTAGCTAACCCCGAGGCAAAGGACTCATCGACTATTCCGGTTGTGAGTGAATTCCTGGATGTATTTCCAGAGGAGTTGCCAGGATTGCCTCCAGACAGGGAGATTGAGCTTGCACCAGGCACAACTCCTATATTCAGGGCTCCGTATAGAATGGTTCCGATTGAACTCAAGGAGTTAAAGACTCAGTTGGAGGAATTACAAGGCCTTGGTTTCATTCGACCAAGTGTCTCACCGTGGGGTGCCCCGGTGTTGTTTCTTAAGAAGAAAGATGGTTCGATGCGGATGTGCGTCGATTACCGGCAATTGAACAAGGTCACTATAAAGAATAGGTATCCATTGCCTAGAATTGATGATTTGTTCGATCAGTTGAAGGGAGCGAGATTTTTCTCAAAGATAGATCTTCGATCGGGTTATCACCAGTTGAAGATTAAGGTGGAAGATGTTCCCAAAACTGCTTTCAGGACTCGATATGGGCACTATGAGTTCTTGGTGATGCCTTTTGGTCTCACGAACGCGCCGACAGCCTTTATGGATTTGATGAACCGGGTGTTCCGACCATACTTAGATCGGTGCGTGATTGTATTTGTTGATGACATTTTGGTCTATTCCCAGACACGGGAAGATCACGTGCGCGACCTTCGCCTTGCATTGGAAATGTTAAGAGAGCACAAGCTATATGCCAAAATTAGCAAGTGTGAGTTTTGGTTGGAAAAGGTAGCATTCCTAGGCCACGTTGTTTCTGCAGAAGGTATCTCGGTAGATCCGAAGAAGATCGAAGCAGTTATGAGTTGGGCGAGGCCCAAGAGTGTTACCGAGATACGCAGCTTTCTTGGGTTGGCAGGCTACTACAGGAGATTTGTAGAGGGTTTCTCTAGCCTTGCAGCACCGCTCACATACCTGACAAGGAAGAACGCCAAGTTTGTATGGAGTGATAAGTGCGAGATCAGTTTCACGGAACTGAAGAAAAGGCTTACTATAGCTCCTGTCCTTACAGTGCCATCCGGACCTCTTGGGTATGAGGTGTACAGTGATGCCTCACACGTTAGACTTGGATGTGTGCTTATGCAACACAAGAAGGTCATTGCCTATGCATCGAGGCAATTGAAGGAGCATGAGAAGAATTACCCCACGCACGACTTAGAGCTTGCCGCAGTCGTGTTTGCGCTCAAGATCTGGCGACATTACTTATACGGGGTGGAATTCTATGTGTATACGGTCCACAAGAGCCTCAAGTACCTCTTTTCCCAAAAGGAATTGAATCTAAGGCAACGGCGTTGGATGGAATTTCTAAAGGACTATGATTGTACCATTCAATACCACCCGGGTAAAGCAAATGTAGTGGCTGATGCTTTGAGTAGAAGACCTCAGGGGTTGTTAGCACACATGTTGGTTCAAGAATGGAAACTACTAGAAGATTTGGCAAATCTGGACATCAGTGTGAATAACTCTGTCCGTGGTCCTACCTTGGCAAATGTTACGGTTCGGCCGTACATTATAGATTTGATCCAAGAATATCAAGCCATGGATGCAGAATTGGTGGCTTTCCGGGATAAGGAAGTTGCCAAGGGCAGTGAAGACTTTTCTCTCACTAGTCGGGGTGCTATCACATTCAAGGGAAGGCTGTGCGTCCCAGCCAATACAGATCTTCGAAGAGAGATTTTGGATGAAGCACACCGTTCGAAGTACACAGTGCATCCAGGGGGTACAAAGATGTACCGGAACCTCAAGAGTCACTTTTGGTGGCGGAATATGAAGAGGGAGGTTGCGGAATATATAGCACGGTGCTTGGTATGTCAACAGGTGAAAGCAGAACACATGCGGCCCGCAGGTCTATTACAGTCCCTTCCGATTCCCGAGTGGAAATGGGAGAACATATCAATGGATTTCATAGTTGGCTTGCCAAAGACGGCAAGGGGCTCAGATGCGATATGGGTAGTAGTGGATCATTTAACGAAGTCCGCTCACTTCTTGCCTTACCGAACTACTTTCAACTCTAGTCAGTTAGCCGCTTTGTACATCAAGGAAGTGGTGAGGTTGCACGGAGTGCCCGTTAGTATTGTGTCAGATCGGGATCCAAGATTCACATCACGATTCTGGAAAAGCTTCCAGGAGGCTATGGGTTCCCGACTTGATTTCAGCACCGCTTTTCATCCACAGACGGATGGACAAACTGACAGAGTGAACCAAGTCATTGAAGACATGCTTCGTGTCACGACCCAAAATACCCCCTAGGAGTTTAGGATACTTTGACTCGTGACCGCCGTATCATACCTCCAGTATGATACATAAGGCACACGTGGAAACCTGTCAGAGTACCTGAAATATACATAGCGGAAATGAAATACAATGCACAGCGGAAAATAAAATACTAAACATAGCGGAAGCAAAATGAATACTCCTATAACTTGGCTCAAGTAAGAACCAACAAGTATAGATGTGTGAGAAACCCAAAAGTGGAGTGGACAAACCCCAAACTCACATAACAAAATGACATAAGTTCTAAGTCGGTCGATCAACAGAAATCGAAGTCACAACTCCTATCTAAAGCACCATCGTCATGATAGTGATCCATGGAAGGCTCCGAGTCACGGTACTCTTCCTCGACCCATGGTTCTTCGCCACATAAATCGAATGGAACCCGAGCACCTGCCGATCATAACAATATCGACTGAGCATGGAATACTCAGTGTATACAAACTAATAACAATAAAGCGGTTAGGCATGGAGCATACAAGACGTGAAGAATGAAATCCGTAAAAATCTTTAAAGCATGGAAACCGTGAAAACATATGTGAGATAATATTCGAAACCAAAACTGTAACCGTGTGAGTCAATCGATAATCATAGCCTTATGAGTTCTTGTGAGTTCATGGAGTTACTTAGAGTCATTATGATCCGTAGAGACATAGAGCATAGAGCAATAACCTTAGAGCATTTCCATAGAGCATAACCTTAGAGATCTTAGAACATTTCATTGTGATCCGTGGAGCTTGTGAGACGATCTTAGAGCATTATCATAGAGTTTCCTTGTGAGCATGGTATGATCCTTAGAGCTTGTGAAACGATCTTAGAGAAATCATAGAGTTACTTAGAATCATTCATTATTCGTCTTCTCGTGAAAAACCTTTGTTTGCACTTTAAGAAATCCATGGAAACCATCGGTTCATGCGAGACATGCGAGCATATGCACTTAATAAGAGAAATCATCATATTTAAGCATAGAATCCCTTAGAGGTATTTTATCAAACACTTAGAGTGCACCATAATAGTAACCTTCATCCAAGTATACAATCACACCTTTTCATACATAAAATCAATACATATAGATAGGGCATCGATAAGAAGAATCATAATTAGTAACTAGTAGGATTGCAAGATTGTAGTAGAGTGTATCTACCTTGGTGAAATCAAAGACTTTGATTCCCAAAGGCTTGAACAAGCAATAACCTTGTGTTCTTGGTTGAGAATCACCAAGGGAAGTGGAAGAACCTTGATCTTCCACAAGCTTGATCACAAGTAGTTCCTCTCCTTCTTCTCTCTCTCAAAATCTCCTAAGATAGGGCACAGAGGGTTTCTGAAACCCTAAGGCACGAACTCAGCCTATTTATAGGCAAAGGGTGATGGTTAAAGTCTTAAACACCCTTAATGAAGAAAATCTGCGTATAACCGATCGATCGGTGGTATGGACCGAGCGATCGGTGGCTTACCGGTCGATCGGTGTTATGACCAAGAGATCGGTCAAAAACACCCTCTCTGGAATTTTTCCCCATACAAAAAAGTTAACCGTGCGACAGCTATCGAGCGATCGGTAGTGGAGCGATCGATCGCTGGTAATGACCGAGCGATCGGTTGACCCCTGTTTTGCTGAAAACCTTGTTTACACCACTCGGATCTTCCCCAACGCACTTCCAACACTCTTTTATGCCTTCAACACATTCCCTAAGGACATATAGACCCATTGGAACATATACGCCATAATTCTAAACACATATATTAACATAAAATTCATAAGTGTACAAAACCACACTTGGGCACTATTCACACACTATTCATTCTTAGTGAAATGAAATTTCGGGGCTCTACACTTCGGGCTTGTATGTTGGATTTCAGAGGCAGTTGGGAAGAGCACTTGCCTTTGGTTGAATTCGCCTACAATAACAGCTATCAGGCAAGTATCCAAATGGCACCATTTGAGGCCTTGTATGGGCGAAGTTGTAGGTCTCCTCTCTATTGTGATGAGGTAGGAGAAAGGAAATTACTTGGTCCAGAACTGATTGAACAAACTGCAAACACAGTTAAGATCATTCGGGATCGATTAAAAGCCGCTCAAGATCGCCAGAAAAGTTATGCGGACACGCGCCGTAGGGACTTGGAATTTCAAGTAGGGGATCAAGTTTTTGTGAAAGTATCTCCTAGCAAAGGGATCATAAGATTTGGAAGGCGAGGCAAGCTCAGTCCTCGGTATGTTGGGCCTTTTGAGATTATCACACGAGTTAGTGAGGTTGCTTATAGGGTAGCTATCCCACCTCACATGGCCGCAGTTCACAACGTTTTCCATGTGTCTATGCTTCGGAAGTACATTGCGGACCCTTCGCATGTACTAGAATTGGAACCGTTGGAAATTCGAGAAGATCTCACCTTGATTGAAAAGCCAGTTCAGATTTTGGATCGAAGAGATCAAGTGCTTCGCAACAAGACAATCCCTTCGGTTCTTGTGCAATGGCAACACTATGCTCGGGAAGAAGCTACATGGGAGCGTGAAGCCGAAGTCAAAGCGAAGTACCCAGAATTAATTGAATGAGTTTTTGTATAAGTTTGTATACGACTTGTAATTTTCTTCTTGGTTTGTAATGCAAGTAGCGTCTAAATTTCGAGGATGAAATTTTTGTAAGGGGGGGAGGATGTAGAGCCCCGGACCTTTTCACATTTAATGCATGACACTTTCGTTGCCATTTTGCCTTTAAAGAAGTATAATTAATAAATAAGGAAGAAATTGGAAATTCTGAAATGTCAGAAATGTTCCTTTTCGAAGTACGAACCCAACGCAAGTTGAATCGTCAAAATCCGACGAGCGAGTCAAAAGATATGGCCAAAACAGTCTGGACCTGCAGGCAACCGATCGCTCGGTCCATGGAGCGATCGCTCGGTCCAAAACCGATCGCTCGGAGGCTATCGACTGGTCAAGAATTTTGTATGGGGAAATTTTCCAGAGAGTGAAATTTTAACCGATCGGTCGGTTATGAAACCGATCGATCGGTAAGCAACCGATCGATCGGTCATTAACACCGATCGCTCGGTACTCGCGGTTTTGCAGAAAGTTTAGTAAGGGTGTTTTCTTCTTTTGGGCATTTCACTCATACCTTAAAGGCTTTGCCCGATCATTTGAGGGTTCATACACAACCCTTAGAATCTTTGAGAGATAGAGAGAAAGGAGAAGGGTTTCCAAAACCTAGGTTTTCATTTGGGAGAAATCAAAGGGGTTAAGATCCTAGATCAACCCCAAGCCCGTTTTCTTCAAGATCAAGGCTCAAGCATTCGAGGAGCTCGTGATCCAAGCTAGGGCAGCAGCTACACGGTCGTTTTTGGAAGGGGTTTCTTCCTCATTGTTCAAAGTCGGTACTTCTTGCTACCCTCCTAGTTATAGTTCCTCTTCTCCCTTTATTTCTTTTGATTTTCTTTCATTTACACATGTGCTATGAGATGGATGGTTGTGAATGGTGAATGGTGAATGGTGAATGGAGGTGGATATTGGCAAATGGATGCCGTGTGGATGATGTGATGAATGAATGGGAAAGGGCATTGTACTAATAATGAACATACGAGTGTGATGTGAGCATAACCCACCTAGAAAAGCATGATTTAGGTTTAAATGAATAATGAATAATGAACACACTATGTTTGATGAAATGCCAAGGTGAATAAAGTGAGTTGTAAATTAGGAAATGCATGCCTAATAAATTATGGATATTGCTAGGGCCTATGATAGTGTGTTTTCTTGCTTTCCCTAAATGATATGAAAATTGCAGTGCTCAATCATTGATGTTATATGTGTTGTGAAATTACCCAAATGTCATATTTAAATTTAAATGCAAGTATGTACACGGTTCCCACGAGCACGACATGCATGACATGATTTATCGAGGTTTTCAAGAACATGGTTAGAGGTGGGACATATCCTACGATATGTTTTGCCTCGCTCTTGACAAGGACAAGTCAATCATGCATTATCATAAGAAGGGTTTCCCTTCCCTCGCAAGTACATCTCACAAGGACATCTCACAAGTGAAAGGACATGACATGAGCATTTAGAAAGAAGGGTCTCCCTTCCCTCACAAGTAGTTTACTCTTCCAAGCATGATACAAGCATGACATGACACGGCATGACAAGCATGAGCATTTTAGGAAGAAGGGTCTCCCTTCCCTCACAAGTAGATTACTTTTCCGAACAAGCAAGCATGATGCATGACATGACAAGCATGGGCATTTAGGAAGAAGGGTCTCCCTTCCCTCACAAGTAGTTTACTTTCCAAGCAAGCATGACATGACATGATACGCATGATATGACAAGATAAGACAACATGACAAGTTTCAAGCACGGAAATGGTATTTCCAATCAAGTCAAGTGCACAAGGTTTTCAAGGGCTTTATCGGCTTTCTACGAAATACAAGCATGATTATAAATTACTTTTACTTCCTTGTATGATATGAATTGTTTCCTTCTAACATATATGAATTGTTCCTGCTTTATGTATGCTATCTGTATGCTATGACTGTTGGTTAGTGCTTAGTACCCGCTGAGTATTCCATGCTCAGTCGTACTTCTTATGTCGGCAGGTGATGGCGGAGCAGCTGCTCCATTTGATATCTGTGCTCCGAGCCCTTGGGTGGAGGAGGAGTACGTCGAGGAGCCTTTGGAGGAACCTCCCGTAGAGGGTTATCAGTAGGTGGTGTTAGATTTTGAGTGGATTAGCTGTGGGTGAGACGAGAGATATACATTCATGTATTTTGGCGGGTCTGTCCGCACTTTCTTTTGGTTACTTTTTGTATAAACTTGAATTTCCATGTGTATATACTTAGAGGTTGTTAGACTTCCGCTGTGTTTTATAGTTATGTTTCCGCTATGATGTCCTCTATTGTATATGCTCTGTGGGTTTTGCAGGTTGGTTGTCAAGCAAGTCATGATTAGTCGTCCAAAGTTCACTCTAACTCCTAGGGTGGGTTTTGGGTCGCGACAGGGTACCGCTCCAATTTCAAGGGCACCATATAGAATGGCCCCTATGGAGCTTGAAGAATTGAAGAAACAGATTGAGGAGTTACAACAACTTGGTTTCATCCAACCAAGCGTCTCGCCGTGGGGATCTCCGGTTCTCTTTGTGAAGAAGAAAGACAGGTCAATGAGAATGTGTATAGACTACCGCCAGTTGAACAAGGTAACTATCAAGAATCGTTATCCCCTACCAAGGATAGACGACTTGTTCGACCAACTGAAGGGAGTGAGATTTTTCACCAAGATTGATCTTAGGTCGGGGTATCATCAGCTAAAGATCAAGTCAGAGGATGTTCCGAAGACGGCTTTCAGGACTCGGTATGGGCATTACGAGTTCCTTGTCATGCCTTTTGGGCTGACGAATGCACCGGCGGCGTTCATGGATTTGATGAATCGGGTGTTCCGATCATACTTGGATCGATGCGTGATTGTATTCATCGAGGACATTTTGGTGTATTCCCAGACACGGTATAGGCTATATGCCAAATTGAGCAAGTGCGAATTCTGGTTAGAGAAAGTGGCGTTCCTAGGCCACGTAGTGTCTGCCGAGGGTATTTCTGTAGACCCGGCAAAGATAGAGGCAGTTACGAGCTGGGAGAGACCCAAGAGCGTCACTGAGATACGTAGTTTCCTCGGGTTGGCAGGCTATTATCGGAGATTTGTGGAGGGATTCTCCAGTTTAGCTGCACCTCTCACTTACTTGACGAGAAAAAATGCCAAGTTTAGTTGGAGTGATAAATGTGAAGTAAGCTTCCAAGAGTTGAAGAAACGCCTCACCACGGCCCCCGTCCTTACTGTGCCATCCGGACATGGTGGTTATGAAGTTTATAGCGATGCTTCGCACATCGGACTTGGGTGTGTCCTTATGCAGCATAAGAAAGTCATTGCCTACGCATCAAGACAATTGAAGGAGCATGAAAAGAATTACCCCACTCACGACTTAGAACTCGCCGCGGTTGTGTTTGCATTGAAGATTTGGCGACATTATCTTTATGGGGAACAATTTGAGGTATTCACAGATCATAAAAGCCTTAAGTATTTGTTTTCCCAGAAAGAGCTGAACCTGAGGCAAAGAAGATGGGTAGAATTTTTGAAAGACTACGAGTGCTCCATTCAATACCACCCGGGCAAAGCAAATGTAGTAGCCGATGCTCTTAGCCGGAAGCCTACTGGACTTTTGGTGCATATGATGCTGAAGGAGTGGAGGTTGCTGGAGGATGCATCCAACCTCGACATCAGTTTTAGTCTCGCTACCTATGGGCCGGTAATGGCTAACATCACAGTTAGGCCATTTATGTTGAGCATGATCCAGGAGTTGCAGGAAATGGATGCCGAGCTACTTTCTTGCTGAGACAAGTCAGTTAAGAGTGGCAGCAAGGATTTTACGGCGAGGGAAGATGGAATTATCACTTTCAAGGGAAGAGTATGTGTCCCAGCCGATGAGAAGCTTAAGTGAGAAATCTTATCCGAGGCTCACCGGTCCAAGTACATTGTTCACCCCGGAGGTACCAAAATGTATAGAGACTTGAAAAAGCACTTTTGATGGCAGAACATGAAGCGAGAAATAGTGGAGTATGTGTCTAAATGCTTGGTGTGCCAACAAGTCAAAGCCGAACACAGGAGACCGGCTGGACTTTTGCAGTCCCTCCCCATTCCCGAGTGGAAATGGGAACATATCTCTATGGACTTCATTGTGGGGTTACCGAAGACGGCTAGAAACTATGATGCTGTATGGGTCATGGTCGACAGACTCACGAAGTCCGCCCATTTCTTACCGTACCGGACTACATTCAACTCAAATCAGTTGGCTGCATTGTATATCAAAGAAATAGTCTGATTGCACGGGGTGCCAGTGAGCATTATGTCGGATCGGGACCTTAGATTTACCTCCAGGTTTTGGAAAAGCTTTCAGAGTGCCATGGGTTCCTGGTTGGACTTTAGCACGGCTTTCCATCCACAGACGGATGGGCAAACCGAGCGAGTGAATCAGGTTATTGAAGATATGCTCCGAGCTTGTATGCTGGATTTTAAAGGAAGTTGGGAAGATCACCTACCTTTGGTGTAATTCGCCTACAATAATAGCTATCAGGCAAGCATACAGATGGCTCCTTTTGAGGCTTTGTACGGAAGAAGTTGTAGATCCCCGTTGCATTGGGATGAAGTGGGAGAAAGAAAAATTTTGGGCCCCGAGTTGATTGAACAAACGGCAGATAGAGTCAAGCTCATCCGGGAGAGGTTGAAGACCGCACAAGATAGACAGAAGAGCTACGCTGACAATCGAATGAGAGATCTTGAGTTTCGAGTGGGTGATTTTGTATTTGTTCGGGTTTCACCAACCAAGTGTGTTATGCGATTCGGGAAGAGGGGCAAGCTTAGCCCGAGATATGTGGGTCCGTTCGAGATCATTACTAGAGTCGGTGAGGTAGCTTACCATGTTGCATTACCCGCTCATATGGCGGCGGTCCACAATGTATTCCATGTCTCTATACTTCGAAAGTATTGTAAATCCCTAAATAGGTGTTGGAAAATTCCGTGATCATTAGATAGGTCATGTGAGTCGAGTCGTCGAGTCATGTTCAACTTGTCAGAAGAGAAGAGCTAAAGATTAAAGAAGATTGAAGACAGAGAAGAAAAAGCTCCTACTCTGGATCTAGACAGGTAATAGACTTAGAGACCCCTACGTAGGTTGAATTTGACTTAGATAAATCTTGTAGCACCCTGGACTTTTTCATCTTTAATGAATGGCACTTTCGTAGCTAATTGGCCGTTTTTGTAGTCTAATTAATAAATAAGGGAGAAATCGGAAATTCTGAAATGTCAGAAATGTGCATTTTCGAAAGAGGAACCCAACGCAAGTTGAATCGTCGAAATCCGACTAGTGAGTCAAAAGATATGGTCAAAACAGTCCAGACATACAGAGCACCGATCGCTCGGTCCAATCAGCGATCGATCGGTACATAACCGATCGATCGGTAGCTATCGCACGGTTAGAAATTTTGTATGGGAAAATTTTCCAGAGAGTGAGTTTTTGACCGGTCGATCGGTCATAAACACCGATCGCTCAGTAGGCAACCGATCGATCGGTCATAACTACCGATCGCTCGGTCTTCGCGTTTTTGCAGAAATTTCATTAAGGGCTTTTTTATCTTTTGGGGGTTAAACTCTTTCTTCTTAAGGATTGCACGAGCCTTAGGGATTCATTTACGATACTTATGAGATTTTGAGAGTTTGAGAGAGAGGAGAAGAGACTCTAATCTAGGGTTTTGTTTTTGAGGAGAAATCAAAGGGGGTTTAAGAACCCTAGATCATCCTCAACTTGGATTGCTTCAAGTTCAAGGCTCAAGCTCGGGTGGGGTGCATTCTCCAAGCTAGGGCAGCACTCACTCACGTTTTTGAAAGGGGTTTCTTCCCCAACCCAAGTCCCCTTCAAGCAAAGGCTTCCTCTTTCCAAATAGAGCTTCCATTTCAAGGTTTCTTCAAGATCAAACCTTGATCTAAGGTTAGTACACTCTACTAACTTCATTAGTGATAACCTTGATTTTTCTTCCTCAAATATGATGATTTTATATGTTGTTTGTCCCTTTTTATTGAGTTGTGATGAAATCCCTATAATAAATAAGATAAATGGATAAAGGTGTGGGAATGTGTGAATGGATGGTGGATTGTGGTGAATGGGTGCCGTGTGGGATGATGTATCTAATGGGATGGATAATGGTGGAAGGGCATTTTCAACATAATGAACATACCTTTGTGATGGATGAAAAACATGCACTAAGCAACTTAAATAAAAAGGCTATAATAGTGATGCTTACCAAGTGTTTGAGAAAATGTTTAAATGACGATTTGAATGAGTGAACTTGAATTATAAAAGCATGCATTGAGTTATTCTTTCTAAAATGCCTATCTTGATCAAATGTGCTACATGTCATTTACATTTCCATATGCTCATATTAAGAACTGAAATGCTATGCTCATGTGACCATCATACTCAAGTATGTCCTCATGCCTACCACAATTTCTACACACACGCACGCATGCTTGCATGAACTAGGTTTATTTCACGAGTATTAGTGCATGAGAAATAAAACGAGAAACAAGCATATGTCAAGGAGGTTGGTAGCCCAGGGATGTGCGGGTGCTAGCCTCTGGCTCACAAGTTAAACGAACATGAATATCAAGGGTAGGGCATATCCCTAGGATATGTCATACCTGGCTCACAAGAAAACACGACGAGCAAGGATCAAGAAACATGGAAGGGTGTTAGTGTACTAAGACCAGGTATGGGCACTAACATCTGTTCCCCAACATGCATGAAAGTATGCTAGTGTACTAAGACCAGGTACGGGCACTAGTGTATGTTTCCAAGACAAGCATGAAAGGATGTTAATGTACTAAGACCAGGTACGGGCATTAACATCTGTTTCCAACAAGTATGAGAGGATACTAGTATACTAAGACCAGGTATGGGTACTAGTATCTGTCTCCAAGCGAGAATCAAGAAATATGGAAGGGTGATGATGTACTAAGACCAGGTACGGGCATTGTCATCTGTTCCCAGGCAAACAAGAAAACTCACGAGCAAGTCAACAAGAACATACGCATAATACTCACTCACGAGACAAGAACCGGGCAAGAACCTAGTACGTCCGTCCAGTTCATAGTTCGGGTACTAGCTAAACCAGAACAAAACAAGGCAGGTGTGATTTCCACGATACGAGAACAAGTCATGACTTTTGGATACAAATTTACAATGCATGAGTTGATGTTCATGATTTACTTACGTGGTTATGTTGTTTTAGCTTCCGCGCTCTGAATTTGTATCTCTTGGGTGAACTGTATCATGTATTACATGTTATGCTATTGTTATTACTATTGTTAGTTAGTAGCTTGTACTCACTGAGTATTCCATGCTCAGCCGTACTTTTATGTCGACAGGTACATTATGCAGCATATGAACTCTTGCCCCTTGGATCGAGGTAGCTCGGTGTGAGCAGGAGATCCTTCGGATGATTACCTAGATATTAGGAGGCTTGGTATATGGTCAATGGTTGGGATGAGTTAGCAAGAGAGACATGTATTTGGGTTCTTGTGTTTGGGGATGTTGTCTCACTTGAGTTGGGACTCAAGTAGAGGAGTTCATGTACATGTTGTAAATCCTATTTAATTATTGTAATCAAATGCACTTGGAATATAGTTAAGTATTTAAAGAAATTTCTAGTTCTCTATTTTGCATGCCTTGTATACTCTTGCAGGTTGATTTAAGGTTAGGTCACGTCGCCAAAGTATCCTAACTCCTAGGGGGTATTATGGGGCATTACAAATCTAAACATACTTAGGAGGATAGTTTTAAGCCTAACAAAGTCTTTTGGTCTTGTTTGAATCAATCAAAAATAAAAGAAAATTGTTTTGGCTAAAATTCTGTCTCAACCGATCGCTCGGTATTGGGACCGATCGATCGGTGGCCTACCGAGCGATCGGTGGCTATCGACTGGACTAAAAGTTTGTATGGGGTATTTTTCCAGAGAGATGATTTATAACCGAGCGATCGGTCATTTGGACCGAGCGATCCGTTTTGGACCGAGCGATCGGTAGTGAGCACCGATCGATCGGTCCCCGTAAAAAGAATTTTTCTTTTTCTGGATTCTTTTTTTAAACCCTATATAAACAACTTTTTGGAGACCTAATTCGTGTCTTTTGATATTTTTGAAAGAATAGAGGTCTGAGAAACTCTTTTAGGGTTTTTCTTATTGATTTTATTAGATCTTTGTTGATCCCTCCTCTTTCTTTGATCCTAGAGAATGCAAGTATAGATCTAAACCTTTGATCTTGCATTGTGTGATCTCAGATCTGTATGAGATCCCTCTAGGGTTTGAAAATTTCCTAAATTGATTCACAACCCTACACCTTGTGTGTGTGTGTCCGGTGTTTGATCCCGAGCCTTGGTGGAAGGAGATCGATCGTGTGTGATCGTGGTTTTGAAGTAGCTTGAAAAGATTTGGTCGGTGTGGAACCGAAGCTGCTACGGCGGAGATCGAACCTGCTGGTTCGTGGAAATCAAGAGTAAGAGTCTATACCTAGGAACGTCGTTTCTGTATTGGTAAGGTCTTGTTTTGTACTCGATATCTTTTCATAGTGAAGTTTATTGCTGGACAAGGTCCCGTGGTTTTTTCCCTTTAGGGTTTTCCACGTAAAAATCTTCTGTGTTTGATTTGTGTGGATTGTCTGATTGACTTGTTCATTGATTTCTAAACATATTAATTGAAAAATTAAAATTGGTTAGAAATTATTAGATAGACCTATTCACCCCCCCTCTAGGTCTTAGAGATCATTGATCTGGATAAATTTCAATTGGTATCAGAGCAAGTTCACTGATAAGGCTAATCCCTTAAGTGTGATCCTGTATTATCCGTGATCATGAGTACTTTAAGAGAAGGAGGATCCGTCTCTCGTCCCCCACTTTTTGAAGGGAATAATTATGCTTATTGGAAAGCTAGAATGAGAGCCTTTCTCAAATCTATTGACGAGAGAATTTGGATGTCTATATAGAATGGGTGGACTACGCCCATAAAAATTGTAGGAGATTTGACTGTGGTCAAATATTCTGATGAATGGACCAGAGAAGAGCTTGAGTCAAGTGGATGGAACACTAAAGGTCTCAATGCTATCTTTACTGCAGTCACTGCTGAGGAATTCAGACGAATTTCTTCATGTGAAACAGCAAAGGAGGCTTGGGATATTCTTGAAATTACCCATGAGGGTACTATCTCTGTTAAAATCTCAAAACTCCAAATGTTAACCACCAAATTTGAACATTTAAACATGGAAGACAATGACACTTTTGATGAATTCTATCCAAAACTTAGTGACATTGTCAACGCTAGTTTCAATTTAGGTGAGAAAATATCTGAGTCCAAAATAGTTAGAAAAGTCCTTAGATCTCTCCCAGAGAGATTTCAACCCAAAGTCACTGCAATCGAAGAGAGTAAAAATGTTGACTCTCTGAAGATTGAGGAATTGGTTGGTTCACTCCAAACCTATGAACTCAATCTCCGTCCATCCAAGAAGAACAAATCTTTAGCCTTGAAATCCATCAAGGAAACTTTGGATGAGGATGACAGTGATGGAGATATGAATGAGGAAGAAATGGCTCTCTTCGTTAAGAAATTTCGAAAATTTTTTAGAACGAAAAAGAGGTTTAATCCCAAACAGGGAGGAAAATCTTTTGAGAAGTCAAAGTCTAAGCCCTGGGAAAACAAGAAAAATTCCAAGAGTGGCGACAAGAAATCCCAAGGTGTTCAATGTTATGAATGCCATGGCTTCGGTCATATTTCACCTAACTGTCCTAACAAGAAGAAGAGTAAGGGCAAGGTGATGAATGCCTGTTGGGATGACAGTGATTCCGAAAATGAAGAATCGGACAGTTCCTCTTCAAGTGAAGATACTGGAAATCATACGGCTTTCACTGTTTCCCTTTCTGGGATTCTTGAGACTACCTCTGCGGTTAATGAAAAGGATAGAAGTGATGAGAGTGTTCATACTGAGTCTAGTGATGACATACAGAAGAGTCAAACTGACTCTGAAAGTGATGAAGATTTGAAAACAACTTATGATAAGTTGTATGCTGAAAGTTTGAAGCTGACTAAAACAAAAATCTCCTTGAGCAAAAAACTCAAAATCATTCAAAATGAAAGAGATATTTGTAAACTAGTAGCAGAAGCGAAGAGTGCTCTAGTTAGTCAGTTGGAAAATGAAAAAGAAGCATTTGTTGTAAAAGTCCAATGTCTTTTGGAAGAGAATGTCTCATTGACTAATGTGGTCAAAAAATTAGAATTTGAAAGAGACACTTCCATGAAAGAAATTGAAGAGTTAAGAACTCTGCAAATGAAGCTGGAAACTTTTAAAGACTCTCTTGTTGATAAGGTGAAATTTCTTGAAAAAGAGCATCAAATTACCCTTAAAGACAAGACTGACTTGATTCAGAAGGTCTATACTCTTGAAAAAGAAGTAAGAATGTTTGGTAACACTAGCTGCCTAGATGAATTAGTTAGAAAGTATGGATCAAATTCAAGTAGATCTGGGATAGGACATGCTGACACACCAGCTGGTCCTTTAGCTATTGGTACAATGGCTAGTGCAGTGTTTGAGCCAATACATTCTGATCCTAAAGAAGATTTACCTTCTACATCAAGTACTAAGGCTTATACAAATTTTGTAAAGCCTAGAAATACAGCTCCTAGAGTGAATGCTGTGAGGAATCAAATTCCTGTTAGAAGAAATCCTCCTCCTCTTCCAAGATTCATACCCACATGTCACTTTTGTGGTGTGAGAGGTCATATTCGACCTAATTGTAATGCTTTTAGGAGAGCTCCCCGAAATGGTTCATGGAACCAAAATCAAAGTCAAGGGACTCTTCAAAGGCAGATTCAGGTTCTAGCTGAAAAGTCTAGAATGTTGAGCGATGATGTTAATAGAATTGCTCAAATCTCTAGGACAAGAACTGGTCAATTTATTCCAAATGATTATTCAAGAGGAAAAAATTTGACTTATCAAAAAGCTAGAACTGAACAAAACAGAAAAAGGTCAAGGAGGACAAAAAGGAAAAAGGTCTCTACTACACAGATTAATGATCAAAGATCTAAACAAAGTTTAAAGACTGTGTATGTAAGAAAGGATGACCTTAAGTGCTTTGTCATTCATACTGCCTTGAAAGCCCAAAACACAAAAATGTGGTACTTCGACAGTGGGTGTTCTCGGCATATGACAGGTAACAAGTCCTTATTTATTCAATTTGAGGACTGTCCAGATGGGACTGTTACTTTTGGTGATGGAAGCAAGTCTTTAGTCAAAGGAAAGGGTATCATCGATTCACCAGGCATACCTAAATTGAAAGATGCCTTGTTTGTTGAAGGACTGAAAGCTAATTTAATTAGCATAAGTCAACTATGTGATGATAACCATGCTGTACACTTTACCCAAAATAAATGCTTAGTCATTAATGGTAAAGGTAAGTGTGTTCTAGAAGGATTGAGAACCACTGACAATTGCTACGGCTTAACTCCCAGTCCTAATCCCTCAAATGTCTGTTATAAGACTAAAATTGAGGAAGTTGATTTATGACACCGAAGACTAGGTCACATGAAATTCAAAGACCTATGCAAAATCTCTAAGCAAGAGCTTGTGAGAGGTGTTCCCAAACTAGGAAAGCCTTCTACTGCTGTGTGTGGGCCATGCCAAATTGGTAAACAAATTAGAACCCCACATAAGAAGACTTCAAGTATTGCTACTTCATATCCACTGGAATTAATTCATATGGATCTTATGGGTCCTACAAGAACTGAAAGTCTAGGTGGAAAGCGATACATCCTAGTCATGGTTGATGATTTCTCAAGAATGTCATGGGTGGCATTTATAAGGGAGAAATCCGATGCTTTTGACAATTTCAAAAGTATTTGCCTGAAAATTCAAAATGAGAAAAGATGCCCAATCACTCGAATTCGAAGTGATCATGGAAAGGAGTTTGAAAACTCTAAGTACAACGACTTTTGTGATGAGTCGGGTATCAAACATGAATTTTCTGCACCTATTACACCTCAGCAGAATGGTGTAGTAGAGAGGAAGAACAGGGTTCTCCAAGAGATGGCTAGAGTTATGCTTCATAGCAACAATCTAGCTTCTCATTTCTGGGCTGAGGCAGTTAACACTGCTTGCTATATAGTTAATAGAGTTTTTGTAAGACCTGGAACAAGGAAAACCCCATATGAGTTGTGGAATAACAAGAAACCTAGTGTCAAGTACTTTCGAGAATTCGGAAGTAAATGCTATATCCTTAAGGATAGAGAGCAACTGGGCAAATTTGAATCCCGGAGTGATGAAGGGATATTTCTTGGATATTCCACCAACAGTAGAGCTTATCGAGTGTATAACTTGAGAACCTCTACAATTATGGAGTCCATAAATGTAGTTGTGGATGACTCCGGTGTAGAAACTGTGCAACTTGAGGATGATGAAAGTGCTGAAAATGAAAATGTTGAAACTGTTTCAACTCCACCTATAAATAAGCAATCATCTCCATCAAAACCTACACATTCTAGGGTCATGAGTCCTCACACCCCCACTGATATAATTGGTGATGTTGAAAGTGGAGTGAGAACGAGGAAACAAATTGAAAATGAAGTTAGCTACATTTGCTATACTTCATCTTTTGAACCCAAGAATGTAACTGAAGCTCTTGCAGATGATAATTGGATAAATGCAATGCAAGAAGAGTTACTTCAGTTTACTAGGAATGATGTTTGGTATTTAGTACCTAGGCCTAACAATACAAATGTGATAGGTACCAAATGGATTTTCAAGAACAAATCTAATGAAAAAGGTACTATCATAAGAAATAAGGCTAGGTTAGTTGCACAAGGATACACCCAAATTGAAGGTATTGACTTCGATGAAACGTTTGCTCATGTAGCCAGGCTAGAATCAATAAGAATTCTTCTAGCTGTGGCTTGCCATATGAAATTCAAACTTTTTCAAATGGATGTTAAGAGTGCCTTTCTGAATGGCATTCTACATGAGGAAGTCTATGTGGAACAACCAAAAGGGTTTGAAGATCCACATCACCTTGATCAAGTCTATCGGTTAAAAAGGGCCCTCTATGGTTTAAAGCAAGCTCCAAGAGCTTGGTATGAGAGGCTGACTACTTATCTCTTGGAAAACGGATTTTCGAGAGGGGGAGTAGACAGAACCCTTTTCATAAAGAATGTGAAAGGTGATATTGTCATCGCCCAGATATATGTTGATGACATAGTGTTTGGTTCCACATTAGACTTACATGCTCGTTCATTTGCTGAACAAATGAAAAATGAATTTGAAATGAGCATGGTTGGTGAGCTAAGTTTCTTCCTTGGTTTTCAGATCAAGCAATTGGATTCTGGGATCTCAGTATCTCAAATCAAATATGCTAAAAATCTAGTGAAGAAATTTGGCATGAGCTCTGCTAAGCATGTAAGAACTCCTATGAGTTCTACTACAAAACTTAGTAAAGATGCTACAGGCAAAGATGTTGATCAAACTTCTTATAGAAGCATGATTGGTAGTTTACTCTACCTAACTGCTACTAGACCTGACATAGCCTTTAGTGTTGGTGCATGTGCCCGCTATCAAGCGAGCCCAAAAGAGTCTCACTTGCTTGCAATTAAGCGTATCATTCGATATGTGAGTGGAACTCTATCATTTGGCCTCTTGTATTCTTTTGATACAAATGCCACGATAGTTGGATATTCCGATGCCGATTGGGCCAGAAATGCTGATGATAGGAAAAGCACCTCTGGAGGATGTTTCTATATTGGAAACTGCTTAGTTGCTTGGCTTAGCAAAAAGCAGAATTCAATTTCGTTGTCCACTGCAGAAGCTGAGTACATAGCAGCTGGCAGTTGTTGCACTCAACTTCTGTGGATGAAACAGATGTTGAATGATTACGGGATTGAACAGAGCACTATGACTGTGTATTGTGATAATTCTAGTGCTATCAATATTTCCAAAAATCCCGTTCAACATTCTCGCACAAAACACATAGACATAAGACATCACTTCATCCGTGATCTTGTTGAGCAAAAGATTGTGTCTATAGAGTATGTCCAAACAGAGAATCAATTGCGGACATTCTAACAAAACCCTTAGATTCCCTTAGGTTTGAACTCCTTAGGAAATCTATAGGTTTGTGCGGAGTTGAGTAAAGATGTACTTGTTTCATAGCCTATGTGTTCTTCATGTTCTATTTATGTCATAGAGCTATTTTTTTATTTTCTTTAAGTAATAAAAATCCAAAAAAAACATTTAAAAAAAAAAAATTGAAAAATATTGCAAAAAATAATGTGTTAGTATGACCTTCTTTCCAATCATTTTGCTTAATGTTATTTCCTTGAAATCATATTTAAACATATAATCCAAGGATAAATATTTCATAGGATTGAGTAATATAGGATAGTTCAATTGTTGGTTCGATCTTGTGATTGAATTTGGTCAGGCTAACTAATCTCAGTTAGAGTTGAGCATACAAAGATGTTCTATTTTGCACATGCACTCTGACTGATTCTTTAGATGGTATTAGTTCCTAATTAAAGGTTCTGATATTATACCATATGGTTCCCTAGATTAATCAAAACTAGTATAACCAATGTCATAAAAAAAAATTCCATAAGGTGAGCCCCCTAGTTATAAAAATTATTGACATGGAGAGGACTACCTGTGAGTTTGTGTGATAGCTACTAGTGAATGCAAATAGTGAGTAATGGCTACCTAGACAAACAGTAGGTATCTATATGGATTGCTAGTGTGAAAGCCCCTACTGTCATTAGAAAGAGCTACCTTCTCACTTGAGTGAAAGTCACCAATGTGCTAAAAACTATATATGTGTACTCCAAAAAGAATTTTCACAATGAGTACAATTTGACTGAAAAAGAAATGAAATAAATATGTTTAGTCAAATTTGGGGTAAAAATTGCTCATCATATAAATATGGATGATTATTGGTTTTAAAACTAGTTTTTGAAAATTTTAGAGTCCCATTTGAATTATAATGTCAAAATCTAGATTAAGGAAGGAAACCAATTCAAAGAGTCAAGTAATGAATTTTGATTTCATACTCACATTACTTCTAATTGTTTCTTGACTCTGATTGTGAATTTGATGCAAATACCATATTTAATCACCGGTGAAAAACAATTAATGTTTACATAATCCTTGTTTATGACTATTCTTGATATATCAATTCTTGGGTGATTATTATTTATGATTTTAATGAAATCAATTGTTGCATATTTTTTTTCTCAGTTGGTCATTTTGAGGTAAACAATGAGTTTAAACCAAACCATAGGTTGAGGGGGAGAAAAGGTTAAAATTGTAAAATTTTTGAAAATTTTTCAGACCACCGATCGCTCGGTGCTAAAGACCGATCGATCGGTCTTTCGTGAACAGAGTTATAAAACCCTCATTTCTATTTTTTTTTGTTCACTTGTTCTCCGATCTCCAGAGCGATCTCTTGGTTACCTCTCCTCCAAATCTTTCCTACGGTCATTCCATTCTATTCTAAAAGTTTCCCAAGCATCTAAAAGGTAAGATTTGTGCATTTTCTTGGATTTAGATTGATTTTCTCATCTAGGGCATCGTTTTTCTTGCGTTTTCTTCCATGGCTTTCATTTTGTCGTTAATCCTTCTTGCCTATCTCATGTCTGGCGTTCCCAAACGTCGGAGGTTGGTCCTCAACAACCAAGAGGACCCTCCTCAAGATGAGGAAAACCTAGAGCCTTTTACTTTCACTCCAATAGGGCATGGTATTTCCATTGGGGACAGGCCAATTCGTAGAATGATAGATTCTACAATTGAGAATCGTCAAAAATCTTTGGCTGATAAAACTCAGAAAAATAAAGGTAAAGCTTCATCTTCCCAGTCCAGTAAGTTATCCCAGTTTATAAGTCCTACTGCTGCTCAACTCTATAGTGAGTATTTTAGCAAGAAAGGTGTTATGGTTGAAAGGGACATACATATTTCTGATTTTGGTGATTATTATCTTCCTACACTCATTACAGATCGTCAATGGGAAGGTATACTTACCTTATCCGGTCCTGCTTCTGTCCAGTTAGTTAGAGGATTTTACTCTAATTTTTCTGAAATCAACCAGAAAAAATGGTCATTCAAATCTCGAGCATTAGAACAATCTGTTGTCATAAATGCTGATTTGATTTCTAAATTCCTTGGCTGTCCTCGAGTTCCAAATGCATATTATCCTTATATTTATAAGACTGATGAGGATAAAGACTCCATGGAACATGTTGTTACCTTTCTTAGTGGTACTCCTACGTTTTAGGTTGGGTCTCTTATTGAAGTGGCGAAACTCACTAAGGATGCTAGACTAGTAAACCTAGTTATGAGTGCAAATATCCATCCAAAGGTTCATACTGCGGACCTTAGGGAAGATAGAGCTAGATTTCTGTTTAGTCTTCTACGTGGGTGTGATATTGATCTTGCCGCTCACATCATTGACTTGATGATCCAAGCCCATCAAACTAGTACAGCAGTTGGAGCCCAACCATTTGGTTCACTCATCACTAAACTTCTTGGGTCTCAAGGAGTTATCGCTCCTCCTGGTGTTCCTACTCGAGTTCCTAAGGGTCCAATCAACAAAAAGACCCTAGCTCAGAGTTTTTCACATGCCTCAGTTCGAGATACAGAGGAGGGAGCAGAAGTTGGTGCTGGGTCATCTCGTCCTCCTCCGACCACTATAGATGATCTTGGGAGGATGATGCGAGAGATGCAGATGGATCTCCGGACTCATGTTTCATCATACGAGGAGTTTATTACAGAGGTTCGTGGTAGACTTGGATCTCTCGATGCTACGGTGCTGGGCGTACAGAGAGATGTTCGAGATTTTCGAGCTTACTATGAGTCCCAGCTCACTTCTGATGATGAGCAGGAGTGATAGTTCGTGATTGGAGTTTATCTTAGTCGAGTGATAGTTTTTGTTTGACATTTTGATGTATTTTGTCTTGGTTGTACTTAGTACAAACCTACTTGGATATTATTGACTTGTTATGGATGTATACATTTGAATGGTTTATGCTCATTATCTTCTATCTCATCTCATTTGGATGGTTATGCATTAATTTTCTAGTCCACCTTTGGCATTTCGAGCCAAAAAGGGGGAGAGTTATGATGTTATGATTGATGTGTTAAATTGATGTGTTAATGTGTTGGATGAGGTTATAAATGTTTTGGATGATGTTATGGAATGCTTAACCTGTTATGGATATAGTATTGTGGACTTGTGGATGTTATGTTATACATATTTTCATTCTTCCAATATTTTATCCCATATTTTATTTCCCATGCTTCACAGGTTTTTGTTTAGCATGTGCAGGCAAACAGGTTCTAAGTTTGGTGAATCATGACAAGCTAATATGTCAAAAGTCCTGTAATTATATTTTTGAGTCATGTAAAGGTCAATTTTCCATTTTTGAATCAATTGGGAAAATTTGAACCTAGTATATGAGTTAATCTTGTTTTGTCCTGGAATTGCCAAAGGGGGAGATTGTAAATCCCTAAATAGGTGTTGGAAAATTCCGTGATCATTAGATAGGTCATGTGAGTCGAGTCGTCGAGTCATGTTCAACTTGTCAGAAGAGAAGAGCTAAAGATTAAAGAAGATTGAAGAAAGAGAAGAATAAGCTCCTACTCTGGATCTAGACAGGTAATGGACTTAGAGACCCCTACCTAGGTTGAATTTGACTTAGATAAATCTAAACATACTTAGGAGGATAGTTTTAAGCCTAACAAAGTCTTTTGGTCTTGTTTTTGAATCAATCAAAAATAAAAGAAAATTGTTTTGGCTAAAATTCTGTCTCAACCGATCGCTCGGTATTGGGACCGATCGATCGGTGGCCTACCGAGCGATCGGTGGCTATCGACTGAACAAAAAGTTTGAATGGGGTATTTTTCCAGAGAGATGATTTATAACCGAGCGATCGGTCATTTGGACCGAGCGATCCGTTTTGGACCGAGCGATCGGTAGTGAGCACCGATCGATCGGTCCCCGTAAAAAGAATTTTTCTTTTTCTGGATTCTTTTTTTAAACCCTATATAAACAACTTTTTGGAGACCTAATTCGTGTCTTTTGATATTTTTGAAAGAGTAGAGGTCTGAGAAACTCTTTTAGGGTTTTTCTTATTGATTTTATTAGATCTTTGTTGATCCCTCCTCTTTCTTTGATCCTAGAGAATGCAAGTATAGATCTAAACCTTTGATCTTGCATTGTGTGATCTCAGATCTGTATGAGATCCCTCTAGGGTTTGAAAATTTCCTAAATTGATTCACAACCCTACACCTTGTGTGTGTGTGTCCGGTGTTTGATCCGGAGCCTTGGTGGAAGGAGATCAATCGTGTGTGATCGTGGTTTTGAAGTAGCTTGAAAAGATTTGGTCGGTGTGGAACCGAAGCTGCTACGGCGGAGATCGAACCTGCTGGTTCGTGGAAATCAAGAGTAAGAGTCTATACCTAGGAACGTCGTTTCTGTATTGGTAAGGTCTTGTTTTGTACTTGATATCTTTTCATAGTGAAGTTTATTGCTGGACAAGGTCCTGTGGTTTTTTCCCTTTAGGGTTTTCTACGTAAAAATCTTCTGTGTTTGATTTGTGTGGATTGTCTGATTGACTTGTTCATTGATTTCTAAACATATTAATTGAAAAATTAAAATTGGTTAGAAATTATTAGATAGACCTATTCACCCCCCCTCTAGGTCTTAGAGATCATTGATCTGGATAAATTTCAAGTATATCCCGGATCCTTCTCATGTCATCGAGTTGGATCCGATAGAGATTCGAGAGGACCTCACCCTAGTTGAACAACCAGTGCAGATCTCGGATAGGAGAGATCAAGTCTTGCGTAACAAGACCATTCCCTTGGTCTTAGTGAGATGACAACACCATTCAAGGGAGGAAGCTACATGGGAACGAGAAGCCGAATTGCGGGAAAAGTATCCTCAGTTATTTGTCTAGGGCCTTGGCATTCCCTTGTAATTGTTATGGTCTTGTGCATGTATGTATCGTCCAAATTTCGGGGACGAAATTTTTGTAAGGGGGGAGAATGTAGCACCCCGGACTTTTCTATACTTAATGATTACCATTTTCGTAGCTAATTGGCCTTCCTCATAGTCTAATTAATAAATAAGAGAGAAATCGGAAATTCTGAAATGTCAGAAATGTTCATTTTTGAAAGACGAACCCAACGCAAGTTGAATCGTCGAAATCCGACGAGCGAGTCAAGAGATATGGTCAAAACAATCTAGACCTATAGAGCACCGATCGCTCGGTCCAGTCAGCGATCGATCGGTCCAAAACAGATCGATCGGTATCTATCGCACGGTCAAAGATTTTGTATGGGGAAATTTTCCAGAGAGTAGTTTTTTGATCGGTCGCTCGGCCAGAGTACCGATCGCTCGGTAGGCAACCGATCGATCGGTCATAACCACCGATCGCTCGGTCCCCGTGTTTTGCAGAAAATGTTGTAAGGGCATTTTCGTCTTTTGGGCGTTAAACCCTTTCTTCTTAAGGCTTGCCCGTGCCTTTAGGGCTTCATTCACATACTTAGAGGACTTTGAGAGTTAGGGAGAGAGGAGAAGGAGACTCTAACCTAGGGTTTCGTTTTTGAGGAGGAATCAAAGGGGGTTTAAGAACCCTAGATCCCCCAGCTCGTTTGGCTTCGATTTCAAGGCTCAAGCTCTTGTGGGACTCCTCCTCCAAGCTAGGGCAGCACCCACACACGTTTTTTTGAAAGGGGTTCCTTCCCCAACTCAAGTCTTCCTCAAGCAAGGGTTGTTCCCTACCCTTTTTGGAGCTTCAATCAAGGTTCCTACCAAGATCAAGCCTTGATCTAAGGTTAGATACACCTTACTAACTTACCCTAGCAATAAATCTAAGTTTTCTTTATGAAATGTGATTTATGCAATTATGTTTGCTTTCTTGTGAAATGTATCATCCCTAATAAATATAAACAAGATAAAGAAATGGTATGGATGTTTGGATGGATGTTGGATGTGGCGATTGGATACCGAATGGGTGATGTATGGTATGTGTGGGTCGTGGATTAGAAAATGGAGGATGGGCATTACACAAATAATAAACTTACCTTGTGTGATTGAATGTAAAATATGCACTAAAAAGGAGAAAATGAACAATGAGGAAACTTGCATGCTAAGTGTTTGACAAAATACCTAAACTATGAAATAATGATTAAATGAAGAAATGGAAAGGGGCCTTATGCATGTATTCTCATGAATGATGAATGGATTTAAATACCATGTTGATTACTCAAATTCTCATATGCATATATTGTGAATTGAATGGTGATGTCATACCTCTCTTATTATCCTTATTTCATGATTGTCACAATTGACACGTACACGAGCACGCATGATAGCATGAACCGAGATTTCAAGATGCATATGCATATAATAACCAACAAGAAAATATTGCATGTCAAGGAGGTTGGTAGCCCAGTGACATTCGGGTACTAGCCTCTGGCTCACAAGAAAACTAAACAAGTAATAAAAATCACCTATTGTCAAGGAGGTTGGTAGCCCAGGGACATTCGGGTACTAGCCTCTGGCTCACAAGAAAACCATACATATCAAGGAGGTTGGCAGCCCAGGGAGATTCGGGTGCTAGCCTCTGGCTCACAAGTTACAAGATGCAAGGTTACAAGATGATGACAAGACATTCATCCATGCACGCATACATGATTTGTACAATGCATACCGAGACATGGAAACGGGTTTTCAAGCATGAGTTTTGTCAGCGTTTTTGCATTCATGCTCATCAAGATGATAATATTTCTCCATGATTAATATCGTTTAATTCTATGATTTTACTATTGCCTGGAATTGATGATTGGTATTGTACTACTCTTTGCATGTTTATTATTGTTATGGATAGCTAGTAGCTTGTACTCGCTGAGTATTCCATGCTCAGCCGTACTTCTATGTCGGTAGGTATTGAGGGAGCCCTCGACCCAGAGCCTTGGGTCGAGGAAGAGTATATCGAGGAGAGAGAGCCGTCTATCCCACTGCAGTCTCAGGTGGACCGAGACCTTGATGTGTGGCCATACCTCGACTACTGTTGAGGGGAGAGTACGAGAGGGTCTTTTATGTATTTTGACATTTTGATAGGTGGGTTTGTCCACCTTAGACTTAGACATGTTTTGTATATATGTTAACTTGGAATACTATTTTGGAAATCTTAGAAGAAAATAAAAAGTTAGCTTACGCTTCCGCATTTATGTTTAGCTTCCTCGCTCTGATTATCATTGTTTAGTACGTTATGTAGAGCCCCGGACCTTTTTACAGTTAATACATGACACTATCGTTGTCATTTTGCCTTTTTAAGAGATAAAATTAATAAATAAAGAAGAATTTCAAATTTTCAAAATTTCAGAAATCTTCCTTTTCGAAGTACGAACACAACGCAAGTTAAATCGTCAAAATCGGATGAACGAGTCAAGAGATATGGCCAAAACAGTCTGGACCTACAGGCAATCGTAGCTCGGAAGGCGCTAAGGACGTAGCTCGGTTATGCGCTAAGGACGTAGCTCGGTTCTGTGCTAAGGAAGTAGCTCGGTTAGGCACTAAGGACGTAGCTCGGTTATGCGCTAAGGACGTAGCTCGGTTATGCGCTAAGGACGTAGCTCGGTTAGGCACTAAGGACGTAGCTCGGGCAACGTGCTCTGATAAGGCACAGACAATGCACAGACAACGGGTGCGTTGTGCAACAGACAACGGTTACGTCTTGCAGCAGACGACGCGTACGTTGTACTGCACAACGGGCACGTTGTACATAACACAACGGACTACGAGTTCAGCACTATGCACGACACAACGTAACAACGGGCTTGGCACTATTCACAGCACAACGAATTGTCACTGTTCATAGCACAATGAGTTGGCACTGTTCACAGCACAACGAGTTGGCACTATTCACAGCACAACGAGTTGGTGCTATTCACAGCACAACGAGTGGGCACTATTCACAGCACAACGAGTTGGCACTGTTCACAGCACAACGAGTTCGGCACTCGTGTTTTTACAGAAATTTAGTAAGGGTATTATGGTCTTTTGTCAGTTCACTCTTACCTTAAGAGTTTAACCTGAACCTTTAGGCCATCATTCGACACTTAGAGAGATTGGGAGATAAGAAGAGAGGAGAAGGCGATTCCTAAACCTAGGGTTTCCAGTTGGGAGAGAAATCAAAGGGTTTTGAGACCCTAGATCACTCCCAGTCCGGTTTTTCTTCAAGATCTCGGCCCAAGCTCGTGCGAAGCTCGTGTTCCAAGCTAGGACAGCAACTTACAGTCGTTTGGAAGAGGGATTTCTTCCTCATCTCTTCAAGGTCGGTACTTCTTACTACCCTCCTAGTTATAGTTCCTCTTTCCCCTTCTTTCTCTTTATTTTCTTTCATTTTCACATGTGCTATGAGATGGATGAATGGTAAATGGTGAATGGTGAATGAAGATGGAATGGGCGATTGGATGCCAATGGTTGTGTGATGAACAAATGGGGAAGGGCATTGTTCCAATAATGAATATACATGTATGATTTGAGTAAAATCCATCTAGAAAAGCAAGGAGTTGAAGACTCAGTTGGAGGAATTGCAAGGCCTTGGCTTCATTCAACCAAGTGTCTCACCGTGGGGTGCCCCGGTGTTGTTTGTTAAGAAGAAAGATGGCTCGATGCGGATGTGCGTCGATTATAGGCAATTGAACAAAGTCACTATAAAGAATAGGTATCCCTTGCCTAGGATTGATGACTTGTTCGATTAGTTGAAGGGAGTGAGATTTTTCTCAAAGATAGATCTTCGATCGGGCTATCACCAGTTGAAGATTAAGGCGGAAGATGGTCCCAAAACTGCTTTCAGGACTCGGTATGGACACTACGAGTTCTTGGTGATGCCTTTTGGGCTCACGAACACGCCGGCAGACTTTATGGACTTGATGAACCGGGTGTTCCGGCCGTATCTTGATAGGTGCGTGATTGTATTTGTTGATGATCCCAGACACGGGAAGATCACACACGCGACCTACGCCTTGCTTTGGAAATACTAAGAGGGCACAAGCTATACGCCAAACTTAGCAAGTGTGAGTTTTGGTTGGAAGAGGTGGCATTCCTAGGCCACGTTGTTTCTGCAGAAGGTATCTCGGTGGATCCAAAGAAGATAGAGGCAGTCATGAGTTGGGCGAGGCCCAAGAGTGTCACGGAGACACGCAGTTTTCTTGGGTTGGCAGGCTACTACAGGAGATTCGTAGAGGGTTTCTCTAGCCTTGCAGCACCGCTTACTTACCTAACAATGAAGAATGCCAAGTTTGTATGGAGTGATAAGTGCGAGATCAGTTTCACAGAACTGAAGAAGAGGCTTACTACAGCTCCTGTCCTTACAGTGCCATCCGGACCTTATGGATATGAGGTGTATAGTGATGCCTCACATGTTGGACTTGGGTGTGTACTCATGCAGCACAAGAAAGTCATTGCCTATGCATCAAGGCAATTGAAGGAGCATGAGAAGAATTATCCCACGCACGACTTGGAGCTTGCGGCGGTCGTGTTTGCACTTAAGATTTGGCGTCATTACCTTTATGGGGTGGAGTTCTATGTGTTCACTGATCACAAGAGTCTCAAGTATCTCTTTTCCCAAAAGGAGCTGAATCTAAGGCAACGGCGTTGGATGGAATTTTTGAAAGACTATGATTGTACCATTCAATACCACCCGGGTAAAGCAAATGTAGTGGCAGATGCTTTAAGTAGAAGACCTTAAGGGTTGTTAGCACACATGTTGGTTCAAGAATGGAAGCTACTAGAAGATTTGGCAAATCTGGACATCAGTGTGAATGACTCTGTCCGTGGTCCTATCTTGGTAAATGTCACAGTTCGGCCATACATTATAGATTTAATCCAAGAATACCAAGCCACAGATGCTGAATTGTTGGCTTATCAGGACAAGGAAGTTGCTAAGGGTAGTGAGGACTTCTCTCTCACTAGTCGGGGTGCTATCACATTCAAGGGAAGGTTATGCATCCCGGCCAATGCAGATCTCCGAAGAGAGATTTTGGATGAAGCACACCGTTCGAAGTACACAGTGCATCCAGGGGGTACAAAGATGTACCGGAACCTCAAGAATCACTTTTGGTGGCGGAATATGAAGAGGGAGGTTACGGAATATGTAGCACGGTGTTTGGTGTGCCAACAGGTGAAAGCAGAACACATGCGACCCGCCGGTCTATTGCATTCTCTTCCGATTCCCGAGTGGAAATGGGAGAACATATCCATGGATTTCATAGTTGGCTTGCCAAAGACGGCAAGGGGCTCAGATGCAATTTGGGTTGTAGTAGACCGTCTGACGAAGTCTGCGCACTTCCTACCCTACCGAACTACTTTCAACTCTAGCCAGTTGGCCGCTCTATACGTCAAGGAAGTAGTTAGACTACATGGGGTGCCAGTCAGTATTGTGTCGGATCGGGATCCAAGATTCACGTCAAGATTTTGGAAAAGTTTCCAAGAGGCTATGGGTTCCAGACTTGATTTCAGCACCGCTTTTCATCCACAGACGGATGGACAAACCGAGAGAGTGAACCAAGTCATTGAAGACATGCTTCGTGCTTGTATGTTGGATTTCAGAGGCAGTTGGGAAGAGCACTTGCCTTTGGTTGAGTTTACCTATAATAACAGTTATCAGGCAAGTATCCAAATGGCACCATTTGAGGCCTTGTATGGGCGTAGTTGTAGGTCTCCTCTCTATTGGGATGAGGTAGGAGAAAGGAAAGTACTTGGTCCGGAGTTGATTGAGCAAACTGGAAACACAGTTAAGATCATTCGGGATCGATTGAAAGCCGCTCAAGATCGCCAGAAAAGTTATGCGGACACGCGCCGTAGGGACTTGGAATTTCAAGTAGGGGATCAAGTTTTTGTGAAAGTATCTCCTAGCAAAGGGATCATGAGATTTGGAAAGCGAGGCAAGCTCAGTCCTCGGTATGTTGGGCCTTTTGAGATTTTCACACGAGTTGGTGAGGTTGCTTTCAGGTTAGCTCTCCCACCTCACATGGCCGCGGTTTACAACGTCTTCCATGTGTCTGTGCTTCGGAAGTACATTGCGGATCCATCGCATGTCATAGATTTGGAACCGTTGGAGATTCGAGAGGACTTCACCTTGATTGAAAAGCCAGTTTAGATTTTGGATAGAAGGGATCAGGTGCTTCGCAACAAGACAATCCCTTTGGTTCTTGTGCAATGGCAGCACCATGCTCGGGAAGAAGCTACATGTGAGCGTGAAGCCGAAGTCAGAGCAAAGTACCCAGAATTAACTGAATGAGTTTTTGGTCTAACTTTGTATATGACTGGTAATTTTCTTTGGTCTGTAATGCAAATAGAGTCTGAATTTCGAGGACGAAATTTCTGTAAGGGGGGGAGGATGTAGAGCCCCGGACCTTTTTACAGTTAATACATGACACTATCGTTGTCATTTTGCCTTTTTAAGAGGTAAAATTAATAAATAAGGAAGAATTTTGAAATTTCAAAATGTCAGAAATGTTCCTTTTCGAAGTACGAACACAACGCAAGTTGAATCGTCAAAATCGGATGAACGAGTCAAGAGATATGGCCAAAACAGTCTGGACCTACAGGCAATCGTAGCTTGGAAGGCGCTAAGGACGTAGCTCGGTTATGCGCTAAGGACGTAGTGTCACGACCCAAAACCCACCCTAGGAGTTAGAGTGAATCTTGGACGACTCAATCATGACTTACATGACTTGCTTGACAAACCAACCTGCAAAAACCCACAGAGCATATACAATAGAGGACATTATAGCGGAAACATAACTATAAAACACAGCGGAAGTCTAACAAACCTCTAAGTATATACATATGGTCCAAGTTTATACAAAAAGTAACCAGAAGAAAGTGCGGACAGACCCGCCAAAATACATGGATATAATCTCTCATCTCACCCACAGCTAATCCACTCAGAATCTACAACCACCTAATGGTAACCCTCTACTAGAGGTTCCTCAAAAGGCTCCTCGACGTACTCCTCCTCCACCCATGGACTCGGAGCACAGATATCAAATGGAGCAGCTGCTCCGCCGTCACCTGCCGACATAAGAAGTACGGCTGAGCATGGAATACTCAGCGGGTACTAAGCACTAACCAATAGTCATAGCATACAGATAGCATACATAAAGGAGGAAGCAAGTTGCATATATAGAACATGAACAATTTATATCATACAAGGAAGCAAAACAATTTATAATCATGCTTGTATTTCGTAGAAAGCCGATGAAACCTCTTGAAAACATCGTGCACTTGACTTGACTTGAAAATACCATTTCCGTGCTTGAAACTTGTTATGTTGTCTTATCTTGTCATATCATGCGTGTCATGTCATGTCATGGTCATGCGAGTATCATGCTTGCTTGTTCATAATTTAAACATGTTCACATGCCTAGTTGCCGTTCATAGTCCGTCACAACTAGTACCCTATATGCAGATGGGTATGCCTAGTTGCCGTTCATAGCCCGTCGCAACTAGCATCCATGCAGAATGTGAATGCCTAGTTGCCGTTCATAGCCCGTCGC
Source organism: Tetracentron sinense (assembly GCA_015143295.1). NCBI lineage: Eukaryota > Viridiplantae > Streptophyta > Magnoliopsida > Trochodendrales > Trochodendraceae > Tetracentron > Tetracentron sinense. The sequence goes on from CM026552.1 coordinate 56,568,539, forward strand.
AACTAGCTTCCATGCGTGATGTGTGATGCTATGCTATGCGTGTCATGCCATGCTATGCTATGCGTGTCATGCCATGCTATGCTATGCGTGTCATGCGATGCTATGCATGTCATGCGAGGGGATGGGAGACCTTTCCCTATGAAATGCATGATTGTCTTGCCCTTGTCAAAAGCGAAGTGAAATATATCTTAGGATATGCCCCACCTCTACGCCCCATACTATAAACATCGATAAATCACGTCATTTCATGCGTGCTCGTGAGATCGTGTGCATACTTGCATTTGGAATTAAATATAGCAATTTGGGGTAATTCACAAAGCATAGCATATAGCAATTTAAGTGAGTAATAATCTACGCATTTTAAGAAATGTAGGAAACACACTATCATGAACCCTAACAATTTAAAGAGCAATCAAGCGTAGGTCCCCTTAATTTATCATTTATTTTGTTCACCTTGGCATTTCATCAAACATGGGGTGTGTTCATTATTCACTTAAACCTAGATCATGCTTTTCTAGGTGGGTTATGCTCACATCACACTTGTATGTTCATTATTAGTACAATGCCCTTTCCCATTCGTTCATCACATCATCCACACGGCATCCATTCGCCAACATCCATCTCCATTCACCATTCATACCACCAATCTCATAACACATATATATGTGAAGGAAAACAAGAAGAAATAAAGGAAAAGAGAAGCTATAACTAGGAGGGTAGTAAGAAGTACCGACCTTGAACAATGAGGAAGAAATCCCCCTTTCAAAACGACCGTGAGTTGCTGCCCTAGCTTGAGGAGAGTGCCCCACACGAGCTTGAGCCGAGATCTCGAAGAAAATGGACTTGAGGTGAGTGTGGGTTCACAACCCTTTGATTTCTCCTCCAAAAATCAAACCCTAGGTTAGGGATCGCCTTCTTCTCCTCTCCTTAGCTCTCAATCTTCTAAGTATTGTAAAATAAGCCCTAAAGGCTCGGGCAAGACTCTTAAGGTAAGAGTAAACTGCCCGAAAGACTAAAACACCCTTACTAAGTTTTCTGCAAAAACGCGAGTACCGAGCGATCGGTGTTAATGACCGATCGATCGGTTGCCTACCGATCGATCGGTTTCATAACCGAGCGATCGGTTAAAATTTCACTCTCTGGAAAATTTCCCCATACAAAAATCTCGACCAGTCGATAGCCTCCGAGCGATCGGTTTTGGACCGATCGATCGCTCCATGGACCGAGCGATCGGTGGTCTGCAGGTCCAAACTGTTTTGGCTATAACTTTTGACTCGTTCGTCCGATTTTGACGATTCAACTTGCGTTGGGTTCGTACTTCGAAAACGAACATTTCTGACGTTTCGGAATTTCCAATTTCTTCCTTATTTATTAATTATACCTCTTTAAAGGCAAAATGGCAACGAAAGTGTCATGCATTAAATGTGAAAAGGTCCGGGGCTCTACACGTAGCTCGATTAGGCGCTAAGAACGTAGCTCGGTTAGGCACTAAGGACGTAGCTCGGTTATGCGCTAAGGACGTAGCTCGGTTATGTGCTAAGGACGTAGCTCGGTTAGGCACTAAGGACGTAGCTCGGGCAACGTGCTCTGATAAGGCACAAACAATGCACATACAACAGGTGCGTTGTGCAAAAAACAACGGTTACGTCTTGCATCAGATGACGTGTACGTTGTACTACACAACGGGCACGTTGTACATAACACAACGGACTGCGAGTTCAGCACTATGCACGACACAACGTAACAATGGGCTTGGCACTATTCACAGCACAACGAGTTGGCACTGTTCACAGCACAACAAGTTGGTGCTATTCACAGCACAACGAGTGGGCACTGTTCACAGCACAACGAGTTGGCACTGTTCATAGCACAACGAGTTCGGCACTCGTGTTTTTACATAAATTTAGTAAGGGTATTATGGTCTTTTGTCAGTTCACTCTTACCTTAAGAGTTTAACCCGAACCTTTAGGGCATCATTCGACACTTAGAGAGATTGGGAGATAAGAAGAGAGGAGAAGGCGATTCCTAAACCTAGGGTTTCCAGTTGGGAGAGAAATCAAAGGGTTTTGAGACCCTAGATCACTCCCAGTCCGGTTTTTCTTTAAGATCTCGGCCCAAGCTCGTGCGAAGCTCGTGTTCCAAGCTAGGACAGCAACTTACAGTCGTTTGGAAGAGGGATTTCTTCCTCTTCTCTTCAAGGTCGGTACTTCTTACTACCCTCCTAGTTATAGTTCCTCTTTCCCCTTCTTTCTCTTTATTTTCTTTCATTTTCACATATGCTATGAGATGGATGAATGGTAAATGGTGAATGGTGAATGGAGATGGAATGGGCGATTGGATGCCAATGGTTGTGTGATGAACAAATGGGGAAGGGCATTGTTCCAATAATGAATATACATGTATGATTTGAGTAAAATCCATCTAGAAAAGCATGTTGTAGGGTAAATCCATAATGAACACACCATGTTTGATGAAATGCCAAGGTGAATAAAGTGAGCTGTAAATTAGTATGTGCATGCCTAATAAATTCTGAATATTGCTAGGGCCCATGATAGTGTGTTGCCTGCTTTCCCAAAAATGCTACGAATATTACATTGCTCAATCTTTGATGCTATATGTGTTGTGAAATTTTTACCAAATGTCATCTTTAAATTTGAATGCAAGTATGTACACAGTTCCCACGAGCACGGCATGCATGACATGATTTATCGAGGTTTTCAAGAACATGGTTAGAGGTGGGACATATCCTATGATATGTTTTACCACGCTTTTCACAAGAAGACAAGAACCAACATTACATGAGGGGTCTCCCCTCACTCACAAGTGCATAACATGAAGAAGGGCCTCCCTTCCCTCGCAAGTACATACATATCATGAAGAAGGGTCTCCCTTCCCTCTCAAGTGCATTGCATAAAGAAGGGTCTCCCTTCCCTCTCAAGCGCATCTCACAAGTATATCTCATAAGTGCATCTCACAAGTTACATGATCACAAGCAAGCACGCATGATATGCATGACAAGACACAATATACAAGAATCAAGCAAGACAAACAAGACAAGCTTTCAAGTACGAAAAGATATTTCAAGCCAAGTCAAGTGCACGATGTTTTCAAGAGGTTTTATCGGTTTTCTACGAAATACAAGCATGATTATAAATTGTTTTACTTCCTTGTATGATATGAATTGTTTCCGTCTTACATATATGAATTGCTCCTGATTTATGCATTGCCATTTTTATGCTATAATTATTGGTTAGTATTTAGTACCCGCTGAGTATTCCATGCTCAGCCGTACTTCTTATGTCGGCAGGTTATGAGGGAGCTACTGCTCCATTTGATGTTTGTGCTCCTGGTCCATGGGTGGAAGAGGAGTACATCGAGGAACCTTTGGAGGAACCTCCCGTAGAGGGTTATCAGTAGGTGGTGTTAGATTCTGAGTGGATTAGCTGTGGGTGAGATGAGAGTTAGATTTATGTATTTTGGCGGGCATGTCCGCACTTTCTTATGGATTCCTTATTGTGTAAACTGGATTTAAGTATGTATATACATAAAGGTTTGTTAATCTTCCGCTGTGCTATGTTAGAGTATGTTTCCGCTGTTTATATCCTCTATCGTATATGCTCTGTGGATTTTTTCAGGTTGGTTTGTCAAGCAAGTCATGTAAGCCATGATTAGTCGTCCAAAGTTCACTCTAACTCCTAGGGTGGGTTCTGGGCTGCGACACGTTAATTATCTTGTTCATGACAGGATGGTTTGGCAGGTACTTATAGTCACGCCTAAAGTATCCCTAAACTCCTAGGGGGTATTTTGGGGCGTTACAGGAAAGGTCATTGCCTACACCTTTGGCAATTGAAAGAGCATGAGAAGAATTATCCTACTCACGGCTTAGAGCTCGCCGCCGTCGTGTTTGCTTTGAAAATTTGGCGACATTATCTTTATGGGGAACAGTTTGAGGTGTTCACCGATCATAAAAGCTTGAAGTACCTGTTTTCCCAAAAGGAATTGAACTTAAGGCAGAGGCAATGGATGGAGTTTTTAAAGGACTATGAATGCTCTATTCAATACCATCAGGGCAAAGCGAATGTGGTTACGGATGCATTGAGTAGGAAGTCACATGGGCTTATTGCATACATGATGGTTCGAGAATGGATGTTGTGAGAGGATGCCTCCAACCTCGACATTAGCTGTGGTCATTCTACTCATAGGCCATTGATGGCAAATATCACGGTGAATTCGTGCATCATTGATCAGATCCGAGAGTTGCAAATAGCGGATGCAGAGTTGGTTATTTTCCGTGCAAGGCGATGGGCAAAGGAAGTTTTGAATTTCCCCGAACGGTGATGGGGCGATTAAGTTCAAGGGTAGACTCCGTGTTCCGGCCAATGTAGATCTCTGGAGGGAGATTTTCAATGAGGCCCACCGGTCCATGTATACAGTTCACCCCGGGGTACCAAAATGTATAGAAACTTGAAAGGGCACTTTTGGTGGTGAAACATGAAGAGAGAAATGGCCGAGTATGTGTCTAAGTGCTTGGTGTGCCAGCAAGTCAAGGCCGAGCATAGGAGACCAGCTGGACTTTTACAGTCCCTCCCTATTCCCGAGTGGAAATGGGAACACATCTCCATGGATTTTATCATGGGGTTGCCAAAGACGGGTAGAAACGCCGATGCTATATGGGTTGTAGTTGACAGACTCACCAAGTCCGCTCATTTCTTGCCGTACCGGACTACCTTCAATTCAAATCAGTTAGCAGCGCTGTACATCAAGGAAATCGTTCGTTGCATGGGGTGCCAGTGAACAATGTGTCGGACAGAGATCCTTGATTCACTTCCAGGTTCTAGAAGAGCTTTCAAAGTGCCATGGGTTCCCGGTTGGATTTTAGCACGGCCTTCCACCCACAGACGGATGGGCAAACTGAGCGAGTGAATCAGGTTATTGAAGATATGCTCCAGGCATGTATACTAGAGTTCAAGGGAAGTTGGGAAGATCACCTACCATTGGTGGAATTCACCTACAACAATAGTTACCAAGCAAGCATACAGATGGTGCCTTTTGAGGCTTTGTATAGGAGAAGTTGTAGATCCCCGTTGTATTGGGATGAAGTTTGGGAAATAAAGGTGTTGGGCCCCGAATTAATTGAACAAACCATGGATAAGGTTAAGCTTATCCGGGAGAGGTTGAAGACCGCACAAGATAGATAGAAGAGCTACGCCAACAACCGAAGGAGAGACCTTGAATTTCGAGTTGGCGACTTTGTTTTTGTCAAGATTTCACCAACCAATGGTGTTATGAGATTCGGGAAGAGAGGCAAGCTTAGCCCGAGATATGTGGACCCATTTGAGATCATTACTAGAGTCGGTGAGGTGGCTTACTGTGTTGCTTTGCCCACTCATATGGCGGTGGTCCACAACATGTTTCACATCTCCTTGCTTTGGAAGTACATCCCGGACCCTTCTCATGTCATCGAGCTTGATTCGGTAGAAATCTGGGATGATCTCACACTAGTTGAGCAACCAGTGCAGATCTTGGACAGGCGAGATCAAGTCTTGTGCGACAAGGCCATTCCCTTAGTGCTTGTGAGGTGGCAGCACCATTCAGTAGAGGAAGCTACATGGGAATGAGAGGCCAAAGTGAGAGAAAAATATCTTCAATTGTTTGTTTAGGACTTTGACTCTCTGTTGTAATTTCTTGTCATTTTGTACATGTATGTCCCGTCCAAATTTTGAGGATGAAATTTGTTATAAGGGGGGAGGATGAAGCACCCCAGAACTTTTGAATATGTCTTGGAATGCATGTCAAGGCAAGATATTTTGTAACTCCAATTTCATGAAATTAGAAAATTGGAAACCTTTGAAAAATTTGCAAGAATGTCATAAAATAACTAAATAAAATATTTATTGATGTACCATAGCCTTAGAAGGCTCCTAGTCATGTCTAGAAGAGGTTAGAATGGAAGTGGGATAAGTCCAAGTAGTGGATTAAGTGGAAAATGGACTTACTGTCAAAATTGCAGGCAAACGATCGCTCGGTCCAATGTAGCGATCGATCGGTCCACAACTGATCAATCGGTATCTATCGACTGGTTAACTAATTTTTATGGGGAAAAGTTCCAGAGAGGGTGTTTTTGACAGATCGCTCGGTCAAGAACACCGGTCGCTCGGTAGGCGACCGATCGATCGGTCTATCGTGTTTTGCAGAAATTTCATTAAGGGCTTTTTCGTCATTTTGCCAGCACCCCTTAGCCTTATAAGGCTTGCTTGAGCTTTTGGGTCCTCATTCATCACACTTAGAGTATTTTGAGAGAGAGTGAGAGAGTAGAAAGGGCTTTGAACCCTAGGGCATCATTTGGAAGGTAATCAAGGGTTTTGAAGAACCAGAATCATCCTTTTAGCTTGGATTTCTCCTATCCAACCTCAACCTCATGGGGGAGTCCTTCTCAAAGCTAAGGCAGCATTTTCCCAAGGTATTCCTCAAATGGTTTCTTCCCCAATCAAGCATATTTCAAGCAAGGGTTCTCCTCTTCCAAATTGGAGCTTCAATCAAGGGTTTCTATCCAAGATCAAGCCTTGATTTGAAGGTTAGTACACCCTACTAACTCCCTTAGCAATAACCTAGGCTTTTCTATTGTGTATGAGGACTCTTGATCGTATGTTTTTCTTCCTTTTGAAATATATCATCTTCCGTAAATATAAACAAGATAAAGTAAAGGGTATGAATGTGTGTATGGGATGGTGATTGAGGCAATTGGATGCCATATGGATGTTGTGTGATGTGTGAAATGGAAAATGGTGAAAAGGGCATTCTATAAATAATGAATGTACCTTGATGTATTGATGAGAAATATGCACTAAAAAGAGGAAATGAAAGGACTAAGAAATGTTACACACCGTGTGTTTGATAAAATGACTAAACAAGGGATAAATGGATTTGATGAAGAAAATGGAATATAGGAATTGTGTAAATCTTCTTATGAATGATGAATTGCTCAAATTCACTATATGTTGCTTAAATTGTCATACGATTATGTTAAGAATCGAAATGTTATATTCATGTGATCCTCCCAATCAAGCATGTCATCATGGTTGCCACTATTGACAAGCACACAGGCATGCATGAACCGGGTTTTCCATGAGTATCTGTATATGATAAATCAAACAAGAAAACAAGTATATATCAAGGAGGTTGGTAGCCCAAGTGAAGGGTGCTAGCCTCTGGCTCACAAGAAAATGAAACAAGACAAGGAGGTTGGTAGCACAAGTGAAGGGTGCTAGCCTCTGGCTCACAAGTAAAGGAAACAAGAAAATGAAATGTCAAGGAGGTTGGTAGCCCAAGTGAAGGGTGCTAGCCTCTGGCTCACAAGAAAATGAAACAAGACAAGGAGGTTGGAAGCCCAGGAATGTACGGGTGCTAGCCTCTGGCTCACAAGTATACAAGTCAAGAACAAGACCAGACCAAGCAAGACATTTGATTAAGACACGCATGCATGATTTTCACAAGCAAGACTGAAACATGAAACAATTTTCCAAACATGAGATTTATCGGAATTTTCACATTCATGCACGCATGTCAAGATAGTTATATTGCTTCATTTTCGATGTTAATTATCATATGTTGCTAGTGTTGCTTAAATTGATTATTGTGTATTGTGATTATTATCGTTGTGCTTTGTTATTGCTATGGTTAGCTAGTATCTTGTACTTGCTGAGTATTCCATGCTCAACCGTATTTTTATGTCGGCAAGTACTGTGGATGTTCTAGATCCTGAGCCTTGGGTCGAGGAAGAGTACGGAGAGGAGAGCAAGCCACCTATCCCGATGCAGTCTCAGGAGGATAGGGATTTGGACGTGTGGCCATACCTCAACTACTGTTGAGAGGAGAGTGTGAGAGAGTTCCTTTTTGTATTTTGATAGGTAGGCATGTCAACCTTTACTTTGATTATGTTTTATTCATAAACTTGGAATACTAAGATGGTTTATGAAAAAAGAAAAAGTTGGTCTACGCTTCCGAACTCACGTTAACTTCCGCACTCTGCTTTTTTTGATATTATGCCATGTTTAGCCTTATTCATTACAGGATGGTTTGGCAGGTACGAATAGTCACCTCTAAAGTATCCCTTAACTCCTAAGGGGTATTTTGGGGCGGCGCGACACAGTGTCTTCTAGGCAATCTTCCAAAATCCTTTTTGTTGATGGTTGAACATGTTCTTGAAGCTTTGATTTGAAATTTTCATCATGTCTTGACTTGGTCTTTTCATTAATAGATCTTGAATATGCTTGAAATCCCTTTTTTAATTTATGAATGCTGTAAAATAAATTGCTTATGGAAGATATTACTATTACAAGATTCATTTCATTATTTATGTCATCATTAAAATTAATTGAGGGTCATATGGTTGTAACCTTTAGGCTAACAGGATGTAGGGTAGGAATTAGTCAAGTGCAAGTGTAAACTAGTGGCCTCTACTCCTTGTAGGGTAGGCATTAGTCTCGTGCAAGTGTACTCTCCCACAAAAAGATATGTGCGAACGATATGTGTGAAAAGCCATATGAAAATGATATGTGAAAAGCATACATGTTTTGCAAAGTATCACACAAGTGTATTTAAAAAGAAGTTTTTTCGTAAGTGTTTCAGTGCATGTGTACTCTATGAACTGCCTATATGTTACTTCAACATGTGATACTACGACATATTATTTAGTGGTTTGTAGACACTGAGTATTCCATGCTCAGCCAAAATTGTTACTTCGGCAGGTCGTGTTGATGAGCGTGGTCTTGAGCCTTGGATTGAAGAGGAGTACTTCGAGCCAGAGCCAACCATGGATCATCATCATTAGGATGATAGAGCACTAGATAGGCAGCTTGATTCAGATTATTGGTGAGAGTGGTGAGGGAGAGATTTCACTGTATTTTGATGGGTGGGCTTGTCCACTCTTGTTTTGGTTATATTATTGTACAAACTTGGAACATAGTCATATGTATAGAAAGAAAATTGATTTCACACTTCCACATTGTTTCGCTTCCGCAATTATTCCCTTTCCGCTATAGTATGCCTTATACATTTTGTAGGATAGTTTGACAGGTTATGACAGTAACGTCTAAAGTCCCACCTAACTCCTAAGAGGGATTTTGAGGCGTTACACCTTGTGAGTCTTGTGGGTTCCTTATGCATCTTATGAATCTTGTGATTTCCTTATACGTCTTATGATATTCTTCATTTCACTTATCTTATTTGGCTAGCACTAGAACTATGAAATAGACGGTCATTGTAGCACCCCGGACTTTTTCATCCTTAATGAATAGCACCTTCGTAGCTAATTGGCCGTTTTTGTAGTCTAATTAATAAATAAGGGAGAAATCAGAAATTCTAAAACATAAGAAATGTTCGTTTTCGAAAGACGAATCCAACGCAAGTTGAATCGTCAAAATCGGACGAACGAGTCAAAAGATATGGCCAAAACAGTCGGGACCAGCAGAGCACCGATCGCTCGGTCCACGGAGCGATCGATCGGTCCAAAACCGATCGATCGGAGGCTATCGACTGGTCGAAAAATTTGTATGGGGAAATTTTCCAGAGAGTGAGTTTTTGACCGGTCGATCGGTCAATAACACCGATCGCTCGGTAGGCAACCGATCGATCGGTCATTAACACCGATCGCTCGGTCCTCGCGTTTTTTTTTGCAGAAATTTCAGTAAGGGCGTTTTCATCTTTTGGGTGTTAAACCCTTACCCATAAGGGTTTGCTCGACCCTTTGAGGCCTCACTTACAACATTTGAGGGATTTTGAGAGATAGAGAGAGAAGAGGAGAAAGCTCTAACCTAGGGTTTGGTTTTGAGAAGGAAATCAAAGGGGGTTTAAGAACTATAGCTCACCCCAACTCGAGTTGCTTCAAAATCGAGGCTCAAGCTCGTGTGTGAACCATTCTCCAAGCTAGGGCAGCAACCCAAGCACGTTTTTGAAAGGGGTTTCTTCCCCAACTCAAGTCTCCTTCAAGCAAAGTTGTTCTTCTTTCAAGTTGGAGCTTCAATCAAGGTTTCTACCAAGGATCAAGCCTTGATCTAAGGTTAGTACACCCTACTAACTTACCCTAGCAATAATCTAGGTTTCTATATGGAATGTGATCCTTGTTATTAGGTTTTCTTTTTATGAAATGTATTAGCTCTAATGAACATCTCTAATGAACATAAGCAAGATAAGGAAAAATGGTATGGATGTTTGGATGGGTATGGATTGAGGCAATTGGATGCTGAAGGAATGATGTATGAGGTGTGGGGTGTGAATTGGAAAATGGAGGATGGGCATTGTCCAAATAATAATCTTACCCTTGTGTGATTGAATGGAAAATATGCATAAAAAGAAAGAAGATGAACTACTAAGGAACAATGTATGTTATGTGTTTGACAAAATGCCGAGTCTATAAGATCACGACTTAAGGGAAGAAAATGCTTTAAATACTCAAATGCCATGTTAATCACTCAAATGCTCACATGAATATATTATGAATGGAATGGTGATGCCATATCTTTCTTGTTATCCTCATTTCACTATTGTCACGATTGACACATACACGAGCACGCATGATAGCATGAGCCGAGATTTCAAGAGCATGTGCATATAATAACCAACAAGAAAATATTGCATGTCAAGGAGGTTGGTAGCCCAGGGACATTCGGGTACTAACCTCTGGCTCACAAGTGCATTGCATATCAAGGAGGTTGGTAGCCCAAGGACATTCGGGTACTAACCTCTGGCTCACAAGTGCATTGCATATCAAGGAGGTTGGCAGCCCAGGGAGATTCGGGTGCTAGCCTCTGGCTCACAAGTTACGAGATGGAGGTTTACAAGATGATGATCATGCATTCATGCATGCACGCATACATGATTTCTACGAGGCATACCGGGACATGACATGGGTTTTCAAGCATGAGTTTTATCGGCGTTTTCGCATTCATGTACGCACGTCAGGATGCTTGTATTGTATCATGCCATATACTGTTTCTTTTGTGATGTTTCTATTACTGCTTGTATGGTATTACTATTGTGTGTTTTATTATTGTTATGGTCTGCTAGTAGCTTGTACTCGCTGAGTATTCCATGCTCAGCCGTACTTTCATGTCGGCAGGTACTGAGGGAGCCCTCGACCCGGAGCCTTGGGTCGAGGAAGAGTATATAGAGGAGAGAGAGACGGCTATTCCATTACAGTCTCAGGCAGACCGAGACCTCGATGTGTGGCCATACCTCGACTACTGTTGAGGGGAGAGTATGAGAGGGTCTTGTGTATTTTGATATTTTGATAGGTGGGCCTGTCCACCTTAGACTTAGACATGTCTTGTATTTATGTTAACTTGGAATACTATTTTAGAAATCTTAGAAGAAAAGAAAAAGTTAGTTTAAGCTTCCGCATATATGTTAGCTTCCGCGCTCTGATTATCATTGGTTAGTACTGTGTTTATCTTGTGCATTACAGGATGGTTTGGCAGGTACGAAGTGTGAAATCTAAAATATCCCTAAACTCCTAGGGGGTATTTTGGGGCGTGACAGAGGTGGTATCAGAGCTCTAGGCATTAGAGTCCCTAGGGTCACTTGGATGATTGAACAAGGTATTAGAATCACCTTAGAGAGTTGTATTCCAAGTATAGACTAACAAGTTAGTCTTAGTCAAAATGGGTTGAACTTCAACTGAACATAGAGTCCTACGTTAGGAACACGGATTGTATGTTATGCTATTGTGTTATATACCATGTGTACATTATTTGTGTTGTACTTATTAAATATGCTTGATGAATATGTATTGAGTGAATTGCGAAATTTGTACTAAATGCGTATCCAAGTTAGACTCATGTTGTATTGTCGTCCTCAGGAGAAATCATGAGACGCAATACCCGGGGTCGCGGGTACAACACGAGGGGTAATGGAGGTGATGCTCCATCGGGTGATGATCAACCCGACTTTGCCCAAGCATTCGCATCCATAGCCGAGACTTTGGCTATGTTGGCGGCAAGGCAACCGGCCACTCCGCCTAATGCGGCACTTATACCGGCTCCTCCTAACCGAGCCCAAGCCGGGATAGAAGCTTTTCGGAGGATGAGGCCTCCAACTTTTTGTGGAAGCATTGATCTACTTATCGCCGAGGGTTGGATTCGGGAACTCGAGAAAATATTCTCGGTATTGGCACCTACGGAAGTGGAAAGGGTCACTTGGGCCGCCTTTATGCTTGAAGGCGAGGCCGACCATTGGTGGAAATCCGCACTTCGGACCCGAGAGTTGACCCGGCAAGGTCAAGATTGGACTTGGGAAGAATTCTTGGAAGCTTTCAACAAGAAATACTTTCCGGTCGGAATGAGAGAGAAGATGGAAGTGGAATTTATTACCTTGGAGCAAGGTAATATGTCCGTAGCGGCTTATGAAGCCAAATTTTCAGAGCTATCTCGATTTGCTCCACACATGATAGCTACCGAGGCTATGAAGGCCCGGAAATTTGAGAGGGGGTTGAAGGCCTACCTCAAGGATCGTGTCTCAATGTTCCGACATGAGGCATATTTAGAAGTTGTGGACAAGGCATTGTTAGCCGAGTTGAATTCCGAAGAGTTCTTTAAGAGAAGAGGAATGGAGAAAGGACAGTCAAGTAGTTCAGGGGAGAAAAGAGCCAGGACTAGCTTGTATCAATCCACAGGGCTGGCTCAGTCACAGAGGATGTATTCGGCACCACAGGCCCCTCGCTCTTTTGCTCCACCGGCTTTTCGTCCGGTTACCTCATATGCTCCTCGCCCCGCAGTTACGCAGGTTACGGGATATGCTCCTTCCTCCTATTTGCATGATGTCTGCACTCTTTGTGGAAGGAAGCATCCAGTAGGAGAATGCCGGAGGGTTTCAGGAAGTTGCTTCCATTGTGGTGACCATGGTCACATGGTTAGAGATTGTCCCCGACGTCAATTGCCAGCTCAGTCTTCGGGGAGCAGGCCCCCAATTTGGCAGACATCTCAGCCTAGCTCTTCTCAGGCTTCGAGGGCCTCACAGTCTACCCGGCCTCCTCGTCCAGCCACACAGGGCCGAGTCTTTGCCTTATCCGAGAGAGACGCACGTGCATCCGACGATGTCGTGCAAGGTACGCAAAAATTCTAGAGTCTAAGTTGTGTAAAATTTCTATGGTTTGTTATGTGGTTAATTATACTAAGGGTTACCTATGTATGATGCTTGTTATTATTTGAAATCTACTAATAGTAGTAACTTAATTGCACAGGCGCTTTATTAGTGAACGAGTGTCTCGCCCGTGTGTTGATCGACACAGGATCCACTCACTCCTTTGTGTCACCTAGTTTCGCAAAGGGATTTTTGACTGAGTCTACTCCGTTAGAGCGGGAGTTGACCATTGCAACTCCACTCGGTAAGTCAGTTGATACGGACAAGATATTCAGGGATAGTGTGGTTCAAGTGGGGGAGAATGAACTGTTAGCCGATCTCATCGTCCTAGCTTTTCAAAACTTGGATTTTGATGTCATCTTAGGGATGGATTGGTTGTCAAACCATCATGGGAATGTTGCGTGTTTTGAAAAGATGGTGAATTTCAAGCCGGAAGGAGTTAAGCCTTTTCATTTCCGAGGATTGAGAGAAAGGGATATTGCTTGTCTTGCAGCTTTGAGCTTAGCGAACCCCGAAGTACAAAACTCCTTGACTATTCCAGTTGTGAGTGAGTTCTTAGATGTGTTTCCGGAGGAACTTCCCGGGTTACCTCCGAATCGGGAGATTGAGTTCGCTATAGAGCTTACTCCGGGCATCGCTCCGATTTCAAGAGCCCCATATAGAATGGCCCCGATAGAGCTTGAAGAATTGAAGAAGCAAATTGAGGAGTTACAACAACTTGGTTTCATCCAACCAAGTGTGTCACCGTGGGGAGCTCCTGTCCTTTTTGTAAAGAAGAAAGACGGGTCGATGAGAATGTGTATAGACTACCGTCAGTTGAACAAGGTAACTATCAAGAATCGTTATCCCTTGCCAAGGATCGATGACTTGTTCGACCAACTGAAGGGAGCGAGATTCTTCTCCAAAATTGATCTTAGATCGGGGTATCATCAATTAAGGATCAAGGCGGAAGATGTTCCGAAGACGGCTTTCAGGACTCGGTATGGGCATACAGGACTCGGTATGGGCATTACGAGTTCCTTGTCATGCCTTTTGGGCTGACGAATGCACCGGCAGCATTCATGGATTTGATGAACCGGGTGTTCCGATCTAACTTGGATCGATGCGTGATTGTATTCATTGATGACATTTTGGTGTATTCCCAGACACGGGAAGATCACGCACGAGACCTCCGCCTTGCCCTGGAGATGTTGAGAGAGCATAGGCTATATGCCAAATTGAGTAAGTGCGAGTTCTGGTTAGAGAAGGTCGCATTTCTTGGACACGTGGTGTCGGCCGAGGGCATTTCTGTAGATCCAGCCAAGGTTGAGGCAGTCATGAGTTGGGAGAGGCCCAAGAGCGTCACGGAGATACGTAGTTTCCTCGGATTGGCAAGCTACTACCGGAGATTTGTGGAGGGATTCTCCAATTTGGCTGCACCTCTCAACTACTTGACAAGGAAAAATGCAAAGTTCAGTTGGAGTGACCGATGTGAAGTAAGTTTCCAAGAGTTGAAGAAACGCCTCACCACAGCCCTTGTCCTTACTGTGCCATCTGGACCTTTTGGGTATGAGGTGTATAGTGATGCCTCGCATGTTGGACTCGGGTGTGTCCTAATGCAACACAAGAAGGTCATTGCCTATGTATCAAGGCAGTTGAAAGAGCATGAAAAGAACTACCCCACTCATGACTTGGAGCTTGCGGCGGTCGTGGTTGCACTTAAAATTTGGTGACATTATCTGTACGGGGTGGAGTTCTATGTGTACACGGACCACAAGAGCCTCAAGTATCTCTTTTCCCAAAAAGAGCTAAACTTACGACAACGGCGTTGGATTGAGTTCTTAAAGGACTACGAGTGCACTATCCAATATCACCCGGGAAAAGCAAATGTGGTGGCAGACGCTCTGAGTAGGAAACCGTCGGGGTTGTTGGCTCACATGTTGGTTCGGGAATGGAGATTGTTAGACGATTTGGCAAATCTAGACATCAGTGTGAATGATTCTGTCCGCAGTCCGGTTTTGGCAAATGTTACAGTTCGGCCGTACCTTGTAGACTTGATCCAGGAGTATCAAGCCATAGACACTGACTTGTTGGCTTTCCGGGATAAGGAAGTGGCCAAGGGTAGTACGGACTTCTCTCTCACTAGCCAAGGTGCTATTACATTCAAGGGAAGGCTTTGTGTCCCAGCCAATGCAGACCTTCGGAGAGAGATTATGGACGAAGCTCACCGGTCTAAGTATACAGTGCATCCCGGGGGGACAAAGATGTATCAGAACCTCAAGAGTCACTTTTGGTGGCAAAACATGAAGAGGGAGGTTGCGGAGTATGTGGCACGGTGTTTGGTGTGCCAACAGGTGAAAGCAGAGCATTTGAGACCGGCGGGTCTTTTGCAGTCTCTCCCTATTCCCGAGTGGAAATGGGAACATATCTCTATGGACTTCATCGTGGGGTTGCCGAAGACGGTTAGGAAGACCGATGCTATATGGGTAGTTGTTGATAGACTCACGAAGTCCGCTCATTTCTTACCGTACCGGACTACATTCAACTCCAATCAGTTAGCGGAGCTATACATCAAGGAAATAGTCCGATTACATGGGGTGCCAGTGAGTATTGTGTCGGATAGAGACCCAAGATTCACATCCAGGTTTTGGAAAAGTTTTCAAGGTGCAATGGGCTCCCGGTTAGACTTTAGCACAGCTTTCCACCCACAGACCGACGGGCAAACCGAGAGGGTAAATAAGGTTATTGAAGATATGCTCCGAGCATGTATGCTAGACTTCAAGGGAAGTTGGGAAGATCACCTACCTTTGGTGGAATTCGCTTACAACAATAGTTATCAAGAAAGCATACAAATGGCGCCTTTCGAGGCTTTGTATGGAAGGAGTTGTAGATCCCCGTTGTATTGGGATGAAGTGGGAGAAAGAAAGATTTTGGGCCCCGAGTTAATTGAACAAACCACGGATAGGGTCAAGCTTATCCGGGAGAGGTTAAAGACCGAACAAGATAGACAGAAAAGCTATGCCGACAACCGAAGGAGGGATCTTGAATTCCGAGTCGGTGATTTTGTGTTTGTAAGGATTTCACCGACCAAAGGTGTTATGCGATTCGGGAAGAGAGGCAAACTTAGCCCGAGATATGTGGGTCCATTCGAGATCATTGCTCGAGTTGGTGAGGTAGCTTACCGGGTTGCTTTACCCGCTCATATGGCAGCGGTCCACAACGTGTTTCACATCTCCATGCTCCAGAAGTATATCCCGGATCCTTCACATGTCGTCGAACTTGATATGATAGAGATCCGAGAGGACCTCACGTTGGTTGAGAAGCCGATTCACATATTGGATCAAAGAGACCAAGTGCTTCGCAACAAGACTATACCCGCTAGTCCTAGTGCAATGGCAACATCACGCGAGAGAAGAAGCCACGTGGGAGCATGAAGCCAAAGTCAAAGCAAAGTATCCTGAGTTGTTTGAATAGGTTTGTGTATTTTGTGTATATGGCTTGTGATTTTGCTTTGGTTTTGTACACGTATGTATCGTCCAAATTTCGGGGACAAAATTTTTGTAAAGGGGGGAGAATGTAGCACCCCGGACTTTTTCATCCTTAATGAATAGCACCTTCGTAGCTAATTGGCCGTTTTTGTAGTCTAATTAATAAATAATGGAGAAATCGGAAATTCCAAACTATCAGAAATGTTCGTTTTCGAAAGACGAATCCAACGCAAGTTGAATCGTCAAAATCGGACGAACGAGTCAAAAGATATGGCCAAAACAGTCGGGACCAGCAGAGCACCGATCGCTCGGTCCACGAAGCGATCGATCGGTCCAAAACCGATCGATCGGAGGCTATCGACTGGTCGAAAAATTTGTATTGGGAAATTTTCCAGAGAGTGAGTTTTTGACCAGTCGATCGGTCAATAACACCGATCGCTCGGTAGGCAACCGATCGATCGATCATTAACACCGATCGCTCGGTCCTCGCGTTTTTTTGCAGAAATTTCAGTAAGGACGTTTTCATCTTTTGGGTGTTAAACCCTTACCCATAAGGGTTTGCTCGACCCTTTGAGGCCTCACTTACAACATTTGAGGGATTTTGAGAGATAGAGAGAGAAGAGGAGAAAGCTCTAACCTAGGGTTTGGTTTTGAGAAGGAAATAAAAGGGGGTTTAAGAACCATAGCTCACCCCAACTCGAGTTGCTTCAAAATCGAGGCTCAAGCTCGTGTGTGAACCATTCTCCAAGCTAGGGCAGCAACCCAAGCACGTTTTTGAAAGGGGTTTCTTCCCCAACTCAAGTCTCCTTCAAGCAAAGGTGTTCTTCTTTCAAGTTGGAGCTTCAATCAAGGTTTCTACCAAGGATCAAGCCTTGATCTAAGGTTAGTACACCCTACTAACTTACCCTAGCAATAATTTAGGTTTCTATATGGAATGTGATCCTTGTTATTAGGTTTCTTCTTTATGAAATGTATTAGCTCTAATGAACATCTCTAATGAACATAAGCAAGATAAGGAAAAATGGTATGGATGTTTGGATGGGTATGGATTGAGGCGATTGGATGCCGAAGGAATGATGTATGAGGTGTGGGGTGTGAATTGGAAAATGGAGGATGGGCATTGTCCAAATAATAAACTTACCCTTGTGTGATTGAATGGAAAATATGCATAAAAAGAAAGAAGATGAACTACTAAGGAACAATGTATGTTATGTGTTTGACAAAATGCCGAGTCTATAAGATCACGACTTAAGGGAAGAAAATGCTTTAAATACTCAAATGCCATGTTAATCACTCAAATGCTCACATGAATATATTATGAATGGAATGGTGATGCCATATCTTTCTGTTATCCTCATTTCACTATTGTCACGATTGACACGTACACGAGCACGCATGATAGCATGAGCCGAGATTTCAAGAGCATGTGCATATAATAACCAACAAGAAAATATTGCATGTCAAGGAGGTTGGTAGCCCAGGGACATTCGGGTACTAGCCTCTGGCTCACAAGAAAACTAAACAAGTAATAAAAATCACCTATTGTCAAGGAGGTTGGTAGCCCAGGGAGATTCGGGTGCTAGCCTCTGGCTCACAAGAAAACCAAATATTGCATATCAAGGAGGTTGGTAGCCCAGGGACATTTGGGTACTAACCTCTGGCTCACAAATGCATTGCATATCAAGGAGGTTGGTACCCAGGGACATTCGGGTACTAACCTCTGGCTCACAAGTGCATTGCATATCAAGGAGGTTGGCAGCCCAGGGAGATTCGGGTGCTAGCCTCTGGCTCACAAGTTACGAGATGGAGGTTTACAAGATGATGATCATGCATTCATGCATGCACGCATACATGATTTCTACGAGGCATACCGGGACATGACATGGGTTTTCAAGCATGAGTTTTATCGGCGTTTTCGCATTCATGTACGCACGTCAGGATGCTTGTATTGTATCATGCCTTATACTGTTTCTTTTGTGATGTTTCTATTACTGCTTGTATGGTATTACTATTGTGTGTTTTATTATTGTTATGGTCTGCTAGTAGCTTGTACTCGCTGAGTATTCCATGCTCAGCCGTACTTTCATGTCGGTAGGTACTGAGGGAGCCCTCGACCCGGAGCCTTGGGTCGAGGAAGAGTATATAGAGGAGAGAGAGACGGCTATTCCATTACAGTCTCAGGCGGACCGAGACCTCGATGTGTGGCCATACCTCGACTACTGTTGAGGGAAGAGTATGAGAGGGTCTTGTGTATTTTGATAGGTGGGCCTGTCCACCTTAGACTTAGACATGTCTTGTATTTATGTTAACTTGGAATACTATTTTAGAAATCTTAGAAGAGAAGAAAAAGTTAGTTTAAGCTTCCGCATATATGTTAGCTTCCGCGCTCTGATTATCATTGTTTAGTACTGTGTTTATCTTGTGCATTACAGGATGGTTTGGCAGGTACGAAGTGTCACATCTAAAATATCCCTAAACTCCTAGGGGGTATTTTGGGGCGTGACAGTCATGCCTAGCATTTTTCATTTTCATTAACTAGTACCCGAACTATGAAATGGACGGACATACTAGCGTCTTGTCTTGTATTAACTAGTACCCAAACTATGAAATGGATGGACATACTAGCGTTTTCCATGTTCATTAACTAGTACCCGAACTATGAAATGGACGGACATACCACCCTCTTGCCTTGTGTTAACTAGTACCCGAACTGTGAAATTGACGGACATATTAGCATCTTGCCTCGTATTAACTAGTACCCGAACTATGAAATAGACGGACATACTAGTATCTTCTACTTTTCTTAACTAGTACCCGAACTATGTAATGGATGGACACAATAGCATCTTGACTTTTATTAACTAGTACCCGAACTATGAAATGGACGGACATACTAGCATCTCGACTTGTAGCTTTATTTCTTCTTTCTTATAACTTTTCTTATGATCTTTTTTCTTGTTATTCTTATGATCCATCTTCATACTATCTCATACATGTGCATAATTCTTGTGAGCATCAGGGAGTAATTGTGAACATTATAGTAACCATCAAAAGCATTTTAAACATTAAATACAATGCATAGAGTATTGTGAGCATCAAAAGTAAGAACATCGAAACATATCATTCATTGAGCAAATTTATGGAGGTATCATAGTATACATTTGTGCTACTTAGCTTATTTCATCCAAAAACCATTCAATTTCAACACTCTTATTCATACTTTTCAAAGAAACCATTAAACATTATTGAATTTCCTATTTCATGTTATTTATTCCAATAGTATACACTTACGAGGCTATACGCCTTAATCCTTTACCAAAAGATTATCATAGATCAATATCTACTTAGCATCAATGAATAATGGGCAAGTTAGTTACACACACACTGTAATGACCCCAAAATCCTACAAGGCTAAAATAGGACTTTGGAATGGTCACATTACTTAAACCTGCTTAAAATCCATACATAAAAGGCATACTACACGAGTCTCCAAAAATGAGGATAATAAAATTTTGATCATAAAAAGTCAAACCATCCTGTACAATAATAGTCCACACACCCTAGCTCCTTATAACGAAATAGTCTAAAACCATCAGTAGGGTAATACAACTAAGGCAACATCAACTAAAAGTCAAAAAGTCTAATATAAATATCTCATCCAAAAAGAAACACTAACTACTCAATAGGGATGACTATCGAAATCCCTAGCCTCCCCCTCAAGAAGCTCACCTTCTCCCTCTTCTTCGGCGTACACCTCCTCGGTCCACTGCTCTCCTCCTAAACCTGAATACAATGACAGGTCGACTGAGCATGGAATACTCAGTGGATAAACAAACTAACAACAATATAAATGTAGCATCCCGAACTTTTCTATATTTAATGAATAGCACTTTCGTGCCTAATTGGTCTTCCTCGTAGTCAAATTAATAAATAAGGGAGAAATCAGAAATTCTGAATTGTTAGAAATGTTCATTTTCGAAAGACGAACCCAACGCAAGTTAAAACGTCAAAATCGGACGAGCGAGTCAAAAGGTATGTTCAAAACAGTCCAGACATGCAGAGCACCGATCGCTCGGTCCAGTCAGCGATCGATCGATCCAAAACTGATCGATCGGTAGCTATCGCACGGTCAAAACTTTTGTATGGGAAAATTTTTCAAAGAGTAGTTTTTTGACCGGTTGCTCGGTCAGAGTACCGATCGTCGGTAGGCAACCGATCGATCGGTCATAACCACCGATCGCTCGGTCCCCGTGTTTTGCAGAAAATTTTGTAAGGGCATTTTCGTCTTTTGGGCGTTAAACCCTTTCTTCTTAAGGCTTGCCTGAGCCTTTAGGGCTTCATTCACATACTTAGAGGATTTTGAGAGTTAGGGAGAGAGAAGAAGGAGACTCTAACCTAGGGTTTCGTTTTTGAGGAGGAATCAAAGGGGGTTTAAGAACCCTAGATCCCCCAACTCGTTTGGCTTCGATTTCAAGGCTCAAGCTCGTGTGGGACTCCTCCTCCAAGCTAGGGCAGCACTCACGCACGTTTTTTTTTTAAGGGGTTTCTTCCCCAACTCAAGTCTTCCTCAAGCAAGGGTTGTTCCCTACCCTTTTTGGAGCTTCAATCAAGGTTCCTACCAAGATCAAGCCTTGATCTAAGGTTAGTACACCCTACTAACTTTCCCTAGCGATAATCTAGGCTTTTTATGTGAAATGTGATTCATGTTAGTAGGTTTCCTTCCTTGTAAAATGTATCATTCTAATAATAGAAACAAGAAAAGGAAAAAGGATATGGATGTGTGGATGGGAGATTGATTGAGGCGATGGGATGCCGAATGTATGATGTGTGGTTTGTGTAATGGAAAAATGGAGGATGGGCATTTTACCAATAATGAACTCACTTTGATTATTGGATGGAAAATATGCACTAAAAATAAGAAGATGAACTATGGAGGAACATTGCATGTGATGTGTTTGACAAAATGCCTAAACTATGAAATAATGATTTGAATGAAGAAAAAGGGAAATAGGCCTTATACATGTATTCTCATGAATGATGAATGGATTTAAATACCATGTTGATTACTCAAATTCTCATATGCATATATTGTGAATTGAATGGTGATGTCATACCACTCTTATTATCCTTATTCCATGGTTGTCATGATTGACACGTACACGAGCACGCATGATAGCATGAACCGAGATTTCAAGAGCATGTGCATATAATAACCAACAAGAAAATATTGCATGTCAAGGAGGTTGGTAGCCCAGGGACATTCGGGTACTAGCCTCTGGCTCACAAGAAAACCCCTAAAACACCTATTGTCAAGCAGATTGGTAGCCCAGGAAAAATTCGGGTACTAGCCTCTGACTCACAAGAAAACTAAACAAGTAATAAAAATCACCTATTGTCAAGGAGGTTGGTAGCCCAGGGACATTCGGGTACTAGCCTCTAGCTCACAAGAAAACCATACATATCAAGGAGGTTGGCAGCCCAGGGAGATTCGGGTGCTAGCCTCTGGCTCACAAGTTACAAGATACAAGGTTACAAGATGATGACAAGACATTCATGCATGTACGCATATATGATTTTTAAAATGCATACCGGGACATGGAAACGGGTTTTCAAGCATGAGTTTTGTCGGCGTTTTTGCATTCATGCACATCAAGATGATAATATTGCTCCATGATTAATATTGTTTGATTCTATGATTTTACCCTTGCCTGGAATTGATGAGTGGTATTGTACTACTCCTCGCATGTTTATTATTGTCATGGATAGCTAGTAGCTTGTACTCGTCGAGTATTCCATGCTCAGCCGTACTTTCATGTCGACAGGTACTGAGGGAGCCCTCGACCCAGAGCCTTGGGTCGAGAAAGAGTATATCGAGGAGAGAGAGTCGTCTATTCCACTGCAGTCTCAGGCAGACCGAGACCTTGACGTGTGGCCATACCTCGACTACTGTTGAGGGGAGAGTACGAGAGGGTCTTTTATGTATTTTGACATTTTGATAGATGGGTCTGTCCACCTTAAACTTAGACATGTTTTGTATATATGTTAACTTGGAATACTATTTTGGAAATCTTAGAAGAAAAGAAAAAGTTAGTTTACGCTTCCGCATTTATGTTTAGCTTCCGCTCTCTGATTATCATTGTTTAGTACTTTAATTATCTTGTTCATGACAGGATGGTTTGGCAGGTACGTATAGTCACGCCTAAAGTATCCCTAAACTCCTAGGGGGTATTTTGGGGCGCGACAATAAAATAGCATGATCAATAATAATATCATAACTTAGTTTATCGATGTTTAATCATAATACTTTCACGTAAAATAGACATAATCAGACTGCGGAGCATATAACATATCATAACATCATCTTGACTCGTGTACTCGTGAAATTCTTATCCATGAACATAATTTAACATATGCATAGACTCATACATGCATGATTCATAGTATGTTTGTCCCGACAACGCATAATCATAGTGTTTTGTCCCGGTAATGCATAATTCATAGTGTTCGACAACACATAGAGTGGATGTTCGTAATGGGGGATCATTCTTTCATAGCATAACATGAATGCGAAAATGCGTAGAGTGGATGTTCGTAGTGGGGGATCATTCTTTCATGGCATAATTCGTAACATGTTTGTATCCAATGCATGCATGCTTGTGAGATAAGTGGACTCATGAGACTTGAATACTTACCATGCGAGTACACGTGTGCTTGAGTGTCGTGATTGGAATTCAAATAAGTCATCCCTTAAATTCCAATCTTCCATTAGGAAACTCCGCTAGGTTACATCTCCCTAGTTAGAGAATTCCCAACATGGAGGATTTTCCTCTAAGGTTTGGCCTACCCAAATACCTATCAATATACAAGAGAATAGGGCATAATTTATCGTAACAACTACAATATTCATTTAACTTAATTTCTTGATAATCAAAAGTATCATACTAATATTTATCATTCTTAGACATTTCAACAAACATCTAGAGTGTGTTAATTATGGATACTTTGCCCTTTCACATTCTTAACATTCCATCACACCATAATCCATCCACACAACCCAAATCAAAATCCACATCCATACATTCATCCCAATCCTCCATGGTATTTCCCTTCCTCCATTCAATCCATCCATAGTACAAACCTATTTCCATCTCTAACAAGCTTAATCCATACATAATTAGGGAAAACAAACTAAATATCATTTATATTATACTAATATTCACCAACATCATTAATAGAGTTGAGTTAGGGAGTTTATCGACCTTAGGGATCCTTCTCTTGGATCCAAATCGCTCACAAGATGATTTGGGGAAGCTTCGAGGACGATCTCCAAGCTTTCCTTGCGATATCCAAACTATCTTCTTCTTCTCCAAGAAATCTCTCTCAAAACCCTAGGTTTTCTCTCTATTTTTGCCAAATTAGGTTAGAAATAGGTAGAGTATTCTAATACCCCGAAATAGGATCCCTATTTATAGCCCCAAGGGTTGAGGATAAAAAGACCTAAAAGTTCTTACTGAAATTCTGTAAAAATACGAAAGACCCGAGTGATCGATGGTTATGACCGATCGATCGGTCGCCTACTGATCGACCGGTGCTCTTGACCGAGCTCTCGGTCAAAAACACACTCTCGATCTGGAAACTTTTCCCATACAAAATTTTGGACCAGTCGATAGATACCGATCGATCGATTTTGGACCGATCGATCGCCACCTCTGACCGAGCGATCGGTTTTGTACCGATCGATCCCTAGCGATCGGTGTTCTGCGGATTTTGACCAATTTTACTGTTTTGGTCATAACGTTTGACTCGTTCGTCGGATTCTGACGATTCAACTTGCGTTGGATTCGTCATTCAAAAAGGAACATTTTTAGAATTTTAGAATTTCTAAATTCCCTTTCAATTATGGGCCAAAAAGTCCCCAAGATTGAATGATCTGTAATTCCATCAGGCAAGACATTGGAAAACCCGCCTTTTGACTGAGCTTAGACTAAAAATATGGAAAAACATTAAACATGAACCTCGAAGAGGGTTCCAATACCTTTCTAATGGTTCTAGAATCACTTAATTCCAATAAACGGTGCCAAAATTGGAGCTTCCTAAAGTTCAGGGTGTGATATAACATCCCTCCGCTAACAAGTTTGACTTAGCCTTAATCACACTATATGTCGCGACCCAAAACCCACCCTAGGAGTTTGAGTGAACTTTGGACGACTAATCATAACTTACATGACTTGCTTGACCAAAATAACCTGCAAACCCACAGAGCATATACAATAGAGGACAATAATAGCGGAAATAGAAACTATAAAGCACAGCGGAAGTCTAACAAACCTCTATGTATATACATCTAACCCAAGTTTATACAAAAATGAAAACAAAAGAAAGTGCGGACATGCCCGCCAAAATACATGGATATATCTCTCTCAACTCACCCACAGCTATATCACTCAGAATCTACTACCATCTAATAGTAACCCTCAACCAGAGGTTCCTCGACATACTCCTCCTCCACCTATGGGCCAGGAGCACAGACATCGAATGGAGCAGCCGCTCCGCTATCACCTGCCGACATAAGAAGTACGGCTGAGCATGGAATACTCAGCGGGTACCAAATACTAACCAACAGCCATAGTATACAGATAGCGATACATAGAGCAGGAAACAATTCATATATGTAAAACGGGAACAAGTCATATCATACAAGGAAGTAAAGCAATTTATAATCATGCTTGTATTTCGTAAAAAGCCGATAAAACCTCTTGAAATCATCTTGCACTTGACATGACTTGAAATATCTTTTTCGTATTTGAAAGCTTGTCGTGTTTGTCTTGCTTGATCTTGTCGAGCGTGTCGTACATGTCATGCCATGCTATGCGTGTCAAGCGTGCTTGCTTGTGAGATACACTTGTGAGATGCACTTGAGAGGGAAGGGAGACCCTTCTTTATGCAATGCACTTGAGAGGCAAGGGAGACCCTTCTTTATGAGATGCATGTACTTGCGAGGGAAGGGAGACCCTTCTTTATGCTATGCACTTATGAGTGAGGGGAGACCCCTCGTGGAATGTTTGTTCTTGTGAAAAGCGAGGTAAAACATATCGTAGGATATGTCCCACCCCTAATCATGTTCTTGAAAACCTCGATAAATAATGTCATGCATGCCGTGCTCATGGGTTCGTGTGCATACTTGCATTTGCATTTAAACATGACATTTAGGGGATTTCACAATGTATAGCATATAGTAATTTTTAAACAACTAAACATTCATAATATTTTAGGGAAAACAAGAACTCATGCTAGCATAATCCCTAACAAGTTAAATAAGTAATTTAGCATGCATTTTCTTGATTTATACTCCTTTCATTCACTTTGGCATTCCATCAAACATGGTATGTTCATTATTTGTTATCTCTACAATATGCTTTTCTAGGTGGGTTATAATTCCATCATACATGTTTGTTCATTATGGATACAATGCCCTCCCCATTTCAATTATCACAACACAACCATTGGCATCCAATCGCCTATTCCATCTCCATTCACGACATCCACACATCCCAACTCCTAGCACAAGTATAGATGAAGGAAAACAAAGAAACATGGAGGAAAAAAGAACTATGACTAGGAGGGTAGCAAGAAGTACCGAATTTGATCAATGAGGAAGAAAACTCCTCCAAAAACGTTCGTGAGGCACTGCCCTAGCTTGTAGAAACTCCTCCTCATGTGCTTGAATCGGAATCTTGAAGCAATCCAAGCTTGAGGTGATATAGGGTTCACAAACCCTTTGATTTCTTCTCAAAAATCAAACCCTAGGTTAGGAAAATCCTTCTCTTCTCTCTTCCTCTCTAATATCCTCTAAGTGTGGTAAATGAGCCCTAAAGGCTCGGGCAATCCTATATAGGAAAGGGTGAAATGCCCAAAAGATGAAAACACCCTTAATGAAATTTCTGCAAAAACACGAAGACCGAGCGATCGGTGTTTATGACCGATCGATCGGTTGCCTACCGAGCGATCGGTGTGTTGACCGAGCTCTCGACCGAAAATCAACTCTCTGAAAAATTTCCCCATTCAAATTTTTCGACCAGTCGATAGCTACCGATCGATCGGTTTTGGACTGATCGATCGCTCCATGGACCGAGCGATCGGTGCTCTGCAGGTCCAAATTGTTTTGGCCATATCTTTTGACTCGTTCGTCGGATTTTGACGATTCAACTTGCATTGGGTTCGTACTTCAAAAAGGAACATTTCTGACATTTCGGAATTTCCAATTTCTTCTTTATTTATTAATTGTACTACTTTAAAGTTAAATTGACTACGAAAGTGCCATGCATAAAACATGAAAAAATCCGGGGCTCTACACTATACTAATTAGATATCAATACATAAACATTAAAACATCACAAGGACTATAATACCCCTCATACTTGTAATAAAGACATGAAAAATATTCGGGTCTCTACACACACGAGGCCATAAACCTTGATTTCAATTCATGCTTTTCAATTGTATACACATGCAAGGTTATATGCATTAGACTATATGCCCACTTGTCCTCAAACACATAAATCAAAGTTACCATTTTAAGAACAAGATCCTATACCTTGGTTTCACTTCATTCAATTCATTAGCCTACATATATTAAGCTACACATTTTAATGACATCTCAATATGGTTTACATCTTACTTGTTACAAAAAGGAACACAACAACAGAAACACATACCAATGGATTATAGCAAGGAAGGTTAGTAGAATGTATCTACCTTGAAAATGCTTGAGAACTCTTAGGGAAGTGAAATCCAAGCTTCAAGTGGTGAAATCCATGCTTGAGGAAGAAGATCCAAGCTTTGTGGAAGGAGATCCAAGCCTTGAGGAAGATTTGAGCTCCACCTTGATCTCTAAATGAAAAGCCCCTTTTGAAACCCTAGCTCTTCTCTCTTCTCCTCCCAAAATCCCTCTTAGGTTTAGTCTCACCCCAAAACCCCCAAATTTTCCTCTATTTATAGCCCAAGGGGTTAAGAACCCCAAAACCCACACAAAAAAAACAGGGTCGCGCGTCTACGATTGATTGTAGATTTCTACGATCACTCATAGGGTTTCTACGATTGATCGTACAAACCCTAGTGAGTTTACCCAGTTTCTGGGTTTTACGATCACACAGAGGGTTGCTATAAATGATCGTAGGGTTTCTACGATTGATTGTACCCCCAACAGAAGACTTCCCAGATTTTTCCACTTTTTTGCCCATCAATCTTGACTTGTTTATCGGATTTTGACGATTCAACTTGCGTTGGACTCGTCATTAAAAGGGGAATAATTTTGTGTCTAATTGACAAATCCAAATTATGAGTTTTTAATTACCTAAATAGGATCTAAAGCTGACTGGTCTGGAGATGGATTTTAGCAACCCAGATTTTTCAGTAGACCTGATTTTGGAAATCCAACGTTTAACTTATCTTCAACTAAAATATAGAAAAATGATAAACATGAACCTTGAATAGGGTTTCCATACCTTTCTAATTGTTCAAGAATCATTCGATTCCGATCAACGGTGACAAAACTAGAGCTTCTTAAAGTGGAGGTTATGTTAAGACACCCTTTTTCTCTTCTTTATGTTTTGTGATCCCCAAACACCCACACTCATCCACTAAAAACTTAGGGTATTGTTAAACTCTCATTACCAATGCAAAACATCTAAGACAATACATATACGCCTTGACCTCCAAATACGCCATTACCAATACATGATGCTTATGCCATGCATGGAGTGCATGTCATATATGAGAGTGCATGATATGTATGATGATTATGCTCTATATGAAGCGTATTCTACTCTATGGAGTTTGTAATTTCTTTATTTTATTTTGGACTGGGCATCGTGTCTAGAACGTGCTGCAGAATGAACGCGCATCTGTATCTAGACTAGGACCGAGCACTGAGTCTAGGACGTGCTGCAGACGCGCCTCTAGAAATGTGCATCAGACATCCATGAGCTTGTCCAAAATTATTATTATTTGGGACTGAGCACTGGGTCTAAGACGTACTACAGAAAATGCGCAACTGTACTTAGAAGCGTGCATCGAGCATCCCTAAGCTTGTTAAAATTACATTTGTTCCTTGAGTTTAAAACATATTGCTATCTATATCTATTTCTACTAGTCGTGGGGTTACATGGACTTATCGTCATACCGTGATGCGCGACTTGTGCTCATTTGTGATGTAAGACGTATTGAGTATAGTTTAACAAGTCAAAATACATTGAATACACATAATATTATATATCAAGACCTATGTCCCTATTTTCGCAATAATTCTAAATATACTAGAATTGTAAGACCTACGGCCATCCTATAGCCCCTCTTGGGAAACAAATCCCTACAGAAATCTAATAACACAATGTATGACAAAGACTTACCACCCTGTTGTCAACTAGCACCTAGGCTGGACTCTAGCCTGCGTATCACTCAACTCGTGAGTCTAATTGGGAATTCATTCATAAAGTATTGGTTTTCACTTAGCGTGTAACCTACAGCATGCACACTATATAGCATATAGTACCGTATAACAATACCATATACAATAGTATAGTACCATGATATTTATTACGTCAAGTCATCAGAGTATTTGTAATAATATACTTTGGCCTTCTAGCGTTCCTAAGGCCCGTACTTGGTTGAAGCAACCATTGTAGATTAAGACTAACATTTAGTCTCACACTTCGAACATGACTCGCTTCCGACTTACTTCCTTCCTAACTTGTTTCCTAACATATGCTCTTGTCAAGCCGTGGTATTAGATTCTAAGTGACCCTAGAGACCTAAAGCCTAAGCTCTGATACCACTTCTGTAACGCCCCAAAACCCACCCTAGGAGTTAGAGTGAATCTTGGATGACTCATCATGACTTGCAAGACTTGCTTGACCAAGATAACCTGCAAAAGACCTGGAGTATATACCATAGAGGACATGATAGCAGAAACATAACTACAACGCACAGCGGAAGACTTAACCAAGAACCTCTATGTGTATATACATATACATGATCCAAGTTATACAAAAAGATACATAAAAGAAAGTGTGGACAGGCCTGCCAAAATACAAGAATATATCTCTCTCAACACACCCACAGCTGTTCACTCAGAATCTACCACCTCTAATAATAACCCTCAACCGGAGGTTCCTCTACAGGTTCCTCGACATACTCCTCTTCTACCCAAGGGCTAGGAGCATAGGCATCAAAAGGGGCAGCCGCTCCGCTATCACCTGCCAACATAAGAAGTACGGCTGAGCATGGAATACTCAACGTGTACCGAATACAAACCAACAGTCATAGCAAAACAATAGCAATATAGGAAGCAGTAAGCAGTTCACATATATAAAGTAGGAACAATTCATATCATCACGAGAAAGTAAAGCAGCTGATAGTCATGCTTGCATTCGTAAAAGCCGAAAAAATAATTGAAAACATCGTGCCCTTGATTTGACTTAAAACCTCCTTTTCGTGCTTAAAACTTGTCATGCCATGTTCTTGCTTGTGATCATGCTTGCTTGGGTGTGCCTAGTTGCCGTTCATAGACCGTCGCAACTAGTGTCCCCTATGCTGGACTGGGTATGCCTAGATGTCGTTCATAGACCGTCGTTGTCGCGACCCAAAACCCACCCTAGGAGTTAGAGTGAACTTTGGACGACTAATCATGACTTGCTTGACAACCAACCTGCAAAACCCACAGAGCATATACCATAGAGGACAATATAGCGGAAACATAACTATAAAACACAGCGAAAGTCTAACCAAACCTCTATGAATATACATACGCAAATCCAAGTTTATACAAAAAGTAACCAAAAGAAAGTGCGGACAGACCCGCCAAAATACATGAATGTAATTCTCATCTCACCCACAGCTAATCCACTCAGAATCTAACACCACCTACTAATAACCCTCTACGGGAGGTTCCTCCAAAGGCTCCTCGACGTACTCCTCCTCCACCCATGGACCAGGAGCACAAACATCAAATGGAGCAGCAGCCCCCTCATAACCTGCCGACATAAGAAGTACGGCTGAGCATGGAATACTCAGCGGGTACTAAATACTAACCAACAATTATAGCATAACAATGGCAATACATAATCAAGAGCAATTCATATATGTCAGGCAGAAACAATTCATATCATACAAGGAAGTAAAGCAATTTATAATCATGCTTGTATTTCGTAGAAAGCCGATAAACCTCTTGAAAACATCGTGCACTTGACTTGGCTTGAAATATCTTTTCGTACTTGAAAGCTTGTCTTGTTTGTCTTGCTTGATTCTTGTATATTGTGTCTTGTCATGCATGTCATGCGTGCTTGCTTGTGATCATGTAACTTGTGAGATGCACTTGTGAGAAGTCTTGAGAGGGAAGGGAGACCCTTCTTTATGCAATGCACTTGAGAGGGAAGGGAGACCCTTCTTCATGATATGTATGTACTTCCGAGGGAAGGGAGGCCCTTCTTCATGATATGTATGTACTTCCGAGGGAAGGGAGGCCCTTCTTCATGTTATGCACTTGTGAGTGAGGGGAGACCCCTTATGTAATGTTGGTTCTTGTCTTCTTGTGAACAGCGAGGTAAAATGTATCATAGGATATGTCCCACCTCTAACCATGTTCTTGAAAACCTCGATAAATCATGTCATGCATGCCGTGCTCGTGAGAAACCGTGTACATACTTGCATTCAAATTTAAAGATGACAATTGGGTAATTTCACAACACATATAGCATCAATGATTGAGCAATGTAATGTTCATAACATTTAGGGAAAGCAGGAAACACACTATCATAGGCCCTAGCAATATTCATAATTTATTAGGCATGCATTTTCGAATTTACAACTCACTGTATTCACCTTGGCATTTCATCAAACATGGTGTGTTCATTATAGATTTACCCTACAACATGCTTGTCTAGGTGGGTTTTACTCAAATCATACATGTATGTTCATTATTTGGAACAATGCCCTTCCCCATTTATTCATCACACAAAACCATTGGCATCCAGTCGCCTATTCCATCTCCATTCACCATTCATGACCATCCATCTCATAATACATGTGTAAATAAAGAAAATAAAGAGAAATGAAGGGGAAAGAAGAACTATAACTAGGAGGGTAGCAAGAAGTACCGACCTTGAAGAAATGAGGAAGAAATCCCTCTTCCAAACGATTGTGAGTTGCTGCCCTAGCTTGGAACACGAGCTTGAGCCGAGATCTTGAAGAAAACCGGACTGGGAGTGATCTAGGGTCTCAAAACCCCTTTGATTTCTCTCCAAACTGGAAACCCTAGGTTTAGGAATCGCCTTCTCCTCTCTTCTTATCTCCTAATCTCTCTAAGTGTCGACTAATGCCCTAAAGGTTCGGGTTAAACTCTTAAGATAAGAGTGAACCGACCAAAAGACCAAAATACCCTTGCTGAATTTCTGTTAAAAACACGAGTACCAAACACGTTGTGCTGTGAATAGCGCCAACTCGTTGTGCTGTGAACAGTGCCAACTCGTTGTACTGTGAATAGTACCAACTCGTTGTGCTGTGAATAGCGCCAACTCGTTGTGCTATGAATAGCGCCAACTCGTTGTGCTGTGAACAGTGCTGCACACGTTGTCCTGTGAACAGTGTTGAACACGTTGTGCGCTGTGGATAGTGCTGAGCTCGTAGTCCGTTGTCTTATGTACAACGTGCCCGTTGTGAGCTGTACAACGTACCCGCTGTGAGCTGTACAACGGATGCACAACGTATACGTTATCAGGGTACGTTGTCTATGCTACGATATCAGAGTACGACGTCAGAGCACGACCTTAGTGCCTTCCACGCTACGTCCTTAGTGCCTAACCGAGCTACGTCCTTAGCGCCTTCCGAGCTACGTCCTTAGTGCATAACCGAGCTACGATTGCCTACAGGTCCAGACTGTTTTGGCCATATCTTTTGACTCGTTCATCCGATTTTGACGATTCAACTTGCGTTGGGCTCGTACTTCGAAAAGGAACATTTCTGATATTTCATAATTTCTAATTTCTTCCTTATTTATTAATTATACCTCTTTAAAGGCAAAATGGCAATGAAAGTGTCATGTATTAACTGTAAAAAGGTCCGGGGCTCTACATCCTCCCCCCTTACAGAAATTTCGTCCTCGAAATTCAGACTCTACTTGCATTACAGACCAAAGAAAATTACCAGTCATATACAAAGTTAGACCAAAAACTCATTCAGTTAATTCTGGGTACTTTGCTCTGACTTCGGCTTCACGCTCCTATGTAGCTTCTTCCCGAGCATGGTGCTGCCATTGCACAAGAAACAAAGGGATTGTCTTGTTGCGAAGCACCTGATCCCTTCTATCCAAAATCTGAACTGGCTTTTCAATCAAGGTGAGGTCCTCTCGAATCTCCAACGGTTCCAAATCTATGACATGTGAAGGATCCGCAATGTACTTCCGAAGCATAGACACATGGAAGACGTTGTGAACCGCGGCCATGTGAGGTGGGAGAGCTAACCTGTAAGCAACCTCACCAACTCGTGTGATAATCTCAAAACCCTCACTTCACTTTCCAAGTCCCTACGGCGCGTGTCCGCATAACTTTTCTTGCGATCTTGAGCGGCTTTCAATCGATCCCGAATGATCTTATCTGTGTTTGCAGTTTGCTCAATCAATTCTGGACCAAGTAATTTCCTTTCTCCTACCTCATCCCAATAGAGAGGAAACCTACAACTTCGCCCATACAAGGCCTCAAATGGTGCCATTTGGATACTTGCCTGATAGCTGTTATTATAAGCGAATTCAACCAAAGGCAAGTGCTCTTCCCAACTGCCTCTAAAATCCAACATACAAGCCCGAAGCATGTCTTCAATGACTTGGTTCACTCTCTCGGTTTGTCCATCCGTCTGTGGATGAAAAGCAGTGCTGAAATCAAGTCGGGAACCCATAGCTTCCTGAAAGCTTTTCCAGAATCGTGATGTGAATCTTGGATCCCGATCTGACACAATACTGACGGGCACTCCGTGTAACCTCACTACTTCCTTGATGTATAGAGCGGCCAACTGGCTAGAGTTGAAAGTAGTTCGGTAGGGTAGGAAGTGCGCAGACTTTGTCAGACGGTCTACTACAACCCAAATTGCATCTGAGCCCCTTGCCGTCTTTGGCAAGCCAACTATGAAATCCATGGATATGTTCTCCCATTTCCACTCGGGAATCGAAAGAGAATGCAATAGACCGGCGGGTCGCATGTGTTCTGCTTTCACCTGTTGGCACACCAAACACCGTGCTACATATTCCGCAACCTCCCTCTTCATATTCTGCCACCAAAAGTGATTCTTGAGGTTCCGGTACATCTTTGTACCCCCTGGATGCACTGTGTACTTCGAACGGTGCGCTTCATCCAAAATCTCTCTTCGAAGATCTGCATTGGCCGGGATGCATAACCTTCCCTTGAATGTGATAGCACCCCGACTAGTGAGAGAGAAGTCCTCACTACCCTTAGCAACTTCCTTGTCCTGATGAGCCAACAATTCAGCATCCGTGGCTTGGTATTCTTGAATCAAATCTATAATGTACGGCCGAACCGTAACATTTGCCAATGTAGGACCACGGACAGAGTTATTCACACTAATGTCCAGATTTGCCAAGTCTTCAAGTAGCTTCTATTCTTGAACCAACATGTGTGCTAACAATCCTTGAGGTCTTCTACTCAAAGCATCAGCCACTACATTTGCTTTACCCGGGTGGTACTGAATGGTACAATCATAGTCTTTCAAAAATTCCATCTAACGCCGTTGCCTTAGATTCAGCTCCTTTTGGGAAAAGAGATACTTGAGACTCTTGTGATTAGTGAACACATAGAACTCCACCCCATAAAGGTAATGACGCCAAATCTTAAGTGCAAACACGACCATCGCAAGCTCTAAGTCGTGTGTGGGATAATTCTTCTCATGCTCCTTCAATTGCCTTGATGCATAGGCAATGACTTTCTTGTGCTGCATGAGTACACACCCAAGTCCAACGTGTGAAGCATCACTATACACCTCATACCCATAAGGTCCAGATGGCACAGTAAGGACAGGGGCTGTAGTAAGCCTCTTCTTCAGTTCCGTGAAACTGATCTCGCACTTATCACTTCATACAAACTTGGCGTTCTTCCTTGTCAGGTAAGTGAGCGGTGCTGCAAGGCTAGAGAAACCCTCTACGAATCTCCTGTAGTAGCCTGCCAATCCAAGAAAACTGCGTATCTCAGTAACACTCTTGGGCCTCGCCCAACTCATAACTGCTTCGATCTTCTTCGGATCTACCGAGATACCTTCTGCAGAAACAACGTGGCCTAGGAATGCCACCTCTTCCAACCAAAACTCACACTTGCTAAGTTTGGCGTATAGCTTGTGCTCTCTTAGCATTTCCAAAGCAAGGCATAGGTCGCATGTGTGATCTTCCCGTGTCTGGGAATAGACCAAAATGTCATCAACAAATACAATCACGCACCTATCAAGATATGGCCGGAACACCCGGTTCATCAAATCCATAAAGGCTGCCGGCGCGTTCGTGAGTCCAAAAGGCATCACCAAGAACTCGTAGTGTCCATACCGAGTCTTGAAAGCAGTTTTGGGAACATCTTCCACCTTAATCTTCAACTGGTGATAACCCGATCGAAGGTCTATCTTCGAGAAAAATCTCGCTCCCTTCAACTGATCGAACAAGTCATCAATCCTAGGCAAGGGATACCTATTCTTTATAGTGACTTTGTTCAATTACCGGTAATCGACACACATCCGTATCGAGCCATCTTTCTTCTTAACAAACAACACCGGGGCACCCCACGGTGAGACACTTGGTCGAATGAAGCCAAGGCCTTGCAATTCCTCCAACTGAGTCTTCAACTCCTTGAGTTCAATAGGGGCCATTCTATATGGAGCTCTGAAAACAGGAGCTGTGCCTGGTGCAAGCTCGATCACAAACTCAATCTCCCTGTCTGGAGGCAATCCTGGCAACTCCTCTGGAAATACATCCAGGAACTCACTCACAACCGGAATAGTCGATGAGTCCTTTGCCTCGGGTTTAGCTAAGCTCAATGCCGCAAAACGAACGATATCTCTACTTTTTAACCCGCGAAAGTGGAATGGTTTTCCCTCTACTAGCTTGAAGAGTACCATTTTCTCAAAGCAAGCTACATGCCCATGATGTGCTGCGAACCAATCCATTCCCAATATAACATTAAAGTCTTGGAATCCAAGGACGATGAGATCAACCGCCAACTCGTGGCTTCCAACTTGGACCACACTATTTCTATACACTTTATCTACCAATACTGTTTTGCCGAGAGGAGTCGAAATGGCTAACTCCAGTTCTAGCTGACTTGGCTCCACAGAAAAGCCTTCTGAAAAACTCGGCGAGACAAACGAATGAGTAGACCCGGTATCAATCAACACTCGAGCCAAATACTCATTGACTAGTAGGGTTCCTGAAATTTTAGCTAGTTACGTCAATTCAAGCCTCAACAGTGTATACACATAGGTATATATATATATAGCATACCAAGTACGTACACAAGGAATAAAACATAACATAACAATCACGAATAAGGAAAATAACTCCTAACGCGTACTGTAGCACCCCGGACTTTTTCGTCTTTAATGAATGGCACCTTCGTAGCTAATTGGCCGTTTTTGTAGTCAAATTAATAAATAAGGGAGAAATCGGAAATTCCGAAACATCAGAAATGTTCGTTTTCGAAAGATGAACCCAACGCAAGTTGAATCGTCAAAATCCGACGAGCGAGTCAAAAGATATGGTCAAAACAGTCCAGACATACAGAAGACCGATCGCTCGGTCCAATCAGCGATCGATCGGTCCATAACCGATCGATCGGTAGCTATCGCGCGGTCAGAAAGTTTGTATGGGAAAATTTTCCAGAGAGTGAGTTTTTGACCGGTCGATCGGTCGTAAACACCGATCGATCGGTAGGCAACCGATCGATCGGTCATAACCACCGATCGCTCGGTCTTCGTGTTTTTCAGAATTTTCATTAAGGGCTTTTTCGTCTTTTGGGGGTTAAACCCTTCCTCCTTAAGGCTTGCTCGAGCCTTTAGGGCTTCATTCACAACACTTAAGGGATTTTGAGAGATAGAGAGAGAGGAGAAGGGGATTTGCAACTAGGGTTTTCCATTGGAGAAGAAATCAAGGGGGTGAAGACCCTAGATCGTCCCCAAGCACGTTTTCTTCAAGATTTCAACTCAAGCTCGTGTGGGGTTCCCTTCTCAAGCTAGGGCAGCACTCTCTACGGTATTTTCAAGAGGGTTTCCTACCCAAGCAAGTGTAGTTTGAGTAAGGGCTTTCTTCTTCCAAGTTGGAGTTTAAATCAAGATCTACACCAAGATCAAGCTTCGATTCAAGGTTAGTACATCCTACTAACTTACCCTAGCAATAAATCTAGGTTTTCCTTATGAAATGTGATCTATGCTATTATGTTTGCCTCCCATATGAAATGTATCATCTCCAATGAACCTAAATAAGATAAGAAAAAGGTATGGATGTGTGTGGGTGTTGATGTGGCGATTGGATGCCGAGGTGTATGTTGGGTGATGTTTGTGATGGAAATGGTGGATGGGTACTTTACCAATAATGAACATACCTTGATTTTTGGATGGAAAGTAGGCACTAAAAAGAAGAAGATGAACCATTAAGGAACCTTGCATGCTATGTGTTTGACAAAATGCCTAAACTAGGAATAAATGACATAAATGAAGAAAATGAAAGTAGACCTTATGCATGTGTTCTTATGAAGGATGAACTATTCAAATGTCACGTAGATTACTCAAATTCCTATATGGTTATACTGTGGATTGAATTGCTATACACTACTCTTCATGTCACATTGTCATCATGATATTACAAGTGTTACACACACCACACATGCATGCATGAAACCGGGTTTTTCCAAGATTGTATTTGTATAAGAAATGAATCAAGAACATGACAAGGAGGTTGGTAGCCCCAGGAAGGGTGCTAGCCTCTGGCTCACAAGTGAAATGCAAGAGAGAACATGACAAGGAGGTTGGTAGCCCCAGGAAGGGTGCTAGCCTCTGGCTCACAAGTGAAATGAATCAAGAACATGACAAGGAGGTTGGTAGCCCCAGGAAGGGTGCTAGCCTCTGGCTCACAAGTGAAATGCAAGAGAGAACATGACAAGGAGGTTGGTAGCCCCAGGAAGGGTGCTAGCCTCTGGCTCACAAGTGAAATGAATCAAGAACATGACAAGGAGGTTGGTAGCCCCAGGAAGGGTGCTAGCCTCTGGCTCACAAGTGAAATGCAAGAGAGAACATGACAAGGAGGTTGGTAGCCCCAGGAAGGGTGCTAGCCTCTGGCTCACAAGTGAAATGAATCAAGAACATGACAAGGAGGTTGGTAGCCCAAGGAAGGGTGCTAGCCTCTGGCTCACAAGTATACAAGTCAAGAACAAATCAAGACATGAAATACAAGACAAGACACGATACACATACATGATTTGACCGAGACACGAAAAGGGTTTCCGAGACATGAGTTTTACCGAGGTTTTTGCATTCATACACGCATGTCAAGATATGGCTATGTATCTTATACTTTCACTATTGCTTTAAATCAATATCTTGTATTGCTCACTGTTGTTATGCTTTCGCTATTGTTATGGTTAGCTAGTAGTTTGTACTCGCTGAGTATTCCATGCTCAGCCGTACTTTTATGTCGGCAGGTACTGTGGATGTCCTCGACCCCGAGCCTTGGGTCGAGGAGGAGTATGTAGAGGAGAGGGAGCCACCTATCCCATGGCAGTCTCAGGAGGATGGGGACTTGGATGTGTGGCCATACCTCGACTACTGTTGAGAGGAGAGGGTTAGAGAGTTCCTTTTTGTATTTTGATAGGTGGGCATGTCCACCTTTACTTTGATTGTATTTGGTATATGTTAACTTGGAATACTATTTGGAGTTATAGAAGAAAAGAAAAAGTTGGCTTATGCTTCCGCACTTATGTTTAGTTTCCGCGCTCTGATTTTCATTGAATTATATTATGTTTAGCCTCTTGCATTACAGGATGGTTTGACAGGTACACGTAGTCACCTCTAAAGTATCCCTTAACTCCTAGGGGGTATTTTGGGGCGTGACAGAAGTGGTATCAGAGCTCTAGGCATTAGAGTCCCTAGGGTCACTTAGATGATTGAACAAGGTATTAGAATCACCTTAGAGATTTGTATTCCAAGTATAGACTAACAAGTTAGTCTTAGTCAAAATGGGTTGAACTTCACCCGAACATAGAGTCCTACGCTAGGAACACGGATTGTATGTTATGCTATTGTGTTATATACCATGTGTACATTATTTGTGTT
The DNA here is from genome assembly GCA_015143295.1 of Tetracentron sinense. NCBI lineage: Eukaryota > Viridiplantae > Streptophyta > Magnoliopsida > Trochodendrales > Trochodendraceae > Tetracentron > Tetracentron sinense. The sequence continues at coordinate 56,607,502 of CM026552.1, forward strand.
GTACTTATTAAATGTGCTTGATGAATATGTATTAAGTGAATTGCGAAATTGTACTAAATGCGTATCCAAGTTAGACTCATGTTGTATTGTCGTTCTCAGGAGAAATCATGAGACGCAATACTCGGGGTCGCGGGTACAACACGAGGGGTAATGGAGGTGATGCTCCCTCGGGTGATGATCAACCCGACTTTGCCCAAGCATTTGCATCCATAGCCGAGACTTTGGCTATGTTGGCGGCAAGGCAACCGGCCACCCCGCCTAATGCGGCGCTTATACCGGCTCCTCCTAACCGAGCCCAAGCCGGGATAGAAGCTTTCCGGAGGATGAGGCCTCCAACTTTTTGTGGAAGCATTGATCCACTTATTGCCGAGGGTTGGATTCGGCAACTTGAGAAGATATTCTCGGTTTTGGCACCTACGGAAGTAGAGAGAGTCACATGGGCTGCCTTTATGCTTGAAGGCGAGGCCGACCATTGGTGGAAGTCTGCACTTCGGACCCGAGAGTTGACCCGGCAAGGCCAAGAATGGACATGGGGAGAATTCTTGGACGTTTTCTACAAGAAATACTTTCCGGTTGGGATGAAAGAAAAGAAAGAAATTGAATTTATTACCTTGGAGCAAGGTAATATGTCTGTAGCGGCTTACGAAGCCAAGTTCTCAGAGCTATCTCGATTTGCTCCACACATGATAGCTACCGAGGCTATGAAGGCCCGGAAATTCGAGAGGGGGTTGAAGGCCTACCTCAAGGATCGTGTCTCAATGTTCCGACATGAGACATATTCAGAAGTTGTGGACAAGGCATTGTTGGCCGAGTCGAATTCCGAAGAGTTCTTTAAGAGAAGAGGAATAGAGAAGGGACAGTCTAGTAGTTCAGGGGAGAAGAGAGCTAGGACTATGTCTTATCAGTTCGCAGGGCCGGCTCAGTCACAGAGGATGTACTCGGCACCACAGGCTCTCCGCCCTTTTACTCCACCGGCTTTTCGCCCGGCTACCTCGTATACTCCTCGCCCCGCAGTGACTCAGGCTACGGGTTATACTCCTCCCACTTATTCACGTGATGTCTGCACCCTTTGTGGAAGGAGGCATCCAGCAGGGGAATGTCGGAAGGCTACAGGAGGCTGTTTTCATTGTGGCGACCAGGGCCACATGATTAGAGATTGTCCCCGACGTCTATTGCCAGCTCAGTCTTCGGGAAGCAGGCCCCCGATTAGGCAGACATCTCAGCCTAGCTCTTCTCAGGCTTCGAGGGCCTCACAGTCTACCCGGCCTCCTCGCCCAGCCACACAGGGCCGAGTCTTTGCCTTATCCGAGAGAGACGCACGTGCATCCGACGATGTCGTGCAAGGTACGCACGAATTCTAGAATTTAAATTGTGTAAAATTTCTATGGTTTGCTTTGTGAGTTTCTATACTAAGGGTTACCTATGTATGATGCTTGTTATTATTTGAAATCCACTTATATTAGTTACTTAATCGCACAGGCGCTTTATTAGTGAACGAGTGTCTCGCTCGAGTGTTGATAGACACAGGATCTACTCACTCTTTTGTCTCCCCAAGTTTTGCAAAGGGCTTTTCGACTGAGGCTACTCCGTTGGAGCGGGAGTTGACCATTGCAACTCCACTCGGCAAGTCAGTTGACACGGACAAGATATTCGGGGATAGTGTGGTTCAAGTGGGGGAGAATGAACTGTTAGCCGATCTCATCGTCCTAGATTTTCAAGACTTGGATTTTGATGTCATCTTAGGGATGGATTGGTTGTCAAACCATCACGGGCATGTTGCGTGTTTTGAGAAGATGGTGAATTTCAAGCCGGAAAGGGGTAAGCCTTTTCACTTCCGAGGATTAAGAGAGAGGGACATTGCTCGCCTCGCAGCCTTGAGTGTAACAAACCTAGAAGCACAAAACTCCTCGGCCATTCCGGTCGTGAGTGATTTCTTGGACGTGTTTCCGGAGGAGCTTCCCGGGTTACCTCCGAATCGGGAGATTGAGTTCGCTATAGAGCTTACTCCGGGCACCGCTCCGATTTCAAGAGCCCCATATAGAATGGCCCCGATAGAGCTTGAAGAATTAAAGAAGCAGATTGAGGAGTTACAACAACTTGGTTTCATCCAACCAAGTGTCTCGCCGTGGGGAGCTCCGGTTCTCTTTGTGAAGAAGAAGGACGGGTCTATGAGGATGTGTATAGACTACCGTCAGTTGAACAAGGTAACTATCAAGAATCGTTATCCCTTGCCAAGGATAGACGACTTGTTTGACCAACTGAAGGGAGCAAGATTCTTCTCCAAAATTGACCTTAGATCGGGGTATCATCAATTAAGGATCAAAGCGGAAGATGTTCCAAAGACGGCTTTTAGGACTCGGTATGGGCATTACGAGTTCCTTGTCATGCCTTTTGGGCTGACGAATGCACCGGCGGCATTCATGGATTTGATGAACCGGGTGTTCCGATCTTACTTGGATCGATGCGTGATTGTATTCATTGATGACATTTTGGTGTATTCCCAGACACGGGAAGATCACGCACGAGACCTCCGCCTCGCTCTGGAGATGTTGAGAGAGCATAGGCTATATGCCAAATTGAGTAAGTGCGAGTTTTGGTTAGAGAAGGTCGCATTTCTTGGACACGTGGTGTCGGCCGAGGGCATTTCTGTAGATCCAGCCAAGGTTGAGGCAGTCATGAGTTGGGAGAGGCCCAAGAGCGTCACGGAGATACGTAGTTTCCTCGGATTGGCAGGCTACTACCGGAGATTTGTGGAGGGATTCTCCAGTTTGGCTGCACCTCTCACCTACTTGACAAGGAAAAATGCAAAGTTCAGTTGGAGTGACCGATGTGAAGTAAGTTTCCAAGAGTTGAAGAAACGCCTCACCACAGCCCCTGTCCTTACTGTGCCATCTGGACCTTTTGGGTATGAGGTGTATAGTGATGCCTCGCACGTCGGACTCGGGTGTGTCCTAATGCAACACAAGAAAGTCATTGCCTATGCATCAAGGCAGTTGAAAGAGCATGAAAAGAACTACCCCACTCACGACTTGGAGCTTGCGGCGGTCGTGTTTGCACTTAAAATTTGGCGACATTATCTGTACGGGGTGGAGTTCTATGTGTACACGGACCACAAGAGCCTCAAGTATCTCTTTTCCCAAAAAGAGTTAAACTTACGACAACGGCGTTGGATTGAGTTCTTAAAGGACTACGAGTGCACTATCCAATATCACCCGGGAAAAGCAAATGTGGTGGCAGACGCTCTGAGTAGGAAGCCATCGGGGTTGTTGGCTCACATGTTGGTGCGGGAATGGAGACTGTTAGACGATTTGGCAAATCTAGACATCAGTGTGAACGATTCTGTCCGCAGTCCGGTTTTGGCAAATGTTACAGTTCGGCCGTACCTTATAGACTTGATCCAGGAGTATCAAGCCACAGACACTGACTTGTTGGCTTTCCGGGATAAGGAAGTGGCCAAGGGTAGTACGGACTTCTCTCTCACTAGCCGAGGTGCTATTACATTCAAGGGAAGGCTTTGTGTCCCAGCCAATGCAGACCTTCGGAGAGAGATTATGGACGAAGCTCACCGGTCTAAGTATACAGTGCATCCCGGGGGGACAAAGATGTACCGGAACCTCAAGAGTCACTTTTGGTGGCGAAACATGAAGAGGGAGGTTGCGGAGTATGTGGCACGGTGTTTGGTATGCCAACAGGTGAAAGCAGAGCATTTGAGACCAGCGGGTCTTTTGCAGTCTCTCCCTATTCCCGAGTGGAAATGGGAACATATCTCTATGGACTTTATCGTGGGATTGCCGAAGACGGTCAAGAAGACCGATGCTATATGGGTAGTTATTGATAGACTCACGAAGTCCGCTCATTTCTTACCGTACCGGACTACATTCAACTCCAATCAGTTAGCGGAGCTATACATCAAGGAAATAGTCCGATTACACGGGGTGCCAGTGAGTATTGTGTCGGATAGAGACTCCAGATTCACATCCAGGTTTTGGAAAAGTTTTCAAGGTGCAATGGGCTCCCGATTAGACTTTAGCACAGCTTTCCACCCACAGACCGACGGGCAAACCGAGAGGGTGAATCAGGTTATTGAAGATATGCTCCGAGCATGTATGCTAGACTTCAAGGGAAGTTGGGAAGATCACCTACCTTTGGTGGAATTCGCTTACAACAATAGTTATCAAGAAAGCATACAAATGGCGCCTTTCGAGGCTTTGTACGGAAGAAGTTGTAGATCCCCGTTGTATTGGGATGAAGTGGGAGAAAGAAAGATTTTGGGCCCCGAGTTAATTGAACAAACCGCGGATAGGGTCAAGCTTATCCGGGAGAGGTTGAAGACCGCACAAGATAGACAGAAGAGCTATGCCGACAACCGAAGGAGGGATCTTGAATTTCGAGTCGGTGATTTTGTGTTTGTAAGGATTTCACCGACCAAAGGTGTTATGCGATTCGGGAAGAGAGGCAAGCTTAGCCCGAGATATGTGGGTCCGTTCGAGATCATTACTCGAGTTGGCGAGGTGGCTTACCGTGTTGCTTTGCCCGCTCACATGGCGGCGGTCCACAACGTGTTTCATATCTCCCAGCTTCGGAAGTACATCCCGGATCCTTCTCACGTCATCGAGCTTGATCCGGTTGAGATTCGAGAGGATCTCACTTTGGTTGAGAAGCCGGTTCATATTTTGGATCGAAGAGACCAAGTACTTCGCAACAAGACTATTCCGCTAGTTCTCGTGCAATGGCAACATCACGCTCGAGAAGAGGCTACATGGGAACGTGAGGCCGAAGTCAAGGCGAAGCACCCCGAGTTGTTTGAATGATTTTATGTATGACTTGTAATTTTGTTTCAAATTGTTATGCTAAGTTGTTTAAATTGTAAAGCACGCATTGTCCAAATTTCGAGGACGAAATTTTTGTAAGGGGGGGAGAATGTAGCACCCCGGACTTTTTCGTCTTTAATGAATGGCACCTTCGTAGCTAATTGGCCGTTTTTGTAGTCAAATTAATAAATAAGGGAGAAATCGGAAATTCCGAAACATCAGAAATGTTCGTTTTCGAAAGACGAACCCAACGCAAGTTGAATCGTCAAAATCCGACGAGCGAGTCAAAAGATATGGTCAAAACAGTCCAGACATACAGAAGACCGATCGCTCGGTCCAATCAGCGATCGATCGGTCCATAACCGATCGATCGGTAGCTATCGCGCGGTCAGAAAGTTTGTATGGGAAAATTTTCCAGAGAGTGAGTTTTTGACCGGTCGATCGGTCATAAACACCGATCGATCGGTAGGCAACCGATCGATCGGTCATAACCACCGATCGCTCGGTCTTCGTGTTTTTCAGAATTTTCATTAAGGGCTTTTTCGTCTTTTGGGGGTTAAACCCTTCCTCCTTAAGGCTTGCTCGAGCCTTTAGGGCTTCATTCACAACACTTAAGGGATTTTGAGAGATAGAGAGAGAGGAGAAGGGGATTTGCAACTAGGGTTTTCCATTGGAGAAGAAATCAAGGGGGTGAAGACCCTAGATCGTCCCCAAGCACGTTTTCTTCAAGATTTCAACTCAAGCTCGTGTGGGGTTCCCTTCTCAAGCTAGGGCAGCACTCTCTACGGTATTTTCAAGAGGGTTTCCTACCCAAGCAAGTGTAGTTTGAGTAAGGGCTTTCTTCTTCCAAGTTGGAGTTTAAATCAAGATCTACACCAAGATCAAGCTTCGATTCAAGGTTAGTACATCCTACTAACTTACCCTAGCAATAAATCTAGGTTTTCCTTATGAAATGTGATCTATGCTATTATGTTTGCCTCCCATATGAAATGTATCATCTCCAATGAACCTAAATAAGATAAGAAAAAGGTATGGATGTGTGTGGGTGTTGATGTGGCGATTGGATGCCGAGGTGTATGTTGGGTGATGTTTGTGATGGAAATGGTGGATGGGTACTTTACCAATAATGAACATACCTTGATTTTTGGATGGAAAGTAGGCACTAAAAAGAAGAAGATGAACCATTAAGGAACCTTGCATGCTATGTGTTTGACAAAATGCCTAAACTAGGAATAAATGACATAAATGAAGAAAATGAAAGTAGACCTTATGCATGTGTTCTTATGAAGGATGAACTATTCAAATGTCACGTAGATTACTCAAATTCCTATATGGTTATACTGTGGATTGAATTGCTATACACTACTCTTCATGTCACATTGTCATCATGATATTACAAGTGTTACACACACCACACATGCATGCATGAAACCGGGTTTTTCCAAGATTGTATTTGTATAAGAAATGAATCAAGAACATGACAAGGAGGTTGGTAGCCCCAGGAAGGGTGCTAGCCTCTGGCTCACAAGTGAAATGCAAGAGAGAACATGACAAGGAGGTTGGTAGCCCCAGGAAGGGTGCTAGCCTCTGGCTCACAAGTGAAATGAATCAAGAACATGACAAGGAGGTTGGTAGCCCCAGGAAGGGTGCTAGCCTCTGGCTCACAAGTGAAATGCAAGAGAGAACATGACAAGGAGGTTGGTAGCCCCAGGAAGGGTGCTAGCCTCTGGCTCACAAGTGAAATGAATCAAGAACATGACAAGGAGGTTGGTAGCCCCAGGAAGGGTGCTAGCCTCTGGCTCACAAGTGAAATGCAAGAGAGAACATGACAAGGAGGTTGGTAGCCCCAGGAAGGGTGCTAGCCTCTGGCTCACAAGTGAAATGAATCAAGAACATGACAAGGAGGTTGGTAGCCCAAGGAAGGGTGCTAGCCTCTGGCTCACAAGTATACAAGTCAAGAACAAATCAAGACATGAAATACAAGACAAGACACGATACACATACATGATTTGACCGAGACACGAAAAGGGTTTCCGAGACATGAGTTTTACCGAGGTTTTTGCATTCATACACGCATGTCAAGATATGGCTATGTATCTTATACTTTCACTATTGCTTTAAATCAATATCTTGTATTGCTCACTGTTGTTATGCTTTCGCTATTGTTATGGTTAGCTAGTAGTTTGTACTCGCTGAGTATTCCATGCTCAGCCGTACTTTTATGTCGGCAGGTACTGTGGATGTCCTCGACCCCGAGCCTTGGGTCGAGGAGGAGTATGTAGAGGAGAGGGAGCCACCTATCCCATGGCAGTCTCAGGAGGATGGGGACTTGGATGTGTGGCCATACCTCGACTACTGTTGAGAGGAGAGGGTTAGAGAGTTCCTTTTTGTATTTTGATAGGTGGGCATGTCCACCTTTACTTTGATTGTATTTGGTATATGTTAACTTGGAATACTATTTGGAGTTATAGAAGAAAAGAAAAAGTTGGCTTATGCTTCCGCACTTATGTTTAGTTTCCGCGCTCTGATTTTCATTGAATTATATTATGTTTAGCCTCTTGCATTACAGGATGGTTTGACAGGTACACGTAGTCACCTCTAAAGTATCCCTTAACTCCTAGGGGGTATTTTGGGGCGTGACACGTACCTTGCCCCACATCGTCAGATGCAAGTGCATCACCCTCTGTCAAGGCAAAAACTCGCCCCTGGTTCGCCTGGCAAGACTGAGGTGTAGACCGGGTAGTCTGAGATGACGCCTGATATGATCCTGCTGGGCGTGCTGGTGGACTAATCCCCTGAGACTGGCCTGGTAAATGCCGACTGGGGCAATCCCTGATCATATGGCCCTGGCGACCACAATGAAAACATCCACCCGATGCTCTTCGGTAATCTCCTGCCGGGTGCCTTCAGCTGCATGAAGTGCAGACCTCGTGTGTATAATTCGGAGGGTCCGGAAGAGGAGCATACCTCATCGTCTGAGGTGCAACAGGCCGTGGGGCCGGAAGGGCCTGAGGTCGCGGTGCCTGAGGCACATACTGCCGTGGAGCTGGAGGCGCATAAGATGGCCTCATCGGTGGTGCTGACCACGCATACTGATAAGGGCCGGCACGAGCCCGCCTCTCTGGAGGTGCTGAACTACTAGCTTGGCCTCTCGCCAACTCCCTCTTCTTGGACACTGCCTCTGAATTGGCCTCGACCAATAAGGCCTTGTCTACTACCTCAGGGTAGGTAGCATTCTGAAGACCGAAACCTTCTCCATGATAACATCTTTGAGCCCTTGCTCAAACCTTCTCGCCTTCATTGCCTCAGTGGCAATCATATGTGTCGCGAAGCGTGATAGCTCCGAGAACTTGGCCTCATAAGCGGCCACAGACATCGAACCTTGCTCAAGGTTGATGAATTCTCTCTCTTTCTTTTCCCGGGCACCGATCGGAAAATACTTCTTGTAAAAAGTATCCTTGAACTCCTCCCAAGTCCAAGGTTGACCCTGCATGGTCAATTCTCGCATCCTCAATGCAGACAACCACCAATGGTGGGCTTCACCTTCTAGCATGAAAACTGCCCATGCTACTCTATCCTCCTCTGTAGGTGAGAGGACCGCAAAGATCTTCTCCATCTGGAGGATCCATGCCTCCACAGCAAGAGGGTCCACACTCCCATGGAAGGGTGGAGGCCTCAATCTCCTGAATGCCTCAACTCCAGCTGTACGATGTACTGGAGCTGCGGGCGGTGGAGTAGGTGCCGCCGACGATGGTATAGCTTGCCGAGCCGCCAGTATGGCGAGTGTCTCAGCAATAGAGCCTAAGGCCTGAGAGAGGTCTGGCTGCTCATCCTCATCCCGTGAAGAAGAGGAAGCTCTGGTATGTGGTCCACGACCCCGTGTGCCCCGCCTCATGACTAAAGTCCTGAGAACAATAGCACCACATGAGTCTCACTTGAAACCACAGTTTATTTCAATCCCATTTCACAATAATTCAATTTGTAATAGTTGTATAATACTAATATACATCACATCAAGTCATCAGAGTATTCATCACATTATACTTATACTTTAGCGTTCTAGCATACCTAGGACCCGTACTTGGTTAAAGCAACCATTTTAGACTAAGACTAAAGTTTAGTCTCACACTTGGATCAAGACTCTCTTCCGACTTACTTTCTTCCTAACTTGTTTCCTGACACATGCTCTTGTCAAACCGTGGTATAAGATTCTAAGTGACCCTAGAGACCTAAAGCCTAAGCTCTGATACCAATTCTGTCGCGACCCAAAACCCACCCTAGGAGTTAGAGTGAACTTTGGACGACTAATCATGACTTGCTTGACAACCAACCTGCAAAACCCACAGAGCATATACCATAGAGGACAATATAGCGGAAACATAACTATAAAACATAGCGGAAGTCTAACCAAACCTCTATGAATATACATACGCAAATCCAAGTTTATACAAAAAGTAACCAAAAGAAAGTGCGGACAGACCCGCCAAAATACATGAATGTAACTCTCATCTCACCCACAACTAATCCACTCAGAATCTAACACCACCTACTGATAACCCTCTATGGGAGGTTCCTCCAAAGGCTTCTCGACGTACTCCTCCTCCACCCATGGACCAGGAGCACAAACATCAAATGGAGCAACAGCCCCCTCATAACCTGCCGACATAAGAAGTACGGCTGAGCATGGAATACTCAGCGGGTACTAAATACTAACCAACAATTATAGCATAACAATGGCAATACATAATCAAGAGCAATTCATATATGTCAGGCAGAAACAATTCATATCATACAAGGAAGTAAAGCAATTTATAATCATGCTTGTATTTCATAGAAAGCCGATAAACCTCTTGAAAACATCGTGCACTTGACTTGGCTTGAAATATCTTTTCGTACTTGAAAGCTTGTCTTGTTTGTCTTGCTTGATTCTTGTATATTGTGTCTTGTCATGCATGTCATGCGTGCTTGCTTGTGATCATGTAACTTGTGAGATGTCTTGAGAGGGAAGGGAGACCCTTCTTTATGCAATGCACTTGAGAGGGAATGGAGACCCTTCTTCATGATATGTATGTACTTGCGAGGGAAGGGAGGCCCTTCTTCATGTTATGCACTTGTGAGTGAACCTCGATAAATCATGTCATGCATGCCGTGCTCGTGAGAAACCGTGTACATACTTGCATTCAAATTTAAAGATGAAAATTGGGTAATTTCACAACACATATAGCATCAATGATTGAGGAATGTAATGTTCATAACATTTAGGGAAAGCAGGAAACACACTATCATAGGCCCTAGCAATATTCATAATTTATTAGGCATGCATTTCCGAATTTACAACTCACTGTATTCACCTTGGCATTTCATCAAACATGGTGTGTTCATTATGGATTTACCCTACAACATGCTTTTCTAGATGGTTTTTACTCAAATCATACATGTATGTTCATTATTTGGAACAATGCCCTTCCCCATTTATTCATCACACAAAACCATTGGCATCTAGTCGCCCATTCCATCTCCATTCACCATTCACGACCATCCATCTCATAATACATGTGTAAATAAAGAAAATAAAGAGAAATGAAGGGGAAAGAAGAACTATAACTAGGAGGGTAGCAAGAAGTACCGACCTTGAAGAAATGAGGAAGAAATCCCTCTTCCAAACGACTGTGAGTTGCTGCCCTAGCTTGGAACACGAGCTTGAGCCGAGATCTTGAAGAAAACCGGACTGGGAGTGATCTAGGGTCTCAAAACCCCTTTGATTTCTCTCCAAACTGGAAACCCTAGGTTTAGGAATCGCCTTCTCCTCTCTTCTTATCTCCCAATCTCTCTAAGTGTCGAATGATGCCCTAAAGGTTCGGGTTAAACTCTTAAGGTAAGAGTGAACCGACCAAAAGACCAAAATACCCTTACTGAATTTCTGTTAAAAACACGAGTACCAAACACGTTGTGCTATGAATAGCGCCAACTTGTTGTGCTGTGAACAGTGCCAACTCGTTGTGCTGTGAATAGTACCAACTCGTTGTGCTGTGAATAGCGCCAACTCGTTGTGCTGTGAATAGTACCAACTCGTTGTGCTGTGAATAGCGCCAACTCGTTGTGCTGTGAATAGCGCCAACTCGTTGTGCTGGGAACAGTGCTGCACACGCTGTGCTGTGAACAGTGTTGAACACGTTGTGCGCTGTGGATAGTGCTGAGCTCGTAGTCCGTTGTCTTATGTACAACGTGCCTGTTGTGAGCTGTACAACGTACCCGCTGTGAGCTGTACAACAGATGCACAACGTATACGTTATCAGGGTATGTTGTCTGTGCTACGATATCAGAGTACGACGTCAGAGCACGACCTTAGTGCCTTCCGCGCTACGTCCTTAGCGCCTAACCGAGCTACGTCCTTAGCGCCTTCCGAGCTACGTCCTTAGTGCATAACCGAGCTACGATTGCCTACAGGTCCAGACTGTTTTGGCCATATCTTTTGACTCGTTCGTCCGATTTTGACGATTCAACTTGCATTGGGCTCGTACTTCGAAAAGGAACATTTCTGACATTTCAGAATTTCCAATTTCTTCCTTATTTATTAATTATACCTCTTTAAAGGCAAAATGGCAACGAAAGTGTCATGTATTAACTGTAAAAAGGTCCGGGGCTCTACAGTCGTAACTAGTATCCTCCTACGCTGGACTGGGTATACCTAGATGCCATTCATAGATAGTCGCAACTAGTATCCCCTATGCTGGACTGGGTATGCCTAGATGTCGTTCATAGACCGTCCCAACTAGTATCCCCCTATACTGGACTGGGATATCGGAGCAAAGCATAACTTAAGAGATGCCCTACCCCTAAGCAAAACATATCTTAGGATATGTCCTACTCCTGACACTCGAAAACCTGATAAGCCATATCATGCATGCCGTGCTCTTGGAATCGTGTACATACTTGCATTTGAATTTAAATATGGCAATTGGGTAATTCACAATACATATAACATCGATAATTTGAGAAAGTCAATATTCATGCAATTTAGGGAAAGCAGGGATACACACTATCATAGGCCCTAGGAATTTCCATAATTAATTCAGCATGCATCTCTTAATTTACAACTCATTTTATTCACCTTGGCATTTCATCAAACATGGGGTGTGTTCATTATGTATTAACCCTACATCATGCTTTTCTAGGTGGATTGATGTTCACATAACACATGTATGTTTATTATGGATACAATGCCCTCCCCATTTCATTCATCACATCATTCACACGGCATCCATTCCCCCAAATCCATCCTCACACAACCATTCCATTCACATCCCAATATGTTCATACTTTAGGAAAACAATAAACGGAAGGAAAGAATGGAGGATATGAACTAGGAGGGTAGTAAAAGGTACCGACCTTGAGAAGAGGAAGAAAACACTTGCAAGAGTCGAGGTTGGACACTACCCTAGCTTTGGAGAACGTGCTCCTCGCTTGCTTGAAGATGGATTTGAAGAATCCAAGCCTTGAGGTGAGATCTAGGGTTCTTGGACTCTTGATTTCTCTCAAGATGCAACCCTAGTTGAAAACCCCTCTTCCTCTCCTCTACTCTTTCTCAAATTGCTACCCTAAGGGTTTATGAAACCCTTAAGCTCAAGCAAGCCTTTATAGGCAAGGTGAAAATGTCCAAAAGATGAAAAAGCCCTTAATGAAAATTCTGCAAAAATGCGAAGACCGAGCGATCGGTGGTTATGACAGATCAATCGGTTGCCTACCGAGCGATCGGTGTTCTTGACCGAGCGATCGGTCCAAAATATACTCTCTGGAAAATTTTCCCATACAAAAAAGTTAACTAGTCGATAGCTACCGATCGATCGGTTTTGGACCGATCGATCGCTATTAATGACCGAGCGATCGGTGCTCTGCAGGTCCAAACTGTTTTGGCCATATCTTTTGACTCGTTCGTCGGATTTTGACGATTCAACTTAAGTTGGGTTCATATTTCGAAAATGAACATTTTTAAAGTTTCAGAATTTTTATTTTCTCCCTTATTCATTGACCAAATTACCCCTAAAGTTAACTGATCCATAAATTGAGTTCAATAAACCAGATTTTTAACATATCCGACTTAGGAATCCCTCTTCCCAATACGTAACATTCTTAAAAATTTCTCCTTCCATAAGAATGGAAGACTACAAAGGCCTAAAGCCTTGGCACGGATTCCAATACATGGGCAAAAGTTTCGGGTTTCTACATCAACATACACACTTAGGGTATTCTATACCCTATGCTCTTAGACACTTAGAGTATCATTATACTCTTGTTTTGAGACTCCACATACCCATCTAAAACCCTCACTTCACTTTCCTCAAACCAAGGACACGTGGAAGGCCTTAGGCCTTAACAAAAATGGTGTCAAACACTATTCACAACACTATTCACTACACTATTCATCGCCCAGTGAATTCGGATTCTGGGGTTCTACAATATATGAATTTGCATGGATTATTGGAGATTATTATGATATGTTTCTGTTTTATGGGTTTAGATTGATAATGATCATGGAAATTATTATGTGTCCATTCAATGATGAAAATGGTGGTTATGGATTTATGATGATGCAATTGTGGTTATAGATTCATGATGACGGAATTAGGGTTATGGGACTGAAATTTTGAAATGGGATTTTGGGGCGTGACAAAGGTGGTATCAGAGCAACAAGGCATTAGGTCCCTTAAGGATGAAATATTGAACAGAAAACTTAGAAAAGCAACATCGAGAATAACACACCAAAATTGTCTAGGTTTAAACTTGAGTTTTAGCTTTATGTATTAATTATCCATTGAGAGAGACTTACAGTTTATTGTTTACTCTCAAGATAACCAAGATGAGACGTGGACATAGAGGTTGTGGTTACCACACTAGGAGTAATACTGGAGAAGCCTAAGAGGTTTTGATCAACCTGATCTTACCCAGGTCTTAGGATCCATTGCTGAGACCATGGCTTTACTGGCAGCCAGACAACCTACTGTTGTTCCTGCATCAGCTGCACATGCCCCTCCTCCTCCTCCTCCACACAGAGCATCAGTGGGGATCGAGGCATTTAGGAAACTTAGGCCTCCATCTATTTATGGGACTACGGATCCTATAGCTGTAGAAGCATGGATTATGTAGATTGAGAAGATGTTCTCAGTCTTGGCACCTACTAAAGCAGAAAGTGTTACATGAGCTTCCTTCATTATGGAATGTGAAACAGAGCATTGATGGAGAGTAGCCACCAGGACTAGAGACTTGACCATGACAGGTCAACCTTGGATATGGTGAGAGTTTCTTGATGTATTTTACAAAAAATACTTCCCAGTGGTAATTAGGGAGAAGAAAGAAATGGAGTTCCTCACTCTGGAATAGGGTAAAATGACTGTGGCCGAGTATGAGGCCAAATTTTCTAAATTGTCGAGGTTTGCTCCTGTGGCGACCCAGATTTTTGAAAGAAAATCCTGAGGCCATGATGACCTTTAATTATGTAAGATCGATATTCTTAAATATTAGGGTATCACTTTTCCTAATTGGAATCTGTAGAATCTCGAAAAAGTGTTTGGGTTTAACCGCGGGTTCTAGTTATCGGATTCGGTGTCCGATAATTATCAGTAAAACATGAGATACCTCCCTGGTATTCTCGTACTACGTGTCAATCCACTACCTTGATGATTATTTGTCATAACGGTTCCATCACATATCGATTTGCAAAATCACAGGGGCTCGTACGTAAAAAAACCAGGAAATCCGAGAGTTTCGAAATTCAGTCGGTACTCAATATTTACCGATTGCCCTAATAGATATCTTCAAAACTCACACACTATATGTCGATCGACTGTCTATCGTCTCAGCTTTATTGCAACTCAAAACGCTAAACTGCGGCGTGTTTAGTGTCCAAAACCAGGAAATTAGTGGATTTTATAGTTTTCTTTCGGACTTAGTGTTTACAGTCAAAACTCAATATTATTTTCCGAAATTTGCACAGCGGGTGTCAAACTATCCCTAGTATGGTCACCTGTCGTTTCGTCATCATCGCACGTCATTTTGTGGAGTTATGGGAAACGTACGCATAAAAAGTGGGAAACCGATCAAACTAGTAAAAGAGTTAAACAATGATGACATCATCACAATGACATCATCGTGATCACATCACCTATGGATCAATCAAGGGACACCTCACCCATTTCCTCCTCTAAATAAAGGGTCTCCCTCCCCCTCATTTTCTCCATTTCGTGAGGGAGCACCCACTTCTTGTCCGAAACTTTCTAGAGAAAGAAAGTGAGGAGAGAGAAAGAGAGGAGAGAGAAAGTAGAGAGAGAAAGTGGGGGTAGAGAGAGAAGGTGGTCTATCTTGTGGTTCTTCGACATTTTGAGCACGTTGGTGATGTCCGTTTTACCGCCTGAAGCCTTGATTTGCATGTAAAGAGAGATTAGATAGAGAGTAGAGAGAGAAACACTTAGAGTGTTTCCACTCTTCCCTTAGCTAACTTAGAGTGTCTCCACTCTTTTACTTTGACTGTAAAACCCACACAACACATATAGTTTGATTTCAAATTCTTTCATTCATAAATCATACGCCAACATACATAGAAGGTCTTTAGACCTTAAAATCACTATTAACCAACACTATTCACAAACACTATTCACTGACTATACAATGTGTTTCGAGGTTCTACATAATACATCATTCTAATTTTTCAATAATTATAGTTTTCTCTATTGAACAAAGGAGGTCTAGTGGTCGATTGTCCTTCTCTTAGGATAGTTATAAACATATTTGTCATTGATCTTTTCTCTAAGACGGTTAAATCAAATATTAGAGTCTTAGGCTCTGATACCACTTGTTGCCCAAGTATTGGACCCTAGAGGGGGGGGTGAATTGGGGTCTTGGCAAATTCAAATTTCTTCCTAATCCCTTTTACAGAATTTTAATTAATCTAATAACAAGGAAAATGAATTCTAGCAATTCTATAATTAATGCAACAATAAATAAATAAAGATAATGAGAAAGAGAAAGCAAACGCAAGATATGTTTTTGAGGTTCGGCTTTCCTACCTACATCTCTGCCTTAAGCAACCCAGTTGAGGATTCACCACGATCCACTAATCGCACGATCTTCTTATAAATGAAGACCAAACCTTACACTTGCAAGAGAAACCCTTCTCTTGACTTCCTTTTTCCTAAAGCTTCCCGTTTCAACACAAGAATTCACCGATTCTTGATTTCCAATACAATAGATGTATGGACATTTTACAATCTTGAAATTGCTCCTTAGATGAGCTAAAAGATCTCTTTAAAGCTCATTGAAAAACTCCCAAAGATTGGAGTTCAATAGCTCAATATATCACTTTTGAGATTTCTAAGGTTTTTCCTCAAAGAATGGATCAATGAATGATTGAGTGAGTAATAGAATGATAAGAGTTATTTCTTTACTTCAAAGATTATTCTATTTTATAACTCAAGAGAAAATTATGGCCGTTGGAGTAACATTGAATACAAAACTAGCCGTTACGAGCTTTAAAAGCTCTATCCAATAAAATCAGTCGACTGGTTTTGTGAGCCTTCAAAAATCAGTCGACTGGTTTTGTGAGCCTTCAAAAATCAGTCGATTGGATTTACACCAGCCAATTCCAGTAACTTCTGGACTAAATCAGTCGTCTGGTTTTGAACACCAGTGAGAATCAGTCAACTGATTTTCTGTTTTTCACAGAAAACTCCTCTTTAACCAACCAAGATGATATGCTTGATTTGATTGGTCAATTACCTTATCCTAATCAAAGATATTATCATTCCAAATGATAATCTGGGACCTTAGATGATATGTAAAATACTTTTAAGGTTCCTATGGTCGATCTAGGTATATGAGCTTTCAAACTTCAATATTTGAGGACTTTTTACAAAAGTCCTATACTAACTAAAAATATAAAACCTTTAATCTTGGAGAGTCTTCAATCTTCTTTAAACTTGATCTTGATTTGTCTTCTTTGATTTCATATTTATGACCAAGATTGCTCTTAGTTAGTCTTCATCTTCATATCACGAGTTTTGCTCTTTTGATTTAGATCTTCAATTTAACTAGATGACTTGCTTATGACTAGATAATATTTTCTTGCTTTGTGCCTTGGATGGTTTGCTAATGCTCTTTGTAATCTGAATTTAACATTAACTCAATAGATGCATTAGTAACACATAGGTCATTACATTATTGTGTTATCATCAAAATCATTAAGCATACCCATGGTTGTAACCTTTTAGGCTAATAGTTGGCACTATCGGCCTGCCATTTGGCATCTTGGTCAAACTTATTCTAGCCACTTATAAGATCCATCACTAGCTAATGATGATGTCGATACCTCTAAAGGGTCTCTCACAGTGAAGGCTTACACCAGTAGCATAGCTCATGTTGCCGACCTACAACACCTCCTCTTGATGATGGACCCGCTCAGCCTCCTCCTGCTCTTCCTATGACAATGGACTTACTAGCTGCTCAGATGGCTTAGTTGACTATGAGCTAGATGATGTTCTTCGATGATTCTTGCTCAGCCCAGGCAGCTTTTCATAGCATGATAGAGGCCCAGTTCTCTAGTTTTACTGTCAAGACCCGAGGTCACTTTTGGAATCTTAGCACTTCGGTGTCAGATATAAGGACAGACTTTGAGCAACTTAGAGTAGATTGCTCGCGTCGTGCGGCTGATGATGATGGCGACTCGAGCAATGATGGAGATGATGCTGACCAGGTTGTTGATGCCTAGAGTGCAGGTTTTGTTTTATTGATATGATTGTTATTTGTGGTGGATGATTTTTTTTTGATAATGTATATTAGCATGAACTATATTTCTTTCTTTGGATCCTATTTGCACTTGTGGATGCTATTTTGTTTATGATGATTTTCTGATGTATGCTTGCTATGGACCACTTCTGTCATTTTTCTACTTTCTAATCATGGTATATTTGTCTAAATTTCATGGATATGGATTGTGGAAAAATCTTTTATTTGCATACTTTGACTTATGTGGATCTTGTTTTATCAGTTTCATTCGCATGTGATTCATGAGATATTTTCTGGATAGTTGGATATTATGTGTGGATGACTATTGGTACAGTTATATCTTTATGGATGATTTATCTGGATGATCTATCTTGATGCAATCTTTGTTTAGTTATATTGATATATTCTTGATAGAATGTCTTGATATGGATATTCTCTAAAGCTCATATACTGAAATTCTGTTATAATTTGAGCTTGATGGTTATTTCTCCTCGAATATAAATTAATGATGCTATACTTTGACATTTGTGCTAAAAATCGGAAGAGAATGTAGAAGTACATCCCCATAATCATAGAATGTGAGAGAATGTAGAAGTACATTCCCATTATGATCTATGTTCACCTGATTATTAAACTAAACTTTGTGTTTCTCATGCTTCATTTGGTTGTGTTTTAGCATGTGTAGGTGTATAGATCTATAGAAGGCTAGAGTCATATACTTCAGTTTGTATTTTGTCATGGAATTGCCAAAGGGGGAGATTGTAAAGTCATATTTTATTTTGGCTTAATTACGATGTCAAAATGGTGTCAATGTAAGTCTAGTGTCGCTGTTCCTCTGGTTATTTGAGACCGGTGAAGATGGGGCTCCAAAGACTCAGGTAAAGTACATTTTGGCTAAAGTTTTTTTTTTTTTTTTTGTAATAAAGTCACTTAGAGGGAGTGGGGGGTTTGGCAGACCCTACCTGTTTATTAAAATTAAAAGAGAATTTGGGGGTGGGGGGATATAAAACCTTAACCCTATAGGACAACCAAAAGAACAAGGAAAAAAGTGGGGGAGGGGGGGGGGGGTATAAACCTTACTCCTATGAGAGAAGCTAAACAATCAAACTAAAATAAATTATCTATGACTCACTCTTGTTGCCCAAGGTTTGGATCCTAGAGGGGAGTGAATATGGTGTATGACAAATTAAAATTCTTCCTAACTCCTTAAGCGGAATTTCAACTATATAAGTTAAAAAGAATTAGAGATTTAGAAAATCTACCAATAATGCAAAACAAGTAGATAAAGAGAAGAGTTAGAGAGATGCCAACCCCCCCCCCCCCCCCCCCCCCCCCCCGCGGTCATTCTGAGTGGTTTTTAAAAAAATAAATAAAAAAAAAAATTTCATCATAATTGTTCGAGTTCTTGGGCAATGGGCAATCCATAGGTTATGGGTCAGGTCACATGCCTTTCTCGGAACTCGGGTGTTACAAAATGAATTTTGTGCTATATTTCCTTGAAGCATGGTATTGTCATTTCACCAATCTCCTCATTTCAAATTACTACCTTTTGTGATGTTGATGGCGCAAGCAACCTTGATGATAGACGATCAACTACTATATATTGTGTAATTCTTGGCTCAATCTTGACGTAATGGGGCACCAAGAAATGACCAACTGTTTCAAGATTATCTGCAGATGCAGAATATAAAGCATTTGCTACCACTACAAATAGCTACGTTCCTTACTCGTGACCTAAATATCTTTGCCTCCACACCCAAAATTCTATATTTTGACAATGTCAATGCCATATATATGGCAGCCAACTACATTTTCCATGCTAGAAGCAAGCGAAATTGATTACCAATTTATCAGAGAAAGAGTTGTATTGGGCGATGTTCGTGTCCTCTTTGTTTCAGCTCATGATCAAACAACCGACATTTAAAAAAATATCAAATAATGAAGATTAAACTCATGCTTAGTCACCATAAATTTGAATGGGGAGTGATAGAGTCCAAGAAAATCCAATCTCTCCAAGATGTAAAAACGTGTATATCTCAAAGATGTAACTGTAGTGTATATCTCAAAGAGATATAACTTACCTGTATTATCTCCTTTCTGTATTCCAATTCTATATCAATCAAAGGTTCACCCACAATAGGGTAACCCAGTTACAACCATATACTGTCTTCCTTTATCAGTGACATCCGGGAGAACCAAGCTAGTTTTTTTTTTGGTAAACGTGGGTATCCTGGGCCCAGATTCAGACTAGTCCAACGTGAGGTTATAGGGAATCCCCCCACCGCATTCCTCGGATAATGAGGCACAGATTTGATCTCAAGACCTTCGGGTTTACGGTACGCCCCTTGACCACTAGGCTGCACCCCTAGGGTTAAGGGAGAACCAAGCTCACTCTCTCTTATTTAGAGTAGTGCATATTACGTGGGCTTATTCTAGCCACCAGAGGGTCCAGACCCTGTATTTTTTTTTATCCTTAGCTTAAATGATATCACTTACCCAAATGAAAAAAAAATACACTACCTTATAATGAACAATAAGTAAGCAAAATAATCTGTAAATGTACCCATCCTCAAAGACATGGATGGAAAATGAGTCTTTTTCTTAGTAGCATGCATACTTATTACAGTCCAAATTAAAAGTTGTCCTTATACATACATAAATGTATCTAAGTTGTTCTCAAAGTAAACGGGGAGAGAGAGAAAGAGAGAGAGAGAGATATGCTTATGATATGATGATGACCTTGGTCCTAACCATGGTTGGTGGGCTAGAAGAGAGGAACCCAAGAGACCCAAAATTTTCCCCTTGGGTTACCTCCAAGGTTTGATAAGATGCCACTAATTAACTAGGAAAGAGGAAAAAAGAGGGAAGACAGAAAATATCCATACAAATGGGTTAAGAGCTCCAATGCCATTAATGGAGTTCTTTCAAGGTTAGTGACATGAGGCAAAAGCTAAATGCCAAGAACAAACATCAGCCCCTCTAAAATCTAAGTAAAATCGGACTGAAACTCCCGAAGTTTAGCCACGATGAATGATTAAGAAAAAAAAAAATAACAAGAGTGATTTTAGTGAGAGGTTCTTCCCTTTCCCCAAGGGAAGATGAGTGGTTGGTTTAACACAGCTCGATTATATGAAGTTGGTAAAGCATTTAAAGACACATGAAGGGTCACAAAGCTTTTGATCCATCATTTCAAAAGGACAAAGCTAGGACTAGTGTTGATGTTGAAAAGCAAGAAGCTACTAGGGCATCCCATGCCCATGTTTATAAGATGGTTTAAAGATGTTAGTTTGCTTAGCCTTTCTAGGGCTAAAGTTAACAAGGTTATTTCCAACATGGCTCATCAGATAGCTCGAGTTGGTGATTGGTACGTACACATGATTTGGTTCTTTTTTAAGGAACCATACAAACTTGATCATGAATGATGTGATGATTTAGCCCTTCTTGAGCTAAATGCAAGGAAAGACTCCCCATCTTTCTATGAAATGCACTACCGAGAATGGATGGTTTTCCTCTGAACTCAGAGGAGGTTTTAGCCCGTATGGAGGGCTATAGTGGTTGGTAGGCCCAACTCCAAACTTGGGCTTTGAGATCTAGAGAGAGAGAGAGAGAGAGAGAAGATTTAACCATGCTTAAGCCAAATGTTGTTCAGATGCTTTTGACGGGGTACTGAAGTGGGTGGGAATGTCTCTGATAAGGAGGTGGTGGGGCATGAAGAGCTTTAAGATCCATGGTCACGCCTGTTGTGGAGTAGAACACACTGCTAAAGATATTAGTACCACATTAGATAATTCAATAATCAACTCAAAAACAAAAACAACAAAAAATTGCATTTAATTCTCTCAAACAAATGCCGCACATGGCATGTTTTTGGAACCATGACCGACCCCATGAGTGGAGTGTGGATTAGCAATAACTCCTGTTGTAGCCCAAAGGACTACAGCAGGCACGCTATTGGTCCATCTCAAGCCAGCTTAAATCAGCTTGATCTGTGAATCCTAACCATTAGCTTTAATGAATTTTCCTCATTAGCACATAAAGCCCATGAGGAACGTACAGTAGTTGTGAATAATAGCAATACAAACCTGCTTGCGAGGGTGGAGTGGGAGCAAGAGAGATGGGTCCATCGTAGTAGCCGGTTGAATAGTGGAAGAGGTCGTGGGGGTATTGGACACCGTAGCCCTGCCCTGCAGGGTAGCCATTCCCATTCCCATTCCCAAACTGGAGATAATTAGGGTAGAAGCCCGCTGTGGTCATCCCACATGCCTCTCCACCTACCCCGTACATTGGATACTGGGTTGCGTTCGTCCCTCCATACACACCATAGTAGCTCTGCACCAAAAATATCCCTTCAACTTACTCTTTCTGATTTCGTGAATGCAATCACACCACAGTCATATTTCTATAGATGTTAACAAAGGGATGCTGATTAATACAAGGATTAATACAAGGTCGACCGTGGTGTAGCATGCAATTCCCTAGATTTCTATATTTCTGTAGATGTTAACAAAGGGATGCCGATTAATACAACTGTGTGTAGCCTGCAAAGTCCCTAGATTTTACTCATAAGCTCATTTTACTCTACGTACTTGCATACATATATACATGTGTACAAACGATTTAAATCTCCAAAAACATACTTCTAGAGTTTACATCTCCTTGCATGCGCCACTTAGAGCGCGCGTGCCATCGTTTTTCATTCACTGTAGTAAACACCATACAAGGAAGGTGGGGCTACCACAAAATACTTGTCTTTTTGAGAGAAAAAGGAAGGTGGAAACCTCGCCTGTAAAATAGTATTTATACTTTGAATGAAGAGAGATTTACCAATATAGGAAACTAATAAAACAGCTCCCAATACACTAGTTGCCAAATTCAGCCACACGTACGTGGCTTGGGGGAAACATAATTTCAGTTAGGAACGTACGTGGCTTGGGGGAAACATAATTTCAGTTAGGGACGCTAGTCCTACTCTCAGTCAACCCATACTCTCAACCCTTACCAACCACTTGTCTATTTTTTTTGAAAAAATGTTTTAATCATTGCATAATGAATATGCGGTTGGTAGAGTGTGAGAGTAAATGTTGACCTAAGTAGGCTAGCACTCTCAATTTCGGTTATTGGTCAACATTTTAGTGGACAATACTCAAACCTGCCAGAGGAGAATGCTAGCTCAAGTGACAGTCGCAGAATTCCATACTCGTGAAAAATAAAGTGACATGGCACAGGATAAAGCTTCTGAGACCCCCCCTTAGGGTCGAGACCACCAAGACCATGCTCTAAGAGCATGTGATTTCAGGTGCTCTAAGAGCAAGGTCTCGGTGGTCTCGGCCCTAATGGGGATCTCCTTAGCAAAGTCCTTATCATTTTATGTTGTTACTTTAACCTGTTAAAGCAATGACACATGTCACTACAGTGGGGAGAGTATGGAATGGTGCTGGGTTAGCATGTCTCAAACATGTAGAGATTCCAAAATTGTAACCACGCATTCACTTATTTTGAATATCAGTTTCCATTTCCAATATCACTGGGGATCTTGTGTCGGGTTGTTTGTGAAGCTGACACATGTCCCATTAAATTAGGCAAAAGATTAGCCAATTAAAGCAGGCAAAAGATTAGCTCTGTGGATGCCCGAGCTTGTGTCGGGTTGTTTGTGAAGCTGACACATGTCCCATTAAATTAGGCATAAGATTAGCCAATTAAATTAGGCAAAAGATTAGCTCTGGTGGATGCCAGATCGCCCCACTAGGGCATCCACAAAACATGTGGCACCTGCGATAATTTGTTGGAGAAGTCATTTCACTTTCTCCCCATGGTTTTGACTTCTCCCCAACTGATATCTTTCCCTTTTGAATTGCCATATGTCCCATGTTTTGTGGATGCCCAAGCGCTCAGCTCTGGCATCAGTCAGAGCTAATCTTTTGCCATTAAATTATAGTCAGGGAATTGATTTAAAACTCTTCAATAGTAGGTACTATAAAAATCTTGACCGTTAGATTCAAAATCCAATGATATCAAGCATTACATGTTTTAAATGATGAGCCCCGCTGAAATCTTTGACACTATTAAATTTTAATTTTGAATCCAGCTGTCCAACTTTCAAGAGTTTTTAATCACTTTCCTTATAGTTAAAGAGCCTGTCTATGTTTGTAAATATATATATATATATATATATATATATAAATAATAAATCAAAAGTTATGTTGTTGTATGGATGATAAGATGTCCTATATTTATAACAAATATAACCCTAGAAGATCTGCAGTACTCTTCCAATATATATTGAATATTTTTTGTAGAGTTTAAATATAAACTGTACCCTTCTTTTATATTTATAATTCCCAAATTACCACTTTCGGAAGACATATTTTGGGGAGCTCGGTCATCTCTGGAATCAGAGCTCCTGTTTAGATTTAAATTCTTTTTTGAGTTGGTATATGAAATGTAAGTTGTATGCATCCAATATATATATATATCCTGATTTCACATTCAAATAGAGAATAGGTTAAGTAGAGGTAGAGGTGTGTCGGATGGAAACCAAGTTGGAAAAAAGAATAAATATGAAAGGGAGACCAAACGATTTCTTCCACATGAAAATAAAGAAAAGGAAAAAAGAAAGGAATCTGTACAAACCGTAGGATAGGCGTAATCTGGTGAGTAAAGAGAGTACCTGAAATTTGTGGCAAAAAGATCATGCAACACAAAGAGGTTAGAATCCAATGGAATTTTTGGCTTTTTACCATAATGGACGTAAATGATGCGTATAACAGAAGTATGCATGCCAATCTATGCATAGGTGGAATATGCATGCCCATCTATGCATAGCCATGCATGTGACACGTGGGCCATTTCGTGCGAGCTGACTTTCACGTGCGTCTGGTCAAACTTTTTTTCCATTGGTGCATGACTATTATCATATGCTTTGCATGAATGTGCATGTGGTGGATGAGATCGAATCATAGCCAATTGCCATTGAATTCGGGGAGAGTTCAATCACACCCACAAGGCTAACATATGTCCCTTTCAACCCTTATCAACTATGGTTAAGATTTACTAACCATGAGGGAAAAATATAACCTTGATTTTTAGAAACAAATTTTCAAAAAATATTTATTTAACAATTAATAAGGGTTAAAGGTCATGTGTTGGCCTATGGGTGCAATTGAATTCTCTCGGAGTTCATTCGCAATTGACTGTGATCCGATCTCTCTCGTGGTGGATACGCTACACTACATGTAAATGTCAATGTGCAAGCATGAATGGGAACATTTGTGGAGCTGTTTGGAGAGAATTAGGGTTAGAGCTACCTATGATCGAATGACATGATAATGATGATGCATAATGGATGACCATGTATGTGAGGGGTAGTTTAGTGAAGGAATGTGCGCGTGAACTGGCAATGCACATGCACATTCCCATATATAAGTGATGTAAAGCTTACCCATAAACATTATAAGGAATCCCTTGTTGGAAGGCATAATGAGGGAAGGTTGCTGCAGAAGGAAAAGCTGTTCCCCCTCCACCTTGAAGACCAGCTGTCTTGAAAGAATTTATTACCCTAAAGTTCCTGCCCCCTCCTGTTCAAAAAGGGAAAAAAAGTATTTTAAGAATATATATGCCCTCTCCCATCAGTACTAAATAGATGGAATTACTAACCTTCACTATCTTAATTAGTTCTTCCATCTAATCTTAATAAAGCAAAAAAGAAGAAGAAAATGATAAGCCGATTGCTTAATCTTACCTATTATTTATTTCTCAACTTAATCTGTTATATTCCTGATATTGGTTTGTTAAAATGTCTATTATAATTTTATCTCAGCTGAAGAAAAATAAATTGAAAATAATGAACATTGTCATTACTTTTTTTCTTGTGGTTCAAATGAACCTTTTCATTACTGGAGAGTATTCATAGTTGATTTGAATGCCTGATTTTGTTAGCTCAATAAAAATTTGCAATTTCATATTTAGTTAAGCCAGATCTAATGCAGTTGTCTCACTTGTAAAGGATAACAAAATAGCAATCATCATAAACTCTAAAAACAATAGACAGAGAAAGAGAGGAGATCAGAAAATAACATAGCTAGGAAAGTATATACCATGTTGTGGTGTTGAAGGCCTAGATCTTTGAACACCCAAAGAAGCAAGATTGCAATTAGCCCTCCTCCCATCTATCACAGGAGCAGCATCCACACAAGCTTTCATCGCGGCTTCGGGTTCGCGAAAAGTCACCTAAAATAGATAAAACTCAAATGATCAGATTAGCATGACAAGAAAATGAAAAATAAAAAGAGGATCCGGATAATTTTCATTTTTATACTTTTGGTGATGATTTTGGATTGTTGATTTCCTTATCATGTGAAGGGAAAAAAAAAGAAAAGAAAGAAACTTACAAATCCATAGCCTTTGGATCGTCCAGTGTTCTTGTCTGTGATAACAACAGCCTCCAAAATCTCTCCAAACTGTTCAAAGTATTTCTTCATGGTCTCCCTCTGGGTTTCCCAAGCTAGACCCCCAACAAACAGTTTAGTGTAAGTGGTGTCTCCAAACTGCCCTGCAACATTAACTGGAGTCATTTTTCACCTCTAGAAGCACTTCTTTTCTTCTTTGATCCTCCCTCCAAAGTTAGCAAAAGCTTGAGTCAAAAGCCTGGGGAATTAGCAACTGCCACAACAGATCTAGGTGAAACAAAGATGAAAACACCCTGTAAATCTAGAGGGATCCTCTCCCAATTTAGAGGTGTTGAAGATGAGAGAATTAGGTTAGGAATGGAGGAGAATGAGACACAGAGAGAGAGAGAGAGAAAGGGAGGGAAGAAACTAGAAATAAAAGAAGTGGGAAAGAGGAATGACATTGACCCCTTACATTATTGGCCCTCATCCTTGTCTGCCATCAGATTGTGGGAACATGTGAAATGACGAAAGTAGCCTCAGCTATTATAAGTTATAACGTAATTGACCAGTGACCCGATCTGGTGGTAAAAATGGGAAGCCCGTTGTCTCTTAAGTGGCAAAAACGGAACGGGAGATTTTGAAGAACAATGGAACTTAAATCACGGGGAAATCCACAGTCAAACCTGTCTTTTCTGTGATTTTGACCGTGAAACACAGTAGACCGGCCCTGTTAAGAGAATGATTTTCGTAGGATTTGGCTACTCTGACCCTCTAAGGAACCAAGTCCTTGGCTTTCTTGGCGGCTGAAAGCACACAATTCTGGCCTTTTCCAGTCATTTTCGCAGTTTAAGGATATCTTTCTCAATTTCAAATTCTCTGAGGAGGGAATTTATTCCTTTCAATTCTTATAGTAACAAGCCTTCACCTTTTGGGTGTTTCTGGACCATTGATATGGGCAACTTATGCACACAGACTGGCTTGTCCTAGTGGCCGAGTGTATATCTTCATCTGGGGGTATCCAGGATTCCATTTCCTTGACTTGCGGTGTAGCTGCTTATCATGTTTAGGCCCCCCCTTATGTCCCGCACTCGGCTCTCTAATTCACTGAAAACCAACTATACTCAACTTTTGCACTTGATAAATTGCTATTGAACTCTCTACCAATTCAATTATATCCATAACTCATCTCATCGGGTGTCCTTTTAAGATTCCCTAACCCTTAGGTTTCAACTATCAAATCTTGGTTTTTTTTTTCTTTTTAAGTATTAATGTTTTTTTCACCGCCGCCTCTTGCGTGAGCGGCAGGTGTGGCCTTCAGCTAACTACTAACTACTGACCGATCTTACCTGACTCTATTGATGTATGACAGTTAAAATTTATTAACCGAGTTTAAAAGAGAGTCTATAATTATGAGTGCGAATTGGATAGGATCCGGACTCAGATAAATTCGGGTTAAAAAACCAATGCTGCCGCACGGAAAGAAGAATTATTTCTGCAGCCATTTTTTTCTTATAAAAATACAAAACATTGGAGCACAAATAATCTGTTCATCCCTGCACGACTCTCCAGAACGGTGACAGATAGCCCATGTCAGCAGTACTTTGAGAAATACAATTAAAAAATGCTTTGTACAAAGTTACCCTCCATTTATTATAAATTTTCCAAAATACCGTACACACATGAGTATATACTAGCGGGGAGACCCGTGCGATGCACGGATAAGAAGACAACGAATGAAATTAAAAATACTTCCAATCGAAATATAATAACATATTTGGTTAAGTTAATTTAAATGATAGAAATTAATCAAAAGAATATTGTGTAATGCAAAAGTAGTTTCATTAAATAATATGAATTTTAAAAATATTAGTAATAGGGCAATGATTAGCCCACCACGCATTTGGCTATGTAATCAAATGTCATGTCCACATGTCACTTTTAATATTTTTAGAAAAAAAATCAAGGTTAAGTTACTTAACCTTTGGAGTGAGTGAATCTTAACCATAGTTGATATGTGATATAAAAAAAAGGGAGGGGAGGGGGCAATGGACCGATGAAGACATACATTAGACTACATAGTCTAGTCAAATGCGACGGCTCAATTACTCCTTGTATTAACAGAGAAACACCAATAAGGTAAATCGAAACAAATGGGAGAAAAGATCATGGGCATGCCCCAATGGACGAACCAATGTTAGCCGATATATCTCACTTCACGAAGTCTGCAGCTGGTGCCATCCTGCTCCAGTTAATTACAATAATACAATTGCTGAATTCAGGGCAGTCTGGGATGGAGTATCATTGTGTGATAAAATGGATATTGTGAATATTTTAGTGGAAAGTGACTCCAAGATTACTATAGATGCATTAAATGGGATTATGGATCCTTCATGGAAGTCTTGGTATTGGTGGAAGAAGATTATCACAATAAAGACAAAATGCAATTTGATTTTTCAGCATACATACAGAGAAAACAACCAGGTAGTTGATTTTCTTTCAAAGGAAGTTTGCAGGAAGCAGGATAGTAAGATTTACAGGAACATCATCGATTGTCCGAAAGAAATGAAAGGCATGATGTGCTTAGATAGTGTTAGCCTTAGGGTTACAACCATGGATACCCCAAATAATTTTGATAATAGCATAATAATCAAATGAAAATTTTGGTACTAATAATCTTGTGTAAGTGCATGATCATTTTAGAATATAAAGTTGATAGCACTCTAATCATAAAAAATGATGAAAGTTTACCCAAGAGGAAGTTCAACTCAATATATTCAAGTTGAAGATTCAAGATAAAACCATAGTCCAAGTCGGGTCCCTGAAGACAAAAGCGTATCACAAGACCCAAGACAAGTCTAGATCAAGTCTCTAGTTGCTCCAAATGTAATTTTATCTTCTGTTGAGAGTATCTAGGATTAATGTAAAAAGTCCTAAAAAAGAATGGAAAGTTAAAAGCTCAAGACATAGATTGATCATAGGAGGCTAGGATACTTTTTGAAAATCATTATAAGGCCCTAATGGATCATAAAATCATGTTAAAATTTAGCTAATTGACCTAGGAAATCAATCCTATCATCTTGATCTGATCCAGGACAGAATTCAGAAAAATTGCTCTGGATTCATCAACGAATTCTCAGGATAGGCTGAATTCGACTACGAAGTCATGACAGTATTTTTTGAAACTACATTCTATCTTCTGTATTCGGCGACGAATTCAAGTGGAAACCCCACTTCGTCGACGAAATCAAGTCTAGAACTGAAAACTCGTTATAATGGCTAGTTTTCAACGGGCTAAAAGGTATTAAATGCTACTTCAATGGTATTATTGGATCAAATGTTATAAAAAGAGTTCATTTATGAACTAATAATAACTCTTGATCACAGTAATAACTTATATTGATCACTCATTCATTGCTTTTGATTTCTCACTCACTCACATACGTAGAAAATCCTCAAATCTCTTTTGAGCTCATTCAACTCCAACTTATTTTGAGAGACTTCATTAGAGTTTACATTTCACTATTATCTAGCTCATTTAAGGAGCATTTATTTCGGATTTCGAAATCCAAACTCATTCATTGAGATTAGTCAAGAATCCAGGATTCTAACACTGAAGCTATTGCTTCAGTTTTATCAAGAGAGGGTAGTACTCTTGAGAGGTTTCAGCTCGGCCTAAAGGAGAGCTTGTAAAGGTAATATCTCGACCTGTAAGAGAGAGTGTAACGGTTTGGACTCCACCAATGAAGGAGTCTGTGCGATTAAGGAATCGTGGTGAATCCTCTAGCTGGAAGCTTGAGGCGGGGTGTAGGCTGGTTTGCTGAACCTCGTGAACAAATCTGAGTTTGCACTTTATTTATCTCTCTTCTCTTTTTCTTTTAATATTTCTATTGTATCTACTTGTTGCATATTTAATTTATTCCGCATCCTGAACTTATAGTTCAAAAAATTTTTAAATTTGCCATAGACCCTATTCACATCTCCCCCCTTTAGGGTCATTACCTGGCCAACAATTGGTATCAGAGCCTAATACTCTAGATAGATCTAAAAAAATCTGAGTAATCGATTTCAAAATGGCAAACAACATTTTTGCAATAAGCCTAGGAGAAGGACATCCACTACTAGACCTTCATTATTTAATGGAGAAAATTATAACTATTGGAAAACCAGAATGATGTATTACATCCAAGCTCTAGATTA
Source organism: Tetracentron sinense (assembly GCA_015143295.1). Taxonomy (NCBI): domain Eukaryota; kingdom Viridiplantae; phylum Streptophyta; class Magnoliopsida; order Trochodendrales; family Trochodendraceae; genus Tetracentron; species Tetracentron sinense. Next base: position 56,637,671 of record CM026552.1, read on the forward strand.
TAAGTGTTGGAGAGTAATAGTCAATGGCCCCCATCTTCCCACAAAACTTGTGGATGATGTTAGAATCCCCAAGGTAGAAGAAGAGTGAAATGATGCTAGCATTAAGCTCATTCAAATTAATACCAAGGCCATTAACAACCTCTACTGTGCCTTAAGCCCTCAGAAATTTAACAGAATTTCTGAAGGTAACTCTACTAAAGAAATCTGAGATAAACTAAAAGTCACCTATGAAGAGACTGATCAGGTTAAAGAAGAAAAGATAAGTATGCTTGTTCACAAGCATGAATTATTTAAAATGGAAAAAGAAGAACCTATTGGTGATATGTTCACCAGATTTACTAACATTTTAAATGGTCTAAATTCTTTGGGTAAAGTGCATTCAAATGCAGAAAATGTGTGAAAGATTCTGAGATCACTGCCCAATGAATGGACTCCAAAAGTGATAGCAATCCAAGAAGCTAAGGACCTCACCAAACTGTCTATGGAAGAGCTTTTGGAATCTCTAATGACTCATGAAGTCATGATGAAGGATCAAATACCAGATGAACCAAGAACCAAGAAAGGGCTGGCCCTCAAGACTACTCAAGTTGAAAAAAGTGATAAGGAATCCAGCAGTGATGATGAAGACATAGCCTTAATGGCAAGAATGTTCAAGAGGTTTATCAAGCATAAGAAAAAATTCAAAAAGAGACCATATATGTCGCGCCCCAAAACCCACCCTAGGAGTTAGAGTGAATCTTGGACGACTTGTCATGACCTACATGACATGCTTGACAAACAAACCTGCAAAAATACACGGAGCATGTACCATAGAGGACCAAATAATGGAAACATTTACTACCTGGCACAGCAGAAGTCTACAAAACCTCTATGTATATATATACAATCCAAGTTTTGTACAAAACAAACTCACAAAAGAAGGTGTGGACATGCCCACCAAAATACATTAATATAACTCTCAAGCTCACCCACAGCTATTCACTCAGAATCTACCACCTCTAATAATAACCCTCTACCGGAGGTTCCTCCACAGGTTCCTCGACATACTCCTCCTCCACCCAAGGGCTCGGAGCACAGATATCAAAAGGAGCAGCCGCTCTGCTATCACATGCCGATATAAGAAGTACGGCTGAGCATGGAATACTCAGCAGGTACCAAACACTAACCAACAGCCATAGCATAACAAATACAATATAAGACAGGAAGCGATTCATATCATAACAAGAAAGTAAAACAGTTTATATTCATGCTTGCATTTCATAAGAATCGATAAATCTCTTGAAAACATCGTGCACTTGACTTAACTTAAAATCCTCGCTTCGTGCTTTAAAACTCATCTTGTCATGTGTCTTGTTTTATCGTGTCGTGTCGTGTCATGCATGTCGTGCTTGTATCATGCGTGTCATGCGTGTACCATGCTTGTCATGCATGCTTGCTTGAGAATTTAACATGCTCATGTACTTGTGAGATGCGCTTGTGAGATGCCTTGAGAGGGAAGGGAGGCCCTTCTTTCATGATATGCCTTGAGAGGGAAGGGAGACCCTTCATTAATGCAATGCACTCCTAAGAAATGCTTGTCCTTGTCCTCTTGTTAAAAGCGAGGTAAAACATATCGTAAGATATGTCCCACCCCTAACATCCTTACTCTTGCAAAACCCTTGGTAAAACATGTCATGCATGTCGTGCTCATGGAATCGTGTGCATACTTTCATTTGAAATTAAATATGACAATTTAGGGATTTCGCAATACATGGAACATCAATAATTTGAGCAAATCAATATTCATACCAATTTAGGGAAAGCAACATATCACACTATCATAAACCATAGCAATTTTTGTAAGCTTCTAAGCATGCATTTCTTGGTTTACAACTCATCTTCTTCACATTGGCATTTCATCAAACACGTGGTATGTGCATTATGGTTAATCCTAAATCTTGAATTTCTAGGTGGGTTAACGATCACAACACACATGTGTATTCATTATTGGTACAATGCCCTCCACATTTCATTCATTACAACAAACACACGGAATCCAATCGCCCATTCCCATCCACACCACCATCCATTCATCCCCACATTATCTTGCTTAGAAATTTAGGGAAAAACATAAAATAAAAGAAACTATGAACTAGGAGGGTAGTGTAGGGTACCGACCTTGATTTGGGGTTGAAGAACACCCTTAATGTGGATTCCAACTTGAGGAAGAACTCCCACTTGGCTATGGAGAACTCGTGATGCTTTGGGGAAGCCCCTTGCTTGCAATTTCCTAAGCTTGAACTCCCTTTGATCTCTCAATCCAAGCTCCTTAGAGGATTTCCTCAAAATCCTCTTCTCCTTTCTCTTCCCTCTTTCTCTCCTCTAGGTTAGAAATGCCCCAAAATGAAAACCCTCAAATAGATCAAGGGTTAAAACCCTCAAATCCAGTCGCATGCGATCGATCGCACACTTATCTGCGATCGATCGCACCTGGATGCGATCTATCACACATGAACCCGAACATATTGGTCTGATTTCCTCTATATGCGATCGATCGCACATTCTTGCGATCGATCGCAGAACCTTACGATCTATAGCTCCTGGGGAATCCATCTATCGCATATGACCCCGAGAGTTTGGGAACCATTTCGCCTGCATGCGATCAATCGCACCAAACTTGTGATCGATCGCACCCTCTATATTTTGTTGTTTCCTTCCAGTTTTTCCCTACTTTGGTAATTCGACCATAACTTTCGACTCGTTTGTCCGATTTTGACGATTCAACTTGCGTTGGATTCGTCTTTTGAAGGGGAACATTCCTGGTGTTTAAAATTTTCAATTTCTTCTTTATTTATTGACCAAATTACCCCTAATGTTAACTGATCCGCAGTTGAGATTCAGTAACTCGGGTTTTCGATATACTCGACTTAGGAATACTACTTCTTAACACTTAGAGTTCTTTAAATTTTCTCATTTCATAGAAATAGGAGGATTACAAAGGCAAAATGCCTTGGCACGAGTTCCAATACATAGCAAAAGTTCCGGGGCTCTACATCCTCCCCCCTTATAAAAATTTCGTCCTCGAAGTTTAGACGACACATGCATTACAAGTCTCAAAACATCATTACATAGCATAAACAAAAGCCTATTCAAATAACTCCGGGTACTTCGCTTTGACTTCGGCTTCACCTTCCTATGTGGCCTCTTTCCGAGCATGATGTTGCCACTGAACGAGCACTAATGGAATAGTCTTGTTGCGAAGGACTTGATCTCTTCGATCCAATAAGTGAACCGGCCTTTCGACTAGAGTAAGATCCTCTCGGATTTCCAACGGTTCCAAGTCTATGACATGCAAAGGGTTCGTAATGTACTTCCGAAGCATAGACACATGGAAAACATTATGAACCGCGGCCATGTGAGATCGAAGAGCTACTCGGTAAGTGACTTCACCAACTCGTGTGATAATCTCAAACGGCCCAACATACCGAGGAGTAAGCTTGCCTCTCTTGCCAAATATCATAATCCCCTTGCTAGGAGATACCTTCACAAAAACTTGATCACCTACTTGGAATTACAAGTCCCTACGGCGAGTGTCAGCATAGCTTTTCTGACAATCTTGGGCAGCTTTCAACCGATCTCGGATGATCTTGACTATACCCGCAGTGTCGCGACCCAAAACCCACCCTAGGAGTTAGAGTGAACTTTGGACGACTAATCATGGCTTCCATGACTTGCTTGACAAACCAACCTGCAAAAACCCACAGAGCATATACAATAGAGGATGACAGCGGAAACATAACTATAAAACACAGCGGAAGTCTAACAAACCTCTAAGTATATACACATGGAAATCCAAGTTTATACAAAAAGTAACCAAAAGAAAGTGCGGATAGACCCGCCAAAATACATGGATATAATCTCTCTTCTCACCACAGCTAATCCACTCAGAATCTACAACCACCTAATGGTAACCCTCTACTGGAGGTTCCTCCAAAGGCTCCTCGACGTACTCCTCCTCCACCCATGGACCAGGAGCACAAACATCAAATGGAGCAGCAGCTCCCTCATAACCTACCGACATAAGAAGTACGGCTGAGCATGGAATACTCAGCGGGTACTAAGCACTAACCAACAGTCATAGCATACGGATAGCATACATAAAGCAGGAAACAATTCATATCATACAAGGAAGTAAAACAATTTATAATCATGCTTGTATTTCGTAGAAAGCCGATAAAACCTCTTGAAAACATCGTGCACTTGACTTGGCTTGAAATATCTTTTCGTACTTGAAAGCTTGTCGTGTTTGTCTTACTTGATCTTGTCGAGCGTGTCGTACGTGTCATGTCATGCATGTCATGCCTGCTTGCTTGTGATCATGTAACTTGTGAGATACACTTGTGAGATATCCTTGTGAGATGTGCTTGAGAGGGAAGGGAGACCCTTCTTTATGCAATGCACTTGCGAGGGAAGGGAGACCCTTCTTCATGATATGTATGTACTTGCGAGGGAAGGGAGGCCCTTCTTCATGATATGCACTTGTGAGTGAGGGGAGACCCCTCGTGTAATGTTGGTTCTTGTCTTCTTGTGAAAAGCGAGGTAAAACATATCGTAGGATATGTCCCACCTCTAACCATGTTCTTGAAAACCTCGATAAATCATGTCATGCATGCCGTGCTCGTGGGAACCGTGTACATACTTGCATTTAGATTTAAATATGACATTTGGGTGATTTCACAACACATAAAACATCAATGATTGAGCAATGTAATATTCATGTCATTTAGGGAAAGCAAGAAAACACACTATCATAGGCCCTAGCAATATCCATAATTTATTAGGCATGTATTTCCTAAATTACAACTCACTTTATTCACCTTGGCATTTCATCAAACATGGTGTGTTCATTATCGATTTACCCTACAACATGCTTTTCTAGATGGGTTTTACTCAAATTATACATGTATGTTCATTATTGGAACAATGCCCTCCCCATTATAATCATCACAACACAACCATTGGCATCCAGTCGCCCATTCCATCTCCATTCACCATTCACAACCATCCATCTCATAGCACATGTGTAAATAAAGGAAAATAAAGAGAAATAAAGGGAAAAGAGGAACTATAACTAGGAGGGTAGCAAGAAGTACCGACCTTGAACAATGAGGGGAGAAACCCCTTTCAAAAACGACCGTGAGTTGCTGCCCTAGCATGAGGAGATGCTCCTCACGAGTTTGTGCCTTGATCTTGAAAAAAAATGGGCTTGAGTTGAGTGTGGGTTCACAAACCCCTTGATTTCTCTCCAAAATGGAAACCCTAGGTTTAGGAATCGCCCTCTCCTCTCTTCTTATCTCCCAATCTCTCTAAGTGTCGAAAATGAAGCCCTAAAGGCTCGGGTTAAACTCTTAAGGTAAGAGTGAACCGACCAAAAGACCATAATACCCTTACTGAAATTTCTGCAAAACATGAGTGCTGAACACGTTGTGCTGTGAACAGTGCTGAACACATTGTGCTGTGAACAGTGCTGAACACGTTGTGCTGTGAACAGTGCTGAACACGTTGTGCTGTGAACAGTGCTGAACACGTTGTGCTGTGAACAGTGGTGAACACGTTGTGCTGTGAACAGTGCTGAACACGTTGTGCTGTGAACAGTGCTGAACACGTTGTGCTGTGAACAGTGTTGAACACGTTGTCCGTTGTGTTGTGCATAGTGCTGAGCTCGTTGTCCGTTGTCTTATGTACAACGTGCCCGTTGTTGCTGTACAATGTACCCGTTGTTGCTGTACAACGTACCCGTTGTCTGTTGCACAACGGATGCACAACGTATACGTTATCAGAGCTCGAGCTACGTTATCAGAGTACGTTGTCAGAGCACGTGATCAGAGCTACGTCCTTTGTGCCTTCCGAGCTACATCCTTAGCGCCTTCCGAGCTACGATTGCCTGCAGGTCCAGACTGTTTTGGCCATATCTTTTGACTCGTTCGTCCGATGTTGACGATTCGACTTGCATTGGGTTCGTACTTCGAAAAAGAACATTTCTGACATTTCAGAATTTCTAATTTCTTCCTTATTTATTAATTATACCTCTTTAAAGGAAAGATGGCAACAAAAGTGTCATGCATTAAATGTGAAAAGGTCAGGGGCTCTACATCCTCCCCCCTTACAAAAATTTCATCCTCGAAATTTAGACGCTACTTGCATTAGCAACCGAAAAGAAAATTACAAGTCACATACAAACTTATACAAAAACTCATTCAATTAATTCTGGGTACTTTGCTTTGGCTTCGGCTTCACGCTCCCATGTAGCTTCTTCCCGAGCATGGTGTTGCCATTGCACAAGAACCAAAGGGATTGTCTTGTTGCGAAGCACCTGATCTCTTCGATCCAAAATCTGAACCGGCTTTTCAATCAAGGTGAGGTCCTCTCGAATCTCCAACGGTTCTAAGTCTATGACATGCGAAGGGTCCGCAATGTACTTCCGAAGCATAGACACATGGAAGAAGTTGTGAACTGCGGCCATGTGAGGTGGGAGAGCTACCCTGTAAGCAACCTCACCAACTCGTGTGATAATCTCAAAAGGCCCAACATACCGAGGACTGAGCTTGCCTCGCTTTCCAAATCTCATGATCCCTTTACTAGGAGATACTTTCACAAAAACTTGATCCCCTACTTGAAATTCCAAGTCCCTACGGCGCGTGTCCGCATAACTTTTCTGGCGATCGTGAGCGGCTTTCAATCGATCCCGAATGATCTTAACTATGTTTGCAATTTGCTCAATCAACTCCAGACCAAGTACTTTCCTTTCTCCTACCTCATCCTAATAGAGAGGAGACCTACAACTTCGCCCATACAAGGCCTCAAATGGTGCCATTTGGATACTTGCCTGATAGCTGTTATTATAGGCGAATTCAACCAAAGGCAAGTGCTCTTCCCAACTGCCTCTGAAATCCAACATATAAGCCTGAAGCATGTCTTCAATGACTTGGTTTACTCTCTCGGTTTGTCCATCCGTCTGTGGATGAAAAGCAGTGCTGAAATCTAGTCAGGAACCCATAGCTTCCTGAAAACTTTTCCAAAATCTTGATGTGAATCTTGGATCCCGATCTGACATAATACTGACTGGCACCCCGTGCAACCTTACCACTTCCTTGATGTATAGAGCGGCCAACTGGCTAGAGTTGAAAGTAGTTCGGTAAGGTAGGAAGTGCGCAGACTTCGTCAGACGGTCTACTACAACCCAAATTGCATCTGAGCCCCTTGCCCTTTTTGGCAAGCCAACTATGAAATCCATGGATATGTTCTCCCATTTCCACTCGGGAATAGGAAGAGACTGCAATAGACCTGCCGGCCGCATGTGCTCTGCCTTCACCTGTTGGCACACTAAGCATCGTGCTACATACTCCGCAACATCCCTCTTCATATTCCGCCACCAAAAGTGACTCTTGAGGTTCCGGTACATCTTTGTACCCCCTAGATGCACTGTGTACTTCGAACGGTGTGCTTCATCCAAAATCTCTCTTCGAAGATCTGCATTGGCTGGGACGCACAACCTTCCCTTGAATGTGATAGCACCTCGACTAGTGAGAGAGAAGTCCTCACTACCCTTAGCAACTTCCTTGTCCCGATAAGCCAACAATTCAGCATCCGTGGCTTGGTATTCTTGGATCAAATCTATAATGTATGGCCGAACCGTGACATTTGCCAAGATAGGACTACGGACAGAGTCATTCACACTAATGTCCAGATTTTCCAAGTCTTCAAGTAGTTTCCATTCCTGCACTAACATGCATGCTAATAACCCCGGAGGTCTTCTACTCAAAGCATCAGCCACTACATTTGCTTTACCCAGGTGGTATTGAATGGTACAATCATAGTCTTTCAAAAATTCCATCCAACGCCGTTGCCTTAGATTCAGCTCCTTTTGGGAAAAGAGATACTTGAGACTCTTGTGATCAGTGAACACATAGAACTCCATCCTATAAAGGTAATGACGCCAAATCTTAAATGCAAACACGACCGCCGCAAGCTCCAAGTCGTGCGTGGGATAATTCTTCTCATGCTCCTTCAACTGCCTTGATGCATAGGCAATGACTTTCTTGTGCTGCATGAGTACACACCCAAGTCCAACGTGTGAGGCATCACTATACACCTCATACCCATAAGGTCCGGATGGCACAGTAAGGACAGGGGCTGTAGTAAGCCTCTTCTTCAGTTCCGTGAAACTGATCTCGCACTTATCACTCCATACAAACTTGGCGTTCTTCCTTGTCAGGTAAGTGAGCGGTGCCGCAAGGCTAGAGAAACCCTCTACAAATCTCCTGTAGTAGCCTGCCAATCCAAGGAAACTACGTATCTCTGTGACACTCTTGGGCCTCGCCCAACTCATGACTGCATCTATCTTCTTTGGATCAACCGAGATGCCTTCCACAGAAACAACGTGGCCTAGGAATGCCACCTCTTCTAACCAAAACTCACACTTACTGAGTTTAGCGTATAGCTTGTGCTCTCTCAGCATTTCCAAAGCAAGGCGAAGGTCTCGCATGTGATCTTCCCGTGTCTGGGAATACACCAAGATATTGTCGACAAACACTATTATGCATCGATCTAGATATGGCCGAAACACCCGGTTCATCAAATCCATAAAAGCTGCCGGCGCGTTTGTGAGACCAAAAGGCATTACCAAGAACTCGTAGTGTCCGTATTGAGTCCGGAAAGCCGTTTTGGAAACATCTTCCGCCTTAATCTTTAGCTGGTGGTAACCCGATCGAAGATCTATCTTTGAGAAAAATCTCGCTCCCTTCAACTGATCGAACAAGTCATCAATCCTAGGCAAGGGATACCTATTCTTTATAGTGACTTTGTTCAATTGCCGGTAATCGACACACATCCGCATCGAGCCATCTTTCTTCTTAACAAACAACACCGGGGTACCCCACGGTAAGACACTTGGTCGAATGAAACCAAGGCCTTGCAATTCCTCCAACTGAGTCTTCAACTCCTTGAGTTCAATAGGGGCCATTCTATATGGAGCCCTGAAAACAGGAGCTGTGCCTGGTGCAAGCTCGATCACAAACTCAATCTCCCTATCTGGAGGCAATCCCGGCAACTCCTCTGGAAACACATCCAGGAATTCACTCACAACCGGAATAGTCGATGAGTCCTTTGCCTCGGGGTTAGCTAAGCTCAACGCCGCAAAACGAGCAATATCTCTACTTTTCAACCCACGAAAGTGGAATGGTTTCCCTTCTACTGGCTTGAAGAGTACCATTTTCTCAAAGCAAGCTACATGCCCGTGATGTGCCGCTAACCAATCCATTCCCAATATAACATCAAAGTCTTGGAATCCAAGGACGATGAGATCAACCGCCAACTCGTGGCTTCCAACTTGGACCACGCTATTTCTATACACTTTATCTGCCAATACTGTTTTGCCGAGAGGAGTCGAAATGGCTAACTCCGGTTCTAGCTGAGTAGGCTCCATAGAAAAGCCTTCTGAAAAACTCGGCGAGACAAACGAATGAGTAGACCTGGTATCAATCAACACTCGAGCCAAACACTCATTGACTAGTAGGGTTCCTAAAATTTTAGCTAGTTACGTCAATTCAAGCATCAACAGTGTATACACATAGGTATATATATATATAGCATACCAAGTACGTACACAAGGAATAAAACATAACATAACAATCACGAATAAAGAAAATAACTCCAAACGCGTACCATGCACCACATCGTCAGATGCAAGTGTATCACCCTCTGTTAAGGCAAAAACTCGCCCCTGGTTTGCCTGGCGAGACTGAGGTGTAGACCGGGTAGTCTGAGATGACGCCTGATATGATCCTGCTGGGCGTGCTGGTGGCCTAATCCCCTGAGACTGGCCTGGTAAATGCCGACTGGGGCAATCCCTGATCATATGGCCCTGGCGACCACAATGAAAACATCCACCCGATGCTCTTCGGCAATCTCCTGCCGGGTGCCTTCGGCCGCACGAAGTGCAGACCTCGTGTGTATAGGTCGGAGGGGCCGGAGGTGGAGCATACCTCACCATCTAAGGTGCAACTGGCCGTGGTGCTGGAAGAGCCTGAGGTCGTGGTGCCTGAGGCACATACTACCGTGGAGCTGGAGGCACATAAGATGGCATCATCGGTGGTGCTGGCCACGCATACTGATAAGGGCCGGTACAAGCCCGCCTCTCTGGAGGTGCTGAACTACTGGCTTGGCCTCTTGCCAACTCCCTCTTCTTGGACACCGCCTCAGAATTTGCCTCGATCAATAAGGCTTTGTCTACCACTTCCGGATAAGTAGCGTGCCTGAAAGCCAATACTTTCCCCATAATAACATCCTTGAGCCCTTGCTCAAATCTCCTCGCCTTCCTTGCCTCAGTAGCCACCATGTGAGGCGCAAATCTAGAGAGCTCCGAGAACTTAGCTTCATATTGTGCTACTGACATCGAACCTTGCTCAAGGTTGATGAATTCTCTCTCTTTCCTTTCCCGTGCTCCGATCGGAAAGTACTTCTTATAAAAAGTATCCTTGAACTCCTCCCAAGTCCATGGTTGACCCTGCATGGTCAAATCTCGCATCCTCAATGCGGACAACCACCAATGGTGGGCTTCGCTCTCTAGCATGAAAACTGCCCATGCTACTCTATCCTCCTCTGTAGGCGAGAGGACCGCAAAGATCTTCTCCATCTGGAGGATCCATGCCTCCGTAGCAAGAGGGTCCACACTCCCATGGAATGGTGGAGGCCTCAATCTCCTGAATGCCTCAACTCCAGCTGTACGATGTACTGGAGCTGCGGGCGGTGGAGTAGGTGCCGCCGATGATGGTATAGCTTGCCGAGCCGCCAGTATGGCGAGTGTCTCAGCAATAGAGCCTAAGACCTGAGAGAGGTCCGGCTGCTCATCCTCATCCCGTGAAGAAGAGGAAGCTCTGGTATGTGGTCCACGACCCCGTGTGTTCCGTCTCATGACTAAAGTCCTGAGAATAATAACACCACATGAGTCTAACTTGAAACCACAGTTTATTTCAATGTCATTTCACAATAATTCAATTTGTATTAGTTGTATAATACTAATATACGTCACATCAAGTCATCAGAGTATTCGTCACATTATACTTATACTTTAGTGTTCTAGCGTACCTAGGACCCGTACTTGGTTAAAGTAACCATTTTAGACTAAGACTAAAGTTTTAGTCTTACACTTGGATCAAGACTCTCTTCCGACTTACTTTCTTCCTAACTTGTTTCCTGACATATGCTCTTGTCAAGCCGTGGTATTCGATTCTAAGTGACCCTAAAGACCTAAAGCCTAAGCTCTGATACCACTTCTGTCGCGACCCAAAACCCACCCTACGAGTTAGAGTGAACTTTGGACGACTAATCATGGCTTACATGACTTGCTTGACAAACCAACCTACAAAAACCCACAGAGCATATTCTGAAGATTGAGGAATTGGTTGGTTCACTCCAAACCTATGAACTCAATCTCCGTCCATCCAAGAAGAACAAATCTTTAGCCTTGAAATCCATCAAGGAAACTTTGGATGAGGATGACAGTGATGGAGATATGAATGAGGAAGAAATGGCTCTCTTCGTTAAGAAATTTTGAAAATTTTTTAGAACGAAAAAGAGGTTTAATCCCAAACAGGGAGGAAAATCTTTTGAGAAGTCAAAGTCTAAGCCCTGGGAAAACAAGAGAAATTCCAAGAGTGGCGACAAGAAATCCCAAGTTGTTCAATGTTACGAATGCCATGGCTTCGGTCATATTTCACCTAACTGTCCTAACAAGAAGAAAAGTAAGGGCAAGGTGATGAATGCCTGTTGGGATGACAGTGATTCCGAGAATGAAGAATTGGACAGTTCCTCTTCAAGTGAAGATACTGGAAATCATACAGCTTTCACTGTTTCCCTTTTTGGGATTCTTGAGACTACCTCTGCGGTTGATGAAAAGGATAGAAGTGATGAGAGTGTTCATACTGAGTCTAGTGATGACATACAGAAGAGTCAAACTGACTCTGAAAGTGATAAAGATTTGAAAACAACTTATGATAAGTTGTATGCTGAAAGTTTGAAGCTGACTAAAACAAAAATCTCCTTGAGCAAAAAACTCAAAATCATTCAAAATGAAAGAGATATTTGTAAACTAGTAGCAGAAGAGAAGAGTGCTCTAGTTAGTCAGTTGGAAAATGAAAAAGAAGCATTTGTTATAAAAGTCCAATGTCTTTTGGAAGAGAATGTCTCATTGACTAATGTGGTCAAAAAATTAGAATTTGAAAGAGACACTTCCATGAAAGAAATTGAAGAGTTAAGAACTCTGCAAATGGAGCTGGAAACTTTTAAAGACTCTCTTGTTGATAAGGTGAAATTTCTTGAAAAAGAACATCAAATTACCCTTAAAGACAAGACTGACTTGATTCAGAAGGTCTATACTCTTGAAAAAGAAGTAAGAATGTTTGGTAACACTAGCTGCCTAGATGAATTAGTTAGAAAGTATGGATCAAATTCGAGTAGATCTGGGATAGGACATGCTGACACACCAGCTGATCCTTTAGCTGTTGGTACAATGGCTAGTGCAGTGTTTGAGCCAATACATTCTGATCCTAAAGAAAATTTACCTTCTACATCAAGTACTAAGGCTTATACAAATTTTGTAAAGCCTAGAAATACAGCTCCTAAAGTGAATGCTTTGAGGAATCAAATTCCTGTTAGAAGAAATCCTCCTCCTCTTCCAAGATTCATACCCACATGTCACTTTTGTGGTGTGAGAGGACATATTCGACCTAATTGTAATGCTTTTAGGAGAGCTCCCCGAAATGGTTCATGGAACCAAAATCAAAGTCAAGGGACTCTTCAAAGGCAGATTCAGGTTCTAGCTGAAAAGTCTAGAATGTTGAGCGATGATGTTAATAGAATTGCTCAAATCTCTAGGACAAGAACTAGTCAATTTATTCCAAATGATTATTCAAGAGGAAACAATTTGACTTATCAAAAAGCTAGAACTAAACAAAACAGAAAAAGGTCAAGGAGGACAAAAAGGAAAAAGGTCTCTACTACACAGATTAATGATCAAAGATCTAAACAAAGTTTAAAGACTGTGTATGTAAGAAAGGATGACCTTAAGTGCTTTGTCATTCATACTGCCTTGAAAGCCCAAAACATAGAAATGTGGTACTTCGACAGTGGGTGTTCTCGGCATATGACAAGTAACAAGTCCTTATTTATTCAATTTGAGGACTATCCAGATGGGACTGTTACTTTTGGTGATGGAAGCAAATCTTTAGTCAAAGGAAAGGGTATCATCGATTCACCAGGCATACCTAAATTGAAAGATGCCTTGTTTGTTGAAGGACTGAAAGCTAATTTAATTAGCATAAGTCAACTATGTGATGATAACCATGCTGTACACTTTACCCAAAATAAATGCTTAGTCATTAATGGTAAAGGTAAGTGTGTTCTAGAAGGATTGAGAACCACTGACAATTGCTACGGCTTAACTCCCAGTCCTAATCCCTTAAATGTCTGTTATAAGACTAAAATTGAGGAAGTTGATTTATGGCACCGAAGACTAGGTCACATGAACTTCAAAGACCTATGCAAAATCTCTAAGCAAGAGCTTGTGAGAGGTGTTCCCAAACTAGGACAGCCTTCTACTGCTGTGTGTGGGCCATGCCAAATTGGTAAACAAATTAGAACCCCACATAAGAAGACTTCAAGTATTGCTACTTCATATCCACTGGAATTAATTCATATGGATCTTATGGGTCCTACAAGAACTGAAAGTCTAGGTGGAAAGCGATACATCCTAGTTATGGTTGATGATTTCTCAAGAATGTCATGGGTGGCATTTATAAGAGAGAAATCCGATGCTTTTGACAATTTCAAAAGTATTTGCTTGAAAATTCAAAATGAGAAAAGATGCCCAATCACTCGAATTCGAAGTGATCATGGAAAGGAGTTTGAAAACTCTAAGTACAACGATTTTTGTGATGAGTCGGGTATCAAACATGAATTTTCTGCACCTATTACACCTCAGCAGAATGGTGTAGTAGAGAGGAAGAACAGGGTTCTCCAAGAGATGGCTAGAGTTATGCTTCATAGCAACAATCTAGCTTCTCATTTCTGGGCTGAGGCAGTTAACACTGCTTGCTATATAGTTAATAGAGTTTTTGTAAGACCTGGAACAAGGAAAACCCCATATGAGTTGTGGAATAACAAGAAACCTAGTGTCAAGTACTTTCAAGAATTCGGAAGTAAATGCTATATCCTTAAGGATAGAGAGCAACTGGGCAAATTTGAATCCCGGAGTGATGAAGGGATATTTCTTGGATATTCCACCAACAGTAGAGCTTATCGAGTGTATAACTTGAGAACCTCTACAATTATGGAGTCCATAAATGTAGTTGTGGATGACTCCGGTGTAGAAACTGTGCAACTTGAGGATGATGAAAGTGCTGAAAATGAAAATGTTGAAACTGTTTCAACTCCACCTATAAATAAGCAATCATCTCCATCAAAACCTACACATTCTAGGGTCATGAGTCCTCACACCCCCACTGATATAATTGGTGATGTTGAAAGTGGAGTGAGAACGAGGAAACAAATTGAAAATGAAGTTAGCTACATTTGCTATACTTCATCTTTTGAACCCAAGAATGTAACTGAAGCTCTTGCAGATGATAATTGGATAAATGCAATGCAAGAAGAGTTACTTCAGTTTACTAGGAATGATGTTTGGTATTTAGTACCTAGGCCTAACAATACAAATGTGATAGGTACCAAATGGATTTTCAAGAACAAATCTGATGAAAAAGGTACTATCATAAGAAATAAGGCTAGGTTAGTTGCACAAGGATACACCCAAATTGAAGGTATTGACTTCGATGAAACGTTTGCTCCTGTAGCCAGGCTAGAATCAATAAGAATTCTTCTAGCTGTGACTTGCCATATGAAATTCAAACTTTTTCAAATGGATGTTAAGAGTGCCTTTCTGAATGGCATTCTACATGAGGAAGTCTATGTGGAACAACCAAAAGGGTTTGAAGATCCACATCACCTTGATCAAGTCTATCGGCTAAAAAGGGCCCTCTATGGTTTAAAGCAAGCTCCAAGAGCTTGGTATGAGAGGCTGACTACTTATCTCTTGGAAAACGGATTTTCGAGAGGGGGAGTAGACAGAACCCTTTTCATAAAGAATGTGAAAGGTGATATTGTCATCGCCCAGATATATGTTGATGACATTGTGTTTGGTTCCACATTAGACTTACATGCTCGTTCATTTGCTGAACAAATGAAAAATGAATTTGAAATGAGCATGGTTGGTGAGCTAAGTTTCTTCCTTGGTCTTCAGATCAAGCAATTGGATTCTGGGATCTCAGTATGTCAAATCAAATATACTAAAAATCTAGTGAATAAATTTGGCATGAGCTCTGCTAAGCATGTAAGAACTCCTATGAGTTCTACTACAAAACTTAGTAAAGATGCTACAGGCAATCATGTTGATCAAACTTCTTATAGAAGCATGATTGGTAGTTTACTCTACCTAACTGCTACTAGACCTGATATTGCCTTTAGTGTTGGTGCATGTGCCCGCTATCAAGCGAGCCCAAAAGAGTCTCACTTGCTTGCAGTTAAGCGTATCATTCGATATGTGAGTGGAACTCTATCATTTGGCCTCTTGTATTCTTTTGATACAAATGCCACGATAGTTGGATATTCCGATGCCGATTGGGCCGAAAATGCTGATGATAGGAAAAGCACCTCTGGAGGATGTTTCTATATTGGAAACTGCTTAGTTGCTTGGCTTAGCAAAAAGCAGAATTCAATTTCATTGTCCACTGCAGAAGCTGAATACATAGCAGCTGGAAGTTGTTGCACTCAACTTCTGTGGATGAAGCAGATGTTGAATGATTACGGGATTGAACAGAGCACTATGACTGTGTATTGTGATAATTCAAGTGCTATCAATATTTCCAAAAATCCCGTTCAACATTCTCGCACAAAACACATAGACATAAGACATCACTTCATCCGTGATCTTGTTGAGCAAAAGATTGTGTCTATAGAGTATTTCCAAACAGAGAATCAATTTGCGGACATTCTAACAAAACCCTTAGATTCCCTTAGGTTTGAACTCCTTAGGAAATCCATAGGTTTGTGCGGAGTTGAGTAAAGATGTACTTGTTTCATAGCCTATGTGTTCTTCATGTTCTATTTATGTCATAGAGCTATATTTTTTTTGTTGTTATTTTTTTTATAATAAAAATCCAAAAACATTCAAAAAATTGAAAAAATATTGCAAAAAATAATGTGTTTGTATGACCTTATTTGTCCTATCTTTTTGCTTAATGTTATTTCCTTGAAATCATATTTAAACATATAATCCAAGGATAAATATTTCATAGGATTGAGTAATATAGGATAGTTCAATTGTTGGTTCGATCTTGTGATTGAATTTGGTCATGCTAACTAATCTCAGTTAGTGTTGAGCATACAAAGATGTTCTATTTTGCACATGCACTCTGACTGATTCTTTAGATGGTATTAGTTCCTAATTAAAGGTTCTGATATTATACCATATGGTTCCCTAGATTAATCAAATCTAGTATAACCAATGTCATAAAAAATTCCATAAGGTGAGCCCCCTAGTTATAAAAAAAAAAAAAAAAATTATTGACATGAAGAGGACTACCTGTGAGTTTGTGTGATAGCTACTAGTGAATGCAAACAGTAAGTAATGGCTACCTAGACAAACAGTAGGTATCTATATGGATTGCTAGTGTGAAAGCCCCTACTGTCATTAGAAAGAGCTACCTTCTCACTTGAGTGAAAGTCACCAGTGTACTAAAAACTATATATGTGTACTCCAAAAAGAATTTTCACAATGAGTACAATTTGACTGAAAAAGAAATGAAATAAATATGTTTAGTCAAATTTGGGGTAAAAATTGCTCATCATATAAATATGGATGATTATTGGTTTTAAAACTAGTTTTTGAAAATTTTAGAGTCCCATTTGAATTATAATGTCAAAATCTAGATTAAGGAAGGAAACCAATTCAAAGAGTCAAGTAATGAATTTTGATTTCATACTCACATTACTTCTAATTGTTTCTTGACTCTGATTGTGAATTTGATGCAAATACCATATTTAATCACCGGTGAAAATCAATTAATGTTTACATAATCCTTGTTTATGACTATTCTTGATATATCAATTCTTGGGTGATTATTATTTATGATTTTAATGAAATCAATTGTTGCATATTTTTTTGGTCAATTGGTCATTTTGAGGTAAATAATGAGTTTAACCAAACCATAGGTTGAGGGGGAGAAAAGGTTAAAATTGTAAATTTTTGAAAATTTTTCAGACCACCGATCGCTCGGTGCTAAAGACCGATCGATCGGTCTTTCGTGAACAGAGTTATAAAACCCTCATTTCTATTTTTTTTGTTCACTTGTTCTCCGATCTCCAGAGCGATCTCTCGGTTACCTCTCCTCCAAATCTTTCCTACGGTCATTCCATTCTATTCTAAAGGTTTCCCAAGCATCTAAAAGGTAAGATTTGTGCATTTTCTTGGATTTAGATTGATTTTCTCATCTAGGGCATCGTTTTTCTTGCGTTTTCTTCCATGGCTTTCATTTTTTCGTTAATCCTTCTTGCCTATCTCATGTCTGGCGTTCCCAAACGTCGGAGGTTGGTCCTCAACAACCAAGAGGACCCTCCTCAAGATGAGGAAAACCTAGAGCCTTTTACTTTCACTCCAATAGGGCATGGTATTTCCATTGGGGACAGGCCAATTCGTAGAATGATAGATTCTACAATTGAGAATCGTCAAAAATCTTTGGCTGATAAAACTCGGAAAAATAAAGGTAAAGCTTCATCTTCCCAGTCCAGTAAGTTATCCCAGTTTATAAGTCCTACTGCTGCTCAACTCTATAGTGAGTATTTTAGCAAGAAAGGTGTTATGGTTGAAAGGGACATACATATTTCTGATTTTGGTGATTATTATCTTCCTACACTCATTTCAGATCGTCAATGGGAAGGTATACTTACCTTATCCGGTCCTGCTTCTGTCCAGTTAGTTAGAGAATTTTACTCTAATTTTTCTGAAATCAACCAGAAAAAATGGTCATTCAAATCTCGAGCATTAGAACAATCTGTTGTCATAAATGCTGATTTGATTTCTAAATTCCTTGGCTGTCCTCGAGTTCCAAATGCATATTATCCTTATATTTATAAGACTGATGAGGATAAAGACTCCATGGAACATGTTGTTACCTTTCTCAGTGGTACTCCTACGTTTTGGGTTGGGTCTCTTATTGAAGTGGCGAAACTCACTAAGGATGCTAGACTAGTAAACCTAGTTATGAGTGCAAATATCCATCCAAAGGTTCATACTGCGGACCTTAGGGAAGATAGAGCTAGATTTCTGTTTAGTCTTCTACGTGGGCGTGATATTGATCTTGCTGCTCACATCATTGACTTGATGATCCAAGCCCATCAAACTAGTACAGCAGTTGGAGCCCTACCATTTGGTTCACTCATCACTAAACTTCTTGGGTCTCAAGGAGTTATCGCTCCTCCTGGTGTTCCTACTCGAGTTCCTAAGGGTCCAATCAACAAAAAGACCCTAGCTCAGAGTTTTTCACATGCCTCAGTTCGAGATACAGAAGAGGGAGCAGAAGTTGGTGCTGGGTCATCTCGTCCTCCTCCGACCACTATGGATGATCTTGGGAGGATGATGCGAGAGATGCAGATGGATCTTCGAACTCATGTTTCATCATACGAGGAGTTTACTACAGAGGTTCGTGGTAGACTTGGATCTCTCGATGCAGCGGTGCTGGGCGTACAGAGAGATGTTCGAGATTTTCGAGCTTACTATGAGTCCCAGCTCACTTCTGATGATGAGCAGGAGTGATAGTTCGTGATTGGAGTTTATCTTAGTCGAGTGATAGTTTTTGTTTGATATTTTGATGTATTTTGTCTTGGTTGTACTTAGTACAAACCTACTTGAATATTATTGACTTGTT
The DNA here is from genome assembly GCA_015143295.1 of Tetracentron sinense. Lineage (NCBI taxonomy): Eukaryota > Viridiplantae > Streptophyta > Magnoliopsida > Trochodendrales > Trochodendraceae > Tetracentron > Tetracentron sinense. The sequence continues at coordinate 56,656,684 of CM026552.1, forward strand.
ATGGATGTATACATTTGAATGGTTTATGCTCATTATCTTCTATCTCATCTCATTTGGATGGTTATGCATTAATTTTCTAGTCCACCTTTGGCATTTCGAGCCAAAAAGGGGGAGAGTTATGATTGATGTGTTAATGTGTTGGATGAGGTTATAAATGTTTTGAATGATGTTATGGAATGCTTAACCTGTTATGGATATAGTATTGTGGAATTGTGGATGTTATGTTATACATATTTTCATTCTTCCAATATTTTATCCCATATTTTATTTCCCATGCTTCACAGGTTTTTGATATAGCATGTGCAGGCAAACAGGTTCTAAGTTTGGTGAATCATGACAAGCTAACATGTCAAAAGTCCTGTAATTATATTTTTGAGTCATGTAAAGGTCAATTTTCCATTTTTGAATCAATTGGGAAAATTTGAACCTAGTATATGAGTTAGTCTTGTTTTGTCCCGGAATTGCCAAAGGGGGAGATTGTAAATCCCTAAATAGGTGTTGGCAAATTCCGTGATCATTAGATAGGTCATGTGAGTCGAGTCGTCGAGTCATGTTCAACTTGTCAGAAGAGAAGAGTTAAAGATTAAAGAAGATTAAAGAAAGAGAAGAAAAAGCTCCTACTCTGGATCTAGACAGGTAATGGACTTAGAGACCCCTACCTAGGTTGAATTTGACTTAGATAAATCTAAACATACTTAGGAGGATAGTTTTAAGCCTACCAAAGTCTTTTGGTCTTGTTTGAATCAATCAAAAATAAAAGAAAATTGTTTTGGCTAAAATTCTGTCTCAACCGATCGCTCGGTATTGGGACCGATCGATCGGTGGCCTACCGAGCGATCGGTGGCTATCGACTGGACAAAAAGTTTTTATGGGGAATTTTTCCAGAGAGATGATTTATAACCGAGCGATCGGTCATTTGGACCGAGCGATCCGTTTTGGACCGAGCGATCGGTAGTGAGCACCGATCGATCGGTCCCCGTAAAAAGAATTTTTTTTTTTCTGGATTCTTTTTTTAAAACCCTATATAAACAACTTTTTGAAGACCTAATTCGTGTCTTTGATATTTTTGAAAGAGTAGAGGTCTGAGAAAATCTTCTAGGGTTTTTCTTATTGCTTTTATTAGATCTTTGTTGATCCCTCCTCTTTCTTTGATCCTAGAGAATGCAAGTATAGATCTAAACCTTTGATCTTGCATTGTGTGATCTCAGATCTGTATGAGATCTCTCTAGGGTTTGAAATTTCCTAAATTGATTCACAACCCTACACTTTGTGTGTGTGTCCGGTGTTTGATCCGGAGCCTTCGTGGAAGGAGATCGATCGTGTGTGATCGTGGTTTTGAAGTAGCTTGAAAAGATTTGGTCGCTGTGGAACCGAAGCTGCTACGGCGGAGATCGAACCTGCTGGTTTGTGGAAATCAAGAGTAAGAGTCTATACCTAGGAATGTCATTTCTGTAGGTAAGGTCTTGTCTTGTACTTGATATCTTTTCATAGTGAAGTTTATTGCTGGACAAGGTCCCGTGGTTTTTTCCACGTAAAAATCTTCTGTGTTTGATTTGTGTGGATTGTCTGATTGACTTGTTCATTGATTTCTAAACATATTAATTGAAAAATTAAAATTGGTTAGAAATTATTAGATAGACCTATTCACCCCCCCTCTAGGTCTTAGAGATCATTGATCTGGATAAATTTCAAGCATAGATGACAAAGCATGCTTAATAAGAATAAGTCTACCCCCTGCATACAAGAGCTTACCTTTCCATCCCTCTATCTTTTTAAGAATTTTATCTATTAAGGAATTAAAAAAAACAATTTTTAAGACACCCTTTATAAATGGGAACACCAAGATAAGTAAATGGAAAATTCTTATTAGGAATTCCAAGCCATTGAAATATAGCACTACTTCTAACCCTAGAGGTTTTTGAAGAATAGTAAAAAGCGCTTTTAGCACGATTTATTAATTGACCTGAAGAAGCCTCATATGAAGAGATAAAGTCAATTTTTTTTTTAATGTTACGCTTTCTACCATTATAAAATATTAAGGTATCATTTGCAAATAAAAGGTGAGAAATAGGAATACCATATCTTCCCAAATTGATATTCGGAGAAAGACTCTCAGAGATAGATTTTAATCCCCTGTTAAAAACTTCCCCAGCTAAAATAAAAAGGGCAGGGGAAAGAGGATCACCTTGCCGAAGACCCCAGGAACTCTTAAAAAAACCTTGTATGCTTCCATTAATAATAATAGAGAAGGATTGATTAAAAAGACAACCATGTATCAATCTAGTAACTGCATAGTTGAAACCCATTTTTTGAAGAACTATAATAATAAAATTTCATTCCATGCAATCATATGCTTTAGACATATCAAGTTTGAAAATAATATTACCTCTTGAAGATTTTCTATCTTTATCCTGAACTATCTATTGAGTGAGATTAATATTATCTATAATGTTCCTCCCCTTAACAAAACCACTTTGTTCTTCAGATATTAAGTTAGGCAAAAGTTTACCAATTCTATCAGCCAGAAGGCGCGAAATGATTTTGTAAAGAAAATTGCAAAGACTAATAGGTCTGAAATCAGAAAAGGATAGAGGAGAACTGCATTTAGGAATTAAAGCTATAGAAGTAGCATTGATAGATTTAGGGATTTCTGCATAAGTAAAAAAGGAGTGGATAGCACGCAAAAGATCTTCCTTGATAATGTCCCAACAAGAATGATAGAAGTGCCCCGAGAAACCATCCGGCCCAGGAGCACTATCAGCAGACATACTAAAAACAACATTTTTAATCTCTTCTAGAGAAGGAGGAATAGATATAGAATTATTATCATCTTCTAAAATAAGATCAGGGATATTGTTAATCAAGTTATGATCAATAATGCAATTAGAAGAAGATAATAAATTTTGAAAATAAGAAACAGCAGCATTCGCAATATCCTCCCTAGATTCCAAAACATTTCCCTAGGCATCATGAATCCTCTCAATACAATTTCTACCCCTTCTGGAATTAGAAATCATATGAAAAAATTTAGTATTATTATCCCCTTCTTGAAGCCATTTAATACAAGGTTTTTGCCTCCAAAATATCTCTTCTTGTAATAGAAGAGATTGGAGCTCATCTGTAAGATTATTAAGAATATTAGCCTTCTTAGGATCCCAAGAATTTTGAATATCTTCCTCACAGTTATTTATTTGATTTTCTATATCCTTAATCTTTTCAAAAATATTGCCAAAGATATTCTTATTCCAGCTTTTTAAAGAAATCTTTAGTCTTTTCAGCTTAAAAGAAAAAGCCATAAGAGGATTAGTAGGCATAGGCATATCCCAGGACTCAGAAACAATTTGAAAAAAATTAGGATGATGAATCCACATTTTTTAAAATTTAAACGAGGAAGGACACCTATCAGTCTCTTTACCAAAAACAAAAAGAAGGGGAGAATGATCTGAATTTAATCTATTGAGGTGGGAAACAAAAGAAATGGGATAATTAAGACTCTAATCAGAACTAAGGAGGACTCTATCAAGACGAGCATATATTCTATTAGAACCATTCTGATTATTACACCACGTGAATTTGTTCCCATTGAACCCAGGGTCCATCATACCCAAATCATTAATCATATTGTTAAAATCCGTAAGGGACTCAATATTGATGTCCCTACCTCTTAACTTTTCATCAGAACTAGATATAGCATTAAAATCTCCTCCAATAAAATAAGGGCCTACATAGGAAGAAAAGCATATACTAAGATCCATCCAAGGAGATAAGCGCTCCCTACTAGTACATTTAGCACATATGAAAGCACACCAAATGGGAGAATTACCACTAAAAGAGACATCAACAATAATCATTTGATCAGTTGAAGAAATAAATGAGACTTGAAGATGATTTTTCCAAAATAGCCAAATCTTAGGATGAGATAGTTGAGGGTCTAAATGAGCATCCATATTGATAAAAGAACAAACTTCCTGGATAGAGTCAATATGCTTTTTGGGTTCCATAATAGCAATAAAAATAATATTTGTAGAAGAAATTAATTGTTTGAGTCTAATCTTAGATGCTAAGTTACCAATCCCTCTAATATTCCAAAGGAGAAAATTATTCATTAATAACAATATTAGAGTCAGAACCCAATGATAAAACAGCATATCTAGAACGAGTTATTCTATCAAAAGTTGACACCACTTTATTATGTTTTGATTTGATCCTTGGAATTGAAGGTTGACATTTTGAAAATAGTTTGGACTTCAATATTTTTTGATAAAAAATTATTCCTTCATTCTTAAAAGATTCCATATTATTAATTAAGCACGGGTCCAAATCATCATGATATTCTACAGTTTGGGAGTAATCTTTCAAAACAATTCCAGAAAAGGATGTATCATGATGATTTAAAGGCATTTCTAGATTTTTAATCAATTTCATCTATACGATAATGAGGAGTATTCTGAAATCTAGATCCATTTTTTTCCTCTCAATTAGGTAAAGACCTCAAATTTCAGAATTAGATAAAATAGGCTGGTTATTTTTTGAGTTCATATTACCTGAGCTAATGTCATCCTCATCCGAATCCTCAATTTGAACATTAAACTCTATACCTTTTGAATGGGGTTGGTTATCAAAGTCTCCAATGTTCTTAGAGGAATTTAATAACCCTGAATTTTTATTGGTTAACTCAAGAGAATTAGCCTTATCATTAGCAGAAATTAATATAGGAACTAAGCTGGAAAATTGTGGTTCATAATTACCTTGAATCGCTGATCTAGTTACCTTTTGAGGGGATGTATCTTCAGCTACTCCATCCTTTAAGGATGCTTTATAACCTTTCATCGCTGGTGTAGTTAACTTTGAAGGGTATAAATCTTCAGTTGCTCCATCCCTTGAATGCACTTCACAACCTATGTTCTCATCCATTATTGGTGAGGAAGAATCAGCAATTTTAGGTTGTTCTTTACTTTTACCCACTGAACAATTATGCAAACCATGTCCAAGCTTCTTACACTTCTTACAAAACAAAAGGTTTTTTCATATTCTATTGCTTGCCATCTCCCATGATCTCCAATACCTAGCCAAAATCTGTCCGGGTTTTGCTTAAGAAGATCTACTTCTATGCATGCTCTATCAACACTTGGTTTGGAAAAATATTGAGTTGCACCATCCAATTTCAGCACCTTACCGATGATACTCCCTATAGATCTAATGGCTGAGTCATTGAATAGATGAAGAGGTAGATTCGGAAAACTAACCCATATCAGAACTATAGATGGTTCTATTGCAGAAACAAAGGAAGGAGTCCACTTAAAAAATCTGAACAAGAATCCATTGATGTACATCACTTCTTTGATCCAGATCATTAGGTAATCTTCTTCTGAAGAAAACCTAAAGAGGAGATGCCTTGAATCCAAGATTCCCACCGAACAAGCAAGACGAACTCTAGCAGATTTTTTCATAAAAGTCTTGATAATATCTAGAGATGGACGCCCATAGGAACACTTTGCCACCAAAGTTAATCGGTGAGGTGAAGGAAGAAGCTTTGTTTCATCTTCAGTGAAGAAAAGAGCCGGTTCTCCCTTGTAAGTTGTAGGCTGCTTGATGGGTATGATAGCTGGAGATGAACCACCAACGTTTCCTGGCCTTCCTACAACAACAGCGAAGGAGAGAGGGGGTGGATCAGGCGGCCTTGAGGATGATCCCCCCTCTAAGCCGCCGGAAACCCTAGGGTTTTCCATGGAGATTTTTTGAAAACTTTCCAATATTAGAGGCTAATATGCACCTAATAGAATCCTTTGCTAAAATGCACCTCCAGAGCTTGTTCTTAATTTTCACTAACCTAAGAGCTTGTTTTTGCTTAGTCTTTTACACCCTTGGGTTTAAACCCATGGGCTTTGGCCCATATTAAAGGTCCATATGGATGGGTTTATGGATATGGGTCAAACCCATTTCCCCTTTAATTATGTTAATCAAATAATTACTAAAATAATCCCTTAGTTTAAATTAACAATTAATTTAAACAATAGATTAACTTTTAATCTATTAATTAAATGATTAACTTTTACTCACTAAAATAATTGATTAACTTTTAATCAATTATTGAGCTTGTATTTCTTATGTGAGCACCTCCACAGATTACTCTGGGACATTCTTACCCTGGCTTACCCAATGTTATCCCATTGACCCTAAACAGGAAATACATCGGAATTGCAAGTGACGTAAGATATCCATGTTGGAATTGAATCCCAGTGTATGAACATTTAACCAATACGGATCCTATCACATGAACTTTTAAATTCGATTTATCCTTCCAAATACATTATCCCTAATGGGCCTTCGAGATTGACATACTATCTAACCCATAGCCCATTGCAAATCATCCGGGTTTCCAAGACTTATGATTAAGCCATGAGAAACAATTTCCCATGAAATTTTTTTTGAGAAAATCCTTTTATAAATATAATACCTTTTAATAAAAGTATATTTCAAAACTTATTTTGTTTTCAAAATCACCTGTGCAGGATTTGAACTTAATCAACTGTCTTACCCGGAACTTGGATAATCTCTCAAATTAAAGAGCATGAATTTCTTGTTTGAAATTCATTATGACTCGAACAGCTTTTTGACTATCCAACTATCACTATATTGTATTCCCTAAGTTAGAAAATACGTTGGTGGAATCAAAACTGTTAGATCATTGCTCAGTCATAGATGAACTCATCAGATTTAAGGATCATCGAAACTGTTCAATGTGAATGAGAGACCAACTATCTGATAGTATGTTTATGCAAGAGATCTCTCATTGAATGTAATCAGTCAGTGTATATTTAAACACCCATATGCCAATGTGTAGTCTCCGCTACAATAGTTTGGGATAGAACTACATCTCAACTATTGAGAACATCTTAGCATTCTGGCAGCCATATAAGTGAAGTGCCCACCTTCACCCACAGCTGTGACTATATAAGGTATAAAGAATCGGAAAGTTATATCTGCTTGTGATATTCCAATCACATCACTTTCCTACAATATATCCTATGGACCTTTATCGATATCTCATATCGTATAGATCATTTTATGATCATGGTCAATTACCCATAATGAATACACAATAGATTAAGAAGAAGTCTTTATTAATCAAATTAATAAAAGTCTAACAATCTAAATGACTTTTCTGGGCATCATGTCTAACAGAGTGTGTATGAGAGCCTCTCATACTAGGCAGAGTAATTGGTTGCCATCTTTTGTATGATCTTCTTCATTATCTTGTTAGCGGCTTTAACTGCACCGTTAGTCTGTAGCCTATACGGTGTGGAGTTGTGATGCTGTATTTTAAATTTTTGGCAAAGATCAGTCATCCCTTTGTTACAGAAGTTGAGAGATTGCCAGTAACAATCTCAAATGGGACACTATACCGGCAGATGATGTCCTTTTTAAGGAAGTGTTGAACCACTGAGGTTGTTACGTTGGTATAAGAGTGTCACGCCCCAAAACATCCCCTAGGAGTTAAGGGATACTTTAGGTGTGATACTTCGTACCTGCCAAACCCTCTTGTAATTAACAAGAGAATACAGTACAAAAAAAATGATAATCAGAGCGCAGAAGCTAAATATAAATGCGGAAGCGTAACTAAAATTTTCCTTTCTTTATAATGATCCAAAATATAGTATTCCAAGTTAACATAAATACAAAACACGCTAAGTCTAAGGTGGACAGGCCCACCTATCAAAATATCAAAATACATAAGACCCAACACTATCTCGATCAATAGTCACCCCGTGGGGCCAATGGTCTAAGTCTCTCGCCTCCGCCTGAGGCTCGACTGCTAGATCCTCATACGGTTCCTCCTCGCCGTAGTCCTCCTCTATCCAAGGACCCGGATCACATATGTCAAGAGGAGCTCGTGTACCTGCCGACATGAAAGTACGGCCGAGCGTGGAATACTCAGCGAGTACAAACTCCTAACCAACAATGGTAATAACGAACAACATCATATACAAGTAATAGAAGGAGTACAATTCATAATCAATTTCTAACGACATCATACATAAACGTTTTATCAAGTATAATTGTTATGAAACCAAAACACGTCTATGAATCATACGAAACCTCTTTGAGTTATCCTTTCAATATTTCTTATGAGCCAGAGGTTAGCACCCGCATATCCCTGGGCTACCAACCTCCTTGACAGTACAATATATTTCTTATGAGCCAGGGGCTAGCACCCGTGTAATCCCTGGGCTACCAACCCCCTTGACAGTACAATATATTTCTTATGAGCCAGGGGCTAGCACCCGTATAATCCCTGGGCTACCAACCCCCTTGACAGTACAATATATTTCTTATGAGCCAAGGGTTAGCACCCGTATAATCCCTGGGCTACCAACCCCCTTGAGTACAATACCTTTCTTATGAGCCAGAGGTCAGCACCCGCAAAATCCTGGGCTACTAACCTCCTTGACAATATCCTCCATCTACATATGTGCTCGTGCATAGCAATCGTGAAATCATGATGACATATAGCATTTTAACAATTCCCAACTCACATGAGAATTTAAGAAGCGAAATAAACACATGTATACAACTTGCCAAATGGGGAACATTTATGTGACTCATGCTTTCAAATCTTAGTTTATTCATGCATTCTATCAAACATGTGGTATTCAACCTTTTTACCTTTAGTTATTTCATATTTTCTCATTCGAACATTTCATCAAACACTTGGGGTGTGTTCATTATGCGTAATATGCCCTTCCACCATTTTTCCATCATTCAATACATCACAACATGGCATCCAATCGCCTCCACTCCTCATCTATTCGTACATTCCACCCTTTGTTTGTATTATCTTGTTTATGTTTTAGGGATTTAGCATATACCAACACAAGGGAGCAATGGGGAAGATCCAACACATATTTACTTAGGAAAATCCTAGGTTATTACCAAAGTAACTAGGAAGAGTGTACTAACCTTGAAAAGGGAAAGAAAAATCCTTGAGGATGATGTAGAAACGCTACCCTAGCTTGAAAGAGGTACTCCACACGAGCTTGAGGTTGGATTTAGAGAATCCAAGCCTTTAGAACGGTTCTAGGGTTCTAAAACCCTTGATTCTCTCAAGTGGAAAACCCTAGATGTAAATCCTCCTTCTCTTCTCTTCTTCTCTCTCAAAACCTTCTAAGTGAGGTGAATGAAGCCCTAAAGGCTCGGGTAAGCCCTTATGGGAAAGGGTTTAACCCCCAAAAGATGAAAACGCCCTTAATGAAATTTCTGCAAAAACGCGAAGACCGAGCGATCGGTGGTTATGACAGATCGATCGGTTGCCTACCAAGCGATCGGTACTCTGAACGAGCGACCGGTCAAAAACTCACTCTCTGGAAAATTTTCCCATACAAATTTTTCGACCAGTCGATAGCCTCCGATCGATCGGTTTTGGACCGATCGATCGCTCCGTGGACCGAGCGATCGGTGCTCTGCTGGTCCCGACTGTTTTGACCATATCTTTTGACTCGTTGGTCCGATTTTGACGATTCAACTTGCGTTGGATTCGTCCTTCAAAAACGGACATTTCTAACATTTTAAAATTTCTGATTTCTCCTTTATTTATTAATTATACTATGAGAAAGGCCAATTGGTAACGAAAATGCTATTCATTAAAGTTGGAAAAGTCCGGGGTGCTACAAAGAGCCTGCCTCGACCTATTTTGTGAAGTAATCAATTACAACTAGGATGAAATGATGTCTGTTTGATGCTTTCAGCTCTATGGGTCTGATGGTGTCGATGTGCTAAACTGAGAATGGCCAGGAGCAGTGAGATTGTGCAGCCTGGTTGGCCGTGCATTGATTCTATCGGTATAGATTTGGCATTGATGACACTTCTGTATATACTGGCAACAATCAGATTTAATTGTAGACCAGTCTTAACCCAGTCTGAGTATCTTCTTGGAGAGTATTAACCCGTTCATGTGTGGGCCACAAACTCCTCTGTGAACTTCCTCGACTATCTATGCAGCTTCACGAGTGTTGAGGCATCTGAACTAGATTAAGTTGGGTGATCTTTTGTACAATATCCCTCCTGACAGGACAAACTGAATGGCCAGTCTTCTGATTGCCCGGTGGTCTGTCTTTGTTGCATCGAGTGGGAAGGTCCCGTCCTCGAGATATTACTTGATGTCCGTATACCAAGGCTTGTTGTCTGATTCTTCTTCAATCTGAAGGCAATAGGCAGGCTGATACTGTTGCTGGATCTTGATCGAAAAGAGTATGATGCCCCTAAGGATCTGGACCATGGAGGCGAGAGTGGCTTGTGCATAGGTGAATCTGTTGTGGTTCTGGGACCTGTTGCTTATGGTGATTCTCCTGAATTGAGTAATCAGTATGTTGAGGTAGGCTAGATATAGGACCAGCCTTACTTCTCAGATGGCCCAAGATTCATTTGCCTAATAGGTTACCAAAGACGAGTCTCCGTAGATGTCTATCTCTTCAATCCAATTGCCCAGGGCTTCTTCAGTCAAGCTATGCATGCCTCATACTCCGCTTCATTGTTTGAACATCTAAATCGCAGCTTGACTGAGATGGGGAGCTCCCAATTGAGGTCAGGATAGTTTCTGCCCCTTGTCCATGGCTATTAACGACTCCGTCGAAGTATAGCTCCCAATTGAGGTACGACTGTTCTTCTACTTCTGCATACAGGATGGCTTCATTTGGAAACTGATCATTTACTGAAACATAGTCTTGTGGTGGACTCTGGTCTAGGTGATCTGCTATCGCCTGCCCCTTGATTGACTTTTGAGTTATGTATGTGATGTCGAATTCATACAACATCATGAGCCATCGGGCTGTCCTCCTGATAGTAGCTGGCTTTTCTAGTAAGTACTTGAGTGGGTCCATCCAGGAGATCAGGATTGCCAGGTAGGAAAGCAGATAATGTCGAAGACGCTAAGTTGCCTAGACTAATGCTAGAAAAGTTTTCTCGAACGAGCTGTACATCTCTTCATACTCTAGCAGGCGTTTACTGATGTAGTAGATGGCTTGCTCTATCCTGCCTGTCTCGTCATGCTGTGCCAGGATGCACCCCATGGAGGTTTCTTGTACTGAGATGTAGAAGAATAGTGGTCGTCCTGGTGTAGGAAGCACTAGTACTGGAGGGTATAGGAGATACTGCTTTATCCTGTGAAAGACTTCCTGGTACTCGTTTGTCCAAACTGTAGGTACATTCTTCCTGAGAAGCTTGAAGATCGGCTCGCATATCAGAGTAAATTGAGAGATGAATCAACTGATGTACTGAATTCTACCCAGGAACCCGTGGATTTCCTTCTCAGTCTGGGGAGTCGGCATTTCGATGATAGCTTTGGCTTTAGCTGGATCGATCTCGATGCCTCTTTTGTTGACTATGAAGTCGAGGAGCTTTCCTGATGAAGCTCCAAAGACACATTTGGCCAGATTCAGTCTCAGGTCGAACTCTCTGAGTCTGTCACAGAGCTTCTTCAGGTCTTCCGGGTGCTGCCTGGCAATAGGTGATTTAACGATCATGTCATCCATATATACCTCAGTAGATTTGTGGATCATGTTCTGGAACAATGCTGTCATGGCCCTCTGGTAGGTTGCCACTGCATTCTTCAGTCCGAAGGGCATCACCTTGTAATAGAACATGCCCCAAGGCATGATGAACGAGGTTTTCTCCATGTCTTCTTCTGCCATTCTGATCTGGTTGTATCCGGAGAAACCATCCATGAATGACAGCGTTTTATGCCCTGCAGTATTGTTGACCAGAATATCGATGTGCGGGACAAGGAAGTTGTCTTTAAGGCTTGCCTTGTTCAGATTGCAGTAGTCGATACACATTTGGACCTTGCCATCCTTCTTGGGTACCGGTACGATGTTAACTAACCATTCAGGATAGGCTGCCAGTGCCAGGAAGCCTGCACTGATCTACTTCTCAACTTCCTCTTTGACTTTCTGTGACCATTCGGGCCTCATCCATCTCAGTTTCTGCTTAACTGGTTTGACTTCAAGGTTCAGGGGCAGTCTGTACACTACCAAAGCTGGGACTAGGTCGGGTATTTCTGCATATGACCAAGCGAAGACGTCACTATAGATCTTCAGGAAGCTATTTATGTCTGTTCTCTGATGAGGGCTCATGCGTGTGGCGATCTTGACTAGCTGGGGAGTGCCATCAGAACGAAGTTTAACTGTCTCAGTGTCCTCGATGATCAACTGTAGTAGCCCTTCACTGTGTTCTAGGAGGTCCAAAATTTCCTGATGCGGTTCCTTTTCCTGGTCTGAGTCATACTCCACTTTGGAAAGCTCAAGGAGGGTTTCAGGGGTAGACTTGTCAGAGGCAATTTCCTGGCAAATCAATTAGCTTAGTTCAGCATGCTTATGATTTTTGTTTTTGTTGGCTTCAGGACACTAGGTCTTCCAAGGGAAGAGTTCGTGTGATTTCATCATCAGCCACAATGCAATCTTTTATGCAAAATATGTTTTTGAGTCAGAATGTCAAATTTCATTTATAAAAGCAAAATGATTGTTTTTTTTACAAAAGCTTGACTCAAACAAAAGAGACCGACAGTGGCCTGAAGTTTGGATTTTACAACAGAAGCAAAGAGAAATAGAGGGACGAGAAAGGTGATGCTTCGTCACTACTTGATCTGACTGACCTGTCTTGCACTGCGTTTGCCTCGGCCCTGAATGACCTTAATGGTGTGAGCCTCGATCCACCAACATGGCCGGCGCTGTTGGAGAGGGTGCAGACCTGCTCTCCCGCTGGGACTTCTACTTCGGTAGCATCTTCGACAGTCAGTTAGTCGAACACTTAGGCCATGCTAAAAATTTCTGGATCTGAGATCCCTGAAAATTCGGCATTGGGCTGAGAGGTTAAGGCAACAAGTACAGTAGGGGTATCGGGGTAGGATTGTAAGGTTCTAACTGGGAAGGTTACTAATATGTGGGGTCGAGGTTCTGGTTTCGTTGACCAGGTTTTTCTTTGTAAATTTGGAGAGATAGTCCTCAAATTTGGGCTTGTATCTCAACCTGAGTGGAGAAGTGTAGCACAGAGGCATGTATCTCTTCTTCATCCCTTGGTTCCTGGCTCCCAGGCCTAACCCAAGCTGATAGTTTATCTTGGCCATCATCCTAACAAATGGCGGTAGAGGTTGCTTGCTTTGCTCTTCTATTTGGGCGATAGAACTGATCTGCTCGAATTGGTAAGTCATGAAGGCAATGCCCTACCCTAGCTCCTGGATGTCCCTGAAGAAACTCACCAACTCTTTTGACAGTGTTACGACCATGTGGTCATCCTGGATAAATTTGATTCTCTGGTTCAGAGAGGAGGGAATGGCTCCCGCCGCATGGATCCATAGCCTTCCGAGGAGCAAAGTAAATAAGGCTGGCACATTTACGACTTGGAAGTTTGTAGTAAACTGAGCAGGTCCGACCCTGATGGTCAGGTCGATGTCACCAAGATTTTGCCTTGTCGAGTTGTCAAAAGCCCTAATTGGCATTGGTCTCTTCTTCACCTGACTATACCCAAACTTTGTAATGTAGAGATCTGGGCTGGTGTCTTACTCAACTACAGAGTTAAGTTGAATTCTTTTGCTTTTTCTAAGATTTTTAGTAGAACTGTAGAGTCTGCCGCTTCTTTCTCAAGGTTTAATGCCCTTGCTTTTTCTGTTTCTTTTCCTTTCCCTTTTACCAGCTCAGCTGCTGGCGGTTGGTACACTTGGCCAGATCGGGTAAGATTGGCTATGCTTTCACTTTCCACGATGAGAGAGTGAAAAGCGGGTACATGATTGAGGGTGAAAGGTTAAGAGGGGATGTAAGGGATCCTGATGGGGCCAGTAGAGGTGGAGGCTTGAGCTGGTGCTGTGGGCCAATTGGCAGGATAGGGGATTGTGTAGACAATTTGCTCTTCATCCGGCTTGAGAGCAGAGCTCTGTACTGGGGCTTGGATGACCTGTATTTTTGATTGTCAGAGAGGGATTATGACTGAAGGTCGGTAAGTGGGTTTGATGATGCCATTATCGACTACGAGTGCGAGAGGTCTCGGCTGCCCTGCCCCGGGCTCTTCCCATTGAATGAAATTTACTTGATTGTGTGGGGAAAGTGGTGCATGATTGATGCTGGTATTACCAGGGGCCAGCTCAACCTTCCCTTTATCCAAAAGATCTTGGATGGCGCATCGTAGGCCGATGCAGTTGTTTGTAGCATGACCTAGGCCTTGATGGAAAGCGCAGTGATGATCCGCATTGTAATTTTTGCTTCTCTTATCTGGGGATAAGAAGGGAATAAGGTCTCTCAAGGCGAGAAGACCCTACTTGGTTAGAAAGTCCAGGAGCTAGCTGAGAGTGTAAGGGAGAGGAGTGAAGTTCTTGGGAGGCTTGTCTTGTTGACGATTCTGTCCCTGGTTAGGTTGAGCTGGCCAGGTATTTCTGACAACTGGCTATTGCTGAGCGACTGGAGTTGGTAGTCTGATGGGTTCTAAAGAAGCCACCATGTGTACATTTTCTTTTCCTTTTTAGTCCCAATGACTACTACTGCTCCCACTGGTTGAAGTTGTTGTTTTGGGGAGATCAAGCCCTAGACTGGAGTGGATGACCTCACTTTTGACTTTTTATAGCAGTCTCTATACGGAAACTTGTCATGACGATGGTGCTGAAATCTACCACTAGTAGTATTACCATGAGAGTGGAGTAAGGCTGTTTCAAGGTACCCATGAACATGCTTGCTAGTTCCTCCTTAGGGATCGAAGTAGGATTTTTACTGCCATTTCCCTCCAGCGGGTGGTGTTTTCCAAGAATGATTCGTTGTTGCACTGGCTCATCTACTCGAGCTGGCTCCTTTGAGGCTGGAGCTCCTGGTTAAAGGAATACTATTCCATGACACGCTCCATTGCATCCTGCCATGTCTTGATTCTCTGTTTATCCACTGACATCCACCACGTAAGGGCTACCCCCTTTATACTCTTCTAAAAGTACTGGATGAGGAGAGGCTGGTTCTTGTTGTGCTGGAGCATGTCCACCAGATACAACTATAAATGTTGTTTTGGGCAGCCTGAGCCATCGTACTTGTCAAAGTCTGGCACTTTGAAACTTGCGGGAACGACATCTCCTGATGAGAAAGTCAGGTCTACTAAAGACAGACTGGTGTTAACAGATGCACCCCTCATTCGTCTCATCTTCTCTTTCATCTATTTGATCTCCTCGTGCTGATCACTGAGAGAGATAACATTGGGTCTGAAGAAGTCGGCCTGTCTTGGTTAATGTAAGAGGCCTTGGGCTGTTCTGCCCCATCAAAATGCTCATACTCCATGTCACCTCCGCCTGTAGCGTGTCCAGGATTGGGGATGATAATCGGGATAGGGTGAGGCTCAAGAATAGGTTGTTCGGATGATTCGCTGGTCGAGATCTGGGAAGAGGGTTCATCGGCTCGGGTACAAATTAAAATCTTCAGAGATTCCAGAACACTGCCAAGTTTTGCTTGCATGGCCACAATGTCCCTATCATGAGATTGGAGGATCTCACTTGTTCGTTGGTGCTGATCTGCTGGTTCTGCCATTGAGTATGAGCTGCTTTCTGATATGGTCCTGTCAGGCACTATCTCTGTGACTGACACCTTTGTCAGAACTGCGTCAAGTGCTACAGCCTCTATGAGAATTACAGTCATAGAGCGAGTCATGGTGTAGCGCCCTGGATTTTCTACAAGCACTGTTCATGTGCAAGGACAGTTCATGTGAATGAATTGTGTCGAGGGCACTAGTATTGGAAGGGCCAAATGCCTTTATTATAAGTTGGGTTTGATTAACGAGACTGAGGGTTTCCTCATGGCTTTAGAGTGATGGGAGTTGGTGTATGAATCAAGAAGTGTAAGGTGTTTTGGGAAACATGAAAGAGTGTAAAAACACTCTAAGTGTCAATTTGAGCGATTTTGTAGCAGCCGGGGCCTCCCATGCATTTGGGTTGTGCCCAATGGGTTACCTTAGTTGGTTTAAGCACCTAGGGTCAAGAGCTATGAGAATGGAGTAGGTGTCTCGACCCAAAACCCACCCTAGGAGTTAGAGTGAACTTTGGATGACTAATCATGGCTTACATGACTTGCTTGACAAACCAACCTGCAAAAACCCACAGAGCATATACAATAGAGGATGACAGCGGAAACATAACTATAAAACAAAGCAGAAGTCTAACAATGTAGAGCCCCAGACATTTTCATGCTTAATACATGACACTTTCGTTGTCATTTTTCCTTTTTAAGAGGTATAATTAATAAATAAGGAAGAAATTGGAAATTTTGAAATGTCAAAAATGTTCCTTTTCGAAGTACGAGCCCAACGCAAGTTAAATCGTCAAAATCGGACGAACGAGTCAAAAGATATGGCCAAAACAGTCTGGGCCTGCAGGCAATCCGTAGCTCGGTTATGCGCTAAGGACGTAGCTCGGAAGGCGCTAAGGTCGTGCTATGATAAGACACCGACAACTCATAGACAACGTACTCTGAGAACGTAGCTCGAGCTCTGATAACAAAATCGTTGTGCATCCGTCGCGCAGCAGATAACGTATCCGTTGTGCAACAACAACGGGTGCGTTGTGCAACAACAACGGGTGCGTTGTGCAACAACAACGGGTACGTTGTAGATAACACAACGGACAACGTATTCAGCACTGTTCACAGCACCACGGGTTCAGCACTGTTCACAGCACAACGTGTTCAGCATTGTTCATAGCACAACGGGTTCAGCACTGTTCACAGCACCACGGGTTCAGCACTGTTCACAGCACAACGTGTTCAGCACTGTTCACAGCACAACGTGTTTAGCACTGTTCACAGCACAACGGGTTCAGCACTGTTCACAGCACCACGGGTTCAGCACTGTTCACAGCACCACGGGTTCAGCACTGTTCACAGCACAACGAGTTGGCACTGTTCACAGCACCATGAGTTGGCACTGTTCACAACACCACGAGTTGGCACTGTTCACAGCACAACGAGTTCGACACTCGTGTTTTTACAGAAATTTAGTAAGGGTGTTATGGTCTTTTGTCAGTTCACTATTACTTTAAGAGTTTAACCCGAGCCTTTAGGGCTCATTCTCAACACTTAGAGAGTTTGAGAGAATAGGAGAAGGGGAGAAGGCGATTCCAACCTAGGGTTTCCATTTTGGAGAGAAATCAAAGGGTTTGAAACCCTAGATCAACCTCAAGCCCGTTTTCTTCAAGATTTCGGTTCAGGTATTGTGGAGCTCGCGATCCAAGCTAGGGCAACAACTCACAGTCATTTGGAAAGAGGGTTTCTTCCTCATTTCTTCAAGGTCGGTACTTCTTACTACCCTCCTAGTTATAGTTCCTCTTTCCCCTTCTTTTCTTTTGATTTCCTTTCATTTACACATGTGCTATGAGATGGATGAATGGTAAATGATGAATGGTGAATGGTGAATGGTGAATGGTTGATGGTAAATGGTGAATGGTGAATGGAGATGGAATGGGCGATTGGATGCCAATGGTGGTGTGTGATGAACAAATAGGGAAGGGCATCGTTCCAATAATGAACATACATGTATGATTTGAGTAAAACCCATCTAGCTAGAAAAGCATGTTGTAGGGTAAATCCATAATGAACACACCATGTTTGATGAAATGCCAAGGTGAACACAGTGAGCTGAAAATTTGGAAATGCATGCCTAATAAATTATGAATATTGCTAGGGACTATGATAGTGTGTTTCTTGCCTTCCCTAATGATATGATCATTACATTGCTCAATCATTAATGTTATGTGTGTTGTGAAATTTCCCAATTGTCACGTTTAAATTTAAATGCAAGTATGTACACGGTTCCCACAAGCACGGCATGCATGACATGATTGATCGAGGTTTTCAAGAACATGGTTAGAGGTGGGACATATCCTACGATATGTTTTACCTCGCTTTTCACAAGAAGACAAGAACCAACATTCCACGAGGGGTCTCCCCTCACTCACAAGTGCATATCATGAAGAAGGGTCTCCCTTCCCTCGCAAGTGCATTGCATAAAGAAGGGTCTCCCTTCCCTCTCAAGGCATCTCACAAGCGCATCTCACAAGTTACATGATCACAAGCAAGCACGCATGACATGACACGACATACAAGAATCAAGCAAGATAGACAAGACAAGCTTTCAAGTACGAAAAGAGATTTCAAGCCAAGTCAAGTGCACTATGTTTTCAAGAGGTTTTACCGGTTTTCTACGAAATACAATCATGATTATAAATTGCTTTACTTCCTTGTATGATATGAATTGTTTCCTGCTTTATGTATGCTATCCGTATGCTATGACTGTTGGTTAGTGCTTAGTACCCGCTGAGTATTCCATGCTCAGCCGTACTTCTTATGTCGGCAGGTTCTGAGGGAGCTGCTGCTCCATTTGATGTGTGTGCTCCCGGCCCATGGGAGGAAGAGGAGTACGTTGAGGAGCCTTTGGAGGAACCTCCCGTAGAGGGTTATCAGTAGGTGGTGTTAGATTTTGAGTGGATTAGCTGTGGGCGAGATGAGAGTTAGATTCATGTATTTTGGCGGGCATGTCCGCACTTTCTTTTGGAGACTTTTTGTATGAACTTGGAATTGCGTATGTATATACATAGAGGTTTGGTAGTCTTCCGCTGTGCTATGTTAGAGTATGTTTCCACTGTTTATATCCTCTATTGTATATGCTCTGTGGGTTTTTGCAGGTTGGTTTGTCAAGCAAGTCATGAAATCCATGATTAGTCGTCCAAAGTTCACTCTAACTCCTAGGGTGGGTTTTGGGTCGCGACAGAAGTGGTATCAGAGCCTAGGCTTTAGGTCTCTAGGGTCACTTAGAATCTTATACCACGGCTTGACAAGAGCATATGTTAGGAAACAAGTTAGGAAGAAAGTAAGTCGGAAGAGAGTCTTGATCCAAGTTTAAGACTAAACTTTAGTCTTAGTCTAAAATGGTTGCTTTAACCAAGTACGGGTCCTAGGTACGCTAGAACACTACAGTATAAGTATAATGTGATGAATATTCTGATGACTTGATGTGGTGTATATTAGTATTATACAACTAATACAAATTGAATTATTGTGAAATGGCATTGAAATAAGTGGTGGTTTCAAGTGAGACTCATGTGGTGCTATTGTTCTCAGGACTTTAGTCATGAGGCGGGGCACACGGGGTCGTGGACCACATACCTGAGCTTCCTTTTCTTCATGGGATGAGGATGAGCAGCCGGACCTCTCTCAGGTCTTAGGCTCCATAGTTGAGACACTCGCCATACTGGCGGCTCGGCAAGCTATACCATCGTCGGCAGCACCTACTCCACCGCCCGCAGCTCCAATACATCGTACAGCTGGAGTTGAGGCATTCAGGAGATTGAGGCCTCCACCATTCCATGGGAGTGTGGACCCTCTTGCTGCGGAGGCATGGATCCTCCAAATGGAGAAGATCTTTGCGGTCCTCTCACCTACAGAGGAGGATAGAGTAGCATGGGCAGTTTTCATGCTAGAAGGTGAAGCCCACCATTGGTGGTTGTCCGCATTGAGGATGCGAGAATCGACCATGCAGGGTCAACCTTGGACTTGGGAGGAGTTCAAGGACACTTTTTATAAGAAGTATTTTCCGATTGGAGCATGGGAAAAGAAGGAGAGAGAATTCATCAACCTCGAGCAAGGTTTGATGTCGGTGGCACAATACGAGGCCAAGTTCTCAGAGCTACCACGCTTTGCGACTCACATGGTTGCCACTGAGGCAATGAAGGCAAGAAGGTTTGAGTAAGGGCTCAAAGATGTCATCATGGAGAAGGTTTCGGTTTTCAGACATGCTACCTACCCTGAGGTAGTAGACAAGGCCTTATTAGTCGAGGCCAATTCAGAGACAGTGTCCAAGAAGAGGGAGTTGGCAAGAGGCCAAGCTAGTAGTTCAGCACCTCTAGTGAGGCGGACTCGTACCGGCCCTTATCAGTATGCGTGGCCAACACCACCGATGAGGCCAACTTATGCGCCTCCAGCTCCCCGGCAGTATGTGCCTCAGGCACCACGACCTCAGGCTCTTCCAACCCCACGGCCTGTTGCACCTCAGACGGTGAGGTATGCTCCACCTCCGGCCCCTCCGACCTATACACACGAGGTCTGCACTTCATGCGGCCGAAGGCACCCGGCAGGAGATTGCCGAAGAGCATCGGGTGGATGTTTTCATTGTGGTCGCCAGGGCCATATGATCAGGGATTGCCCCAGTCAGCATTTACCAGGCCAGTCTCAGGGGATTAGTCCACCAGCACGCCCAGCAGGATCATATCAGGCGTCATCTCAGACTACCCGGTCTACACCTCAGTCTCGCCAGGCGAACCAGGGGCGAGTTTTTGCCTTGACAGAGGGTGATGCACTTGCATCTGACGATGTGGTGCACGGTACGCGTTTAGAGTTATTTTCTTTATTCGTGATTGTTATGGTATGCTTTATTCCTTGTGTACGTACTTGGTATACTATATATATATATATACCTATGTGTATACACTGTTGATGCTTGAATTGACGTAACTAGCTAAAATTTCAGGAACCCTACTAGTCAATGAGTGTTTGGCTCGAGTGTTGATTGATACCGGGTCTACTCATTCGTTTGTCTCGTCGAGTTTTTCAGAAGGCTTTTCTGTGGAGCCTAGTCAGCTAGAACCGGAGTTAGCCATTTCGACTCCTCTCGGCAAAACAGTATTGGCAGATAAAGTGTATAGAAATAGTGGGGTCCAAGTTGGAAGCCACGAGTTGGAGGTTGATCTCATCATCCTTGGATTCCAAGACTTTGATGTCATATTGGGAATGGATTGGTTAGCAGCACATCATGGGCATGTAGCTTGCTTTGAGAAGATGGTACTCTTCAAGCCAGTAGAAGGAAAACCATTCCACTTTCGTGGGTTGAAAAGTAGAGATATTGCTCATTTTGCGGCATTGAGCTTAGCTAACCCCGAGGCAAAGGACTCATCGACTATTCCGGTTGTGAGTGAATTCCTGGATGTGTTTCCAGAGGAGTTGCCAGGATTGCCTCCAGATAGGGAGATTGAGTTTGTGATCGAGCTTGCACCAGGCACAGCTCCTGTTTTCAGGGCTCCATATAGAATGGCCCCTATCGAACTCAGGGAGTTGAAGACTCAGTTGGAGGAATTGCAAGGCCTTGGTTTCATTCGACCAAGTGTCTCACCGTGGGGTACCCCGGTGTTGTTTGTTAAGAAGAAAGATGGCTCGATGCGGATGTGTGTCGATTACCAGCAATTGAACAAAGTCACTATAAAGAATAGGTATCCCTTGCCTAGGATCGATGACTTGTTCGATCAGTTGAAGGGAGCGAGATTTTTCTCAAAGATAGATCTTCGAACGGGTTATCACCAGTTGAAGATTAAGGCGGAAGATGTTCCCAAAACTACTTTCAGGACTCGGTATGGACACTACGAGTTCTTAGTGATGCCTTTTGGACTCACGAACGCGCCGGCAGCTTTTATGGACTTGATGAACCGGGTGTTCCGGCCGTATCTTGATAGGTGCGTGATTGTATTTGTTGATGATATTTTGGCCTATTCCCAGACACGGGAAGATCACACACGCGACCTATGCCTTGCTTTGGAAATGCTAAGAGAGCACAAGCTATACGCCAAACTTAGCAAGTGTGAGTTTTGGTTGGAAGAGGTGGCATTCCTAGGCCACGTTGTTTCTGCAGAAGGTATCTCGGTGGATCCAAAGAAGATAGAGGCAGTCATGAGTTGGGCGAGGCCCAAGAGTGTCACGGAGATACGCAGTTTTCTTGGGTTGGCAGGCTACTACAGGAGATTCGTAGAGGGTTTCTCTAGCCTTGCAGCACCGCTTACTTACCTGACAAGGAAGAACGCCAAGTTTGTATGGAGTGATAAGTGCGAGATCAGTTTCACGGAACTGAAGAAGAGGCTTACTACAGCTCCTGTCCTTACAGTGCCATCCGGACCTTATGGATATGAGGTGTATAGTGATGCCTCACATGTTGGACTCGGGTGTGTACTCATGCAGCACAAGAAAGTCATTGCCTATGCATCAAGGCAATTGAAGGGGCATGAGAAGAATTATCCCACGCACGACTTGGAGCTTGCGGCGGTCATGTTTGCACTTAAGATTTGGTGTCATTACCTTTATGGGGTAGAGTTCTATGTGTTCACTGATCACAAGAGTCTCAAGTATCTCTTTTCCCAAAAGGAGCTGAATCTAAGGCAACGGCGTTGGATGGAATTTTTGAAAGACTATGATTGTACCATTCAATACCACCCGGGTAAAGCAAATGTAGTGGCCGATGCTTTGAGTAGAAGACCTCAAGGGTTGTTAGCACACATGTTGGTCCAAGAATGGAAGCTACTAGAAGATTTGGCAAATCTGGACATTCCTATCTTGGCAAATGTCACGGTTCGGCCATACATTATAGATTTAATCCAAGAATACCAAGCCACAGATGTTGAATTGTTGGCTTATCGGGACAAGGAAGTTGCTAAGGGTAGTAAGGACTTCTCTCTCACTAGCCGAGGTGCTATCACATTCAAGGGAAGGCTATGTGTTCCAGCCAATGGAAATCTTCGGAGAGAGATTATGGATGAAGCCCACCGGGCAAGGTATACTGTGCATCCAGGGGGTACGATGATGTACCGGAACCTCAAGAGTCACTTTTGGTGGCGGAATATGAAGAGGGATGTTGCGGAATATGTAGCACGATGCTTAGTGTGCCAACAGGTGAAGGCAGAGCACATGCGGCCGGCAGGTCTATTGCAGTCTCTTCCTATTCCCGAGTGGAAATGGGAGAACATATCCATGGATTTCATAGTTGGCTTGCCAAAGACGGCAAGGGGCTCAGATGCGATATGGGTAGTAGTGGATCGTTTGACAAAGTCCGCTCATTTCTTACCCTACCGTACTACCTTCAACTTTAGTCAGTTGGCTGCAGTATACATCAGGGAAGTAGTTAGACTACATGGGGTGCCAGTTAGTATTGTGTCAGATCGGGATCCAAGATTCACATCACGATTCTGGAAAAGCTTCCAGGAGGCTATGGGTTCCCAACTGGATTTCAGCACCGCTTTTCATCCACAGACGGATGGACAAACCGAGAGAGTGAACCAAGTCATTGAAGACATGCTTCGGGCTTGTATGTTGGATTTCAGAGGCAGTTGGGAAGAGCACTTGCCTTTGGTTGAATTCGCCTATAATAACAGCTATCAGGCAAGTATCCAAATGGCACCATTTGAGGCCTTGTATGGGCGAAGTTGTAGGTCTCCTCTCTATTGGGATGAGGTAGGAGAAAGGAAAGTACTTGGTACGGAGTTGATTGAGCAAACTGCAGGCACAGCTAAGATCATTCGGGATCGATTGAAAGCCGCTCAAGATCGCCAGAAAAGTTATGCGGACACGCGCCGTAGGGACTTAGAATTTCAAGTACGGGATCGAGTTTTTGTGAAAGTATCTCCTAGCAAAGGGATCATGAGATTTGGCAAGCGAGGCAAGCTCAGTCCTCGGTATGTTGGGCCTTTTGAGATTATCACACGAGTTGGTGAGGTTGCTTACAGGGTAGCTCTCCCACCTCACATGGCCACAGTTCACAACGTCTTCCATGTGTCTATGCTTCGGAAGTACATTACGGATCCTTCGCATGTCATAGACTTGGAACAGTTGGAGATTCAAGAGGACCTCACCTTGATTGAAAAGCCGGTTCAGATTTTGGATCGAAGAGATCAGGTGCTTCGCAACAAGACCATCCCTTTGGTTCTTGTGCAATGGCAACACCATGCTCGGGAAGAAGCTACATGGGAGCGTGAAGCCGAAGTCAAAGCAAAGTACCCAGAATTAATTGAATGAGTTTTGTATTGGTTTTGTGTATGTCTTGTAATTCTGTTTTGATTTGTAATGCAAGTATCGTCTGAATTTCGAGGACGAAATTTTTGTAAGGGGGGGAGGATGTAGAGCCCCAGACTTTTTCATGCTTAATACATGACACTTTCGTTGTCATTTTGCTTTTTTAAGAGGTATAATTAATAAATAAGGAAGAAATTGGAAATTTCAAAAGGTCAGAAATGTTCCTTTTCGAAGTACGAGCCCAACGCAAGTTAAATCGTCAAAATCGGACGAACGAGTCAAAAGATATGGCCAAAACAGTCAGGGCATACAGGCAATCCGTAGCTCGATTATGGGCTAAGGACGTAGCTTGGAAGGCGCTAAGGTCGTGCTATGATAAGACACCGACAACGCATAGACAACGTACTCTGAGAACGTAGCTCGAGCTCTGATAACAAAATCGTTGTGCATCCGTCGCGCAGCAGATAACGTATCCGTTGTGCAACAACAACGGGTACGTTGTAGATAACACAACGGACAATGTGTTCAGCACTGTTCACAGCACCACGGGTTCAGCACTGTTCACAGCACAACGTGTTCAGCACTGTTCACAGCACAACGGGTTCAGTACTGTTCACAGCACCACGGGTTCAGCACTGTTCACAGCACAATGTGTTCAGCACTGTTCACAGCACAATGTATTCAGCACTGTTCACAGCACAACGGGTTCAGCACTGTTCACAGCACCACGGGTTGGCACTGTTCACAGCACCACGAGTTCGACACTCGTGTTTTTACAGAAATTTAGTAAGGGTGTTATGGTCTTTTGTCAGTTCACTATTACCTTAAGAAATTAACCCGAGCCTTTAGGGCTCATTCTCAACACTTAGAGAGTTTGAGAGAATAGGAGAAGGGGAGAAGGCGATTCCAACCTAGGGTTTCCATTTTGGAGAGAAATCAAAGGGTTTGAAACCCTAGATCAACCTCAAGCCCGTTTTCTTCAAGATTTCGGTTCAGGCATTGTGGAGCTCGCGATCCAAGCTAGGGCAGCAACTCACAGTCATTTGGAAAGAGGGTTTCTTCCTCATTTCTTCAAGGTCGGTACTTCTTACTACCCTCCTAGTTATAGTTCCTCTTTCCCCTTCTTTTCTTTTGATTTCCTTTCATTTACACATGTGCTATGAGATGGATGAATGGTGAATGGTGAATGGTGAATGGTGAATGGTGAATGGTGAATGGAGATGGAATGGGCGATTGGATGCCAATGGTGGTGTGTGATGAACAAATGGGGAAGGGCATTGTTCCAATAATGAACATACATGTATGATTTGAGTAAAACCCATCTAGCTAGAAAAGCATGTTTTAGGGTAAATCCATAATGAACACACCATGTTTGATGAAATGCCAAGGTGAACACAGTGAGCTGAAAATTTGGAAATGCATGCCTAATAAATTATGAATATTGCTAGGGACTATGATAGTGTGTTTCTTGCCTTCCCTAATGATATGATCATTACATTGCTCAATCATTAATGTTATGTGTGTTGTGAAATTTCCCAATTGTCACGTTTAAATTTAAATGCAAGTATGTACACGGTTCCCACAAGCACGGCATGCATGACATGATTGATCGAGGTTTTCAAGAACATGGTTAGAGGTGGGACATATCCTACGATATGTTTTACCTCACTTTTCACAAGAAGACAAGAACCAACATTCCACGAGGGGTCTCCCCTCACTCACAAGTGCATATCATGAAGAAGGGTCTCCCTTCCCTCGCAAGTGCGTTGCATAAAGAAGGGTCTCCCTTCCCTCTCAAGGCATCTCACAAGCGCATCTCACAAGTTACATGATCACAAGCAAGCACGCATGACATGACACGACATACAAGAATCAAGCAAGATAGACAAGACAAGCTTTCAAGTACGAAAAGAGATTTCAAGCCAAGTCAAGTGCACTATGTTTTCAAGAGGTTTTACCGGTTTTCTACGAAATAAAAGCATGATTATAAATTTCTTTACTTCCTTGTATGATATGAATTGTTTCCTGCTTTATGTATGCTATCCGTATGCTATGACTGTTGGTTAGTTCTTAGTACCCGCTGAGTATTCCATGCTCAGCCGTACTTCTTATGTCGGCAGGTTCTGAGGGAGCTGCTGCTCCATTTGATGTGTGTGCTCCCGGCCCATGGGAGGAAGAGGAGTATGTCGAGGAGCCTTTGGAGGAACCTCCCATAGAGGGTTATCAGTAGGTGGTGTTAGATTTTGAGTGGATTAGCTGTGGGCGAGATGCGAGTTAGATTCATGTATTTTGGCGGGCATGTCCGCACTTTCTTTTGGAGACTTTTTGTATGAACTTGGAATTGCGTATGTATATACATAGAGGTTTGGTAGTCTTCCGTTGTGCTATGTTAGAGTATGTTTCCGCTGTTTATATCCTCTATTGTATATGCTCTGTGGGTTTTTACAGGTTGGTTTGTCAAGCAAGTCATGAAATCCATGATTAGTCGTCCAAAGTTCACTCTAACTCCTAGGGTGGGTTTTGGGTCGCGACAAACAACCTCTAAGTATATACACATGGTCCAAGTTTAATACAAAGAAATCAAAACAAAGAAAGTGCGGACATGCCCGCAAAAATACATGGATATAATCACTCATGCTCACCCACAGCTAATCCACTCAGAATCTAACACCACCTACTGATAACCCTCTACGGGAGGTTCCTCCAAAGGTTCCTCGACGTACTCCTCTTCCACCCATGGACCAGGAGCACAAACATCAAATGGAGCAGCAGCTCCCTCAGAACCTGCCGACATAAGAAGTATGGCTGAGCATGGAATACTCAGTGGGTACCAAATACTAACCAATAGTCATAGCATAAAAATGGCAATACATAAATCAGGAGCAATTCATATATGTTACACGGAAACAATTCATATCATACAAGGAAGTAAAGCAATTTATAATCATGCTTGTATTTCGTAGAAAGCCGATAAAACCTCTTGAAAACATCGTGCACTTGACTTGGGTTGAAATATCTTTTCGTACTTGAAAGCTTGTCGTGTTTGTCTTGCTTGATCTTGTCGAGCGTGTCGTACGTGTCATGTCAAGCATGTCATACGTGCTTGCTTGTGATCATGTAACTTGTGAGATATCCTTGTGAGATGCGCTTGAGAGATGCCTTGAGAGGGAAGGGAGACCATTCTTTATGCAATGCACTTGATAGGGAAGGGAGACCCTTCTTCATGATATGTATGTACTTGCGTGGGAAGGGAGGCCCTTCTTCATGATATGCACTTGTGAGTGAGGGGAGACCCCTCGTGGAATGTTGGTTCTTGTTTTCTTGTGAAAAGCGAGGTAAAACATATCGTAGGATATGTCCCACCTCTAACCATGTTCTTGAAAACCTCGGTAAATCATGTCATGCATGCCGTGCTCGTGGGAATCGTGTACATACTTGCATTTAAATTTAAATATGACATTTGGGTAATTCACGACACATATAACATCAATGATTGAGCAATGTAATATTCACATCATTTAGGGAAAGCAAGAAAACACACTATCATAGGCCCTAGCAATATCCATAATTTATTAGGCATGCATTTCCTAATTTACAACTCACTTTATTCACCTTGGCATTTCATCAAACATGGTGTGTTCATTATTCATTATTCATTTAAACCTAAATCATGCTTTTCTAGGTGAGTTTACTCACATCATAAATGTGTGCTTATTATGGATACAATGCCCTCCCCTGTTTCAATCATCACAACACAACTATTGGCATCCAATCGCCTATTCCATCTCCGTTCACACTTCCAAACTCATAGCACATGTACAAAGGAAGGAAACAAAGAGAAATAATGGAAAAGATGAGCTATAACTAGGAGGGTAGCAAGAAGTACCGACCTTGATCAAGTGAGGAAGAAATCCCCTTCCAAAAACGACCGTGAGTTGTTGCCCTAGCTTGAGGAGATGCTCCTCACGAGCTTGTGCCTTGATCTTGAAGAAAAATGGGCTTGAGTTGAGTGTGGGTTCACAAAACCCTTGATCTCTCTCCAAAATGGAAACCCTAGGTTTAGGAACCGCCCTCCCCTCTCTTCTTATCTCCCAATCTCTCTAAGTGTCGAAATGAAGCCCTAAAGGCTCGGGCGATCCTATATAAGAAAGGGTATAACACCCGGATGCCGAAAATGCCCTTAGTGAAAATTCTGTAAAACGCGAGGACCGAGCGATCGGTGTTTATGACCGATCGATCGCTTGCCTACCGATCGATCGGTTTCATAACTGAGCGATCGGTTAAAATTTCACACTCTGGAAAATTTTCCCATACAAAAGTCTTGACCAGTCGATAGCTACCGATCGATCGGTTTTGGATCGATCGATCGCTCTATGGACCGAGCGATCGGTTGCCTGCAGGTCCAGACTGTTTTGGCCATATCTTTTGACTCGTTCGTCTGATTTTGACGATTCAACTTGCGTTGGGTTCGTACTTCGAAAATGAACATTTCTGACATTTTGGAATTTCCAATTTCTTCCTTATTTATTAATTATACCTCTTTAAAGGCAAAATGGCAACGAAAGTGTCATACATTAAATGTGAAAAGGTCCAGGGCTCTACATCCTCCCCCCTTACAAAATTTCATCCTCGAAATTTAGACGCTACTTGCATTACAAACCAAAAAGAAAATTACAAGTCATATACAAACTTATACAAAAACTCATTCAATTAATTCTGGGTACTTCGCTTTGACTTCGGCTTCACGCTCCCATGTAGCTTCTTACCAAGCATGGTGTTGCCATTGCACAAGAACCAAAGGGATTGTCTTGTTGCGAAGCACTTGATCTCTTCGATCCAAAATCTCTGAACCGGCTTTTCAATCAAGGTGAGGTCCTCTCGAATCTCCAACGGTTCCAAGTCTATGACATGCGAAGGATCCGCAATGTACTTCCCAAGCATAGACACATGGAAAATGTTGTGAACTGCGGTCATGTGAGGTGGGAGAGCTACCCTGTAAGCAACCTCACCAACTCTCGTGATAATCTCAAAAGGCCCAACATACCGAGGACTGAGCTTGCCTCGCTTACCAAATCTCATGATCCCTTTGCTAGGAGATACTTTCACAAAGACTCGATCCCCAACCTGGAATTCCAAGTCACTTCGGCGCGTGTCCGCATAACTTTTCTGGCGATCTTGAGCGGCTTTCAATTGATCCCGAATGATCTTAACTGTGTTTGCAGTTTGCTCAATCAACTCCGGACCCAGTACTTTCCTTTCTCCTACCTCATCCCAATAGAGAGGAGACCTACAACTTCGCCCATACAAGGCCTCAAATGGTGCCATTTGGATACTTGCCTGATAGCTGTTATTATAGGCGAATTCAACCAAAGGCAAGTGCTCTTCCTAACTGCCTCTGAAATCCAACATACAAGCCCGAAGCATGTCTTCAATAACTTAGTTCACTCTCTCGGTTTGTCCATCCGTCTGTGGATGAAAAGCGGTGTTGAAATCAAGTCGGGAACCCATAGCCTCTTGGAAATTTTTCCAAAATCTTGACGTGAATCTTGGATCCCGGTCTGACACAATACTGACGGGCACTTCGTGCAACCTCACCACTTCCTTGATGTATAGAGCGGCCAACTGGCTAGAGTTGAAAGTAGTTCGATAGGGTAGGAAGTGCGCAGACTTCGTCAGACGGTCTACTACAACCCAAATTACATCTGAGCCCTTTGCCGTTTTTGGCAAGCCAACTATGTAATCCATGGATATGTTCTCCCATTTCCACTCGGGAATAGGAAGAGACTACAATAGACCGGTGGGTCGCATGTGTTCTGCTTTCACCTGTTGGCACACTAAGCACCGTGCCACATATTCTGCAACATCCCTCTTCATATTCCGCCACCAAAAGTGACTCTTGAGGTTCCGGTACATCTTTGTACCCCCAGGATACATTGTGTACTCCGAACGATGTGCTTCGTCCATGATCTCTCATCGAAGATCTGCATTGGCCGGAACACACAGCCTTCCTTTGAATGTGATAGCACCTCGGCTAGTGAGAGAAATTCTTCACTACCCTTGGCAACTTCCTTGTCCCGATAAGCCAACAATTCAGTATCCGTGGCTTGGTATTCTTGGATCAAATCTATCATGTATGGCCGAACCGTGACATTTGCCAAGATAGGACTACGGACAGAGTCATTCACACTAATGTCCAGATTTGCCAAGTCTTCAAGTAGCTTCCATTCTTGCACTAACATGCATGCTAATAACCCCGGAGGTCTTCTACTCAAAGCATCAGCCACTACATTTGCTTTACCCGGGTGGTATTGAATGGTACAATCATAGTCTTTCAAAAATTCCATCCAACGCCGTTACCTTAGATTCAGCTCCTTTTGGGAAAAGAGATACTTGAGACTCTTGTGATCGGTAAACACATAGAACTCCACCCCATAAAGGTAATGACGCCAAATCTTAAGTGCAAACACGACCGCCGCAAGCTCCAAGTCGTGTGTGGGATAATTCTTCTCATGCTCCTTCAATTGCCTTGATGCATAGGCAATGAATTTCTTGTGCTGCATGAGTACACACCCAAGTCCAACGTGTGAGGCATCACTATACACCTCATACCCATAAGGTCCAGATGGCACAGTAAGGACAGGGGCTGTAGTAAGCCTCTTCTTCAGTTCCGTGAAACTGATCTTGCACTTATCACTCCATACAAACTTGGCGTTCTTCCTTGTCAGGTAAGTGAGCGGTGCTGCAAGGCTAGAGAAACCCTCTACGAATCTCCTGTAGTAGCCTGCCAACCCAAGAAAGCTACGTATCTCAGTAACACTCTTAGGCCTCACCCAACTCATAACTACTTCGATCTTCTTCGGATCTACCGAGATACCTTCTGTAGAAACAACGGGGCCTAGGAATGCTACCTCTTCCAACCAAAACTTACACTTGCTAAGTTTGGCGTATAGCTTGTGCTCTCTTAGCATTTCCAAAGCAAGGCGAAGGTCTCGTATATGATCTTCCCGTGTCTGGGAATAGACCAAGATATCATCGACAAACACTATCACGCATCGATCTAGGTATGGCCGGAACACCCGGTTCATTAAATCCATAAAAGCTGCCAGCGCGTTCGTGAGACCAAAAGGCATCACCAAGAACTCGTAGTGTCCATATCGAGTCCGGAAAGCAGTTTTGGGAATATCTTCCGCCTTAATCTTCAACTGGTGATAGCCCGATCGAAGATCTATCTTTGAGAAAAACCTCGCTCCTTTCAACTGATCGAACAAGTCATCAATTCTAGGCAATGGGTACCTATTCTTTATAGTGACTTTGTTCAGTTGCCGATAGTCAACGCACATCCGCATCGAGCCATCCTTCTTCTTAACAAATAACACCGGGGCACCCCACGGTGAGACACTTGGTCGAATGAAACCAAGGCCTTGTAATTCCTCCAACTGAGTCTTCAACTCTTTGAGTTTAATAGGGGCCATTCTATACGGAGCCCTGAAAATAGGAGCTGTGCCTGGTGCAAGCTCGATCACAAACTCAATCTCCCTGTCTGGAGGCAATCCTGGCAACTCCTCTGGAAATTCATCCAGGAATTCACTCACAACCGGAATAGTCGATGAGTCATTTGCCTCGGGGTTAGCTAAGCTCAACGCCGCAAAACGAGCAATATCTCTACTTTTCAACCCGTGAAAGTGGAATGGTTTTCCTTCTACTGGCTTGAAGAGTACCATTTTCTCAAAGCAAGCTATGTGCCCGTGATGTGCCGCTAACCAATCCATTCCCAATATCACGTCAAAGTCTTGGAATCCAAGAACTATTAGATCGACCGCCAACTCGTGGCTTCCCACTTGAACCACACTATTTCGACACACTTTATCTGTCAATACTGTTTTGCCGAGAGGAGTCGAAATGGCTAACTCCGGTTCTAGCTGACTTGGCTCTACAGAAAAGGCTTCTGAAAAACTCGACGGGACAAATGAATGAGTAGACCCGGTATCAATCAACACTCGAGCCAAATACTCATTGACTAGTAGGGTTCCTGAAATTTTGACTAGCGGAGTTAATCCATGCATCAACAGTGTATACATGTAGGTATATATACATATATAACATGCCAAGTACGTACACAATCAATTAATACTTAACAATTTAATTTATGGATAATTAAATAAGCTACAACTGCGTACCTTGCACTACATCGTTAGATGCAAGTGCATCACCCTCTGTTAAGGCAAAAACTCACCGCTGGTTTGCCTGGCGAGACTGAGGTATAGACCGGGTAGTCTGAGATGACGCCTGATATGATCCTGCTGGGCGTGCTGGTGGCCTAATCCCCTGAGACTAGCGTGGTAAATGCCGACTGGGGCAATCCCTGATCATATGGCCCTGGCGACCACAATGAAAAGCATCCACCCGATGCCCTTCGGCAATCTCCTACCGGGTGCCTTTGGCCGCACGAAGTGCAGACCTCGAGTGTATAGGTCGGAGGGGCCGGAGGTGGAGCATACCTCATCGTCTGAGGTGCAACAGGCCGTGGGGCCGGAAGAGCCTGAGGTCGCGGTGCCTGAGGCACATACTGCCGTGGAGCTGGAGGCGCATAAGATGGCCTCATCGGTGGTGCTGGCCACGCATACTGATAAGGGCCGGTACGAGCCCGCCTCTCTGGAGGTGTTGAACTACTAGCTTGGCCTCTCGCCAACTCCCTCTTCTTGGACACTGTCTCTGAATTGGCCTCGACCAATAAGGCCTTGTCTACTACCTCAGGATAGGTAGCATGTCTGAAAACCGAAACCTTCTCCATGATAAAATCTTTGAGCCCTTGCTCAAACCTTCTTGCCTTCATTGCCTCGGTGGCAACCATGTGAGTCGCGAAGCGTGATAGCTCCGAGAACTTGGCCTCGTATTGTGCCACTGACATCAAGCCTTGCTCGAGGTTGATGAATTCTCTTTCTTTCTTTTCCCGTGCTCCAATCGGAAAATACTTCTTGTAAAAAGCGTCCTTGAACTCCTCCCAAGTCCAAGGTTGACCCTGCATGGTCAAATCTTGCATCCTCAATGCGGACAACCACCAATGGTGGGCTTCACTCTCTAGCATGAAAACTGCCCATGCCACTCTATCCTCCTCTGTAGGCGAGAGGACCGCAAAGATCTTCTCCATCTGGAGGATCCATGCTTCCGCAGCAAGAGGGTCCACACTCCCATGGAAGGATGGAGGCCTCAATCTCCTGAATTCCTCAACTCCAGCGGTACGATGTACTGGAGCTGCGGGCGGTGGAGTAGGTGCCGCCGATGATGGTATAGCCTGCCGAGCCGCCAGTATGGCGAGTGTCTCAGCAATAGAGCCTAAGACCTGAGAGAGGTCCGGCTGCTCATCCTCATCCCGTGAAGAAGAGGAAGCTCTGGTATATGGTCCACGACCCCGTGTGTTCCTTCTCATGACTAAAGTCCTGAGAATAATAACACCACATGAGTCTAACTTGAAACCACAGTTTATTTCAATGCCATTTCACAATAATTCAATTTGTATTAGTTGTATAATACTAATACACATCACATCAAGTCATCAGAGTATTCATCACATTATATGTTCTAGCGTACCTAGGACCCGTACTTGGTTAAAGCAACCATTTTAGACTAAGACTAAAGTTTAGTCTTACACTTGGAACCAGACTCGCTCCCAACTTACTTCCTTCCTAACTTGTTTCCTAACATATGCTCTTGTCAAGCCGTGGTATTCGATTCTAAGTGACCCTAGAGACCTAAAGCCTAAGCTCTGATACCACTTCTGTCGCGACCCAAAACCCACCCTAGGAGTTAGAGTGAACTTTGGACGACTAATCATGGCTTACATGACTTGCTTGACAAACCAACCTGCAAAAACCCACAGAGCATATACAATAGAGGATGACAGCGGAAACATAACTATAAAACACAGCGGAAGTCTAACAACCTCTAAGTATATACACATGGTCCAAGTTTAATACAAAAAAATCAAAACAAAGAAAGTGCGGACATGCCAGCCAAAATACATGGATATAATCACTCATGCTCACCCATAGCTAATCCACTCAGAATCTAACACCACCTACTGATAACCCTCTACGGGAGGTTCCTCCAAAGGCTCCTCGACGTACTCCTCTACCACCCATGGACCAGGAGCACAAATATCAAATGGAGCAGCAGCTCCCTCAGAACCTGCCGACATAAGAAGTACGGCTGAGCATGGAATACTGAGCGGGTACCAAATACTAACCAATAGTCATAGCATAAAAATGGCAATACATAAATCAGGAGCAATTCATATATGTTAGACGGAAACAATTCATATCATACAAGGAAGTAAAGCAATTTATAATCATGCTTGTATTTCGTAGAAAGCCGATAAAACCTCATGAAAACATCGTGCACTTGACTTGGCTTGAAATATCTTTTTGTACTTGAAAGCTTGTCGTGTTTGTCTTGCTTGATCTTGTCGAGCGTGTCGTACGTGTCATGTCATGCGTGCTTGCTTGTGATTATGTAACTTGTGAGATACACTTGTGAGATATCCTTGTGAGATGCGCTTGAGAGATGCCTTGAGAGGGAAGGGAGACCCTTCTTTATGCAATGCACTTGAGAGGGAAGGGAGACCCTTCTTCATGATATGTATGTACTTGCGAGGGAAGGGAGGCCCTTCTTCATGATATGCACTTGTGAGTGAGGGGAGACCCCTCGTGGAATGTTGGTTCTTGTTTTCTTGTGAAAAGCGAGGTAAAACATATCGTAGGATATGTCCCACCTCTAACCATGTTCTTGAAAACCTCGGTAAATCATGTCATGCATGCCGTGCTCGTGGGAATCGTGTACATACTTGCATTTAAATTTAAATATGACATTTGGGTAATTCACAACACATATAACATCAATGATTGAGCAATGTAATATTCACATCATTTAGGGAAAGCAAGAAAACACACTATCATAGGCCCTAGCAATATCCATAATTTATTAGGCATGCATTTCCTAATTTACAACTCACTTTATTCACCTTGGCATTTCATCAAACATGGTGTGTTCATTATTCATTATTCATTTAAAACCTAAATCATGCTTTTCTAGGTGAGTTTACTCACATCATAAATGTGTGTTTATTATGGATACAATGCCCTCCCCTGTTTCAATCATCACAACAGAACCATTGGCATCCAATCGCCTATTCCATCTCCATTCACCACGTTCACACTTCCAAACTCATAGCACATGTACAAAGGAAGGAAACAAAGAGAAATAAAGGAAAAGAGGAGCTATAACTAGGAGGGTAGCAAGAAGTACCGACCTTGATCAAGTGAGGAAGAAATCCCCTTCCAAAAATGACCGTGAGTTGCTGCCCTAGCTTGAGGAGATGCTCCTCACGAGCTTGTGCCTTGATCTTGAAGAAAAATGGGCTTGAGTTGAGTGTGGGTTCACAAACCCCTTGATTTCTCTCCAAAAGGGAAACCCTAGGTTTAGGAATCGCCCTCTCCTCTCTTCTTATCTCCCAATCTCTCTAAGTGTCGAAATGAAGCCCTAAAGGCTCGGGTGATCCTATATAAGAAAGGGTATAACACCCGAATGCCAAAAATGCCCTTAGTGAAAATTCTGCAAAACGCAAGGACCGAGCGATCGGTGTTTATGACCGATCGATCGCTTGCCTACCGATCGATCGGTTTCATAACCGAGCAATCAGTTAAAATTTCACTCTCTAGAAAATTTTCCCATACAAAAGTCATGACTCGTCGATAGCTACCGATCGATCGGTTTTGGATCGATCGATCGCTCTATGGACCGAGCGATCGGTTGCCTGCAGGTCCAGACTGTTTTGGCCATATCTTTTGACTCGTTCGTCCGATTTTGACGATTCAACTTGCGTTGGGTTCGTACTTAGAAAACAAACATTTCTGATGTTTCAGAATTTCCAATTTCTTCCTTATTTATTAATTATACCTCTTTAAAGGTAAAATGGCAACGAAAGTGTCATGCATTAAATGTGAAAAGGTCCGGGGCTCTACAGTAGGGGTTGGATTCGAGGTGGATGGGTTATGAAAATACCGTTAGTATGTATGTAGAAACCCGGAACCGAGTTCCCTAGGCCGAGAATAGTGCCATGAATAGTGTGTGGATAGTGCCTTGTGTGGTGTGTGTAAAGGCTTAAGGCCTTTACATTTTGTTCTTGGTAGGATGGTCCATTTTGTTTTAGTTAGTGTGTTGAGTTAAGTGAGGATTTTAGGTGCGTGTTATGAATCTCAAAAGAGAGTATAAAGATACTCTAAGTGTTTAAAAACAAGGGTATAAAATACCCTTAAGTGTTTAAATGGGTTGCAGTGAATGGTGCTAGTGCATGAGGCATAAAGAGGTCGGAGCCTCTCATGTATGTCGGTGTGACATTAATGATCATTGAGGTGGGTTAAAAACCTATGGAGAATTATTTATGAGGTCTGAGTAGGGTGTTGGACCCAAGGGAAAAGAGTGTGAAAGCACTCGAAGTGTTATAGGTGTTGAAAAGGTAAGTTTCAGCATTTACCTCAACTTTAAAGGACTCTAGTTTAGTCATCGTTGTTCAGAATCGAGTGAGTATTGAATTTTCAGAAAGGTATTAGAACCATCTTCGAGGTTCATGTTTACCATTTTTTCAGATTTTGAGTCGGGGTTGAGTCAAAAGTCCGATTTCCAAAGTCGGGACTGTTGAAAATCTGGGCTGTCGAAACCCATTTACAGACCAGTCAGCTTTGGAGCTATTTTTGGTAATGTAAAACTCAAAATTTGGAGTTGAACAAAACATAAAAGTTGTTCCCCTTCGAAATAAAAATCTAACGCAAGTTGAATCGTCAAAATTGGACCACCAAGTCAAAAGTTATGGCCGATTTACTGAAGCACAGTTTTGCAGAAAAACTCGCTCGAGCGAGATCCAAACCCGCTCGAGCGAGATTGACCAAAATGCTGTTTTTGAGTACCAGGAGCAACCTGCCCGAGCGAGATTGCCTAGAAATGTTTTTCTTTGGGTTTTCCTCAACACAAACACCTATATATACCCCATTTTCAGGGGATCAAAGTTTCTAACACTTAGAGAATGACTTTTCGAGAGAAAAAGGAGGAAACTTAGGTTTCCAAAAATGGGGGTTTCTCTCAAGATCAAGGAAACCCCTAAATTCAATCTCCAAGCTTCTCAAGACCAAAAGGGGGAGCAAGGATCATGCAAGCCAAAGCTTTTCTCATGAGCTAAGCTATGGGGAACGATCACAAAGTGGATTTAGTGAGAAGACCAAGAGGAGCTCAAATCCTCTTCTCCATGGCCTTTCAAACTTGGTTCTCATTCTTAGAAGCTCGGATCTTACGTCTTCAAATCCCCTCAAGCTTTCTAGGGCTCACAACCAAAGAGATTTGGGTTTTCCAAGGTTAGTACACCCTTCTATCTACCTTAGTAATAACCTAGGCTTCCTCATGAATGTTGTGGATTAATTTCCCATATTGTTCATTTCTTGTGGTGATGCTTTAATTTCCCAAAATAAACAAGATAAAGTAATAGATGTGGGTGTATGGATGGATGGTGGTTGAGGCGATTGGATGCCAGGTATGGTGATGTGTGTGGTGTGATAGAATGGTGGAAGGACAATGTATGCATAAGAAACACACACTATGTGTGGGATGAAATGTATGAAGTAACAACTTGAATAAACAAGTAAGAAAATGATACACACCAAGTGTTTGATGAATTGCTTGTATGAGAAATTCACGTGTTAATCAATACTACGAAACGCATGAACTATAGGGTTTTTCATGAATGATGATGTGGACCAAATGCCATGAACATGTACTTAAATTCTCATACGCCTATTAATGAAATGTTGCATGCAAGGTGGTTAATGTAAGGCATGTGTGAAATGTTGAACCAAAAACTATGAAGCATGAGATAGGGACTTTTCCCAAATTCTAGTAATTATGATGTGATGCCTTATGATTCTCCTCAATTTCTCATGTGCCTAGAAATGTTAAAATGCTACAGGAAATCCTTTGAGTCATCATGCTACCATGCTTTTCACGACTTACTATGCACACGAGCACGCACGCATACATGAATCGGGTTTTTCAAAAGTTAATGTATATGAAGAACATGCTAGAACATGAAAGGGATTTTAAATCAAATGCTCTATACAATTGTTAAATTGTCAAGTGATTATAATAATAATTGAATTGCTACATGTTATCCTTTAAATTGCTCATGTTATTATGAATTGCCACAATTGCTACACCAAGCACGCTTCATGCATGGACCAAGTTTTCTAAGCACAAGAAAATGACATGTCAAAGAGGTTGGTAGCCCAGGTGAAGGGTACTAGCCTCTGGCTCACAAGTAAATGAAACAAGTACATGTCAAGGTGGGTGGTAGCCCAAGTGAAGGGTGCTAGCCTCTGGCTCAAAAGAAAAGGCTCACAAGAAAGGCTCACAAGAGAATGATATGTCAAGGAGGTTGGTAGCCCAGGGATGTGCGGGTGCTAACCTCTGGCTCACAAGTATACAAGCAAGAACAAGTCAAGAGCATGACAAGAACTAGCAAGGCATGTGTGATTCCCATGATACAAGAACAAGACAAGAATAAGTTCTAAATACGGCAAACAAGTTTTGAAAACCATGAAAATTATTTTCAAGAACAGGTCATGATTTTTGAATATGAGTTTACAATGCATGAGTTAAAGTATGATGTTCATGATTTACTTTACACTGTTATTTCGCTTTAGCTTCCGCACTTTGATTATGTATCTTTTGATGAATTGTATCATGTATGACATATTAGTGTTATTACTATTGTTAGCTAGTAGCTTGTACTCGCTGAGTATTCTATGCTCAGCCGTACTTTTATGTCGGCAGGTACACTAGACTATATGTGGACTCTGGTCCCTTGGATCGAGGCAATTCAGGGAGAGCAGGTGGTTATTCGGATGGTTAGCCAAATGTTAGGGGTTAGCCTGTGGCCATATGGTAGAATGAGAGAGAGAGAGACATGTATTTTGGGATTTCCTTTTGGGGATTTTTCATGTGAGCTTGAGTGGGTAACTCAAGCATTTATATTATTGTGATTATTGTATTTTATTCAGTCATTGTGTATGTTGACACTTGGAATGAAATTTATCTTAAAGAAATTTTTTGGATCACGATTTGGCAGGCCTCGTATACTCCTTGCATGATCGATTATGGTCAAGTGACGTCGCCAAAGTATCCTAACTCCTAGGGGGTATTTTGGGGTGTATCAGAGTGGTATCAGAGCTTAGGCATTAGGTCTCTAGGGTCGTTTAGAGAATGATGCCATGAGTAAACGAAGGCATTAGGTTCTACTTTGGAGTTGTATTCCAAGTGTAGACTAATAACTTAGTCTTGGTCCAGAACAGGTTGATTCCAACCGAAGTTAGTGTCTATTTCGCTAGGAAAATCGAAAAATTTTATATACCTAGACTATTATGTGTTGAATTGTTATATGGTATTATGTGTTATGTGTTGGATGCATACTATATGTTATAAATAAGTGAAGATCTATGTTTATGAACAAATTCCCAGTTAGAATCATAAGTTGAAGGATATTTAGGCTAGAGTCTAGCCTAGGTGTTAGTTAACAAGGGGATGGTTGGTCCTTTGTCATAGATAGTGTTATTAGATCTAGGTAGGATTTGTTTCCCAGGAGAGGCTATAGGATGCTCTTAGGTCTTTCTAGTCTAGTATATTTAGAGTAGTTGCGAAAATAGGGACATAGGTTTTGGTATATACTATTATGCGTATCCAGTGTAAATTGATTGGTTAAAGTGTACTTAATGTGTCTTGCACCACAAATAAGCATAAGTCGTACACCACGATATAACAATAAGTCCGTGTGAGTTCAGGAAACCCCACGACTAGTAGGAATATATACGGATATCAAATGATTTTTTTTCCAACTCTGGGATGGTTGATGCACGTTTCTAGATATAGATGCACATTATTTCTGCAGCACGTTCTAGACTCAGTGCTCGGTCCATAAATTCTAGATACAGTTGCGCGTTCATCCTACAGCACATTCTAGAACCGATACCTAGTCCAAAATGATAAATAAAATTATAAACTCTAAGGACCTCATGCATTTCATACATAGCATGCACGCTCATACATAACATGAGCATCACGCATGGCATGAGCATCATGCATATCATGAGCATCACGCATTACATAAGCATCATGCATGGCCTAAGCATCATGCATTGCATAAGTATCATGCATGGCAAAAGCATCATGCCTCGCATAAGCATCGTTCATGGCATGCACTTCATACACATCATTAAGAGAAAGTTGCGCAAATAACTCAATTGGATAAACTACTCATTAAATTTTGATACCTGAAAATGAGCAGAAGAACTTAGCTTTGCTAGGAAAACCAATTGTATAATTATACTATTACGTGTATACTTGGACAGATACGATACGCTTACATAAGCAATATATGCTCATTGAACAGTTAGGAGCTTGATTTAAGTTATACTTAGGAGTTGTTATTGCTCCTAAATGTAGACTAACAAATTATTGTTAGTCAAGAGCTAGCTGAAATCTCAACCGAAATTATGGTCTCACGCTAGGAAAAAAAAAATAATATATATATATATATATAATAATAATAAATAAATGCAATTGTATTTTAAGGCTAATTCATGTGTATACTATACCCTATTTCAACGAAGTGTGATGTGTTGCCTGTATACAACATGCTATTTATATAATATATATGATTTATGTAGTGGCTTGATGATGGTTAGTCAAGGGTGCCTTGCTAATAGACGAGTGCCTAGTTAGGTGTTGGTCGGCACCGGATTGATAATCCTTTGTCATGTTTTAGGTTTCTAAGTTCTTAGGCTCAATTGTGCAAGGTATGCCCAAATTCACCGTGTCGGTCTATAAAATTGCCAAAAGTATGTGAGATATGTTTATATATGTGTACGAGCATGCTATGTGTATTCTATATGTACTGCTATGCTTGTTGATTTAGTGGTGAGCAATGTGTGCCTAGCCAAAACATGGGATTCAAGTGTCCGGTAGACATGTTTAGGTTACTAAGTACGAAGGCTCGTTCGAGCTAAACGAAGTGTGGAAAAAGTATCCTCTCTTGTTCACATAGTGTTCTAATTTTGAGGACGAAATTCCTATAAGAGGGGGAGGATGTAGCGCCCTGGATTTTCTACAAGCACTGTTCATGTGCAAGGACAGTTCATGTGAATGAATTGTGTCGAGGGCACTAGTATTGGAATGGCCAAATGCCGTTATTATAAGTTGGGTTTGGTTAAAGAGAGTGAGGGTTTCCTCATGGCTTGAGAGTAATGGGAGTTGGTGTATGAATCAAGAAGTGTAAGGTGTTTTGGGAAACATGAAAGAGTGTAAAAACACTCTAAGTGTCAATTTGAGCGATTTTGTAGCAGCCGGGGCCTCCCATGCATTTGGGTTGTGCCCAATGGGTTACCTTAGTTGGTTTAAGAACCTAGGGTCGGGAGCTATGAGAATGGAGTAGGGGTTGGATTCGAGGTGGATGGGTTATGAAAATACCCTTAGTATGTATGTAGAAACCCGGAACCGAGTTCCCTAGGCCGAGAATAGTGCCATGAATAGTGTGTGGATAGTGCCTTGTGTGGTGTGTGTAAAGGCTTATAAGGCCTTTACATTTTGTTCTTGGTAGGATGGTCCATTTTGTTCTAGTTAGTGTGTTGAGTTAAGTGAGGATTTTAGGTGCGTGTTTTGAATCTCAAAAGAGAGTATAAAGATACTCTAAGTGTTCAAAAACAAGGGTATAAAATACCCTAAGTGTTTAAATGGGTTGTAGGTGAATGGTGTTATTGCACGAGGCATAAAGAGGTCGGAGCCTCTCATGTATGTCGGTGTGACTTTAATGATCATTGAGGTTGGTTAAAAACCTATGGAGAATTATTTATGAGGTCTGAGTAGGGTGTTGGACCCAAGGGAAAAGAGTGTGAAAACACTCGAAGTGTTATAGGTGTTGAAAAGGTATGTTTCAGCATTTACCCCAACTTTAAAGGACTCTAGTTTAGTCATTGTTGCTCAGAATTGAGTGAGTATTGAATTTTTGAAAATGTATTAGAACCGTCTTCGAGGTTCATGTTTATCATTTTTCCAGATTTTGAGTCGGGGTTGAGTCAAAAGTCCGATTTCCAAAGTCGGGACTGTTGAAAATCTGGGCTGTCGAAACCCATTTACAGATCAGTCATGTTTGGAGCCATTTTTGGTAAAGTAAAACTCACAATTTGGAGTTGTACAAATCATAATAGTTGTTCTCCTTCAAAATATGAATCCAACGCAAGTTGAATTGTCAAAATCAGACCACCGAGTCTAAAGTTATGGCCGATTTACTGAAGCGCATTTTTGCAGAAAAACTCGCTCGAGCAAGATCCAAACCCGCTCGAGCGAGATTGACCAAAATGCTGTTTTTGAGTACCGGGAGCAACCCGCTCGAGCGAGATTGCCCAGAAATGTTTTTTTTTGGGTTTTCCTCAACACAAACACCTATATATACCCCATTTTCGGGGGATCAAAGTTTCTAACACTTAGAGAATGACTTTTCGAGAGAAAAAGGGGGAAACTTAGGTTTCCAAAAATGGGGGTTTCTCTCAAGATCAAGGAAACCCCCAAATTCAACCTTCAAGCTTCTCAAGACCAAAAGGGGGAGCAAGTATCATGCAAGCCAAAGCTTTTCTCATGAGCTAAGCTATGGGGAACGATCACAAAGGGGATTTCGTGAGAAGACCAAGAGGAGCTCAAATCCTCTTCTCCAAGGCCTTCCAAGCTTGGTTCTCATTCTTAGAAGCTCGGATCTTACGTTTTCAAATCCCCTCAAGCTTTCTAGGGCTCACAACCAAAGAGATTTGGGTTTTCCAAGGTTAGTACACCCTTCTATCTACCTTAGTAATAACCTAGGCTTCCTCATGAATGTTGTGGATTAATTTCCCATATTGTTCATTTCTTGTGGTGGTGCTTTAATTTCCCAAAATAAACAAGATAAAGTAATAGATGTGGGTGTATGGATGGATGGTGATTGAGGCGATTGGATGCCGGGTATGGTGATGTGTGTGGTGTGATGGAATGGTGGAAGGACAATGTATGCATAAGAAACACACACTATGTGTGGGATGAAATGTATGAAGTAACAACTTGAATAAACAAGTAAGAAAATGATACACACCAAGTGTTTGATGAATTGCTTGTATGAGAAATTCACGTGTTAATCAATACTATGAAATGCATGAACTATAGGGTTTTTCATGAATGATGATGTGGACCAAATGCCATGAACATGTACTTAAATTCTCATACGCCTATTAATGAAATGTTGCATGCAAGGTGGTTAATGTAAGGCATGTGTGAAATGTTGAACCAAACACTATGAAGCATGAGATAGGGACTTTTCCCAAATTCTAGTAATTATGATGTGATGCCTTATGATTCTCCACAATTTCTCATGTGCCTAGAAATGTTAAAATGCTACAGGAAATCCTTTGAGTGATCATGCTACCATGCTTTTCACGACTTACTATGCACACGAGCACGCACGCATGTATGAATCGGGTTTTTCAAAAGTTAATATATATGAGGAACAAGGAAGAACATGAAAGGGATTTTAAATCAAATGCTCTATACAATTGTTAAATTTTCAAGTGATTATAATAATAATTGAATTGCTACATGTTATCCTTTAAATTGCTCATGTTATTATGTATTGCTACAATTGCTACACCAAGCACACTTCATGCATGGACCAAGTTTTCTAAGCACAAGAAAATGACATGTCAAAGAGGTTGGTAGCCCAGGTGAAGGGTACTAGCCTCTGGCTCACAAATAAATGAAACAAGTACATGTCAAGGAGGTTGGTAGCCCAAGTGAAGGGTGCTAGCCTCTGGCTCACAAGAAAAGGCTCACGAGAAAGGCTCACAAGAAAAGGCTCAGAAGAAAGGCTCACAAGAGAATGATATGTCAAGGAGGTTGGTAGCCCAGGGATGTGCGGGTGCTAACCTCTAGCTCACAAGTATACAAGCAAGAACAAGTCAAGAGCATGACATGAACAAGCAAGGCATGTGTGATTCCCACGATACAAGAACAAGACAAGAATAAGTTCTAAATACGGCAAACAAGTTTTGAAAACCATGAAAATTATTTTCAAGAACAGGTCATGATTTTGAATATGAGTTTACAATGCATGAGTTAAAGTATGATGTTCATGATTTACTTTACACGGTTATTTCGCTTTAGCTTCCGCACTTTGATTATGTATCTTTTGATGAATTGTATCATGTATGACATATTAATGTTATTACTATTGTTAGCTAGTAGCTTGTACTCGCTGAGTATTCCATGCTCAGCCATACTTTTATGTTGGCAGGTACACTAGACGATATGTGGACTCTGGTCCCTTGGATCGAGGCAGTTCAGGGAGAGCAGGTGGTTATTCGAATGGTTAGCCAGATGTTAGGGGTTGGCCTGTGGCCATATGGTTGAATGAGAGAGAGAGACATGTAGTTTGGGATTTCCTTTTGGGGATTTTTCATGTGAGCTTGAGTGGGTAACTCAAGCATTTATATTATTGTAATTATTGTATTTTATTCAGTCGTTGTGTATGTTGACACTTGGAATTAAATTTATCTTAAAGAAATTTTTTGGATCACGATTTGGCATGCCTCGTATACTCCTTGCAGGATCGATTAAGGTCAAGTGATGTCGCCAAAGTATCCTAACTCCTAGGGGGTATTTTGGGGCGTTACACATGGGTCGACTCATGCAACTGAAAAGAATACAACGACTATTCATGATTATGCATGATTTGCAAGATAGAGTGCGGGAAAAGATTTTTTCATTGAATGCATGCACAGTGAGTACAGGACTTGCGTGACTCTGGGAAAAGAAATGAGACTCGACCCTAGGTAGGTCCATCGGGGATGGCAAAGTTAAGTGGTTGGGG
The DNA here is from genome assembly GCA_015143295.1 of Tetracentron sinense. Classification (NCBI taxonomy): domain Eukaryota; kingdom Viridiplantae; phylum Streptophyta; class Magnoliopsida; order Trochodendrales; family Trochodendraceae; genus Tetracentron; species Tetracentron sinense. The sequence goes on from CM026552.1 coordinate 56,701,486, forward strand.
CACGCCCTCGAGGTCCATGATCTATTGTTGGAGGGATGTGATTTCAACCTCCATGATATCAATTGTTTCCGTAGCATTGAACGGTCGGATCCGATTGGTCATCTCAACCTTTGCGCTGTCCAATTGTTCCTGGTAGAAGTGTAACTAGCCCGGATGATAGTTGTCTCCTTGGCATCACCCCTGCGTCTCTTCTGGAGTGATTGGACTGTATGCTCAAGTTGCTCCACCTGTTCCAGCATAGCTTGGAGTTCACGGTGCTGCTTCACTTCCTACTGCTTGAATGCTTGTCGGGCCTTCCGTAGCCTCTTCTCCCTTTCCTGGAGCTATAACTGCCTTTCTAGGAAGATGTCTCTCCAAGGAACCACCATTTTAGCGATGGGTATGGTTCCTCATGATGGAGCTGAAACTGGTGTTGGCAGTTCCCTAGGTGCTGGCATACTGGATAGAATGTCAGGGTCTTCCACCCACAGTCGGTATACTGAATCAGTTGGTGGTCCTGTTGTAACCACGAAGTCTAGCCATTGTTCTCTTATGGAGTTCACTAATCTGCTTGGAAGCGACAAGTGAGGCATTCAAAATGCATTGTGAAGTCGGCGAAGTCATTTTCCAGATTGTCTATCACCGGTATACGCTGAGGGAGCCCAAACTGGCAGAGGACACGGAGTGGTACGTAGGCTACTGAACTGGTTAGACCCACTAGGACCATGCACCGTCTTCCTGTTATAACAATGCATGGTAGCTGGCTCCGGACCAACTGTAGACCCGGGATTTTAACCCCACTCCCGATCAGGATTGAACCCGAGGAGGAATAGTGGTAAAATGTTGAAAAGAGAGAGTTGGCCACCTAATTAGATTGTTAGTAAAAATAGGATTCCTTAAAAGGTTGGATAAAGCTTTGGTCTTCAAATAGAGTTCAAGGTAAAAATTCATTTGAGTTAGGGGAAGGTGTTAGGCACCCCTAAACTCCCATCAGGAGATGGTTACCTACTCCCTAAGTCTGAATTAAAGTGGGGAAACCATAAGAGAAGCTTGTATTTCATCTATATGCCGACAAATGTTATATGAACAGTAATGTACTTGTTAAAATAAGCAGGGACAGGATAGGGGTTCTATCCTAGGTGAGCTGAACCCAATCAGGGTTGCCTAGGTATCCACTGTCAGTGGAATCAAGCCACACGTAGTTCCAGGTGGGTAGTTGATGGTTTGATTTGTTTTGTTTGGATTGTGGGTGTTTGATATGCTGAGATTTGTCTTTGGATGTTAGGGTGTTTTTGAATGGATTGGGCTCCTATTCAGGAGTGCTTGGGCCTTTTATGCTCTTGCTGGGGAGCATTTGGACAGTTTTAGCTCATGCCAAGGAGCATTTGGTTAGGTTAGAGTTTGAGAGGATTTGAATCAGGGTTTGACCGAGGTTCGGACAGAGGTTCGGCTAAGGTAAGTAGGTTTGAACTGAGGTTCAGACAGCGGTTCGGGTAGGTGGGTAGGGTTTGAACCAGGGTATGAACCGAGGTTTGGACAGAGGTTTGGCTAAGGTAAGTATGGTTTGAACCAGGGTATGAATTGAGGTTCGAACAGAGGTTCAGTTAAGGTAGGCTAAGTTTGAACCAAAGTTCGGGCGGAGGTTCGACTAAGGTAGGTTAAGTTTGAACCAAAGTTCGGGCAGAGGTTCGACATGGTAGACTAGGTTTGAACTGAAGTTCGGGTAAAGGTTCGACAGGGTAGGCTAGGTTTGAACCGAAGTTCGGGCAGAGGTTCGACAGGGTAGGCTAGGTTTAAGTAAAATCGGGCAGAGGTTCGACAGTGTAGGCTAGGTTTAAGTAAAATTGGGCAGTGGTTCAACAGGGCAAGTAGTCTAAGTATTAAAAAATAATAAAATAATTAAAATTAATAAGAGACTAAGCAAATGTCAGAGTTTGGCGATATTTTACATTCCAGGAAATCTGAAAAGATTTTTCAGAAGGGGTCCTGAGAATCGACCCTTCGTAATCGACTTTCTCAGGAATCTGGGCGCGCTAAGAACTCTGAAATCGAAAAGGGAGAGAGAGGAAGAAGGAATTAGTGTTAAATGAAGGAAGAAAGGGGGGTATTTATAGTTTTTTGGAATAGTGCCCGCGCCGTTTTAAAGGGCAAGATTTAATATATTTTAATGAATAGTAAAGCAGTGTGAACAGTGGGGCGGCAACGCGGATAACACTAAATCTGCGCCGTTTTAAAAGGCGAGATTTAATATATTTTATTATGGACAAATAAAATAATAAAAAACGAAGTTTGCAGTGTAAGTGGGACCCACAAGGTCCCGCACCTTTTAAAAGAGCGAGGTTGCCCCTTGGGGCCTGTTTGACTCTTCAAAAAACTGTTTTCTTGGGGTTTTTTGGTTTATGCTCCTATTTGCCGAAAAACTGTTTTTGTCGTTCTAAACCCATTTTGAGCCCGAAAATAGCAGAAATTGAACCAAAAAATTTGTAAAATTATTTTGGATGAAATCATAACTTTTGATCACTTTTCAGGGGCGTTTTGGTCATTTTACACTCTAGGGGCATTTCGATCATTTTCTACCGTTTTCATCCCAATTTAATTCCAAAAATAGCCAAAATTCATCAAAAAATTTGCAAAATCATTTTGGATAAAATGAAAAAAATTTAACACTTTTTCAGGGATATTTTGGTCATTTTTCACCATAGGGGCATTTTGGTCATTTTCTACCTGAGGAACGTTTTTTGGAAATCGAAGCCCGTGGAAAGAGGGTTTTAAAAGGGTTTTTAGAGGTGTGCAAAGAGATTAGGGGGTGCAAAATTAGGGTGTTTACAGTTGCCCCGCTTTGTCGGAGGGTGCGGGCACGTGAACTACAAAGGCTGATAACGCTTCAATTTTGCACGCATGTGTATGGAAAACCTGAGATTAGATAGAGGCGAAAGTGAATTTCTACCTAGATTTCTTGCCATGGACAGGATGACTGAAGGGTGACAGAGGAAGGGTGTGTTTGTGCCAAGTCGACACTTGCTGGGGATGGAGGGGGTTATGGTGTATGAAGCTGCCTGCTAATCGATCACACGACCAAATAGTGGGGTGCAAGATGCAAGTGGGTGAGATGCAAGTGAATGATGATTGTTGCAAAACTGGCTTCACAAGAGGCCGCAACTGATGGTCGATTAGACAACCGTTTCAATTATTCCTTGAAGAGTGAGCAAGTAGTGCAGTGCGGTGAAGTGTACAAGACTTGTTTCATAAGAGGCTGCAACTGATGGTCGATCAGACAGCCGTGTCAGTCACTCCTTTAAGAGTGAGCAAGTAATGTAGTGCAGTGTATAAAGTGTGCAAGACTTGTTTCACAGGAGGCCGCAACTAATGGTCAATCAGATAACCATATCAGTTACTCCTTTAAGAGTGAGCAACTATTGCAGTGCAGTGTATGAAGTGTGCAAAACTTGTTTCACAGAAGGCCACAACTAATGGTCGATCAGACAACCGTGTCAGTTACTCCTTTAAAAGTGAGCAAGTATTACAGTGTAGTGTATGAAGTATGCAAGACTTGTTTCACAGAGGCCGCAACTGATGGTCGATCAGACAACCGTGTTAGTTACTCCTTTAAGAATGAGCAAGTATTGCAGTGATGTGCGGTGAAATGTGAACATGTGGTGAAAGATGCAAATGAGTGAAGGTTGGTTACACAACCAGCTTCACGAGAGGCTGCAACTGAAGGTCGCTCAGACAACCATTCAGTTACTCCTTCAAAAAATGGGTAAGATGCAATTAGTGTTGACAACCGTGCGGTTGTCCTATTGGGTACTATGCCATGGTGCAGACAACCGTGCGGTTACCCCACAGAGTACTATGCTATGGTGCAGACAACTGCACGGTTGCCCCACCGAGTACTATGCTATGGTGTAGACAACTGCGCGGTTGCCTCACTGGGTAAGATGCTATGGTGCAAACAACCACGTGGTTGCCCCACCGGGTGCTATGCTATGGTGCAAAAAACCGTGTGGTTGCCCCACTGGGTACTATACTATGGTGCAGACAACCACGTGGTTGCCCCATCGGGTACTATGCTATGGTGCAGACAACCGTGCGGTTGCCTCACCGGGTAAGATGATATGGTGCAAACAACCAGGTGGTTGCCCTACCGGGTAAGATGCTATGGTGCAGACAACCACACGGTTGCCCCACCGGGTACTATGCCATGGTGCAGACAACCATGTTACCTCGCCGGGTAAAATGCCAGTAGGATGAATGAAGTCAGGTTTGAAGGGGTCGCACGACCACTTCAGCACAAGTATGCAAGAAGATGTATAAGTGGAGATAGCCACATGGCTAGTCCATGAGCATGTTTGTAAGCAAGCAGTGTATGATGAATGGAGATAGCCATATGGTTGCTCCATTTTACCAGCAAGATGCATGAATGAGGAAAGCCACACGGCTAACCTATGAGAAAGCAAAATGTAAGGTTAGTGAGGATTGGTTACACAACCGTCTTCACTGAGAACGAATGCAAAGCAAGCAAATGAATACGATATATGTATAAATGAAGATAGCCACATGGCTAGTTCATGAGCAAGCAAAATGTAAATGCATGAAAGGGGATAGCCACGTTGCTTATCCATAACTAAGCAAATGAAATGAATGATGGGGTATGAGGGGCGAGAGAATGGAGCATGATCCTAAGCCTCTATCTAATATCTGCCCTCTGCCTGATGTATCAAAATTGCACTGAGGTTATGCCTGGATTTGTCCAACTGAAATAATCTGCCAGGATAATCTGCTTGAACCGATCTCAAGTTCAGGAGAACGAATTGGACTGCAAAAGGATTAGCCAAGATTGAGCTGACTTGCGTGAGGACACGCCTCTGATTGACTGACTTGACATGCAGACTGATGTCTCAGTGATAAGTTGACAGAATGACTTGACAGACTGATAGATTGACATAAGTATTTTGAAAGATGTCCAATATTGCCTGTTGATGGGAATCCTAGCTAGGATTCCTTTGCCTTAGAAAGGAATTGAAGTCTGGGTTGATTACTTCTGAGATAGATAGGTAAATCTGCTCTTGGATGTCCTTGCTAGATGTAAGATGCATAAGATAGTGCTTGACCGTACTAGCTGATTGCTGCTGCTGGCGCTTGATATGAAAGATCATACTTTATGATTTTCCCTTTTTTGCCTCTAGACCTTAACAGGTTTCACCAGGACTAGGTTCATGTTATTTTTGCACACTAGCAAGATTGATAATTCTATACTAAGCCCATGAAATTAGAAATTTGTCTTTATCCCTTTTTTGCCCTTGGAATGACCAAGTCTTGGGGTCGCATAATTTTTACTTAATGAGGCATTTCTGGTTTTCACTCATGTCTGCGTAATTGACTAATTTGTTCCCTGTTTTGCCCCTGGTAACAACGTCAGGGTTGGGCTCGCATAATTTTTGCGCCTTAGTGCCATTTCTGGTTTTCACTAGGCCTGTGATTTTTGATAAGCTGATCTGTCTTCTACCATCATTGCCTGGTAAAATGGTAGAGATTAATGCTTCTGACCACTGATGCTCAAGACTTTTCAAAGATCAAGGAGGGCTTAGTTACTAGGATGAAATGTAGAAGGGGTAGAAATGATTGAGGCTCAAAGTTTACTTATCGGGGATAAGACACTCTAAACTGCACGTAAAGATGGAACCAGTTGGCTTCTCTTCATCATTTTGGAGATTTGCCATTTTTTCTCTTTTTTTTTCTTTCTTCACTCTCCCTTTTTTTTGTTGGTTTTTTTTGCTCTGTTTAGAGATAGCTGTTTGGTATCGATGAAAAGTTTCCATAATGTGACCGAACCTGTTTTAGGTTGCCTACGTATCCACGATTAGTGGAATCAAGTCATGCTGTAGTTCAAAATAAACTTTGCTTTTGATTGGTTGGATTCTGCTCTGTTGATTTGTCATTCATAGGGTACCTCAATGTATTGGTTTAGAAAGAAAGGCTATTAGGCTCGACGGGCTAACTAGCTTATGTTATTGCATGGGTACGAAAGAGATTTTAAGGGTTAACCAAGGATGGCTTCCTATCCTTTCTTTGATTGGTCAAGAGCATGTGTGGTAATTGCATTATCCTTGTTCAAATATGTTTGATGCCTGATAGCTTGGGGAGGTCTTCGTCGCTCCTTTGCTTCTTGTCTTTTGATAGATTGGTAGCTCGTCTTGAAATCTTTGGGGAGGAAAATACCTTTCTAAGTCATGAGAGGGTCATGAGTTTTGGGATTACTCACCCGATGATCATGCAATTGCCCTTTGCGGGCTCAGAATCTAGTTCAGTTCCCAAAACTAGGCATCTCGGAGTAATAAGCAAGACAAATTTAATAAAAGTGGGAAATTTCATTACAGTATGAAAGGATGTATAGACTCAAATGTGGAAAATAAAGATTGGTGGCCACTGGCCAATATGTTAACTGACATGGAAGACTTCGATTTGGGCCATCATGGCCATTTGCAAAAAAGAAATTATGGAATAAACCAAGAGACAAAAAAACTGGTGAGACTGCTCAAAGTCGGCTATAGAGTGGCTCAGGCTGGTACGACTCAGTTTCCTACTGCTGCATGATTAGGGAGAGGGACTTGGTTGAAGTTGGCGTTCCCGGTTGAAACTGAATCTTTCCCTTTTTAAGCATGTCTTAGATTGTGTGCTTTAGATCAAAACACATATTGATGGAATGCCTCGGGGCTACCCACAATGCTAGTTAGCCCTGTATGACCTTGGCAGTGTGACTGGTGGCGGCTTGGGTTCCCTCAACGTGACTAGCAGAGTCTTGAATGAATGCTTGAGTGTACGGAGGAGTGTGGTCACCAACTCATCCTCGGGCAGAGGAGTGTTCATCTTTCCAACATTTTTCCTCTATCGAACAGAATATTCGATAAAGGATTCATTCTCTCTCTGAGTCATTCTCTCCAGATCTACTCTTTGTGGGACCAAGTCAATGTTGTAAGAGTATTGAGCAACAAATGCCTCATAGAGGCCTTCCCATGTACGGACTTTGGCTGAGTCAACCTTGGTGAACCACTGTAGGGCTGGTCCCTTCAAACTTCTCTGAAATAGCTGCACCAACAACTTGTCACCGTGCTCTAGCTGGAATAACTCTCCGCTGTAAACTTTTAGGTGTGTCTCCGGGCATCCTTTTCGGTTGTATGTCTCAAATTTAGGCATTTTGAAGTCTCGAGGCAATTGAATCCCCGGATGTAGACACATATCTCGGAAGTTCGTGGATGGTAAGTTGTAGGACCCTTGGGCCCTCTTCACCAATTGTTCTAACTGTTCAATCTTGTCCTTGTAGAAGTCTAGAGTATGAGCTGAGCTGGTTGATATACCTGGCTGCTCTATATTCTGGGCAATCCTTGCCTCCTCTTCCTCATACTAGCCAATATGTGGTGGTGGGATGTTGAAAGATGGTTGGTTTAACGGTAATGGATCGTGAGATGGTTGGTTTGAAGGTGGTGGATTATGAGATAGTGGATTTGGTGGTGGGTTGTGAGATGGTGGATTTGGAGGTGATGGGTGGTGAGAGGGTGGATTTGAATGTGGTGGGTTGTGAGATGGTGGATTTGGAGGGGGTGGGTTGTGAGATGGTGTATTTGGAAGTGATGGGTTGTGAGATGATGGGTTTGATCGGTTCAAGGCTAGTGGTTTGGCGATCGGGATAGAAGAGGAGGACGGTTGTTCATTATTCACAGCATTCAAGATATCCTGCATGATGTTTTTTAGCTCTAGGATGCCTTGTTCAGTTCTAAATACCCTCGCCTCTAAATCAGGGATTTGCTGCAGTACATGTTGAGGTGATACTGGGCTATCAGGGTCGGTTTCCAAACCTTCCACAACTTGCTGTTCTTGATCAGTTAATCTCGTGCTTACTAGAGTCATCTCGAAGAGGGCAGATAGCTTAATACTGCTTCTGCTCAGGGTGCTATAAACTAGGTGGTAATAAGAGGCATGTACAAATGGGTTAGATGATGTTCGAGATGCTAAATGAAGACTGAATTAAGACAATGATGAAAGTAATGATGCGACACACATATGATCTAATAGATGAGGTTTTGACATGGGACGTTGCCCCTTGTCTAGTTATGAATATAAGTATACACAAAATGATGGATGCGGAATGTCCTAAGACTAATATATGATTTAAACAATATGATGATGAGCAAAATGATTGAATGAAGTTTTTGAATTGACTTGAATCAAATAAAATGAAATTTTTTTTTTGATGAATTGAGCAAGTATACTCAAAAAGAGATGTGTCAACTCAACATGTGTGACCCAATGGGGTGAGTGGATAAAGATCCATTTCACTTACCTGGGTTGTAAGAAACCAGAGCTCATTGGGTTAAGATCAAAATGAATCAATGGGTTAACCATGTGATTCGTTTAGAGTCCAGGGTTTTAACCCTCACAACATCTTGTTGACTTAGAAAAGAATAGGGTTAGACCTATCTAGCAATCAAGGCTCACTCAAGCTCTGAAAATGGTTAAGTATAGGGATAAGATTGTCCATATACCTGGACAAATGATGCAGGAGTGGCTTAAACCAGTAACAAAATAGGGATAAGTTAGTCCCTCCTGACGGGCGTTCTTGGTTTATGCCCAACAAAGACCTATAGTCTATATGCTTATGTTGGTATATCCAAAGTTTTTGTCTAAAAGGTTGATGAGCACTTGACCGTATATGCGACTCCCCGGTATAGAACATACCTGAGAAGAGACGATTGGTGCAAGCGGGAAAGACCAGTCACGTTTACCGGGGATAACCATCCCTCGATCTGCAATCAGTACTTTCCAAGGATCTTTGGGCTCCAGCATCGGGGATAACCATCCCTCGATTGTAAGCTTACCGGATCCAACTAGATAGGTGAAAGGGTCCTTATTCTGGTATGCAATGAATATGAATATGGAGATGAATACAATAATCAAAATCAAACAATGAATAAAAAATGGAATCCTAGGCATGTTGCTAAGTTGGCAAACAAATGTTCGAGATTCGATGAATGATAGTAAAGTAGGAATATGTAAAAAATTAACAGCATATCGATGAAAGTAAAAGTTTCTAATGTGGTTTCCCTTGTTTAGTTCAAACTTAGGTTTTGGCTTGATTACTGGTATGCGAAACCAGAGTCCCCAGCAGAGTTACCAAGCCATAGACCTAGGATTTTAACCCCACTCCCGATCAGGATTGAACCCGAGGAGGAATAGTGGTAAAAATGTTGAAAAGAGAGAGTCGTCTGTTGGACATGATGCCCAGAAAAGTCATTTAGATTGTTAGAACTTTATTAATTTGATTAATAAATGCTTCTTCTTAATCTATTGTGTATTCATTATGGGTAATTGACCAAGATCATGAGATGATCTATACGAAATGGGATATCGATAAAGGTCCATAGGATATATTATAGGAAAGTTATGTGATTAGATTATCACAGGTAGATATAACTTTCCGGTTCCTTATACCTTATATAGTCACAGCTGTGGGTGAAGCTGGGCACTTCACTTATATGGCTGCCAGAATGCTAAGATGTTCTCGATAGTTGAGATGTAGTTCTATCTCGAACTATTGTAGTGGAGACTACACATCAGCATATGGGTGCTTAAATGTACACTGACTGATTGCATTCAATGAGAGACCTCTTGTATAAACATACTATCAGATAGTTGGTCTCTTATTCACATTGAACGGTTTCGATGATCCTTAGATCTGATGAGTTCATCTATGATTGGGTAGTGATCTGACTGTTTTAATTCCACCAACGTATTTTCTAACATAAGGAATACAATATAGTGATAGTTGGATAGTCAGAAAGTTGTTCGAGTCATGATGAATTTCAAATAAGAAATCCATGCTCATTAATTTGAGAGATTATCCAAGTTCTGGGTAAGACAGTTAATTAAGTTCAAATCATGCGCAGGTGATTTTGAAAACAAAATAAGTTTTGAAATATACTTTTATTAAAAGGTATTATACTTATAAAAAGATTTTTTTCAAAATGTTTTTCATGAGAAATTGTTTCTCATGGCTAAATCATAAGTCTTGGAAACCCGGATGATTTGCAATGGGCTATGGGTTAGATAGTATGTCAATCTCGAATGCCCATTAGGGATAATGTATTTGGAAGGATAAATCGAATTTAAAAGTTCATGTGGTGGGATCCGTAATAGTCAATGTTCATACATTGTGATTCAATTGCAACATGGATATCTCATGTCACTTGCAATTACGATATAATTCCCGTTTAGGGTCAATGGGATAACATTGGATAAGCCAAGGTAAGAATGTCCCAGAGCAATCTGTGGTGGTGCTCACATAGGAAATACAAGCTCAATAATTGATTAAAAGTTAATCAATTATTTTAAGTGATTAAAAGTTAATCATTTAATTAAATAGATTAATAGTTAATCTATTGTTTAAATTAATTGTTAATTTAAACTAAGGGATTATTTTAATAATTATTTGATTAACATAATTAAAGGGGAAATGGGTTTGACCCATATCCATAAACCCATTAAAATGGACCTTTGATATGGGCCAAAGCCCATGGGTTTAAACCCTAGGGTGGGGCGCCCACTTGAGGAATCCTAATTGGATTAGGATTTATTTAATTGAATAATTATTGAAATATAATTCCTTTTGTTATGGAATTAAAATCCAAGTGTTGGATTGCAATTAGGATCTAGATGTTATTGTAATTAAATTACAATAAGGAGTTTTAACTCCTCAAATCCCACGCCCCATAGAAGCTCACGCCCCCCCTTATGGATTCCTAGTTTGACTAGGTTTCCTACTTTGGTGTAGGATGTTGACTTATCCATTTTAATTAAGGAATCCTCTTATAATAGGGACTCTTTAATTGATAGGATTACTATAACTAAAGTAGTTATAGATTAAGTAGTAATTTATTTAATTAATAATAAGAGAGATAAGATCCTAGTTTATAAATACCCTAACACCCTAGACCATTAAGTAGAATTCTCCAGAATTTTTTCTCTCCTCTCCTCTCTCTCTCCAAACCGTGAGCCCTAAGGGAGACCCCTAGGGAGATTCGTGAGCTATATTGGTCGTCCTAGTTGGATTTTGCAAATCTAGGATTTTGAACCTTAGTATTATTGGTGATAGAAGGTCTACACCATTGATCTATCTTCTTCCTCTTGCTTCTATAATTCCAAAGGAGATTCTAAAGCTTCGTGGGGATAGCGAAGAACAAGGATCGAGCTTCTCTACTAAGAGTTCTGACGGTTCGAGTGGATTAAGCTTCACCGGTGAAAAACATTCACCGAGGTGATATGACTAAAACTTTGAGATAATTTTGCTACTTTTTATGGTGTTAAGATCTAGGGGATCCAGTTTCCACATAAATTTTTATCCGGATCCCCCTTCAATTGGTATCAGAGCCCATGGTTAGGAGTATTTTTTGTTTATTTTGATTAGCTAATTAAATAGATGATTTAATTCATGAGATGAATTAATTTAGATCTATTTAATATTGCTCGTAGTTTTTATTATTTTATTTGTTCATAAGATGAATAAATAAATATTTATTATATTATTGAATGAGATTTGATAATTAAATAAATTTTAAAAACTAGTATTATATGTGATATAATTAAATTCAAAACAAAGAGTTTATTTTGAAATTCCTTTTAAATGATTTGATTATTAATTAATAAATCCCATGGTGTTTGACATCCTTGCTTAAGCGTTCTTGGAGATTAAAGCTTATTTCGATTTAAATTGATTCATGGATTTTTAGATTCGTATTTGATTAGAAGAATCGATACAGTTTCGGTATTCTCGTCCACTGTCAAGTTCTGGAGAAACTGGTAGAGAGTTCTGACATCGTTAGTCACTATCTGGCCTTGATTCTAGGACATATTCCTAAGCAGGCTATATGCATCTTGAGGGATGTCGGGCACTGGTATGATGGTGGGTAGGTGTGATACTAGCCACAAGTTTAAGAGCGGTGCACTGACATGGAAGATGCCCTTTCTGTGTTCTACTGCTTGGTTGAGAGCCTTGAGAAACTCTGTAACGATGACTGGGACGACCATCTGGGATTCACGTATATCTTCAATGATTCCGACGAATACAAAGCTAGCGTGGGTGCGGCACTTCGGGAAGACCAGCTAGGAGATGATTATCAGTGTAAATGCGTTGGGACTGGAAAGTTCAGCTGTCAGGGAGTCAGGATTCCACTTGGGCCGGTACCATTTCTCAAGAAATTTTATAGGCACCCAATCAAAAGTGCCACTAGGATCATGCTGCAAGTAGGTAGGTTTGATATGCAATAACCTTGAAAGGTCTGCTTGATATGTTGTCTTATAGCGTGGTACTATGACTTCGCCCTCCATGTTTAAGCCTAGAATGCATTATATTTCTTCCAAGGTTGGACATTGTTCATTCTTACCGAAACAGAACACCATGTATGATGAGTTCCAACATTGGATAGCTGTATTTAAGAGGCGCCAGTCGGGTTTAACCATGAACAAGTCTAGGGTGTTACCCATTTGATAGTATTGAGCCCAAGCAAGACACCGACTTGGAGTGAGGACCTCAATTGTATCCTGGAGGGTTTTATCACATACCCCTTGAGAAGTCAAATGTACGGGTCTCGACTGTTGACCAATTGAGTTTACAATCCCTGAAGGACCTGCCATCTACCTGGACAAATACACTTGGACAAATACAGACTTTGTGTAAGTGTACCGTGTATGCAAGATGCAAAGATGATGCATGTGATGGTGATGTATGTTTTTTGATTTTTGATTGGGTGTGACATAACACATGTGAACTGATAGGATAGACGGATGGAGGTCCAATGTGTTTTACCCGGGTTGTTGGGAACCGGGGAACCTATCAGGCCAAGGTTAGGGATAGGTTTAATGAAGACTTATTCCTATGTCAAGATGCGGGGTATGATGTGTTTTATTACAATCACAAGTTTGGCTCATCACATTCCTCTAGATGAGTGCTTATCAGGGTAAAGAACCCTGATAGTCAGCCATGATTGGGGACAGGTATAAGGTACAAGTAGATTAGGGTTTAGAGTATCCCTCTAAGTGGGTTACTTGTATACTATACCCTGACCTATTCTGTATGCCGAATGTTGGGGTAATACAAGTGTGTTCCTAGTAGGGTAGGGGGATCACTTAACACCATGTTTGCGACTCCCTTGAAAAGGGACGATTGGTGTTAGCGGGAGCGTTCAGAATCCTTCTCTGAGGGTAATCACCTAGTAGGAGTAACTCTATAGACATCCAAGACTTTTAAGCCTCTGTTATTGAGGATAATCATCCAACAACCGTAAGCGTAATAAGCCTGTCTAATGGGTTTCAAGGGTTGTTACACTGCTATACTATGAATGTTATGCATAGTACAAAATACACCCAAAAGATATAAAGAATTAGTATTGAACCAAATTCTAAGGCATTTGAGTAATGTTGATGTTAATTTGGCTTAAATCTAGGTTCCAGGTTGAACCTTGAGGTTGAACAAAAGATCCCCAGCGGAGTCTCAAGAGCTGTGAGCACGAGTTTTACTTATTGGTGTTTTGGAGTCGCCACCTATTCATTCAGAAGGGATAGGTCACCAGATTTAAGGATAAGGTCTTGATCTGCTTTAGAGTTCTAAGTAAAAGGTTCAGTTAAGTCTGAGAAAGGTGTTACACACCCCGACACTTCTATTATACAATGGTTCCCTATTTACTAGGTTAAAGCTAAATTAATGTTAATTATTGTCCAAATGCCTTAGTTTTAGTTTATACTAATCCAAGAAAGGAAAGCTAACTAAGATCGAACCCGGGTTAGATTGCCTATGTACTCACATTGGGGTGAGATCAGACCGAGCGTAGTTCTGGCACTTGAGCCCATGCCGAGGCTAGGGGGTGTATATGTGTGCACCAAGGTTGGCTAATGGACTAGTCCGGTAGACCAGGGTTAAGTTGACCGGTGTTGGTCAAGTGCATGGTATTGGGCCCGGTAAGCCAAGGGTAGTCCGATAGTTGGGGTTTAGGCCTGGTAGGCCAAGAGAGGAGCCCACTAGGCTAAGGCAAAGTTTGACCAAGGTTAGGGTTGCTAATCGGGGTTAGGTTAAACTAACTATTATTAGGGTTACTAACCACAGTTAAAGAGGTATGGTTAAGCCCGATAGGCTGAGATTGGGCCCGGTAAGTCAAGGGGTGTTAACCAAAGGTTAGGATTGTTAACTGGGGTTAAAAGGATGGTTAACCATGATTAGGTATACTAACCATGGTAAAAAGGTCCAGAAATAGTGTTTTTGATCTTTTTGTATTTCTCAGGATGTTTCTAGAATTTTTCTAGATTTTTACTAATGTTAAATGGGCCTAACCATGGTTAAAAGGGAGTTTAACCATGATTAGTCTATTCAACCGTGGTTAGGCAGGGATTAGAGTTCAGATTCTGTTATTTCCTACATTTTTAGATTATTTAGGATTTTTAGGAGATTATGGGGATTTCTCCCTCATGGTTAGATCAGCTAACCATGGTTAAATCATACCTCGGGTTGGGTTAATCCATGGTTAAGGCTAGGGCAGGTCCGAAATGGGCTCAAGGGGGCTAGGCAGGGCCTAGAATGGCCTCCTACTAGGCCTGGGCCTATGCAAAAGTCCATTAATTAGTAACTGGGAATGATGGTAAATACATTACCGTCATTTCTAATTCTGTAAAGAATGGAAATGGTGTTAGATGTTCTACAGCCATTCTCAGTTTTTCTAAGAATGGTTTTACCAACCAGGGATAGGGGTTAAGGCTTGGTCCAAGGGTTATTGGGTCCTCTAGATAGGTCAGGGGAGTATGCCATGTACCCTGGGCCTGTGGTAGGCCCTGGAATGGGCTCCAAAGTAGGCCCACAGTGACCTGTTATTCCTGCAAAAGAGATCAAAGAATGACGACAGATATTCTACCGTCATTCCACAAGGTTTTTTTGTTTTCGTATTTTAACCATGGTTAGGCTCAGGTAGTGACCCTAGAAGGACCAGGGTAAAGCAAGGGGAATCATAAGAGTCCATTTTGGGCCTTGGAATAGACCAGGGCCTACTCAAGTGAGGGCTACAAAGGGAAACACCAGGAATGACGGTATTGAGTTTACTGCAATTCCTAGATTTTTCTAGAAATGATCCTATGCTCTTCAGGGCTGTGCTGAAGGGTTCCAGGGGATCTCTCATGGATTGAGGGACCCCCAAAAGTAATTGAGGCTACGGGGGAGATGCCTATACCCATGAGGGGTTCCCCACGCCCATGAAGAAGGTGGGGGGAGACCCTTGTTCTGGGTTTACTATAAAATCGAATAAAAAAGTCCCCTAGAAGGATGAGGGGCTCACAGTAATGCTCAAAATAGACTAGAAAAGGGGTAGGGGGAGGCCCTACCTTACTACTATTACGGCGAGTGCACTAGTAGCCTGCGTGGTGGTGGTGCTTGGGAGTGATTAAGGAAGTTTGGAGGGGGCTTTGGCTTTGAACTTCTTTAGAGGTTCGGAATACGGTTTTTTCAACTGTGGAAGAAGGTGGTGGAGGGTTTGGATTTATAGAGGAGAGGTTGGGGATACCATGGGGATTAGGAGAGGGTTAGGCGAAGGCCTGAGGGTGTAGAGGGGCTGCCAGAAGCATATGCCTGACCCTTAAGAGGGTGGTTGTGTTGTTGAACACAAAATCAGGTATTGGCGGTAGAATAACTACCGCCATTACCAAGATAATGCAAAATGGTAATGGCGGTAGATTATCTAATGCTAATTACAAGTTTTAACCAACAGGGGCCTGGCCTAGGCACTGCACGCAGTACAGGTCTGCAGAATTGAATTTTGGGCTTAGACCTGGGCCTAGGCCGTGGTTTTAAGGGTTTTAAGCTTTGAGGGCTTTGGCTAGGGTTTGAAACCTAAAGGCTTAGGGTTTTGGGCCTAGGGTTTTACTAATGGTTTGACCAGGGTTTTAGTCATAGGGCTGGACCTAGGGTTATGGTTTAACTAGGTTTGACTAAGGTTGGGTACTAGAGTTGACTAGGGGTTTACCTAGGGTTAGGGTTTAACTTGGGTTAAGTCCTAAAGTTAACTATGGGTTTGCCTAGGGTTGGGTCCTAGAGTTGACTAGGGGTTTACCTAAGGTTAGGGTTTAACTAGGTTTAAGTCCTAGAGTTAAATATGGGTTTGCATAGGGTTTGGACCTAGGTTTGACTAGGGTTAGGTCTTAGGGTTAACTATGGTTGAAGGAGGACTCGACGGGGCAGAACCATGATTAAGGGATTTAACCATGGTTAAGGCGGGGTGTAAAAATTGGGTGCTTACACTTTCTATTATAAATTTCCCTTATATTGCCGCTCAAAAAAGATCCATCATCTCTGTGGTCAAATGGATTAGACTTCTTCAGGGTAGAATGAAATTGAATGTGGATGGAGCTGGAAAAGGTAACCTGGGCCTAGCAGGTGAAGGAGGTATTATTCGAGATTTTTCTAGAGAGATGATTGCCTGTTTCTATGCATTTTATGGGAATTGTTCTAACTATATTGTAGAAACTAGAGCACTTTTGGATGGGCTTAATCTTTGCCAAAAGCTTGGCATTAGACAAGTTGAGGTTGAATCTAATGCTAAAAATCTTTTTGATTCTTGGAAAGGTTCATTAAGTCATCCTTGGAATATGTGGTATTGGAATAAGAAGATACATCAAGTATGAAATATTTGGTCTTCTTTTAATCATATCTACAAAGAAGCTGTAGCACCCCGGACTTTTCTATACTTACTGAATAGCACTTTTGTAGCCAAGTGGCCTTCCACGTTGTCCATTTTCGAAAGAAGAACCCAACGCAAGTTGAATCGTCGAAAACCGACGAACGAGTCAAAAGACATGGCCAAAAAAGTTGGGACTTGCAGAGAACCGATCGCTCGGTCAAATGTAGAGATCGATCGGTTCACAACCGATCGCTCGGTCATTTTAGCGATCGATCGGTCCAAAACTGATCGATCGGTAGCTGTCGACTGGTTAACTTTTGTGTATGGGAAAATTTTTCAGAGAGTATGTTTTTGATCGGTCGCTCGGTCAAGAACACCGATCGCTCGGTAGGCAACCGATCGATCGGTTATAACCACCGATCGCTCGGTCTTTGCGTTTTTGCAGAAATTTCAGTAAGGACTATTTCGTCTTTTGGGGGTTAAACCCTTTCCTATAAGGCTTTGCCTGAGCCTTAGGGCTTCATTCACTATACTTAGAAGATTTTGAGAGATAGAGAGAGAGGAGAAGGAGATTCCTAACCTAGGGTTGTGCTTTTGAGAAGAAATCAAAGGGGTGAAGACCCTAGATCATCTCAAGTTCGTTTTCTTCAAGTTCAAGGCTCAAGTACTCATGGAGCTCGTTTCTCCAAATTAGGGCAGCGATCTTATGGCATTTTTGCAAGGGTTTTCTTCCCCACACCAAGCTTCCTTCAAGCAAAGGTTTTCTTCTTTCAAGTTGGAGCTTTAATCAATGTTTCTACCAAGAGCAAGCCTTGATTCAAGGTTAGTACACCCTACTAACTTTCCCTAGCAATAATCTAGTTATCTTCAATGTGAAATGTGATTCTTGCTATTATGTTTTCCTTCCCTATGAAATGTAACATCTCCAATAAATATAAATAAGATAAAAAAAAGGGTATGAATGTGTATGGGGTGTTGATTGAGGCGATGGGATGCCGAATGTATGATGTATGAGATGTGTGGTGTGTGGAATGGAACATGGAGGATGGGCATTTTACCAATAATGAACTTACCTTGATGGTTGGATGGAAAACATGCACTAAAAAGAAGAAGATGAACTATTAAGGAACATTGTAGGTTTTGTGTTGGACAAAATGCCTAAACTATGAATAACTGACTAAAATGAATAAATGAAAGTAGGCCCTATGCTTGTGCTCTTATGAATGATGAATTGATCAAATGCCACGTAGATTACTCAAGTTACCTATGTTTATACTATGAATTGAATTGTGATGCCATATCTCTCTGTTATCCGCATTCCCATGATTGTCACCTCTGTCACGTACACGAGCACATATGTTTGCATGAACTGAGATTTCAAGAGCAAGTGCATATAATATTCAACAAGAAAACATTGCATGTCAAGGAGGTTGGTAGCCTAGAGACATTCGGGTACTAGCTTCAGGCTCAGAAGAAAACTGAAATTACATGTCAATGAGGTTGGTAGCCCAGGGACATTCGGGGTACTAGCCTCTGGCTCACAAGAAAACTGAAATTACTACATGTCAAAGAGGTTTGTAGCCTAGGGACATTCGGGTACTAGCCTCTGGCTCACAAGAGTAAACAAGTAACTAAAATTCACGTATTGTCAAGGAAGTTAGTAGCCCAGGGACATTCGGGTACTAGCCTCTAGCTCACAAGAAAACCATATATCAAGGAGGTTGGCAGCCCAGGGAGATTCGGGTGCTAGCCTCTGCCTCACAAGTTACAAGATGCAAGTTTACAAGATGATGACAAGGCATTCATGCATGCACGCGTACATGACACTCAAGCCATACCGAGACATGAAACGGATTTTCAAGAGTTGAAGAAACGCCTTACCACGGCTCCCGTCCTCTCAGTACCATCCGGGGGTGGTGGTTTTTTTCGTTTACAGTGATGCCTCCCACGTGGGATTGGGGTGTGTACTCGTGCAGCATGGCAAGGTTATTACCTACGCCTTAAGGCAATTGAAAGAGCATAAGAAGTACTATCCCACTCATGACTTAGAGCTCGCCGCGGTTGTGTTTACATTGAAGATTTGGCGACATTATCTTTATGGGGAGCAATTTGAGGTATTCACAGATCATAAAAACCTTCAGTATTTTTTTTCCCAGAAGGAGTTGAACCTGAGGCAAAGAAGATGGGTAGAATTTTTGAAAGACTACGAGTGCTCCATTCAATACCATCTGGGCAAAGCGAATGTTGTAGCCAATGCTCTTAGCCAGAAGCCTACTGGACTTTTGGCGCATATAATACTGAAGGAGTGAAGGTTGCAAGAAGATGCGTCCAACCTCGACATCAGTATTAGTCTCCCTACCTTCGGGCCGGTAATGGCCAACATCACAGTTAGGCCATATATCCTGAGCATGATCAAGGAGTTGCAGGGAATGGATGCCGAGTTACTTTCTTGCCGAGACAAGTCACTTAAGAGTATCAGCAAGGATTTTGCGGTGAAGGATGATGGGATTATCACTTTCAAGGGAAGAGTATGTGTCCTAGCCAATGAGAAGCTTAAACGAGAAATCTTATACGAGGTTCGCCGGTTCAAGTACACCATTCACCCCAGTGGTACCAAAATGTATAGGGACTTAAAAAAGTACTTTTGCTGACGGAACATGAAGCGAGAAATAGTAGAGTACGTGTCCCGCTGCTTGGTGTGCCAGCAAGTTAAGGCCGAGCATAAGAGACTGGCTGGACTTTTACAGTCTCTCCCTATTACCGAGTGAAAATGGGAGCACATATCTATGGACTTCATTATGGGGTTGCCGAAGACGGTTAGACTCTTTGATGCTATATGGGTTGTGGTCAATAGACTGACGAAGTCCACCCATTTCTTGCCATACCGGACTACCTTAAATTCCAATCAGTTGGCTACATTGTATATCAAAGAAATAGTTCGGTTGCACGGGGTACCAGTGAGCATTGTCTTGGATCGAGACCTTAGATTTACCTCCAGGTTTTGAAAAAGCTTTCAGAATGCCATAGGTTCCCGGTTGGACTTTAGCACGGCTTTCCATCCACAGACGGATGGGCAAACTGAGCGAGTGAATCAGGTTATTGAAGATATGCTCTGGGCATGTATGCTAGACTTTAAGGGAAGTTGGGAAGATCACCTACCTTTGGTGGAGTTCGCCTATAATAACAGTTATCAGGCAAACATACAGATGGTGCCTTTTGAGGCTTTATATGGGAGAAGTTGTAGATCCCCGTTGTATTGGGATGAAGTTGGGGAAAGGAAGGTGTTGGACCCCGAACTAATTGAACAAACCACGGAGAAGGTCAAGCTTATCCGGGAGAGGTTGAAAACCGCACAGGATAGATAGAAGATGTAGAACCCCGGAAATTCAAGTTCACTATACTATGAATAGTGCCAGTGAAAGGTGCCATTGTATGATAGGTGTGAAGGCCTAAGGCCTCCCATTGTGTTCTTGATATTATGATTAGTCAATTGAGGGTTTTAGGTACATGGTTTGAGTTGTAAAAAGAGAGTGTAAAGATACTCTAAGTGGGTGAAATCAAGGGTACAAATACCCTAAGTGTTTCAATGGGTTGTTGGTGAATAGTGCTAGTGCATGAGGCATCGAGAGGCCGGAGTCTCTCATGCAGGTCGGTGTGAATTTAATGATCATTGAGGTGGGTTAAATACTTATGGATAATGATTTATGAGGTGTCAGCAGGGTGTTGGATACAAGGGAAAAGAGTGTGAAAACACTCGAGGTGTTCTAGGTGTTGAAAAGGTATGTCTCGGCATTTGCTTCAACTTTAAAGGGCTCTAGTTTAGTCATTGTTGTTCAGAATCGAGTGATTACTGAATTTTTGGAAAGGTATTAGAACCCTCTTCAAGGTTCATGTTGATCACTTTCCCTGATTTTGAGTAGGAGTCGAGTCAAAAGTGGGATTTCCAAGATCGGGTTGGCTGCAAATCTGGGCTGTCGCAACCCATTGCAGACCAGTCAGCTTTAGGGAAATTTTGGTCTATGAATAAGGAAGAAATAAAATTTCTTCAAAACATCAAAATTATTCCTCTTCGAAAAACGAATCCAACGCAAGTTGAATCGTCAAAATCGGAGAACCGAGTCAAAAGTTATGGGCAAAATACTGAAGTGCATTCTGCAGCACCAGTCAATACCGAGAGCTCGGTCCACTACCGAGAGATCGGTCAAAAGCACCGATCGATCGGTCCACTACCGGTAGATCGGTCATCTATCGGTCCTACGCGATTTTCAGAAATTTTTTTAGGGGTTTTTTGGTCTTTTGGCCACTCCACCCTTATTTTTAAGGGTTGGCTCGAGCCAAGGGTGTTCATAAACACCCTTAGCAATATTTTGAGAGAGAGTAAGAGGGGAGAAAAGGGGTTTTCTCCTAGGGCATCAAGTGGAGAAAGATCAAGGGTTTGGAAACCCTAGAGCATCCCAAAAGCTTGGATCTCTCAATTTACGGCTCAAGCACGTGAGGAGCACATTCTCCAAGCTCGGCAGCATCTTCCACGGTATTTTTCAAGGGTTTTCTTCCCCTACGCAAGGTTAGTACACCCTACTAACTACTTTAGTAATAACCTAGGTTGTTTTAAAAGCATGGTTGTGGATTTCTTTAGTCTATTCTTTTCTTGTTTTACTTTATTAAATCCCTAAAACAAACAAGATAGAGAGGAAATTGTGGAGGGGAGATGTTAGATGTGGATGAGGCGATTGGATGCCATGTGTTGTGATGGATGTATGTTGGAAAATGGTGGAAGGGCATTGTACTCATAACGAACACACCATATGTTTGATGAAATGTTAGAACAAGAAAAAGTATGCATAAATGATTATAATAATGTTGAACACCACATGTTTGTTAAAATGCTTGTATGAGAAGTAGTATGCTTAATTAAGTCTATAACATGCATGATTTTGGTGTTGTTCCCTAAGAGGTGAAATTGATCAAATGCTCTTTATATTGCTTACATACACACATGACTATCAATAGAAAGTGGAAATGCTATATGGAGTCCCCAAATGGTGAAACGCTTGAATAGGAAAAACATGAATAAAAAGATCTACAATGATGTCAAATGCTAGGTGTTCGTTGAAATGCATGAATTGGAATTAGAACCAAGAATATGAAGCATGAATTAGGAAGATTTTTCTCAATGGTGTACTTTTGCTAGAATACTCAATATGTTGACTTTAAAACTCACATGCCTAGAGGAAATTATAAATCCCGTATGATGTCCCTTTAATTAGTTCGTGTTATTATGCTCACAAATTGTCAAGCACACGCACGCGCGCATGCACAAACCAGTTTTCTAAAATATAAGTATATGAAACAACAAGAACAAGAACAAGAACAGGAACAGTCAAGTGTGAGGGGTGCTAGTTTGCGACGGACTATGAACGGTCGCTAGACATACCCAATTTCAAGAGAATATGAACTGGTCAAGAACTCGTAAGAACTTGTAAGGACTTGAAGAACTTATAAGAACTTGTAAGATAGTGGGACGGCCTGGGGAGCGCCACTAACCATCTGATATTCCCAAGCTACTTTGGGTGGGTGTTTAGTGGGATGGTACAAAGGGCGTCACTAGTAAAGAACTCGTAAGAACTTGTAAGGACTTGAAGAACTTGTAAGATAGTGGGACGGCCTGGGGAGCGCCACTAACCATATGATATTCCCAAGCTACTTTGGGTGGGTGTTTAGTGGGATGGTACAAAGGGCACCACTAGTAAAGAACTCGTAAGAACTTGTAAGGACTTGAAGAACTTGTAAGAACTTGTAAGATAGTGGGACGGCCTGGGGAGCGCCACTAACCATCTGATATTCCCAAGCTACTTTGGGTGGGTGTTTAGTGGGATGGTACAAAGGGCGCCACTAGTAAAGAACTCGTAAGAACTTGTAAGGACTTGAAGAACTTGTAAGATAGTGGGACGGCCTAGGGAGCGCCACTAACCATTTGATATTCCCAAGCTACTTTGGGTGGGTGTTTAGTGGGATGGTACGAAGGGCGCCACTAGTGAAGAACTCACAAGGACTTGTATGCTCACAAGAAAGTTATAAGAACTCGAAAGCTCAGAAGAACTCGTAAGCTCATAAGAAAGGTTATAAGAACTCGCATAAGGAACCTACAAGACTTATAAGATATTGAAATATGTATGGTAAAGCATGAAGTTAGAGTATGATTTAATTGATTTTGTTCAGGATTATGTAACTGTTACCTTGTTTCCTTCCGCACTCTGATCTTGTAACTTTATGATGAACTGTGTCCTGTATGGCATGTTAATGTTATTACTATTGTTAGCTAGTAGCTTGTACTCGCTGAGTATTCCATGCTCAGCCGTACTTTTATGTCGGCAGGTACACTATATGAGATAGGGACTCTGGTCCCTTGGATCGAGGTAGCTCAGGGAGAGCAGGAGGTGATTCGGATGGTTACCCAGATATTAGGAGTCTCGGCATGTGGCCTACGGTTGGGTTGAGTGAGAGAGAGACATTTATTTTGGGTTTTTATTTCTGGGGATATTGTCTCACTTGAGTGGGTAACTCAGGTTAAGGATTTCTTGTATATGTTTTGGCCTATGTTCAGTTATTGTATACAGTTGTACTTGGGATACTGTTAAGTTATTAAAGAAAATTTCAATTCACTATTTTGGCATGCCTTGTATACTCTTACAGGATGGTTTTAAGTGTAAGTGACGTCGCCAAAGCCTCATCTCTCCTAGGTGGGATTTTGGGGCGTTACAGAAGTGGTATCAGAGCTTAGGCATTAGGTCTCTAGGGTCGTTTAGAGTTCGATACCACGATTAATACAAGGCATTAGGTCTAAGAAAAGAGTCGTATTCCAAGTGTGGACCAATCCCTTAGTCCTTGTTCGAAACAGGTTGATTTCAACTGAAGTTAGTGTACACTTACGCTAGAAAAACCAAAGATTCTATATACTTATACTATAATATGATGTATTGTTATGTGGTATTATATGCTATGTGTTGTGTGTATACTGTATGTTACATGCTTAATGAACACTTATGATATATGAACGTGTTTTCCTGTTAGACCCATGAGTGATGTGATACTTAGACTAGAGTCTAGCCTAGGTGTTGTTTGACAAGGGAGGGGTAGGTCCTTGTCATACATTGTGTCATTAGGCTTTTGTGGGGATTGTTTCCCAAGAGAGGCTATAGGATGCTCCTAGGTCTTACAAGTCTAGTGTATTTAGAGTCGTTGTGACAATAGGGACAGTTTTGATACATATACTATTATGCGTATCCAGTGTAAATTGATTGGTTAAACTGTACTTAATGTGTCTTACACCACAAATAAACATAACTCATGCATGGCATAAGCATCATGCATCGCATAAGCATCCTATATAACATGAGCATCACGCATAGCATGAGCATTATGCACTTTCATGCATATCATGAGCATTCATACATAGCATGCATTTCATGCATGGCATAAGCATCGTGCATCGCATAAGCATCATCCATGGCATGCACTCCATACACATATAAGCATCATACACATCCTGCATGCATCACGTATATCTTAGAAGCATCATACCTGTTCCCAAGATTAAGAGGAAGCAGCGTAAATAACTCAATTGGATAAACTACTCATTAATTTAATACCTGAAAACAAGCAGAAGAACATAGCCTTGCTAGGAAAACCGATTGTATGATTTTACTAGTATGTGTGTACTTAGACGTATATAATACGCTTATTAGTCAATATATGCTCATTGAATAGTTAGGAGCTTCATTCAAGTTATACTTAGGAATTGTTATTGCTCCTAAATGTAGACTAACAAATTATTGTTAGTCGAAAGCCGGTTGAAATCTCAACCGAACTTAGGGTTTCATGCTAGAAAAAAAAAAAACCTACATTGTATGTTAAGGCTAATTCATGTGTATATTATACCCTATTTCAATGAAGTGTGAGGTGTTGCTTGTATATAACATACTATCTATGTAATACATATGATTTATATACTGGCTTGATGATGGTTAGTCAAGGGTGCCTTGCTAATAAGCGAGTGCCTAGTTAGGTGTTGGTCGGCACCTGATTGATAATCCTTTGTCATGTCTTAGGTTTCTAAGTTTGTGGGCTCAGTTGAGCAAGGCGCGCTCAATGCAAGGTGTCGATCTATAAATGGCCAAAAGTATGTGATATATGTTTATAGATGTGTATGAGCATGCTACATATATTCTATGTGTACTATTATGCATTGTTGATTTAGTTGTGAGTAACGTGTGCCTAGCCAAGGGATTGGTCAACATGGGATTCAAGTGTCCGGTGGATGTGTTTAGCGCTACTAGGTACGAAGGATCGTAAAGACAAAATGAAGTGTGGGAAAGTATCCTAGTGCATTCGCGTTGCATCCTAATTTCGAGGACGAAATTCCTATAAGGGGGGGAGGATGTAGAACCCCGGAAATTCAAGTTCACTATACTATGAATAGTGCCAGTGAAAGGTGCCATTGTATGATATGTGTGAAGGCCTAAGGCCTCCCATTGTGTTCTTGATATTATGATTAGTCAATTGAGGGTTTTAGGTACATGGTTTGAGTTGTAAAAAGAGAGTGTAAAGATGCTCTAAGTGGGTGAAATCAAGGGTACAAATACCCTAAGTGTTTCAATGGGTTGTTGGTGAATAGTGCTAGTGCATGAGGCATCGAGAGGCCGGAGTCTCTCATGCAGGTCGGTGTGAATTTAATGATCATTGAGGTGGGTTAAATACTTATGGATAATGATTTATGAGGTGTCAGCAGGGTGTTGGATACAAGGGAAAAGAGTGTGAAAACACTCGAGGTGTTCTAGGTGTTGAAAAGGTATGTCTCGGCATTTGCTTCAACTTTAAAGGGCTCTAGTTTAGTCATTGTTGTTCAGAATCGAGTGATTACTGAATTTTTGGAAAGGTATTAGAACCCTCTTCAAGGTTCATGTTGATCACTTTCCCTGATTTTGAGTCGGAGTCGAGTCAACAGTGGGATTTCCAAGATCGGGTTGGCTGCAAATCTGGGCTGTCGCAACCCATTGCAGACCAGTCAGCTTTAGGGGAATTTCGGTCTATGAATAAAGAAGAATTAAAATTTCTTCAAAACATCAAAAT
This sequence comes from Tetracentron sinense, assembly GCA_015143295.1. Taxonomy (NCBI): domain Eukaryota; kingdom Viridiplantae; phylum Streptophyta; class Magnoliopsida; order Trochodendrales; family Trochodendraceae; genus Tetracentron; species Tetracentron sinense. The sequence goes on from CM026552.1 coordinate 56,727,297, forward strand.
TGTTCCTCTTCGAAAGAAGAATCCAACGCAAGTTGAATCGTCAAAATCGGAGAACCGAGTCAAAAGTTATGGGCAAAATACTGAAGTGTGTTTTGCAGCACCAGTCAATACCGAGAGCTCGGTCCACTACCGAGAGATCGGTCAAAAGCACCGACCGATCGGTCCACTACCGGTAGATCGGTCATCTATCGGTCCTACGCGATTTTCAGAAAATTTTTTAGGGGTTTTTTGGTCTTTTGGCCACTCCACCCTTATTTTTAAGGGTTGGCTCGAGCCAAGGGTGTTCATAAACACCCTTAGCAATATTTTGAGAGAGAGTAAGAGGGGAGAAAAGGGGTTTTCTCCTAGGGCATCAAGTGGAGAAAGATCAAGGGTTTGGAAACCCTAGAGCATCCCAAAAGCTTGGATCTCTCAATTTACGGCTCAAGCACGTGAGGAGCACATTCTCCAAGCTCGGCAGTGTCTTCCACGGTATTTTTCAAGGGTTTTCTTCCCCTATGCAAGGCTAGTACACCCTACTAACTAATTTAGTAATAACCTAGGTTGTTTTAAAAGCATGGTTGTAGATTTCTTTAGTCTATTCTTTTCTTGTTTTACTTTATTAAATCCCTAAAACAAACAAGATAGAGAGGAAATTGTGGAGGGGAGATGTTAGATGTGGATGAGGCGATTGGATGCCATGTGTTGTGATGGATGTATGTTGGAAAATGGTGGAAGGGCATTGTACTCATAACAAACACACCATATGTTTGATGAAATGCTAGAACAAGAAAAAGTATGCATAAATGATTATAATAATGTTGAACACCACATGTTTGTTAAAATGCTTGTATGAGAAGTAGTATGCTTAATTAAGTCTATAACATGCATGATTTTGGTGTTGTTCCCTAAGAGGTGAAATTGATCAAATGCTCTTTATATTGCTTACATACACACATGACTATCAATAGAAAGTGGAAATGCTATATGGAGTCCCCAAATGGTGAAACGCTTGAATAGGAAAAACATGAATAAAAAGATCTACAATGATGTCAAACGCTAGGTGTTCGTTGAAATGCATGAATTGGAATTAGAACCAAGAATATGAAGCATGAATTAGGAAGATTTTTCTCAATGGTGTACTTTTGCTAGAACACTCAATATGTTGACTTTAAAACTCACATGCCTAGAGGAAATTATAAATCCCGTATGATGTCCCTTTAATTAGTTCATGTTCTTATGCTCACAAATTGTCAAGCACACGCATGCGCGCATGCACAAACCAGTTTTCTAAAATATAAGTATATGAAACAACAAGAACAAGAACAAGAACAGGAACAGTCAAGCGTGAGGGGTGCTAGTTTGCGACGGACTATGAACGGTCGCTAGACATACCCAACTTCAAGAGAATATGAACTGGTCAAGAACTCGTAAGAACTTGTAAGGACTTGAAGAACTTGTAAGAACTTGTAAGATAGTGGGACGGCCTGGGGAGCGCCACTAACCATCTGATATTCCCAAGCTACTTTGGGTGGGTGTTTAGTGGGATGGTACAAAGGGCGCCACTAGTAAAGAACTCGTAAGAACTTGTAAGGACTTGAAGAACTTGTAAGATAGTGGGACGGCCTGGGGAGCGCCACTAACCATCTGATATTCCCAAGCTACTTTGGGTGGGTGTTTAGTGGGATGGTACAAAGGGCACCACTAGTAAAGAACTCGTAAGAACTTGTAAGGACTTGAAGAACTTGTAAGAACTTGTAAGATAGTGGGACGACCTGGGGAGCGCCACTAACCATCTGATATTCCCAAGCTACTTTGGGTGGGTGTTTAGTGGGATGGTACAAAGGGCGCCACTAGTAAAGAACTCGTAAGAACTTGTAAGGACTTGAAGAACTTGTAAGAACTTGTAAGATAGTGGGACGGCCTGGGGAGCGCCACTAACCATCTGATATTCCCAAGCTACTTTGAGTGGGTGTTTAGTGGGATGGTACGAAGGGCGCCACTAGTGAAGAACTCACAAGGACTTGTATGCTCACAAGAAAGTTATAAGAACTCGAAAGCTCAGAAGAACTCGTAACCTCATAAGAAAGGCTATAAGAACTCGCATAAGGAACCTACAAGACTTATAAGATATTGAAATATGTATGGTAAAGCATGAAGTTAGAGTATGATTTAATTGATTTTGTTCAGGATTATGTAACTGTTACCTTGTTTCCTTCCGCACTCTGATCATGTAACTTTATGATGAACTGTGTCCTGTATGGCATGTTAATGTTATTACTATTGTTAGCTAGTAGCTTGTACTCGCTGAGTATTCCATGCTCAACCGTACTTTTATGTCGGCAGGTACACTATATGAGATAGGGACTCTGGTCCCTTGGATCGAGGTAGCTCAGGGAGAGCAGGAGGTGATTCGGATGGTTACCCAGATATTAGGAGTCTCGGCATGTGGCCTACGGTTGGGTTGAGTGAGAGAGAGACATGTATTTTGGGTTTTTATTTCTGGGGATATTGTCTCACTTGAGTGGGTAACTCAGGTTAAGGATTTCTTGTATATGTTTTGGCCTATGTTCAGTTATTATATACAGTTGTACTTGGGATACTGTTAAGTTATTAAAGAAAATTTCAATTCACTATTTTGGCATGCCTTGTATACTCTTACAGGATGGTTTTAAGTGTAAGTGACGTCGCCAAAGCCTCATCTCTCCTAGGTGGGATTTTGGGGCGTTACAGAAGAGTTATGCCGACAATCGAAGGAGAGACCTTGAATTTCGAGTTGGCGACCTTGTTTTTGTCAAGATTTCACCAACTAAAGGTGTTATGAGATTCGGGAAAAGAGGCAAGCTTAGCCCGAGATATTTTGGCCCATTTGAGATCGTTACTAGAGTTGGTGAGATGGCTTACCGTGTTGCTTTGCCCGCTCATATGACGGTTGTCCACAACGTGTTTCACATCTCTATGCTCCGGAAGTACATCTCGGATCCTTCCAATGTCATAGAGCTTGATCTGGTGGAAATCCGAGAGGATCTTACACTAGTTGAGCAACCGGTGCAGATCTTAGACAGGCGAGATCAAATATTGCGCAACGAGACCATTCCCTTGGTCTTGGTAAGATGGCAACACCATTCAAGGGAGGAAGCTACATGGGAACGAGAAGCCGAAGTGCGAGAAAAGTATCCTTAGTTATTTGTTTAGGGCCTTGACATTCCCTTGTAATTGTTATGGTTTTGTGCATGTATCTATCCTCCAAATTTCGAGGATGAAATTTTTGTAAGGGGGGAGAATGTAGCACCCCGGACTTTTCTATACTTAATGAATAGCACTTTCGTAGCTAAGTGGCCTTCCACATTGTCTAATTAATAAATAGGGGAGAAATTGAAAATTTTGAACGGTCAAAAATGTCCACTTTCGATAGATGAACCCAACGCAAGTTGAATCGTCGAAAACCGACGAACGAGTCAAAAGATATGGCTAAAACAGTTGGGATTTGCAGAGAACCGATCGCTCGGTCATTTTAGCGATCAATCGGTCCAAAACCAATTGAATCGGTAGCTGTTGACTGGTTAACTTTTTTGTATGGGGAAATTTTCCAGAGAGTCTGTTTTTGATCGACCGCTCGGTCAAGAACACCGATCGCTCGGTAGGCAACCGATCGATCGGTCATAACCACCGATCGCTCGGTCTTCCCATTTTTGCAGAAATTTCAGTAAGGACTATTTCATCTTTTGGGGGTTAAACCCTTTCCTATAAGGCTTTGCCCGAGCCTTAGGGCTTCGTTCACTATACTTAGAAGATTTTGAGAGATAGAGAGAGAGGAGAAGGAGATTCCTAACCTAGGGTTGTGCTTTTGAGAAGAAATCAAAGGGTGAAGACCCTAGATCATCTCAAGTTCGTTTTCTTCAAGTTCAAGGCTCAAGTACTCGTGGAGCTCATTTCTCCAAATTAGGGCAGCGATCCTACGGCATTTTTGCAAGGGTTTCCTTCCCCACACCAAGCTTCCTTCAAGCAAAGGTTTTCTTCTTTCAAGTTGGAGCTTCAATCAAGGTTTCTACCAAGAGCAAGCCTTGATTCAAGGTTAGTACACCCTACTAACTTCTCCTAGCAATAATCTAGTTATCTTCAATGTGAAATGTGATTCTTGCTATTATGTTTTCCTTCCCTATGAAATGTAACATCTCCAATAAATATAAATAAGATAAGAAAAGGGTATGGATGTGTATGGGGTGTTGATTGAGGCGATGGGATGCCGAATGTATGATGTATGAGATGTGTGGTGTGTGGAATGGAACATGGAGGATGGGCATTTTACCAATAATGAACTTACCTTGATGGTTGGATGGAAAACATTTACTAAAAAGAAGAAGATGAACTATTAAGGAACATTGTAGGTTTTGTGTTGGAAAAAATGCCTAAACTATGAATAAATGACTAAAATGAATAAATGGAAGTAGGCCCTATGCATGTGCTCTTATGAATGATGAATTGATCAAATGCCATGTAGATTACTCAAGTAACCTATGCTTATACTATGAATTGAATTGTGATGCCATATCTCTCTTGTTATCCGCTTTCCCATGATTGTCACCACTGTCATGTACACGAGCACGCATGTTTGCATGAACCGAGATTTCAAGAGCACGTGCATATAATAATCAACAAGAAAACATTACATGTCAATGAGGTTGGTAGCCCAGGGACATTCGGGTACTAGCCTCTGGCTCACAAGAAAACTGAAATTACTACATGTCAAGGAGGTTGGTAGCCTAGGGACATTCGGGTACTAGCCTCTGGCTCACAAGAAAACTAAACAAGTAACTAAAATTCATGTATTGTCAAGGAGGTTGGTAGCCCAGGGACATTCGGGTACTAGCATCTGGCTCACAAGAAAACCATATATCAAGGAGGTTGGTAGCCCAGGGAGATTCGGGTGCTAGCCTCTGGCTCACAAGTTACAAGATACAAGTTTACAAGATGATGACAAGGATGTCATGAATGCACGCATACATGATTTCCCTCAAGCAATACCGAGACATGAAATAGATTTCCAAGCATGAGTTTTATCAGATTTTTCAAATTCATGCACGCACATCAAGATGATTGTATTGTACCATGTTTAACATTGTTTCTTTGTGATGTTCCTCTTACTGCTCTATATTGTACTACTGTGGTTGTGTTTTTATTATTTTCATGGTTAGATAGTGGCTTGTACTCGCTGAGTATTGCATGCTCAGTCGTACTTTCATGTCGGCAGGTACTGAGGGAGCCCTCGACCCGGAGCCTTGGGTCGAGGAAGAGTACATAGAGGAGAGACAGTAGTCTAATGCACTACAGTCTTAGGCAGACTGAGACCTCGACGTGTGGCCGTACCTCAACTACTATTGAAGGGAGAGTACGAGAGGGTTTGTGTATTTTGATATTTTGATAGGTGGGCCTGTTCACCTTAGGCTTGGATATGTTTTATGCATATTTTCACTTGGGATACAAACTTATAAAGAAAAGAAAAATTAGTTTACACTTCCGCAACCTATGTTTAGCTTCTGCGCTCTGATTATCATTGTGTTAGTATTATATTCACCTTATTCATTACAAGATGGTTTGGCAGGTACGTATAGTCACACCTAAAGTATCCCTTAACTCCTAGGGGGTATTTGAGGTGGGACAGAAGCTAACATGGTTGATCTTTCATCAACTACCTTCCCATTGTTCTGTGTATGGGTGAGGATGAAGAGGTCTATTAGGGTAGGTGCACTCCCATCAGTCCTACGCCAACTCTATCCTTCGACAAATATATTTTAATTACAAAGTTGTAGGTCACTCTGAATTCTAAAAAAATAAGTAATAAAATGAGCCTAGGTACCTCTTCATCTCTATAATGAGTAAAACTTTTTGTTCCCCCAGTATGTCTCAATTTTTGTTTACTGCGATTGATTTTATTCCTCTTAGCCATCGCCTACATATTTTGAATGACAACACAACAATTTCAGGACATATACAAAATGGTTAATAATCTTCTATTTGTATATTTAGATACCTGTTGCTTTGGACTATTCCAATAGTGGACAAGCCATGTCCAATCATCCATGGAGACTTCAGAGGGTGGATGTCTAAGCCGGTCCTCATTTGTCTCCCACAAATAGAATGAATTCCTTAATCACTTTATGTGGCCCCTAAATTTTTTTGCCATGGATTGCATGATCCACTTCCTCCACTCCTCAGCCACATCAGTGTGTTCCTTAAAAATAAAGAAAAAGAAACTCACATTCTCAATTAAAGCATAAGGAGAATAATAATTATGTCAAAATATTAATTTACATTTACCTTAATGTACTTCCACATCATCTCTTTTGCTTGGTTAGGTATGTCGTTCCATTTCTCCACCTGCAATGGAGCATAATTGGGATTCCGTACAATTGATCTGCATAGGTTAGCTAATTTGGATGCGTGATCTCCTTTTGGTTGCCTCATATCGTTGAACTCCACGGGTATCCTCTTACCGGGTGGCATCGTCAACAGATTAAGGACTCGAGTGGGACCTCTACCTCTCTTCCTTCGGCCAGAAGAACTTGTTTAGAAATTGAAAAATAACAAATATTTCAACGTGTACAATAGTTACAAACAATAATAATCTAAAACTTAGTATACATTACTTTAACGGTTCAAGTTTTCTTACTAGAGTTGCTACCATTCCCCCCAACCTGTGTAGGGGAAGGCTGACTCTGGATATCATTTGAGCTATCCAATGCCGGTGTCGGTGGCTGTACAGAGAAGCCTTTGTGTCCTCGCTGCATGGCCATCTAATTTTCTGCATTAGTCATCAAACATATATATGTCAACAATAATATGAATTTGAATTAAATATGAGGGCAATAAATGCTATTATCATTCCTATTCCAACAATAATAAATGAATTTGAATTAATAATATGTTATATACATACACGTCAAAATGTTTGCAGGCATATACTCCTCAACAAGCACTCCTATATCATCCCTATTGCAAGTTATGTCATCATTGATGTCTACCGTGTCGGTCGAATCTAGGTGCAATCTGGGCCCAATTTGTTGGAACGACTCCAATTCGGGCTCCATATTGTATAAGTCCTGGGGTTGTGTCTTTATCACAACATGCCAATTATCATCGATGGTGTTTTGCACATAAAAAACTTGTTGTGCCTAATTTGCAAGAATAAAAGGTTCATTGGTACTTAAGGTCGATTTTCTTGCTAATAAAGGCTGTAATACTCAATCTTCAGGAGAACTTTTCCCTAATCTTGATAATCCTTCTAGACTTCAGAGGGTTTGAGTTAGTTGGTTTGCTGCTTTGTATAGGGGAAAGGTTTGTGTCCCTCCCTTTTTTTTCTTATTTCTTTGTAGTGTCTTTGTAGGAGTAAGGTTTTATGTCCCTCCCCCCCTCTTTTTTTGAGTCCTTGTAGGGGTAAGGTTTCCCCCCCCCCCCCCCCCAATTTTGATCTTTATTATTAATAAGCTGGTAGGGGTCCGCCAAATCCCCCACTCCTTCTGAGTGGTTTTTTTAAAAAAAAGTGTAGATAAATAATTGAAGTGGATGTATAATTTTCCTAAGGTAATGTGCAGACCCATAATTAAGTTTCAGCAATATATATATATATATATATATATATAACATTGATCATAACTAAATAAAAATATACATGAATTTCAAGTATAATTCTTAAAAATTAAAATAGAAAAAAAGGCCTTACATTAAAAATTTTAATACTTTTTAAAATTGTGTGTATAATATAAATCAATATTAGTTTATAACATATTACTTTTTGTCATATAATATAATTTCTAATATGGCATACCAGTTTTAGAAATTTTTTGTCTTCACAATAGTATGTTTTATAATCTTTTAAGATTATGTAGTAAAAATAGTATATTAACTTATAAATTTTTGTACTAAAAAGTATTTTAACTTATTAGTCAATTAGTCAAAGCATGTTAAATTTTTGTACTAAAAAGTATAGCTATGTGATTACTGATTAGTCAAGGGTTATTATATTTTGAAACAGCCCTTATGAGGTTAGGGATGTTACATATAAATAATTTTTAATTTATAAAATATTATTAAAAAATTAATAATTTTTAATATTACTAAAATGCTCTTATGGGCATAATCATATTACTATAAATATTTTTTAGTGTATAAAATATTATTAAGAAATTATTATTCTTTTAATATTATTAAAAAGCCCTTATGGGCATAATTTGCTAGAGATACATCTTTATGAAGAAATTATTATTTTTTTGTTATATCACTTTTTTTTAATTAAAGCCTCTATATAATTTATAAAGAGAGTGAAAGTGTGAAAGTGGCATTAACTTTTAAATTTTAGGTTAAAACCCCTAACATTAGCATGATAACTTTTCTACCAAAAAAAATGCATTAACAATTAAAAGGAAATATTAGTAAGAGAGAGTGGAAATAGCATTTGACATTGTTAGGTTTAAAACACATGTTAATAGAATGAAGTTAGATAGCCCTTATAAGGGTTTAAACTTTTAAATATAGCAGAGTGAAATTAGATAACCCTTATAAGAGTTTTAACTTTTAAGATAGAGTGAAGTTAGATAACCCTTATAAGGGTTTTAACTTTTAACTTAGTATATAAAACATAATATGGAAAACCCTAAGGTGGCCGCTGGTGGGGAGGATGGTTCCTCCTCCAAGCCGCCGGACCCCCCTCCCTCTTATGCTGCCATACTAGGGAAAAACTCTCCTATTGCTTCTCCTTCTCCTTCGATCCCCATTTAAAAACCTGGTGAAGCGGGATCCAGATAAAAATTTATGCGGAAACTGGATCCCCTTAGAACTTAACACTATAGAAGCATCAAAATTATCTAAGAGTTTTAGTCATATCACCTCGGTCAATGATGTTCATTGGTGAAGCTTAATCTACTCGAACCGTCAGAACTTTTTGTAGAGATTTCTCCAAAAAATACTGAAGCTCAATCCTTGTTCTTCGCTATCCCCACGAAGCTTTAGAATCTCCTTTTGGAATTATAGAAGCAAGAGGAAGAAGATGAAGTAATGGTGTAGACCATCTATCACCAAAAGTACTAAGGTTCAAAACCCTAGAATAAACAAAACCCAACTTGCACCACCAATGAAGCTCATGAAAATCTCTGGGGGTATCCCCTAGAGTTCACGGTTTGGAGAGAGAGAGGACAGGAGAGAAAAAATTCTGAAAAAAAGTGTTTAATGGTCTAGGGTGTTGGGGTATTTATAGACTAGGATCCTATACTAATCCTACTCCAACTTGATCTTATCTCTTAAGGAATTATTTAACAATAATAACTCTTATTATTTAATAAATAATTTCCTAGTTTATCTATAACTATTCTAGTTATAGAAGACCTAATTAAGGAGTCCTTCTAATAAAAGGATAAGTCAAACAACCAACACTTGGAGGTATCCTAGTCAAACTAGGAAACCTAAAATAAAGAGGGGGGGGGGGGGGGGGGGGCGTGAGCTTCAAGGCGGCGTGGAGTTTGAGGAGTTAAACACTTCAAGTTGTAATCCAATTACAACTTATCCTCATCCTTATTGCAATCCAACAATTGGATTTTAATTCTATAATTATGGGAATTATATTTCAACAGTTATTTAATTAAACAAATCCTAATCCAATTAGGATTACCAAAGTGGGCTCCCCACCCTAGGGTTTAAACCCATGGGCTTTGGCCCATAGTAAAGGTCCATATTAAATGGGTTTATGGATATGGGTCAAACCCATTTCCCCTTTAATTATGTTAATTAAATAATTATTAAAATAATCCCTAGATTTAAATTAACAATTAATTTAAACCATAAATTAACTTTTAATCAATTTCATTAACTTTTAATCTCTTAAATAATTGATTAATTTTTAATCAATTATTGAGCTTGTATTTTCTTTTGTGAACACCTCCATAGATTGCTCTGGGACATTCTTACCCTGGCTTACCCAATGTTATCCCATTGACCCTAACGGGAAATACATCAGAATTGCAAATGACTTAAGATATCTATGTTGCAATGGAATCCTAGTGTACGAACATTAACCATTACGGATCCCGCCACATGAACTTTTAAATTTGATTTATCCTTCCAAATACATTATCCCTAATGGGCCTTCGAGATTGGCATACTATCTAACCCATAACCCATTGCAAATCATCCGGGTTTTCAAGACTTATGATTAAGCCATAATAAACAATTTCTCATGAAATTTTTTTTGAGAAAATCCTTTTATAAGTATAACACCTTTTAGTAAAAGTATATTTCAAAACTTATTTTGTTTTAAAAATCACCTGCGCAGGATTTGAACTTAATCAACTGTCTTACTCGGAACTTGGATAATCTCTCAAATTAATGAGCATGGATTTCTTGTTTGAAATTCATCATGACTCGAACAGCTTTCTGACTATCCAACTGTCACTGTATTGTATTCCCTAAGTTAGAAAATACGTTGGTGGAATCAAAACTGTCAAATCACTACTTAGTCATAGATGAACTCATCAAATCTAAGGATCATCGAAACTGTTCAATGTGAATGAGAGACCAGCTATCTGATAGTATGTTTATACAAGAGGTCTCTTATTGAATGCAATCAGTTAGTGTAAATTTAAGCACCCATATGCTGATGTGTAGTCTCCACTACAATAGTTCGAGATAGAATTACATCTCAACTATTGAGAACATCTTAGCATTTTGCCAGCCATATAAGTGAAGTGCCTAGCTTCACCCATAGTTGTGACTATATAAGGTATAAGGAACCGGAAAGTTATATCTTCCTGTGATAATCTAAGCATATAACTTTCCTACAATATATCTTATGGACCTTTATCGATATCTCATATCGTATAGATCATCTCATGATCATGCTCAATTACCCATAATGATTACACAATAGATTAAGAAGAAGTCTTTATTAATCAAATTAATAAGAGTCTAACAATCTAAATGAATTTTTTGGGCATCATATCTAACACCTGGATCTTATCGAGGTGAACCAGCGATTTTTTTCCCCGAAGAAGAATCCTCCATACTTGCAGCACCCCTTCAGTTAGCTTTGATTGCAAAATGCTCTTATGGCCGGCCTTCATTGGATGCTATAAAGACACACATGTAAAAATCTGAAGGTCTTCGCTTAGCTTTCACAGTGGGGATTCTTGATTCGAGACACCTATTATTCAGATTTGCATCGAAAGAAGATTTCCTTATGGTTTGGATCAAAGAAGCTATCTATATCAATGGATATCTTTTTCGGTTTTTTAAATGGACTCCATCTTTCTTATCGGGGATGGAACCATCCATAGTTCCGGTATGGGTAAGTTTTCCGAATCTTCCCCTTCACTTGTTTAATGATTCAGCTCTTACATCCATTGGTAACATACTTGGCAAGGTCCTAAAGCTTGATGGAGCAACAAAGTCTATTTCTCGGCCGAGTGTTGCTAGAGTGTGCATTGAAATTAACCTCCTCAAACCTAACCCAGATCATTCTGGTTGGGTTTAGGGGATCACAGAATATGGCAAACCATAGAATATGAAAAGAAATTTTGGTATTGCTTAAGGTGCAAAAAGCTTGGTCACGAAGTTAACTCTTGTTCGATGGGCAGATCTAAAACCAAAAAATACTGCCCCTAGGGAAGAAGAAGAAGGTCCCTCAAAGAGTACTTCTAAATAGTGGGTGGTGAAGAATACTAATTCGGAAGAGCCATCTCAAATAACACCTTCTATTATGATCTCTAAGGATCCCATTCCAGCACTCATTCTAAATTCGGATCGTGGGGAGAATGAAGCTATAAACTCTTCATTACAAGAAGCAACTAAGGAAATCGGTCTTATTGATCCAAGTTCATCTAATGCAGATCCTATTATTTCAAATCAAAAGGATAATACAGATTTTTCAAGGAATCAAACGACACAATGGGTGGTGAACAATTTTGTCTCAATAGAAAATCATCATGGTGTTACTGATCTTATGATCCCTCCTCCTGCTACCGGACCAGATCTTATGTAAGGTAATGTTCTTGGAAATAATGCATCTGCTAATCCAATTTTAAATCAGGCAAGGGAGTTGTCTATCACATCAATAGCTGATGAAGAGATTGGATTATCATCTACTGCTCCCGATCCTACTATTTTAAACTCAGCAATAGAAAATTCTTAGGATCTTAGTGCAAGATTTATCCAGTATTCAGATGATCATTCTAAGAAGGATTTGGCTTTAGACGCTAGGGAGAAAGGTAGGGCTAGCAACTCAGTTTTAAAAACTCCTAATACAACTGATGCTATTGGTAGTGCTATTGGTATGGATTTCCCAACTAATTTTTCTGAATCTCAACTAGAAAATTTTGCTCATTCTTCTTTAACTAATTATAGGATATCCGACAAGAATTATTATGATAAATCCATTGATTTTGGTGAGCTTGAATCCGATTTTGATGAAGAAACAAATAATGTTCATTCGGAAGATAATGATATCCTAAAGAATAGTTCTCCCATTAATCAACCTATAACTGAATTCCATAGATATGAAAAAATGTTTGAATTTTTTGAACTCTTTGTCTTCTAGTGATTTTACAAAATTAAGTTTTAATAATAACAATAAGTTTAATCGTAATTTCCATAATTCTAAGCATTATCATATGTGGAAGAAATTGATTATAACTTTAGAAGGTTCTGCCAATCCTAAAAATTAGTTTCAACTGGGTAATTTTTTATGGGAGAACTCTCAAACTTGGGAATACCGTGATGATTTTGATCCTTGTTTGCTAAATGATATTGATTTATTCAAGGAAGAAGCGAAAAAGTTTTCCCTAAGATTACTAAAGTCTGAAAATTTTAAAAATTACCTTTGTAATGCCCCGAAATACCCCCTAGGAGTTTAGGGATATTTTAGGTGTCACACTACGTACCTATCAAACCATCCTGTAATGCACAAGATAAAATACAGTACTAACAACAATAATCAGAGCGCGGAAGCTAACATATATGGGGAAGCGTAAACAAATTTTCATTTCTTCTAATGATCCAAAATAGTATTCCAAGTTAACATAAATACAAGACATGTCTAAGTCTATGGTGGACAGGCCCACCTGTCAAAATATCAAAATACACAAGACCCTCTCATACTCTCCCCTCAACAGTAGTCGAGGTATGGCCACACATCGAGGTCTCGGTCCGCCTGAAACTGTAATGAAATAGCCTGCTCTCTCTCCTCTATATACTCTTCCTCGACCCAAGGCTCCGGGTCGAGGGCTCCCTCAGTACCTGCCGACATGAAAGTATGGCTGAGCATGGAATACTCAGCGAGTACAAGCTACTAGCAGACCATAACAATAATAAAACACACAATAGTAATATCGTACAAGCAGTAATAGAAACATCACAAAAGAAACAGTAGAAGGCATGATACAATACAAGCATCCTGACGTGCGTACATGAATGCGAAAACGCCGATAAAACTCATGCTTGAAATCCCATTTCATGCCTCGGTATGCCTCGTGGAAATCATGTATGCATGCATGCGTGAATGCATGATCATCATCTTGTAACTTGTGAGCCAGAGGCTAGCACCTGAATCTCCCTGGGCTGCCAACCTCCTTGATATGCAATGCACTTGTGAGCCAGAGGTTAGTACCCGAATGTCCCTGGGCTACCAACCTCCTTGATATGCAATGCACTTGTGAGCCAGAAGTTAGTACCCGAATGTCCCTGGGCTACCAACCTCTTTGACATGCAATATTTTCTTGTTGTTTATTATATGCACATGCTCTTGAAATCTGGGTTCATGCTATCATGCGTGCTCATGTGCGTGCCAATAATAACAATCGTGGGAATGCGCTTAACAAAAGAGACATGGCATTACAATTCAATTCATAATATTAGCATAGGTAACTTAAGTAATTCAAATAACTTAAGTAATTCATCGTCTATAAGAACACATGCATAAAACCTATTTCCATTTTCTTCATCTAAGTCGTTTATTCATAGTTTAGGCATTTTGTCAAACACAACACATGCAATGTTTCTTAATAATTCATCTTGTTCTTTTTAGCGCATATTTTCCATCCAAACATCAAGGTAAGTTCATTATTGGTAAAATACCCATCCACCATTTCCATCACGCACATCACACAACATACATCTCGGCATCCAATCGCCACATCCAACATTCCATCCACACATCCACACCTTTTCCATTATCTTGTTTATATTTAATGGGGGATAACACTTTTCATAAGGAGGAAAACATAATATAAGGAATCACATTTTTATATAGAAAACCTAGATTATTGCTAGGGTAAGTTAGTAGGGTGTACTAACCTTAGATCAAGGCTTGATCCTTGGTAGAAACCTTGATTGAAGCTCCAACTTGAAAGAAGAACACCTTTGCTTGAAGGAGACTTGAGTTGGGGAAGAAACCCCTTTCAAAAACGTGCTTGGGTTGCTGCCCTAGCTTGGGGAACGCTCTCCACGAGTGCTTGAGCCGTGATCTTGGAGAAAAACCGGACTTGAAGTGATCTAGGGTCTCAAAACCCCTTTGATTCTTCTCCAAAAGCAAAACCCTAGCTTAGGAAACCCTTTCTCCTCTCTTCTGATCCCCCAAATCCTCTAAGTATTGAGAATGAGCCCTAAAGGCTCGGGTTAAACGCTTAAGGTAAGAGTGAACCGACCAAAAGACCATAATACCCTTACTGAAATTTCTGCAAAAACACGAGTGCCGAACACGTTGAGCTATGAATAGTGCCAAACACGTTGTGCTGTGAATACTGCTGAACACGTTGTGCTATGAATAGTGTCAAACACGTTGTGCTGTGAATAGTGCCGAACACGTTGTGCTGTGAATAGTGCCAAACACGTTGTGCTGTGAATAGTGCCAAACACGTTGTGCTGTGAATAGTGCTGAACACGTTGTGCTGTGAATAGTGCTGAACACGTTGTGCGGTGAATAGTGCCGAGTACGTTGTGTTGTGAAGGGTGCTGAACCCGTTGTCACGTTGTCTTATGTACTACATGCCCGTCGTGAGCTGTACAACGTACCCGTTGTCTGTTGCACAACGGATGCACAACGTATACGTTATCAGAGCTAGAGCTATGTTATCAGAGTACGTTGTCTATGCGTTGCCTGTGCCTTATCAGAGCACGTTTTCAGAGCACGTTATCCGAGCTACGTCCTTAGTGCCTTCCGAGCTACGATTGCCTGCAGGTCCAGACTGTTTTGGCCATATCTTTTGACTCGTTCGTCCGATTTTGACGATTCAACTTGCGTTGGGTTTGTACTTCGAAAAGGAACATTTTTGACATTTTGGAATTTTCAATTTCTCCCTTATTTATTAATTAGACTACAAAAACGGCCAATTAGCTACGAAGGTGCTATTCATTAAGGATGAAAAAGTCTGGGGTGCTACAACCTTTATGAGGATTCGAAGATTAAACCAAAAAAAGCCAAACCTGTGATTTCGACTGATAGAATGACTCGATCTAGAACTGTGGTTCGATCTTTGGCTTCGGATTCTAATAAATTTATTAATGAATAATTTTCTCCTATGGAATATCCGCGGTATTGGTAACTTAGCATCTAAGTCTAGATTGAAACAACTTATATCTTCTAACCATATCATTCTAGCTGCTATTATGGAACTTAAAAAGAATTGTGATACTTTGCATGAAACTTGTTCTTTTATTGATATGGATAACCATTTGGACTCTCATCTTTCTCAACCTAAGATTTGGCTTTTTTGGAAAAGCCAAATACAAGTTTCTTTTATCGCTTCTTCTAAACAAATGATTGTCATTGATGTCTATTCTAATTCTATTTTTCCCATCGGATGCACTTTTATATATGCTAAATGCACTAGCAGGGATTGTCTTTCTTTATGGACGAATCTCTGTAATTGCTTCTCCTCTTATGCAGGCCCCTTTTTTATTGGAGGTGATTTCAATGTTATTGTTAAATCTGATGAAAAACTAGGAGGGAGGGATGTTAATATTGATTCGCTCTCTGAATTTAACAATATGATTAATGTTTTGGGCTTGATGGATGCTGGCTATTTTGGTAATAAATTCAGTTGGTGTAATAACCAAGAGGGTTTGACTCGTAAATATGCCTGTTTAGATCGTGTTCTTCAAAATGTTGATTGGAAGATAAATTTTTCTCACACTTCTGTTTCTCATTTTACCAGATTAGCCTCAGATCACTCCCCCATTTTGTTTTCTTTTGGTCATGAAAATTCTAGGATTCCTGCTCCTTTCAAATTTCAATAGATGTGGATTTCTCATGCTGATTTTCAAAAAACTGTTTCTGAATCGTGGGAAAACCCTATCTATGCCAAACCTCTTATGACATTGTTTTTAAAACTAAAAAGACTCAAAATTGCTTTAAAAAGTTGGAATAAGAATGTTTTTGGTAATATTTTTCAGAAAATTAAAGATTTTGAATTTCGTATTAGTTCTCTTAAGGAAGACATTCAAAATAACTGGGATAAAGAGAAAGTTTCTCATCTTCAGATTTTGAAAGATGGTTTACAAAGTGTTCTTCTTCAAGAAGATATTTTTTAGTGTAAAAATAAAGAATTAAATAGCTTAAAGAAGGGAAAAATAATACCAAATTCTTTCACATGGTTACTCATTCCAGAAGGGGCAGGAATTTCATTTTTAGGATTAAAGATCCGCAAGGAAACTGGTTGGAATCTAGAGAGGATATTGGTGTTGCAGCTATTTCTTTTTTTAATAATTTATTATCCTCATTTAATGGCATAATTGATCAAAATATTGTTAATTTACACCCCTTGCCTTGTTTCGGAAGATGAAAATAATTCTATATCAAGTTCTCCTTCCATGGATGAAATCAAGAAAGTGGTTTTTGATATGTCTGCTGATAGTGTCCCTGGTTGAGTTAGTTTTTCGGGTCATCTTTTGTAGCACCCCGGACTTTTCCGTACTTAATGAATAGCCCTTTCATAGCCAATTGGCCTTTTGTGTAGTCAAATTAATAAATAAGGGAGAAATTGAAAATTTTGAAACGTCAGAAATGTTCCTTTTCGAAAGCCGAATTCAACGCAAGTTGAATCGTCAAAAATTTGACGAACGAGTCAAAAGATATGGCAAAAACAATCGGAACCGGCAGAGCACCGATTGCTAGGGATTGATCGGTTCACAACTGTAGAGCCCCAGACTTTTTCATGCTTAATACATGGCACTTTCATTGTCATTTTGCCTTTAAAGAGGTATAAATAATAAATAAGGAGGAAATTGGAAATTCTAAAATTTCAGAAATGTTGCTTTTCGAAGTACGAACCCAACGCAAGTTGAATCGTCAAAATCGGACGAACGAGTCAAAAGATATAGCCAAAACAGTCTGGGTCTGCAGGCAATCGTAGCTCGATTAGGCACTAAGGACGTAGATCGGTTATGCGCTAGGGACGTAGCTCGGTTATGTGCTAAGGACGTAGCTCGGAAGACGCTAGGTCGTGCTCTGATAAGGCATAGACAACGTACTCTGAGAACGTAGCTCGAGCTCTGATAACGTATACGTTGTATAACAACAACGGGTACGTTGTACAACAACAACGGGTACGTTGTGCAGCAACAACGGGTACGTTGTGCAGCTACAATGGGTACGTTGTACAGTTACTATGGGTACGTTGTGCAGCACGTCGGGCACGTTGTACATAACACAATGGACAACGTGTTTAGCACTGTTCACGGACAACGTGTTTAGCACTGTTCACAGCACAACGTGTTCAGCACTGTTCACAGCACAACGTGTTCGGCACTGTTCACAGCACAACGTGTTCGGCACTGTTCACAGCACAACGTGTTCAGCACTGTTCACAGCACAACGTGTTCGGCACTGTTCACAGCACAACGTGTTCAGCACTGTTCACAGCACAACGTGTTCGGCACTGTTCACAGCACAACGTGTTCAGCACTGTTCACAGCTCAACGAATTCGGCATTCGTGTGCTTGCAGAAACTTCAGTAAGGGTATTATGGTCTTTGGTCGGTTCACTCTTACCTTAAGAGTTTAAACCGAGCCTTTAGGGCTTCATTTCGACACTTAGAGAGATTGGGAGATAAGAAGAGAAGAAAGGGCGATTCCTAAACCTAGGGTTTCCATTTTGGAGAGAAATCAAAGGGTTTTGAGACCCTAGATCACTCCCAGTCCGGGTTTTCTCCAAGATCTCGGCTTAAGCACTCGTGGAGAGCGATCTCCAAGCTAGGGCAGAAGCTACACAGTCGTTTTGAAAAGGGGATTTCTTCCTCACTTGATCAAGGTCGGTACTTCTTACTACCCTCCTAGTTATAGTTCCTCTTTCCCCTTTATTTCTCTTTATTTTTCGTTTATTGCACGTGTTATGAGATGGATGTTTGTGAATGGCGAATGGAGATGGAATGGGCGACTGGATGGCAATGGTTGTGTCGTGATGATTATAATGGGGAGGGCATTGTTCCAATAATGAACATACATGTATGATTTGAGAAAAAACCATCTAGAAAAGCATGTTGTAGGGTAAATCGATAATGAACATACCATGTTTGATGAAATGCCAAGGTGAATAAAGTGAGTTGTAATTTAGGAAATGCATGCCTAATAAATTCTGAATATTGCTAGGGCATATGATAGTGTGTTTTCTTGCTTTCCTTAAATGATATGAATATTACATTGCTCAATCATTGATGTGTATGTGTTGTGAAATTACCCAAATGTCATATTTAAATTTAAATGCAAGTATGTACACGGTTCCCACGAGCACGGCATGCATGACATGATTTATCGAGGTTTTCAAGAACATGGTTAGAGGTGGGACATATCCTACGATATGTTTTACCTCGCTTTTCATAAGAGGACAAGAACCAACATTCCACGAGGGGTCTCCCCTCACTCACAAGTGCATATCATGAAGAAGGGCTTCCCTTCCCTCGCAAGTACATACATATCATGAAGAAGGGTCTCCCTTCCCTCTCAAGGCATCTCTCAAGCGCATCTCACAAGGATAGCTCACAAGTGTATCTCACAAGTTACATGATCACAAGCAAGCACGCATGACATGCATGACATGACACGTACGACACAAGCAAGATAGACAAGACAAGCTTTCAAGTACGAAAAGATATTTCAAGCCAAGTCAAGTGCACGATGTTTTCAAGAGGTTTTATCAGTTTTCTACGAAATACAAGCATGATTATAAATTGCTTTACTTCCTTGTATGATATTTTTTTTTTTTTTTTTTTTTTTAGAAAAGCCACTCAGAAGGAGTGGGGGGTTTGGCAGACCCCTACTAGTTTTATTATAAAAATGAAGAAGGGAGGGACATAAACCTTACCCCGAACAAACAACCAACTGAGAGGGAGGTCAAAACCTAATCCCTCCCAAGACAAACCACACTCAAAGATGGCATTTCCACCTCTGACAAAAAACACAAAATTACAAAGACCCCTTGTATGATATGAATTGCTTCTGTCTGACATGTATGAATTGCTCCTGATTATGTATTGCCATTGTTATGCTATAATTGTTGGTTAGTATTTAGTACCCGCTGAGTATTCCATGCTCAGCCGTACTTCTTATGTCGGCAGGTTATGAGGGAGTTGCCGCTCCATTTGATGTTTGTGCTCCTGGTCCATGGGTGGAGGAGGAGTACGTCGAGGAGCCTTTGGAGGAACCTCCAGTAGAGGGTTACCATTAGGTGGTTGTAGATTCTGAGTGAATAGCTGTGGGTGAGATGAGAGATATACCTTCATGTATTTTGGCGGGTTTGTCCGCACTTTCTTTTGGATTCCTTTTGTGTAAACTTGGATTCGTATATACATAGAGGTTGTTTAGACTTCCGCTATACTATGTTGGAGCATGTTTCCGCTGTTTATATCCTCTATTGTATATGCTCTGTGGGTTTTTTGCAGGTTGTTTGTCAAGCAAGTCATGTAAGCCATGATTAGTCGTCCAAAGTTCACTCTAACTCCTAGGGTGGGTTTTGGGTCGCGACAGAAGTGATATCAGAGCTTAGGCTTTAGGTCTCTAGGGTCACTTAGAATCGAATACCACGGCTTGACAAGAGCATATGTTAGGAAACAAGTTAGGAAGGAAGCAAGTCGGAAGAGAGTCTTGATCCAAGTTTAAGACTAAACTTTAGTCTTAGTCTAAAATGGTTGCTTTAACCAAGTACAGTCCTAGATACGCCATAACACTAAAGTATAAGTATAATGTGATGAATACTCTGATGACTGGATGTGATGTATATTAGTATTATACAACTAATACAAATTGAATTATTGTGAAATGGCATTGAAATAAGTTGTGGTGTCAAGTGAGACTCATGTGGTGCTATTGTTCTCAGGACCTTAGTCATGAGGCGGGGCACACGGGGTCGTGGACCACACACCAGAGCTTCATCTTCTTCTAGAGATGAGGATGAGCAGCCGGACCTCTCCCAGGTCTTAGGCTCTATTGCTGAGACACTCGCCATACTGGCAGCTCGGCAGGCTATACCATCATCGGCGGCACCTACTCCACCGCCCGCAGCTCCAGTACATCGTACAGCTGGAGTTGAGGCATTCAGGAGATTGAGGCCTCCACCCTTCCATGGGAGTGTGGACCCTCTTGCTGCGGAGGCATGGATCCTCCAAATGGAGAAGATATTTGCGGTGCTCTCTCCTACAGAGGAAGAGAAAGTAGCATGGGCAGTCTTTATGCTAGAAGGTGAAGCCCACCATTGGTGGTTGTCCGCATTGAGGATGCGAGATTTGACCATGCAGGGTCAACCTTGGACTTGGGAGGAGTTCAAGGATACTTTTTATAAGAAGTACTTTCCGATTGGAGCGCGGGAAAGGAAAGAGAGAGAATTCATCGACCTTGAGCAAGGTTCGATGTCAGTAGCGCAATATGAAGCTAAGTTCTCGGAGCTCTCTAGATTTGCGCCTCACATGGTGGCTACTGAGGCAAGGAAGGCGAGGAGATTTGAGCAAGGGCTCAAGGATGTTATTATGGAGAAAGTATCGGCTTTCAGGCACGCTACTTATCCGGAAGTGGTAGACAAAGCCTTATTGATCGAGGCAAATTCTGAGGCGGTGTCCAAGAAGAGGGAGTTGGCAAGAGGCCAATCCAGTAGTTCAGCACCTCTAGAGAGGCAGACTCATACCGGCCCTTATCAGTATACATGGCCAACGCCACCGATGAGGCCAACTTATGCACCTCCAGCTCCCCGGCAGTATGTGCCTCAGGCACCGCGACCTCAGGCTCTTCCGGCCCCACGGCCTGTTGCACCTCAGACGATGAGGTATACTCCACCTCCGGCCCCTCCGACTTATACACACGAGGTCTGCACTTCGTGCGGCCGAAGGCACCCGGCAGGAGATTGCCGAAGGGCATCGGGTGGATGCTTTCATTGTGGTCGCCAGGGCCATATGATCAGGGATTGCCCCAGTCGGCATTTACCAGGCCAGTCTCAGGGGATTAGGCCCCCAGCACACCCAGCAGGATCATATCAGGCGTCATCCCAGACTACCCGGTCTACACCTCAGTCTCGCCAGGTGAACCAGGGGCGTGTTTTTGCCTTGACAGAGGGTGATGCACTTGCATCTGACGATGTGGTGCAAGGTATGCGTTTGGAGTTATTTCTTTATTCGTGATTGTTATGTTATGTTTTATTCCTTGTGTACGTACTTGGTATGCTATATATATATATACCTATGTGTATACACTGTTGATGCTTGAATTGACGTAACTAGCTAAAATTTCAGGAACCCTACTAGTCAATGAGTGTTTGGCTCGAGTGTTGATTGATACCGGGTCTACTCATTCGTTTGTCTCGCCGGGTTTTTCAGAAGGCTTTTCTGTGGAGCCTACTCAGCTAGAACCGGAGTTAGCCATTTCGACTCCTCTCGGCAAAACAGTGTTGGCAGATAATGTGTATAGAAATAGTGGGGTCTAAGTTGGAAGCCACGAGTTGGCGGTTGATCTCATCGTCCTTGGATTCCAAGACTTTGATGTTATATTGGGAATGGATTGGTTAGCAGCACATCATGGGCATGTAGCTTGCTTTGAGAAAATGGTACTCTTCAAGCCGGTAGAAGGAAAACCATTTCACTTTCGTGGGTTGAAAAGTAGAGATATTGCTCGTTTTACGGCGTTGAGCTTAGCTAACCCCGAGACAAAGGACTCATCAACTATTCCGGTTATGAGTGGATTCCTGGATGTATTTCCAGAGGAGTTGCCGGGATTGCCTCCAGATAGGGAGATTGAGTTTGTGATCGAGCTTGCACCAGGCACCACTCCTGTTTTCAGGGCTCCATATAGAATGGCCCCTATTGAACTCAAGGAGTTGAAGACTCAGTTGGAGGAATTGCAAGGCCTTGGCTTCATTCGACCAAGTGTCTCACCGTGGGGTGCCCCGATGTTGTTTGTTAAGAAGAAAGATGGCTCGATGCGGATGTGTGTCGATTACCGGCAATTGAACAAAGTCACTATAAAGAATAGGTATCCCTTGCCTAGGATTGATGACTTGTTCGATCAGTTGAAGGGAGCGAGATTTTTCTCAAAGATAGATCTTCGATCGGGCTATCACCAGTTGAAGATTAAGGCGGAAGATATTCCCAAAACGGCTTTCCGGACTCGATACGGACACTATGAGTTCTTGGTAATGCCTTTTGGTCTCACAAACGCGCCGGCAGCCTTTATGGATTTGATGAACCGGGTGTTCTGGCCGTATCTTGATAGGTGCGTGATTGTATTTGTTGATGACATTTTGGTCTATTCCCAGACACGGGAAGAACACACACGCGACCTATGCCTTGCTTTGGAAATGCTAAGGGAACACAAGCTATACGCCAAACTTAGCAAGTGTGAGTTTTGGTTGTAAGAGGTGGCATTCCTAAGCCACATTGTTTCTGTAGAAGGCATCTCGGTTGATCCAAAGAAGATAGATGCAGTCATGAGTTGGGCGAGGCCCAAGAATGTCACAGAGATACGTAGTTTCCTTGGATTGGCAGGCTACTACAGGAGATTTGTAGAGGGTTTCTCTAGCCTTACGGCACCGCTCACTTACCTGACAAGGAAGAACGCCAAGTTTGTATGGAGTGATAAGTGCGAGACCAGTTTCACGGAACTGAAGAAGAGGCTTACTACAGCCCCTGTCCTTACTGTGCCATCCGGACCTTATGGGTATGAGGTGTATAGTGATGCCTCACACGTTGGACTTGGGTGCGTACTCATGCAGCACAAGAAGGTCATTGCATATGCATCAAGGCAGTTGAAGGAGCATGAGAAGAATTATCCCATGCACAACTTGGAGCTTGCGGCGGTCATGTTTACACTTAAGATTTGGCGTCATTACCTTTATGGGGTGGAGTTCTATGTGTTCACTGATCACAAGAGTCTCAAGTATCTCTTTTCCCAAAAGGAGCTGAATCTAAGGCAACGGCGTTGGATGGAATTTCTTAAAGACTATGATTGTACCATTCAATACCACCCGGGTAAGGCAAATGTAGTGGCCGATGCTTTGAGTAGAAGACCTCAGGGGTTGTTAGCACACATGTTGGTCCAAGAATGGAAGCTACTAGAAGATTTGGCAAATCTGGACATCAGTGTGAATAACTCTGTCCGTAGTCCTATCTTGGCAAATGTCACGGTTCGGCCATACATTATAGATTTGATACAAGAATACCAAGCCACGGATGCTGAATTGTTGGATTATCGGGACAAGGAAGTTGCTAAGGGTAGTGAGGACTTCTCTCTCACTAGCCGAGGTGCTATCACATTCAAGGGAAGGCTGTGTGTTCCAGCCAATGCAAATCTTCGGAGAGAGATTTTGGATGAAGCACACCGTTCGAAGTACACAATACATCCAGGGGATACAAAGATGTACCGGAACCTCAAGAGTCACTTTTGGTGGTGGAATATGAAGAGGGATGTTTCTGAATATGTGGCACGGTGCTTAGTGTGTCAACAGGTGAAAGCAGAACACATGCAACCCGCCGGTCTATTACAGTCCCTTCCGATTCCCGAGTGGAAATGGGAGAACATATCCATGGATTTCATAGTTGGCTTGCCAAAGACGGCAAGGGGCTCAGATGCGATATGGGTAGTAGTGGATCGTTTGACGAAGTCCGCTCACTTCTTACCCTACCGTACTACTTTCAACTCTAGTCAGTTAGCCGCTTTGTACATCAATGAAGTGGTGAGGTTGCACGGAGTGCCCGTTAGTACTGTGTCAGATCAGGATCCAAGATTCACATCACGATTCTGGAAAAGCTTCCAAGAGGCTATGGGTTCCCGACTTGATTTCAGCGCCGCTTTTCATCAACAGACGGATGGACAAACCGAGAGAGTGAACCAAGTTATTGAAGACATGCTTCGGGCTTGTATGTTGGATTTCAGAGGCAGTTGGGAAGAGCAGTTGCCTTTGGTTGAATTCGCCTACAATAACAGCTATCAGGCAAGTATCCAAATGGCACCATTTGAGGCCTTGTATGGGCGAAGTTGTAGGTCTCCTCTCTATTGGGATGAGGTAGGAGAAAGGAAATTACTTGGTCCAGAATTGATTGAGCAAACTGCAAACATAGTTAAGATCATTCGGGATCGATTAAAAGCCGCTCAAGATCGCCAGAAAAGTTATGCGGACACGCGCCGTAGGGACTTGGAATTTCAAGTAGGGGATCAAGTTTTTGTGAAAGTATCTCCTAGCATAGGGATCATGAGATTTGGAAGGCGAGGCAAGCTTAGTCCTCGGTATGTTGGGCCTTTTGAGATTATCACACGAGTTGGTGAGGTTGCTTACAGGGTAGCTCTCCCACCTCACATGGCCGCAGTTCACAACGTCTTCCATGTGTCTATGCTTCGGAAGTACATTGCGGATCCTTCGCATGTCATGGACTTGGAACCGTTGGAGATTCGAGAGGACCTCACCTTGATTGAAAAGCCGGTTCAGATTTTGGATCAGAGAGATCAGGTGCTTCACAACAAAACAATCCCTTTGGTTCTGGTGCAATGGCAACACCATGCTCGGGAAGAAGCTATATGGGAGCGTGAAGCTGAAGTCAAAGCAAATTACCCAGAATTAATTGTATGAGTTTTGTATAGGTTTTGTATATGTGGCTTGTATTTTTGTTTTGATTCTGTAATGCATGTCCTGTCCAAATTTCGAGGACGAAATTTTTGTAAGGGGGGGAGGATGTAGAGCCCCAGACTTTTTCATGCTTGATACATCGCACTTTCGTTGTCATTTTGACTTTAAAGAGGTATAATTAATAAATAAGGAGGAAATTGGAAATTCTAAAACGTCAGAAATGTTCCTTTTCGAAGTACGAACCCAACGCAAGTTGAATCGCCAAAATCGGACGAACGAGTCAAAAGATATAGCCAAAACAGTCTGGGTCAGCAGGCAATCGTAGCTCGGTTAGGCACTAAGGACGTAGATCGGTTATGCGCTAAGGACGTAGCTCGGTTACGCGCTAAGGATGTAGCTCGGAAGGCGCTAGGTCGTGCTCTGATAAGGCATAGACAACGTACTCTGAGAACGTAGCTCGAGCTCTGATAATGTATACGTTGTATAACAACAACGGGTACGTTATACAACAACAACGGGTACGTTGTACAACAACAACGGGTACGTTGTACAACAACAACGGGTACGTTGTATAACAACAACGGGTACGTTGTGCAGCAACAACGGGTACGTTGTGCAGTTACAACGGGTACGTTGTACAGTTACTACGGGTACGTTGTGCAGCACGTCGGGCACGTTGTACATAACACAACGGACAACGTGTTTAGCACTGTTCACGGACAACGTGTTTAGCACTGTTCACAGCACAACGTGTTCAGCACTGTTCACAGCACAACGTGTTCGGCACTGTTCACAGCACAACGTGTTCGGCACTGTTCACAGCACAACGTGTTCAGCACTGTTCACAGCACAACGTGTTCGGCACTGTTCACAGCACAACGTGTTCAGCACTGTTCACAGCTCAACGAATTCGGCATTCGTGTGCTTGCAGAAACTTCAGTAAGGGTATTATGGTCTTTGGTCGGTTCACTCTTACCTTAAGAGTTTAACCCGAGCCTTTAGGGCTTCATTTCGACACTTAGAGAGATTGGGAGATAAGAAGAGAAGAAAGGGCGATTCCTAAACCTAGGGTTTCCATTTTGGAGAGAAATCAAAGGGTTTTGAGACCCTAGATCACTCCCAGTCCGGGTTTTCTCCAAGATCTCGGCTCAAGCACTCGTGGAGAGCGTTCTCCAAGCTAGGGCAGAAGCTACACAGTCGTTTTGAAAAGGGGATTTCTTCCTCACTTGAGCAAGGTCGGTACTTCTTACTACCCTCCTAGTTATAGTTCCTCTTTCCCCTTTATTTCTCTTTATTTTTCCTTTATTGCACGTGTTATGAGATGGATGTTTGTGAATGGCGAATGGAGATGGAATGGGCGACTGGATGCCAATGGTTGTGTCGTGATGATTATAATGGGGAGGGCATTGTTCCAATAATGAACATACATGTATGATTTGAGAAAAACCCATCTAGAAAAGCATGTTGTAGGGTAAATTGATAATGAACATACCATGTTTGATGAAATGCCAAGGTGAATAAAGTGAGTTGTAATTTAGGAAATGCATGCCTAATAAATTCTAAATATTGCTAGGGCCTATGATAGTGTGTTTTCTTGCTTTCCTTAAATGATATGAATATTACATTGCTCAATCATTGATGTGTATGTGTTGTGAAATTACCCAAATGTCATATTTAAATTTAAATGCAAGTATGTACACGGTTCCCACGAGCACGGCATGCACGACATGATTTATCGAGGTTTTCAAGAACATGGTTAGAGGTGGGACATATCCTACGATATGTTTTACCTCGCTTTTCATAAGAGGACAAGAACCAACATTCCACGAGGGGTCTCCCCTCACTCACAAGTGCATATCATGAAGAAGGGCTTCCCTTCCCTCGCAAGTACATACATATCATGAAGAAGGGTCTCCCTTCCCTCTCAAGTGCATTGCATAAAGAAGGGTCTCCCTTCCCTCTCAAGGCATCTCACAAGGATAGCTCACAAGTGTATCTCACAAGTTACATGATCACAAGCAAGCACGCATGACATGCATGACATGACACGTACGTCACAAGCAAGATAGACAAGACAAGGTTTCAAGTACGAAAAGATATTTCAAGCCAAGTCAAGTGCACGATGTTTTCAAGAGGTTTTATCGGTTTTCTACGAAATACAAGCATGATTATAAATTGCTTTACTTCCTTGTATGATATGAATTGCTTCTGTCTGACATGTATGAATTGCTCCTGATTATGTATTGCCATTGTTATGCTATAATTGTTGGTTAGTATTTAGTACCCGTTGAGTATTCCATGCTCAGCCGTACTTCTTATGTCGGCAGGTTATGAGGGAGCTGCCGCTCCATTTGATGTTTGTGCTCCTGGTCCATGGGTGGAGGAGGAGTACGTCGAGGAGCCTTTGGAGGAACCTCCAGTAGAGGGTTACCATTAGGTGGTTGTAGATTCTGAGTGAATAGCTGTGGGTGAGATGAGAGATATACCTTCATGTATTTTGGCGGGTCTGTCCGCACTTTCTTTTGGATTCCTTTTGTGTAAACTTGAATTCGTATATACATAGAGGTTGTTTAGACTTCCGCTGTACTATGTTGGATCATGTTTCCGCTGTATATATCCTCTATTGTATATGCTCTGTGGGTTTTTTGCAGGTTGTTTGTCAAGCAAGTCATGTAAGCCATGATTAGTCGTCCAAAGTTCACTCTAACTCCTAGGGTGGGTTTTGGGTCGCGACAACAACCGGTCGCTCGCTCTAAATTAGTGATCGATCGGTCCACAACCGATCGATCTGTAGCTATCGACTGGTTAACTAATTTGTATGGGAAAATTTTCCAGAGAGGGTGTTTTTGACCGATTGCTCGGTTGAACACCAATCGATCGGTCATAACCACCGATCGCTCGGTCCGTCATGTTTTTGCAGAAAATTCATTAAGGGCTTTTTCATCTTTTGGGCGCTAAACCCTTGCCTATAAGGGCTTACTCGAGCATTTGGGTCCCCATACACCATCCTTAGAACATTTAGAGAGAAAGGGAGAGAGAAGAAGAGGGTTTTTTCTCCTAGGGCATCTTTGGTGAAGAAAATCAAGGGTTTTGAAGGCCCAAGATCATCTATTTGGCTTGGAATCATCAAATCCACCCTCAAGCTCGTGGGGGAATTCTTCTTCAAGCTAGGGCAACATTTTCCAAGGTATTCCTCTAAGGGTCTCTTTCCCACTCAAGCATTTTCCAAGCAAGGGTCCTCATTTTCCAAGATTGAAGCTTCAATCAAGGGTTTCCATCCAAGCTCAAGCCTTGATTCAAGGTTAGTACACCCTACTAACTCCCTTAGTAATAACCTAGGTTTTTCTATTGTGTATGAGGACTCTTGATAGTATGTTTTCTTCCTTGAAATATATCATCTTCCTTAAATTTAAACAAGATAAAGTATGGATGTGTGGATGGGATGGTGATTGAGGCGATTGGATGCCGTATGGATGTTGTGTGATGTGTGAAATAGAAAATGGTGGATGGGCATTCTACGAATAATGAACGTACCTTGATGATTTGATGAAAATATGCACTAAAAAGAGTAAATGAAACGACTATGAAATGTTGCATGCTATGTGTTTTACTAAATGCCTAAATGAGAAATTATCCAATCAATGAAGAGTATGAAAGCATGAATATGTGTAGTTTTCCTCCAAACTCATAACCTTGATTAAATGTCATATAGATTATCTAAATAATCCATGTCTACACTATGGATTAAAATGCTATACACTACTCATGTTATATTGTCATCATGATACTACAAGTGCTACACACACCCACGTATACATGCATGAACCAAGGTTTTCTAGTACAAGTAAGTCTTCGAAATGTCAAGGAGGTTGGTAGGCCAAGTGAAGGGTGCTAGCCTCTGGCTCACAAGCAAATGAAATAATTACACGTCAAGGAGGTTGGTAGCCCAAGTGAAGGGTGCTAGCCTCTGGCTCACAAGTGAAAAGAAACAAGTGAATGAAACAAGTACATGTCAAGGAGGTTGGTAGCCCAAGTGAAGGGTGCTAGCCTCTGGCTCACATGTAAACGAAACGTCAAGGAGGATGGTAGCCCAAGGATGTGCGGGTGCTAACCTCTGGCTCACAAGTATACAATGCATGACAAGACACACATACATGATTTTCACGAGCAAGACCGAGACATGAAAAAGGTTTCCAAACATGAGTTTTACCGGAGTTTTCGCATTCATGGACACATGTCAAGATATTTATATTGCTTCATGTTCAACACTATTTATCTTATGCTGCTAGTATGGCTTTAAATCGATATTTTGTATTGTGTTTACTGTGGTTGTACTTTTGTTATTGCTATGGTTAGCTAGTAGCTTGTACTCGCTGAGTATTCCATGCTCAGCCGTACTTTTATGTTGGCAGGTACCGTGGATGTCCTCAACCTTGAGCCTTTGGTTGAGGAAGAGTATGTTGAGGAGAGGGAACCCTCTATGCCGATCCAGTCGCAGGGGGATAGGGATCTCAACGTGTGGCCGTACCTCGACTACTGTTGAGAGGAGAGTGTGAGAGAGTTCCTTTTGTATTTTGATAGGTGGGATGTCCATCTTTACTTTGATTATGTTTTGTACATAAACTTAGAATACTAAGATTGTTTATGAGAAAAGAAAGAGTTAGTTCCTGTTTCCGCATTTCATGATATTGTTTCCGCACTCTGATTATTATTGTATTATATCATGTTTCGCCTTGTTCATTACAGGATGGTTTGGCAGGTATGTATAGTCACGCCTAAAGTATCCCTTAACTCCTAGGGGGTATTTTGGGGCACGACAGAAGTGGTATCAGAGTTCTAGGCATTAGAGTCCCTAGGGTCACTTAGTATTCGATACCATAATTGAACAAGCCATTAGGTGTTATGAGAAAGTTGTATTCCAAGTATAGACTAACAAGTTAGTCTTGGTCAAAACTGGTTTAACTTCAACCAAACTTAGAGTCCTACGCTAGGAACACGGATTGTATGTTATGATATTGTGTTGTATACCATGTGTGCATTATTCTGTGCTTAGTAAATATGCTTTGAATGAATGTTGAAATTGTTTCTAAATGCATATCCAAGTTAGACTTATGTTGTATTGTCGTTTTTAGGAGAAATTATGAGACACAGTACTCGGGGTCGTGGATACAACACAAGTGGCAAAGGAAGTGATGATGCTCCATCAAGTGATGATCAACCCGACTTTCCCTAAGCTTTTGCCTCAATAGCCGAGACCTTGGCTATGTTAGCGGCAAGGCAACCGGCTAGTCCTCTTAATGCCGTGCTTATACCTGCTCCTCCCAATCAAGCACAAGCTGGAATAGAGGCTTTTCGGAGGATGAGGCCTCCAACCTTTTGTGGGAGTACTGACTCGCTTGTTGCCAAAGGATGGATTCAGCAATTAGAAAAGATATTCTCTGCATTGGCACCGACGGAGGCAGAAAGAGTTATTTGGGCCACCTTCATGCTTGTAGGTGAGGCCGATCATTGGTGGAAGTCTGCACTTAGGACCCGGGAGTTGGCCCGATAGGGTCAAGATTGGACTTGGGGAGAGTTTTTGGACGTCTTCAACAAGAAATACTTCCCCATCGGGATGAAGGAGAAGAAAGATGTCGAATTCATTACCTTGGAACAAGGTCATATGTCAGTAGCCGCTTATGAGGCTAAGTTCTCGGAGCTTTCTCGATTTGCTCCACATATGATAACTACCGAGGCTATAAAAGCCCAAAAATTTGAGAGGGGGTTGAAGGCCTACCTCAAGGACCGAGTTTCGATGTTCCGGCATGAAACATATGCCGAGGTAGTGGACAAGGGATTATTAGTGGAGGTTAATTCTGAAGAGTTCTTCAAGAGAAGAGGGATGGAGAAAGGTCAGTCCAGTGGCTCGGTAGAAAAAAGAGCTAGGACTATGTCATACCAGTCCCCAGGTCCAGCTCAATCACAGAGGATGTATTCGGCACCACAGGCTCCTCGCCTTGCATTACCTTAGGCTACGGGTTTTGCTCCTCCCACCTATTCACATGATGTCTGCACCCTTTGTGGAATGAGGCACCCAACAGGGGAATGCCAGAGGGTTACAGGAAATTGTTTCCATTGTGGTGACCAAGGCCACATTGTTAGAGATTGTCTCTGATGTCACTTGCTAGCTCAGTCTCAAGGGAACAGGCCCCCTTTTAGACAGATATCTTAGGAGGGCTCTTCCTAGGCTTCGAGGGCCTCACCATCTACCCGGCCTCCTCGCCCAGCAACCCAGGGCTGAGTTTTCACCCTATCCGAGAGAGACGCACATGCATCCGACGAGGTCATACAAGGTATGCAAGAATTCTAGAGTTTTAAGTTATGAATAATTTCTAATATGTGATGTGTTGGGATTTATACTAGGGGTTACCTATGTATGATGTATGTTCTTGTTTGAAATCTATTGATATCAATTATTTAATCGCATAGACGCTTTATTAGTGAATGAGTGTCTCACCCGAGTGTTGATCGACATAGGATCCACTCACTCTTTTGTCTCACCCAGTTTTACAAAGGATTTTTCGACTGAGGAGTTGACCATTATGACTCCACTTGGCAAGTCAGTTGATACGGACAAAGTATTTAGAGATTGTGTGGTTCAAGTGGGAGAGAATGAACTGTCAGTCGACCTCATCATCCTAGATTTTCAAGACTTGGATTTTGACGTCATCCTAGGGATGGATTGGTTGTTAAACCACCACGGCCATGTGGTATGCTTTGAAAAGATGGTGAACTTCAAGCCAGAAGGGGTTAAGCCATTTCACTTTCGAGGATTGAGAGAAAGGGATATTGCTCACCTGGCAACCTGAGCTTAGCAAATCCAGAAGCACAACACTCCTCGGCCATTCCGGTTGTGAGTGAGTTCTTGGATGTGTTTTCGGAAGAACTTCCTGGATTGCCTCCTGACAAAGAGATTGAGTTCGCAATAAAGCTTACTTCGGGCATAGCTCAGATTTCAAGAGCCCCGTATAGGATGGCCACAATAGAACTGGAGGAATTGAAGAAGCAAATTGAAGAGTTGCAACAACTTGGTTTCATCCAATCGAGTGTCTCTCCATGGGGAGCTCTGGTCCTCTTTGTAAAGAAAAAGGACGGGTCGATGAGAATGTGCTTAGATTTTCGGCAGTTAAACAAGGTAACTATCAAGAATTGTTATCCCTTGCCACGGATAGATGACCTATTTGACCAACTGAAGGGAGTAGGATTCTTCTCCAAGATTGATCTTAGATCGGGGTATCATCAATTAAAGATCAAGGTGGAAGATGTTCCGAAGATGGCTTTCAGGACTCGGAATGGGCACTACGAGTTCCTTGTTATGCCTTTTAGGTTGACAAATGCACCGGCGGCATTCATGGATTTGATGAACCGGGTGTTCCGATCATACTTGGATCGATGTGTGATTGTGTTCATTGACGACATTTTGGTATATTCCCAGACCCAGGAAGATCATGCACAAGACCTCCACCTTGCTCTCGAGATGTTAAGAGAGCATAGGCTATATGCCAAGCTAAGTAAGTGTGAATTTTGGCTAGAGAAAGTGGCATTCCTAGGCTATATGTTGTCTACAGAAGCCATTTCAGTAGACCCAGTAAAGATTGAGGCAGTAATGAGTTGGGAGAGGCCCAGAAGCGTCACCGAGATTCGGAGTTTCCTCAGCTTGGCCGGCTACTACCGGAGATTTGTGGCCGGCTACTACCAATGGGAAGTTAGCTTTCAGGAGTTGAAGAAGCGGCTCACTATGGCTCCCATCCTCATAGTGCCTTCCGGGAGTGGCGGTTTTGTCGTATATAGTGAGGCCTCCCACGTGGGATTGGGATGTGTGCTCATGCAGCATGGAAAGGTCATTGCCTACACCTCAAGGCAATTGAAAGAGCATGAGAAGAATTATCCCACTCATGACTTAGAGCTCGCCGCTGTTGTGTTTGCACTGCGACATTATCTCTATAGAGAATAGTTCGAGGTGTTCAGGGATCATAAAAGCCTAAAATATTTGTTTTCTCAGCAGGAAGTCTACTACACACTTGGCTCATATGATGGTGCATGGGTGGAGGTTGTTAGAAGATGCATCCAACCTCAACATCAGTTTCAGTCTCCCTACCTTTGGGCCGGTAATGGCTAACGTCACGGTTAGGCCTTATATCCTGGGCATGATCCAAGAGTTGCAGGGATTGGATGCCAAGCTACTTTCTTACCGAGACAAGTCAATTAATAGTGGCTGGAAGGATTTTGTGATGAGGGACGATGGAATTATCACTTTCAAGGGAAGAGTATGTGTCCCAGTCGATAAGAAGCTAAAACGAGAAATCTAGTACGAGGCTCGCCGGTCAAAGTACACCGTTCACCCGGGGCTACCAAAATGTATAGGTGCTTGAAGAAGCACTTTTGGTGGTGGAACATGAAACGAGAAATAGCGGAGTACGTGTCCCGATGCTTGGTGCACCAGCAAGTCAAGGCCAAGCATGGGAGACCGACAGGACTTTTACAATCTCTCCCTATTCCCGAGTGGAAATGGGAACATATCTCTATGGATTTCATTTTGGGGTTGCCGAAGACGGTTAGAAACACCGATGCTATATGTATTGTAGTTGACAGACTCACGAAGTCCACCCATTTCTTACCGTACCGGACTACCTTCAACTCCAATCAGTTGGCTGCATTGTATATCAAGGAAATAGTTCGGTTGCATGGGGTACCAGTGAGGTGGCTTACCGTGTTTCTTTGCCCGCTCATATGGCGGCGGTCCACAACGTGTTTCACATCTCCATGCTTTGGAAGTACATCCTGGACCCTTCTCATGGAGCTTGATCTGGCAGAAATCTGGGAGGATCTCACACTAGTTGAGCAACCAGTGCAGATCTTGGATAGGCGAGATCAAGTCTTGCATAACAAGACCATTACCTTAGTACTTGTGAGATGGCAGCACCATTCAGTAGAGGAAGCTACATGGGAACGAGAGGCCGAAGTGAGAGAAAAGTATCCTCAGTTATTTGTTTAAGACCTTGATATTCCCTTGTATTTTGTTGTGGTTTTTTGCATGTATGTATCGTCCAAATTTTGATGATGAAATTTCTGTCAGGGGGGACGAATGTAGCACCCTGGACTTTTCCATACTTAATGAATAGCACTTTCGTAGCTAATTGACCTTTCGCGTAGTCTAATTAATAAATAAGGGAGAAATTGAAAATTTTGAAACACCAGAAATGTTCCTTTTCGAAAGACGAATCCAACCCAAGTTGAATCGTCAAAAATCCGACGAATGAGTCAAAAGATATGGCCAAAACAATTGGAACCTGCAGTGCACCGATCACTAGGGATCGATCGGTTCACAACCGATCGCTCGGTCCAAATTAGCGATCGATCGGTCCACAACCAATCGATCGGTAGCTGTCGATTGGTTAACTAATTTGTATGGGGAAATTTTTCAAAGAGGGTGTTTTTGACCGATCGCTCAGTCATGTACACCGATCGCTCGGTTGAACACCGATCGATCGGTCATAACCACCGATCGCTCGGTCTGTCATGTTTTTGCAGAAAATTCATTAAGGGCTTTTTCATCTTTTGGGCGCTAAACCCTTGCCTATAAGGGCTTACTCGAGCATTTGGGTCACCATATACCATCCTTAGAACATTTAGAGAGAAAGGGAGAGGGAAGAAGAGGGTTTTTTCTCCTAGGGCATCTTTGGCGAAGAAAATCAAGGGTTTTGAAGACCCAAGATCATCTATTTGGCTTGGAATCATCAAATCCACCCTCCAGCTTGTGGGGGAATTCTTCTTCAAGCTAGGGCAACATTTTCCAAGGTATTCCTCTAAGGGTCTCTTTCCCACTCAAGCATTTTCCAAGCAAGGGTCCTCCTTTTCCAAGATTGAAGCTTCAATCAAGGGTTTCCATCCAAGATCAAGCCCTGATTCAAGGTTAGTACACCCTACTAACTCCCTTAGCAATAACCTAGGTTTTTCTATTGTGTATGAGGACTCTTGATAGTATTTTTTCTTCCTTGAAATATATCATCTTCCCTAAATATAAACAAGATAAAGTAAAGGGTAGGATGTGTGGATGGGATGGTGATTGAGGCGATTGGATGCCGTATGGATGTTGTGTGATGTGTGAAATGGATAATGGTGGATGGGCATTCTGCGAATAATGAATGTACCTTGATGATTTGATGAAAATATGCACTAAAAAGAGTAAATGAAACGACTTTGAAATGTTGCATGCTATGTGTTTGACTAAATGCCTAAACGAGAAATTATCCAATCAATGAAGAGTATGAAAGCATGAATATGTGTAGTTTTCCTCCAAACTCATAACCTTGATTAAATGCCATATAGATTATCTAAATAATCACATGTCTACACTATGGATTGAAATGCTATACACTACTCTTCATGTCATATTGTCATCATGATACTATAAGTGCTACACACACCCACGCATACATGCATGAACCGATGTTTTCAAGTACGAGTAAGTCATCGAAATGTCAAGGAGGTTGGTAGCCCAAGTGAAGGGTGCTAGCCTCTGGCTCATAAGCAAATGAAATAATTACATGTCAAGGAGGTTGGTAGCCCAAGTGAAGGGTGTCCAAACATGAGTTTTTCTAGAGTTTTCGCATTCATGCACGCATGTCAAGATATTTATATTGCTTCATGTTCAACACTATTTATCTTATGCTGCTAGTATATCTTTAAATCGATATTTTGTATTGTGTTTACTGTGGCTGTACTTTTGTTATTGCTATGGTTAGCTAGTAGCTTGTACTCGCTGAGTATTCCATGCTCTGCCGTACTTTTATGTCGGCAGGTACTGTGGATGTTCTCAACCCTGAGCCTTGGGTCGAGGAAGAGTATGTTGAGGAGAGGTAACCCCCTATCCTGATCCAGTCACAGGAGGATAGGGATCTTGACGTGTGGCCGTACCTCGACTACTGTTGAGAGGAGAGTGTGAGAGAGTTCCTTTTGTATTTTGATAGGTGGGTATATCCACCTTTACTTTGATTATGTTTTGTACATATACTTGGAATACTAAGATGGTTTATGAGAAAAGAAAGAGTTAGTTCTTGTTTCCGCATTTCATGATATAGTTTCCGCACTCTGATTATTATTGTATTATATTATGTTTCACCTTGTTCATTACAAGATGGTTTGGCAGGTATGTATAGTCACACCTAAAGTATCCCCTAACTCATAGGGGGTATTTTGGGGCGCGAAATTTGTATAGGTCATGTTGGAATATATTAAGGATGATCTCCTTAGTGCTATTTCTCATTTTTTTATTCATGTTGATATGCCTAAAGCTATTAATGCTACTGTTATTGCGCTTATTGCTAAATGTAGCTCTCCTGTTTCCTTTTCTAATTACAGACCAATTAGCCTTTGTAATTTTCTATATTAGATTATATCGCGCTTACTGACTATAGGTATTCTTCTTCCTAATATTATTTCCGATGAGCAGAGTGGTTTTGTTAAGGGGAGGAATATTACTGATAATATAAGTTTAGCCCAAGAGATGGTGCAGGACATTGATAAATCAACTCCGAGAGGCAATATCATCTTCTAACTGGATATGTCGAAAGCTTATAACCGTATGGAATGAAATTTTATTATTGCAGTTCTTCACAAGATGGGCTTCAAGAATGCAGTTCTCAGATTGATTAAAGATTGCCTTTACTCTCAATCTTTCTCTATTATTATTAATGGTAGTCTTTAAGGTTATTTTTAGAGTTTGCGTGACCTTCGACAGGGAGATCCCCTCTCCCCTGCTCTCTTTATCTTGGCTGAAGAAGTTCTTAGTAGGGGTTTGAAGTCTATATCTGAAAATATTTCTCTGAACTATAAATTGGGGAGGTTTTGTTTTCCGATATCACATCTTCTTTTTGCTGATGATCGCTTATCTTTTGCAATGGTAGAAAACAGAATACTAAGAAAATATTTGAATTCATGTCTACTTATGAAGTTTCTTTTGGTTAACTGATTAATCGTGCAAAAGGTGCATTTTATTGCTCTTCTAAAATTTCTAGAACCAAAAGTAATGCTATCTCCAATTGGGTAAACATCCCTAATAAAAACTTTTCTTTTACATATTTGGGTGTTCCTCTTTATAAAGGTCGTTTAAAAAAAGCCTTTTTTAATCTTTTACTTGATAAAATTCTAGATAAGATTGAAGGATGGAAATGAAAATGTTTATATGCTGGTGGTAGATTGATTCTCATTAAACATGTTCTATCTTCTATACCTACTCACCTATTAACGGGCCTTTATGTTCCTAAAGCTATTTCTGCCCTCATTGATAAATCTATGGCAAATTATTTTGGAATAATAGGGTTGACTCTATAAAAAGGCACTAGATTAATTAGAATACTTGTGCCCTTCCCTTATTGGAAGGTGGTCTGGGTATTAGGAAAATTTTTCTTCTACCTTTAGAAGGAAGCAAGTTTGGAAGCTTTATCAATTTGAGAATCTTTGGTCTAAAATTTTCAAATCGAAGTTTCAATTTAATTACATTTGGTATGCTTCTTTTCGTTCCGGTGCTTCCAAAATTTGGATTCATATTAGTCAAATGTGTAACGATATTGTTTGCAAAATGTCAGCTTTAATTGGTCATGGTAATAGAATCAATTTTTGGCTTGATTGTTGGTTTGGAGATGTCCCGCTGATTTTTAATTCTATTAAATCTCCTACTATTTTCCCTCATATTTCGGAAATGCTTGATAATAATGGTTTATGGGATTTCAGCCTTGTTTCTAATTGCCTTCCTGATTACCTCAAAAATGACATTAGAGTTGTGGGTTTTTTTAGTTCGGATGCAGAAGATGCTTTCATTTGGAAATTAAGCTCTAAAGGTATTTTCTTAGTTAAAATAGCTTGGGAATCTATTAAAAACTCCTCCACGCAGAAAGATTGGCCTAGGTTTGTTTGGAATAAGATCATCCCAACAAAAATCCAAAGCTTTGGATGGAAGGTGATGCATGGAGTTATTCCTATCGATTATATGATTCAATCTATTAGCATTCCCCTAGCCAGCTGCTGTTCTTGTTGTACTCAAGGTCATTCTGAAACTTTAACCCATCTTCTTTTACAAAGTGACATTGCAAGTATGGTTTGGAGTTACTTTGGTAGGCTTTGTTCTATTATTCCTCAGCCCAGCGACAACATTTACTGTTCTCTCATGAGATGGTTTAGTGCTTCTGAGAGACGTCATAATGAGGTTTTATTATTTTCGCGCCCCAAAATATCCCCTAGGAGTTAAGGGATACTTTAGGTGTGACTATACTTAACCTGGCAAACCATCCTGTAATAAACAAGGCAAAACATGATCTAATAGAAATATAATACAGAGTGCAGAAACTACAATATTGCGGAAGTGCAAACGAACCTTTGCTTTTCTTCTATAAACTTAACAAGTATTCCAAGTTTATACAAAATATGACATATAAAGGTGGACATGCCCACCTATCAAAATACAAAAGACAAAATACAACTCTATCTCGCTCAATAGTCACCCCCGTGGGACCAATGGTCTAAGTCTCTTGCCTCAGCCTGAGGCTCAACTACCGAATCTTCATAAGGTTCTTCCTCCCTGTATTCCTCCTCAACCTAAGGACTCGGGGCACAAATGTCAAAAGGGACTCGTGTACCTGACGACATAAAAGTATGACTGTGCATGGAATACTCAGCGAGTACAAGCTCCTAGCTAACAATAGTAATAACGAGCAAAGCATCATATGCAAATACTGGAAGGATACAATTCATACTCATTTAAAACGACATCATACATAATCATTTATCAAAATCACAACTCTAATGAAACCCAAACCATATCTATGAAACATATGAGTCCTTCCCATTTTCTTATGAGCCAGAGGTTAGTACCCGCACAACACTGGGCTACCAACCTCCTTTACAGTACAATACTTTAGAGACTTTTCTTATAAGCTAGGGGTTAGTACCCGCACAATCCTGGGCTACCAACCCCCTTGACAATTTCAATACTTTCCTTATGAGCCAGAGGTTAATCAATCTCCTTGACATTTCACATCTTTCTTTTGAGCCAGAGGTTTGCACCAGCACATCCTTGGGCTACCAACCTCCTTGACAATACAATACTTCTGAACCTTTCTTATGAGCCAGAGGTTAGCACCAACATATCCCTGGGCTACCAACCTCCTTGACATTCTTTCATATGCATGCGTGCTCTTGCATAGCTATTTGTGAAAACATGATGACATATATGATTTGAGGAGTAACATATAGCATTTCAATTCTTATCACATTCATATGAGAATTTAAACAAGCATATAGAGATATGGTCACAATCGCCATTTTAGGAGAAACTACATGAATCATGCTTTTCGAGCTTCATTTAATTCAAAGTATTTTCATTCATGGATTTTACAAAGCAAGTGGTGTCCTACATTTTCTTTAGTCCTTTAACTCATAATTTCTTTCTCAAGTATTTCATCAAGCATCACATGTGCATTCATTATGTGTACAATACCCTCCCACCATTTTCATCATTCAACACATCACAACATGGCATCCCATCGCCTCAATCTCATCCTCCATCCATACTTTCCATCATTCATTCATATTATCTTGTTTATGTTTTAGGGATTTGGCATATTCAACACAAGGGGATAATGGGGAAGATACCACACACCATAACCATAAGAAAATTTAGATTACTACCATAGTAGCTAGGAAGGGTGTACTAACCTTGAAAAGAGGGGAGGAAACCCTTGTGAATGCTTAGAAAGACACTACCCTAACTTGGAGAAGGAAACCCACACGTGCTTGAGGGTGGATTTGAGGATTCTAAGCTAAAGGGATGATCTTGGGTCTGCAAAACCCTTGATTATCTTCAAGATGGTGCCCTAGGTTTCAAAACCCTTTTCTCCTCTCTCCCTTTCTCTCAAAACTCTAAGTGTGATGAAAATGAGGACCCAAGGCTCATGCAAGCCTTAAAGGTAAGGGTTGAATACTCCAAAAGAAGAAAAAGCCCTTAATGAAATTTCTGCAAAACGCGATAGACCAATCGATCGGTGGTTAATACCGAGCGATCGGTCGCCTACCGAGCGACCGGTATTCTTGACCGAGCGATCGATCAAAAACATGCTCTCTCGAAAATTTTCCCATACAAAAAATTTAACCAGTTGATAGCTACCGATGGATCGGTTGTGGACTGATCGATCGCTAGTTTGGACCGAGCGATTGGTTGTGGACCGATCGATCCCTAGCGATCGGTGCTTTGCAGGTTTTTGCTGTTTCGGTCATATCTTTTTATTCGTTCATCGGATTTTGACGATTCAACTTGCGTTGGATTCTTCTTTCGAAAAGGAACATTTCTGGTGTTTCAGAATCTTCAATTTCTCCCTTATTTATTAATAAGACTACGAGAAAGGCCAATTAGCTACGACAGTGCTACTTATTAAGTACAGAAAAGTCTGGGGTGCTACAATTATTCTTCCTCTTATTTCTATTTGGGAGATATGGAAAGAACGATGCTCTCGAAGATTCAATAACGTTCGCAAACCAATAGAAGTTATTATTGCTCGAATTCAGAAATGGATGTTTGATTTGGGCTCTCTTCCATCTTAAAAGCCTATAGATTTTTCAATTCCCCAAAATATGCCCCTTCCTATTCCTAGAAGAACTTTTATCTCCCATATCAAGTGGCTCAGACCTCCTAAAGGTTGAATAAAATTGAATGTGGATGGAGCTTCCAAAGGCAACCTTGGTTTAGCAGGAGGAGGTGGTATTATTAGAGATAATACTGGAGCTATGATCACTAGCTTTTATTCTTTTTATGATAATTGCTCGAATTATGTTGCTGAGACTAGAGCTCTTCTGGATGGTCTTACTCTTTGTCAAAGTCTAGGTTATCTTCAGGTGGAGGTTGAATTTGATGCTAAATTCCTTGTGGAAGCATGAAAGAGTACTAATAGCCATCATTGGAATGTTTGGTATTGGAATAAGAAGCTAATTCATGTGATGGATATTAGTTACTCTATTTCTCACATTTATAGGGAAGCTAATATGGTTACTGACTTTCTTGCAAATGATGGTTTTATTACTAAGCGATCAGGGAATTTTTCTATCCAGGATGGTCTTTCTCAGCTCAGATCTATTATCTTTCTTGACAAAGCAGGTTTGGGTAATGTTAAAATGGTAAATGGTACTTGATTGTATTTCTTTTCTTTTATGTTTTTTAAGGGGT
Source organism: Tetracentron sinense (assembly GCA_015143295.1). NCBI lineage: Eukaryota > Viridiplantae > Streptophyta > Magnoliopsida > Trochodendrales > Trochodendraceae > Tetracentron > Tetracentron sinense. The sequence goes on from CM026552.1 coordinate 56,768,600, forward strand.
AAGGTTTTATATCCCCCCCTTTTTTTGGTTTTTTTGGTAGGGGTAAGGTTTTATGTCCCCCCCAAAAATTCTTATTTTATTAATAAATAGGTAGGGGTCCGTCTGTCGCGGCCCAAAACCCCACCTAGGAGAATGTGAGATCTTAGCACGTGACTTGCTTAACAAACCATCCTATTAAAGCATTTAGGGGATACTAAAATACGAACCTATAAATTTCTTCAATTAAATTCATAATCATTGACTGCAACTAAAATATAATAAATCCTAATCATCCATCACGATCATCATCAAATTGAACTAAACATGAATATCCATAAGGTCAGTTAAAGTCTCCCTGAAATTTGACCACAAATAAATTAAATTCAATAGTAGGGCCAACGATCAAGATATGAAGGTACATTGGCATGGCTCATCATAGAGCGAACCTTATCTAATAAGGTCGGGTTCTTCTTTCAGAAACTCCATTTTGTTAAGGAGAGGCAAGACTTTTCCATTGCGAGATAATCCCATTATACCTTAAGTAATCCATAAACCCGTTGGTGAGGTATTTACCACCTCGATCTGATCGAAGTGTCTTTATGGATTTGTCAGTTTGATTTTCAACTTCTAATCTGAATTCTTTGAACTTTTCAAAGGTGTCAGATTTGTGTTGCATCAAATAGACATATCCATATCTGGAATAGTCATCAGTAAATGTGACAGAATACCGATATTGACCTCGTGCAACAACGTTAAATGGACCACATACATCAGAATGTACTAGTCTAAACTTTTCTTCAACTCTTCCTACCTTTTTAGGGTAAGGCTTCTTGGTCATCTTCCCTTCGAGAAAAGACTCGCAAGTAGGGAGTGGTTCTACCTTGATAAAGTCAAGGGGACCATCTTTTACCAACCTCTTGATCCTATCAAGATTAATGCGACCAAGTCTCTTATGCCAAAGATATGTAGACTCAGTGCAATGTCTGTTCATTCCAGACCTAGATGATGAGACATTGTCACTTTGCAGACATTCATTATTTACCAAAGAGAATATTAAATAAAGACCATTAATGAGATTACCAATAATCAAGACCATTCCATCTTTCTTAATTCCAACAATTAAATTAAAAATGATAGAGAATCCACAATGTAAGAGTCTAGATACTGAAATCAAATTACGATGTGCAGAAGGCACATAAAAGTAGTCTTCTAAAATTAATGTCTTTTCATTAGGTAAATAAAGAGTAAACAAGTCAATCGACTTGACTGCAACATTTGCACCTGAGCCAACTTTAAGCTTCTGCTCCTGTTTGGTCGGCTTTCTGGTTTCCTTAAACCTTTGCAAATAATTATAAATGTGTACAGTGGATCCGGAATCCACGCACCATGAGTTAGGAGGACCATCCAGAAAGTTAGACTCAACAGTAATAAGTACTTCGAAGCATCTCATACCTTGAGTCCTGTCTCCACCCTTCTTAAGAGTTGTGAGGTAAGTCCTACAATTCCTCTTCCAGTGGCCTATTTTACCATAGTAGAAACACTTTCTATTGCCTTTGTTTTCCTTGCCAGCTTTTCCTAAAGAACCTTTGGCTTTCCTCTGTTATCTTTAAACTTACATTTACCCTTATTCTTCTTTCTAAACTTTTTAGATCGGTTGGAGGTATCCAGTTTATCGACAGTTAAAATTTCATCCTTTGTTGACTTTTTGATCAATTCTTCTGTAGACACAAGTGAGTTCATAAGCTCACTTAGTGACATTTCACTCTTGTTCATGTTATAATTTAACACGAACAAATTGAAGGACGAAGGGAGTGACTGCAGAACAACGTCAACTTGAGTGATGGCATCCATCTCTCCACCAAGAATTTCCAATTCATTCAATAAGCCCATTATCTTAATGATGTGCTCCCTAATCGGAGTTCCCTCAGCCATCTTGGTGTTAACAAGGGATTTCAATTTAACTTTTCGAGCTGATCTATTTTGCTCACTAAACATCTCATGTAGGTTTTGCAAAATGTCAGAAGCCTTATCCATATGTTCATGCTGGCTTTGCAAAATGTTAGACATCGAAGCCAAAATGTAACACTTGGTCATTTGATTGGACCTCTCCCATTGCTCTAACTCAGCCTTTTGGGCCGGTGAAGCATCTGGAGGAATTTTGGGTTTAAGTGTCTTAAGACATAGGTCAAGGTTATCAATAACAAATACTATTCTAATTTTTCTTTTCTAGTTTACATAGTTAGTTCCTACTAACTTTTCATCTCGAAGAATTTCAGTCAATGGGTGTAGGCCTGTCATGATCTAATCAAATGACAAAAAAGATAGTATTAGAGATCTATTGTATTCATTAATACCTATTAGATTATGGGTCTGTTTTTAATGGTATTGCCAATTTGGGAAAAATCAATTAGCATCGAAAACCTAGACACTGGCTTAATGTGATCTTGCCTTTAGGCACAATATCACATCGCCTAGAATGGGTAGATAGATTGTGAATCCTGGAGCATTCGATCTACTGTCTGATCTATAAGGGATGTTATACTCACGCTTTGGCGTTATTGTATAATATCTCTTATTCATGTGTCCAACTACCATGAACCTAATAAACACCTAGGAAAAGCTCACGCTTTGGCGTTATTGCTCCCACTATTTGCTTATTTTAGTTTTCACCATGTTCACACATAGGTGAGAGGGATTAGGCCCGACTTTAGCCTGTCAGCTTACTCACACTCCCTACTATAGGATCACATAGTGTATGGTAGAAGATCATAATACTTAGGGACTTGTCCCCAGTCTTTTATACATTTGATATATCAAGGGCAATTATTTCAACAGAATAATTAAACATATAAACAGATATCATCTCATGATAAAATAAAAACAATAATATACAAGATTAATCGTTATGGGTCAATAAATTAAAATGCATGGATGCAAGAGAATGGGATAAGAACAAAGGCAACTTGCAAACTCCTTCGCGATCCCTTCCTTTATCATCTTATCGAAATCATCATCGCAACATCCTCCTTAACAGCATCTGCACCAATGCATGATAAAATAATGGCATTAGGGAAACCAGTATTCCCTTCATCCTTTTCAGGGAAACCGAATGAATCTGCCCTTTACAGATTGCCAAAACCCACTACATATTATCCTCTAATATGAATACATGAATGATAAACAATTTATCATAAAATATGACCCATAACTATAATCTCATATAAAAATGCAACATTGTGATGGAGTAAGTTTTCTTATTTTAAATGGATTTAAAATTTGATAACAATTATCAATTCGCTCAATAAAATCTATATCTTATATAGATCAAACCCCCAAAAAATAAAACAATTATATTTTCCATAAAACAATTTCCATAAAATTATTTTTGAAATAAAAGATAGAATTTTCTTTAAATAACTACAATATTTTATTTCTTTCCCGAATGCAAGATCCTTTCGTATAGATGGGTTCTACTACTATCCATGATTAAAATAAAAATTAAAAGAATTGAAAACCCTAAATATGATCTCATCATAAATTAGGGTTTTATAATTTTTTGAATAAAATATATTTATGGGAAAAATCATATATTAATTATTTTAAACAATTAATAATTATATATTAAATGATCAAATCATTTAAAAAGAAATTTCAAAATAAACTCTTTATTTTCAATTTAATTATATCACATATAATGCTAGTTTTTAAAAATTATTTAACTATCATTATCAAATCTCATTCAATAATATAATAAAATAATTATTTATTTATTCATCTCATGAACAAATAAAATAATAAAAACTACGAGCAATATTAAATAGATCTAAATAAAATTCATCTCATGAATTTAATTATCCATTTAATTAACTTATTAAAATAAACAAAAGATGCTCCCTGACCAAGCTCTGAAACCACATGAAAGGGGATCCGGATAAAAATTTATGCTGAAACTGGATCCCCTAGATCTTAACACCATAGAAAATATCAAATTTTATCTCGAAGTTTTAGTCATTTCACCTCGGTGAATGGTGTTCACCGGTGAAGCTTAATCCACTCGAACCGTCAAAACTCTTTGTAGAGATTTCTCGAATAAATACTCAAAGCTCAATCCTTATTCTTCGCTATCCCCACAAAGCTTTAGAATCTATTTTTGGAATTGTTGAAGCAAGAAGAAGATGATGGAGTAATGGTGTGGACTTTCTATCACCAAAAACCTTACTAAAGTAGCAAAACCCACTTGAAGCACCCTAGTAGCTCACGAAAATCCCTAGGGTAGACCCTAGGGGCTCACGGTTTGGAGAGAGAGGAAAGGGAGAGAGAAAAAATTATAGAGAATTATCTTTTTTTCTTATGGTCTAGGTGTTTGTGTATTTATAAACCAGGATCCAATCCTAATCCTACTCCAACTTGATCTTATCCCTTAGGAATTGTTTATCAATAATAACTCTTATTATTAATTAAACAATATCCTAGTTTATCTATAACTACTTTAGTTATAGTAAACCTACCATTTAAGGAGTCCTTATTAATTGAGGATTCCTCTAATAAAGGGATTAGTCAAAAACCAACAAAGGGAGGAATCCTAGTCAAACTAGGAAACCTTAACCACAAAGGTGGGGGGGGGGGGGGGCGTGGACTTTGAGGAGCTTTAGACTCCTAGTTGCAATCCAAATTAATCTCATCTTAATCCTAATTGCATTCCAACCATTGGATTTAAATTCCATAATAAAAGGAATTATATTTTAACAATTATTCAATTAACCTAATCCTAATCCAATTAGGATTACTCCAAGGGGGCGCCCAACCCTAGGGTTTTAATCCATGGGTTTGGGCCCTTATTAAAGGTCCATATTAAATGGGTTTATGGATATGGGTCAAACCCATTTCCCCTATAATTATGTTAATTAAATAATTACTAAAATAATTCCTAGATTTAAATTAACAATTAATTTAAACCATAGATTAACTTTTAATCTCTTTAATTAATGATTAACTTTTAATCACTTAAATAATTGATTAACATTTAATCAATTATTGAGCTTATTTTTCTTATGTGAGCATCTCCACAGATTGCTCTGGGACATTCTTACCCTAGCTTACCCAATGTTATCCTATTGACCCTAAACAAGAATTACATCAGAATTGCAAGTGACGTGAGATATCCATGTTGCAATTGAATCCCAGTGTATAAACATTATCCAATACGGATCCCGCCACATGAATTTTTTAAATTGATTTATCCTTCCAAATACATTATCCCTAATGGGCCTTCGAGATTGACATACTATCTAACTCATAGCCCATTGTGCATCATCTGGGTTTCCAAGACTTTTGATTAAGCCATGAGAAACAATTTCTCATAAAAAAATATTTTGAATAAATCTTTTTATAAGTATAATATCTTTTAACAAAATTATATTTCAAAACTTATTTTGATTTTAAAATCACCTGCGCAGGATTTTAACTTAATCAATTGTCTTACCTGGAACTTGGATAATCTCTCAAATTAATGAGCATGGATTTCTTATTTGAAATTCATCATGACTCGAACAACTTTCTGACTATCCAACTGTCACTATATTGTATTTCCTAAGTTAGAAAATACATTGGTGGAATCAAAACAGTCAGATCACTACTCAATTATAGATGAACACATCAGATCTAAGGATCATTAAAACTGTTCAATGTGAATGAGAGACCAACTATCTGATAGTATGTTTATGCAAGAGGTCTCTCATTGAATACAATCAGTCTAGTGTACATTTAAGCACCCATATGCTGATGTGTAGTCTCCACTATAATAGTTAGAGATAGAACTGCATCTTAACTATTGAGAACATCTTAGCATTCTGGCAGCCATATAAGTGAAGTGCCCAGCTTCACCCACAGCTATGACTATATAAGGTATAAGGAATCAAAAAGTTATATCTGCCTGTGATAATCCAATCACATAACTTTCCTACAGTATATCCTATTGATCTTTATTGATATCTCATATCGTATAGATCTTCTCATGATCATGGTCAATTACCCATAATGAATACACAATAGATTAAGAAGAAGTCTTTATCAATCGAATTAATAAGAGTCTAACAATCTAAATGACTTTTCTGGGCATCATGTCTAACACTAACTTCATCAAGAACATCCCAAACAACTCCTACTCTCCATGAATTGCCTCAATCCAAGGACCCGGGGCATATGTATTGAACCTGCCGACATCAATATGTACGCCTGAGTATAGAATACTCCGCGAGTACAAGCTACTAGCTAACAATAATAATAACATTAACATGCCATACAGGACACAGTTCATCAGAAAGGTACATAATCAGAGTGCGGAAACTAAAATGAAATAATAATATAAATCTTGAACATCATATCTTAAATCATGCATTATATTCATGCTTTAATCAAAATGTGTTTCAATTTCCTTATGCATCTTGTGAGTTCTTTATGCATCGCATGTATCTTGTCTTGTTTTAACTAGTACCCGAACTATGAAATGGACGGACATACTAGGATCTTGTGTTGTGAGAGTCATGCGTGTTTTCTTGTTACTTGCTTGCTTGGAAACAGATGATAGTGCCCATACCTGGTCTTAGTACACTAAATATCCTTCATAATTCTTTATTCTTGCTTGGAGACAGATACTAGTACCCGTACTCGGTCTTAGTATACTAGTATCCTCTCATACTTGTTGGAAATAGATGTTAATGCCCGTACCTGGTCTTACTACATTAACACCCTTTCATACTAGTCTTGGAAACATATACTAGTACCCGTACCTGGTCTTAGTACACTAGCTTACTTTCATATTATTCATGTCTTGGAAATAGATACTAGTGCCCGTACCTGGTTTTAGTACACTAGCATCCTTTCATGCTTGTCATTTTGTTTGGAGACAGATGCTAGTACCCATACTTGGTCTTAGTATACTAGCATCCTCTCATACTTGCTTGGGAACAAATGTTAGTGCCAATACCTGGTCTTAGTACACTAACATCCTTTTATGTCTTACGTTTCTCAATTCTTTTCTTGACTTGTTCTTGTGTTGTTTTTCTTATAAGTCAGGTATGACATATCCTAGGATATGCCCTACCCTTGACCGGCCCAATGTCTGGCTTTATCATTCGTTCCATAAATCACGTATTTTTTTCTTGTTTACTTCTTACATGTATACTTATACTTGAAAATTTTGGTTCATGCATGCGTGCTTGGTGTGTGCAGCAATTCGTGGCAATCATACTATCATAGATGAATCAAGGGACACATATTGCATTTTAATTCTTTATATAATCATGTTGGAATTTAAACAAGTATGTTGGGCTATTGATCTAAAATTATCATTTTCAAGAAAACTACATAAATCATGCTTTAATAATCTTCTTGAATTTCCTTGAATTCTAATTCCTGCATTTTGTCAAACACTTAGCATGCAACCTTATATAGTCATTAATTTCACAAGCAACATAGATATAGTTATTTCTTTCACCTTTTCCTTATCACACATTTCATCAAACACCTTGCATACCATATTCCTTGAAGCTTTAAACTCATACCTTCTTAGTCTTAGGTTTTCAAGTCCATCCATGCATTTTATCAAACACTTCACAGGCAACATTGGTATAGTCCTCATTTTTACATCTTTCCTTGTCATGCATTTCATCAACTTCTTGGTGTGTGCATTATTCATACATTGCTCTTCCACCATTTTCCATCACACAACATTCATCACAACCATTGGCATCCAATCGCCTTAGCCAACATCTCACACATCATTCACTACTTAGTTATCTTGTATAATTTAGGCATCATTGATCTTAGGTAAGAAATTGGGGATGCACATGCTCAATCCTACTTATTTTCAAGGAAAACTAAGTTAATACTAAGTGAACTAGTAAGGGTGTACTAACCTTCGAGAATTAACCCTCAGTTGGAGAAAGCCCCTTGATTTGGAATCCCAAGCTTGAGGAGGGAGCACACTTGAAGATCAATGCTTGACCTTGAGAACTCTCGGGTAGAAAACCCCCAAACTTGATAGAGGAGAACCCTTGCTTGAAGATGACCCAATGCTTGGTTTGGACTCCCCGTGATCTCCAAAAAATCCCTCTTGGAAATCCTCAATCTTCCCTTCCTTCTCCTCTCCAATTCCTCCTTTAGGTTTAAGGTAAGCCAAAAACCCCCAAAATCCTTGGTTTTAAGAGCAAACTGGACGTGAGTGCGATTGATCACATTATAGGTGCGATTGATCGCACTTGGACCCGAAAGAACCCAAAAAAACTCATTTGTATGCGATTGATCGCAGTTTATGTGCGATTGATCGCACTAAGGTGTGATTGATCGCATTTGATATACGATTGATCGCAGCTTCCCCTGGATTGCGACTGATTTTACACCTGTTTTGGTATTTTGACCATAATGTTTGACTTGCTTATCAGATTTTAAAGATTAAACTTGCATTGAACTTGTATTTTGAAGGGGAATAAATTTTATGCTTTATACAAGTCCTAATTCTGAGTTTTAAGTGGTCTAAATGGGCTCTAAAGCTGACTGGTCTGCAATATCAGTAGACAAAATGATGGAAAACTCACATTTGACTTAACTTTGACTCAAATTATGGAAATATGATAACATGAACCTTGAAGAGGCTTCTAATACGGTTATAATGGTTCAAGAATCACTCAATTCTGTTAAGAGGTGACAAAACTAGACTTCTCTCTATTTGAGGTCATGTAGGGACTTCCCTCTTTTTAACACCTAGAACCTTTTCCACCTTTTATTTTCAACACCCATAACCTATAAAAACGTTCCTAAGGCCTTTATACACATTAACATATATTTTTCATACAAAGTTGAAAACCAATCCCTCATTTTCGTTGAGAATCTTTCAAGACCATACCTTAGGCATTCAGTCGTAGATACTATTTATGGCACTATTCACTGCGTGCGCTACATTCTCCCCCCTTATAGGAATTTTGTCCTCGAAATTAAGACTGCGGTACAATTAGTGGGGATACTTATTCCATCAAGAACATTCCCAGAACACTGTAAGCACCCAATTTTTACACCCCTGTCTAACCACGGTTAATGTCTTTTAACCATGGTTACGCCCTACCAAGTACCCCAAACCCTAGGTAAGCCTCTAGTTAGCCTTAGGACTCACCCTAGGTAAACCCTAGTTAAACCCTAGGACTCAACCCTAGTTTAACCATAGTTAAACCCCATTGCAAAAACCTAAGTCAAAACCCTAGCCCTAGGTAACCCTAGACGAAGCCCTAGCCTAGCCCTAGGGCCTGAACCCTTAAACTGGGCCCACAAGGCCCAAAAACATAAACCTAAACCCCCAAACTTGTCTGTGCATGGGCCAGGCCCAGTTCACTAAAAATCCCCTACTGTTGGTAGAAGGCCTACCGACAATTCAATATTAGCTTTGTTTGATAATGGCGGTAAACCATCTACCGCCATTATGCAAGTTTCGAGTTTACAGACTACAGACGCCTTGCACACTCCACCCTTCACCTCAAACCTTCCCTTCAGGCCTCTCACTCGACCTCCACTAGGTTCAACACCCTCTCAGGCCTTCCAATCAATTCCCCTTAGGTCCCAAGCCTCCCTTCTATAAAACCCAATCCCTCCATAGTTCAAACGGTCAGAAAATCCCCTAAGGAACCCCTGTTGTGAAAACCTAGCATCCCAGCCCCTCCCATACCCAGGTCTTAATCCTAGGACTCCCCTAGACCTACCTTAAGCCCCCCCAACTGCTACAACTCATCGTTGAAGCACCACCACCACTATTGCAGCCCCCCACCTTCGGCCAGTGAACAGAGCATCAGGGTAGGGACTTCCCTACCCTCCTCTTTTAATTTATGCATCACCTGTGAGTCCCTGGTCATCTCCTAGAGACATTTGTTTGCTTATTTTCTATTTCTAGCATTAGTGCAAACCCAACAGGGTGTTCACCCACCTTATTCATAGGTGTGGTGAACCCTACGAGCATACCCATCTCCTCAGGGCATTGTAGGCCTCCACAGACCCTCTGGGGTCTCTCAGATCATGAGGGAACCCGTAGACATCCCTGTGCACCGCCCCTATGGCTACCATCCCAATTTCCTACAAAACCAGGAATGGCGGTAAACTCAGTACCGCCATTCCTAGCCTTTTACTTTTGCAGCTTGTTTGGCCTACTTAGGTGGGCCGTGGTCCATGTCCAGGGCCAAGGTTGAACCCCTCTACTCTCCCTTGACCTCACCTGGTCCTTCCAAGTGCATGGCTTAAGCCTAACCTTGGTTAAATCTATAAAAAAGCCATACTGTGCTTATTGGCTGTAGACCTTCTACCACCAATAATTTTTTGCCTAATTTCAGATTGGCGATAAAACATTTACCGCCAATATGCACTTTCAGTTACAGTACCTTTGCACCTTATTGGGGCCCACTCTATCACCCCTGGGGCCAACACCAGACTCAAACTCCTCCCTGGAGTCCCCTCTTGGTCTCTATGCCTTCAGTTCACCTGTGGTTATACCCTAACCCTAGTTAACAATAAGCAAAAGCACAGTTAAAAATACTATTTTAATGTCGGTAATCTGATTACCGACATTAACTTTATTTCAATTTTAGGCTTTTGCAAGGGCCCAGGCCTGGTAGGAGGCCACTTTAGGCCCTGCCTAGTCCCCTGGACCCACCTTGGACTTAACCATACCCTTAACTGTGGTTAAATACACCTCTGGTTAACATTTAACCACGGTTAAGCACCCCTTAACCTCACAAATTTTGAGAAATTAATCAAAAAATCCTAAAAATCAGCTTGGACCACAAAACTGACTTTGGCCCTTTCCTAACCCTGGTTAGCACCCCTAACCACCGTTAGATCCCCCTTAACTCCGGTTAACAACTCTAATTGTAGTTACTTTCGGTTTACGACCTACCGGGCCCAAAAACCAAGTCTATCGGACTTATCTTTGGCGTACAGGGCCTCCCCTTTGCCTGCCGGACTAAAACTCACATCCTCTTAACTGTGGTTAGCAACCCTAACCATGGTTAGTTTGGCATAACCCCGGTCTATCGGACTAACCTTGGCTAGACTCCGTCCTAGTCTATCGGACTACCCCCCTAAGCCTACCGGGCTTGAATACCTTGCACTTGACCCTCCTCGGTCAATCAAATCCTAGTCTACCGGACTAGTCCCTGTTAGGCACCCTTGGTGTACACACACACGCCCCTAGCCTTGGCACAGGCTCACGTGCCAGAACTACGGTTGGTCTGATCTCACCCTGTGAGTACGTAGGCAACCCAACCTGGGTTCGACCCCAGTTAGCTTTTCATTTCTTGGATTAGTGTTAACTTAAATACTCCGGCCTTTGGAATAAGATTAACTTTAAATTGGCTTATACCTGGGGAGTACGGAACTATTGTAAAAGGGAGGCCTCGGGGTGCCTAACACCTTCGCCTGACTTAAATAAACCCCTTACCTTGATCTTACTCGCAGACCAAGACCTTGTCCAAACCCGGGGGACTTATCCCTTCTGAATGAATCGGTGACGACTCTTAATTCAATCTTCACACACCCGTGAGGGTATCTCCCGTGAGTAAAATTTCCGCGCTCATAGCTCTAGCGACTCTGTTGGGGAATATTGAGAGGGTTAGACCGGGAACCTAGGTTTAAACCAACTAAACTCTAATCTTGTTAAAAATGCCTAAGCGTTTAATTTAACACTAATCATTTTACATCTCTTGGTTAATTATGTATTGTGCATCTATACTTGTCATAGTAGTGTAATTATCCCACTCAATTCAGTATATAGGCTTATTATGCTAACGGCTGTTGGATGATCATCCTTAGTGTCAGTAGCTTAAACGTCTTGGAGGTCTGTGAAATTACTTCTATTGGGTGATTACCCTCAGGGAAGGATTATAAACGCTCCCACTTTTACCAATCGTCCATTTTCAAGTATGTTCTATACCAGGGAGTCGCATATACGATGTTAAGTATTCCCCCCCATCCTGCTATTAACACACTTATATCAAACTAGCATTCATACATATAGCTTAGGCTAGGATATAATCTATAAGCAGCCCACCCAGGGAGGGCTATTATAAACTCTAACCTGCTTGTACCCTGTACCTGTCCCCAATCCTGGTTGACTACCCGGGCACATTCTACCTGGATAACCACCCACCTAAGGGCATGTAATGAGCCAAATCTTGGCTAAAGCACGTCGGACCTCCGTCCGTCTGCCCTATCAGATCACATGTGCATTGTCACACCCAAAAATCAAAAAAAAATATTACATCATCTTTTGCATTCCATCTGCATACACAGTGCACTCATAGAGTCTGTATATTGTCCAGGTAGAAGGCAGGTCCTTCAAGGATTGTTTAGTCAATAGGTTGACTGTCACGGCCCTTGCATCTAACTTCCTTGGGGGCATGTGATGACAACCTCCAGAAAGCAATTGGGGCCTTTACCTCGAGTCAGTATCTCGCTTGGGCTAAGTACTACAAAACTGGGACTATCCTAGACCTATCTATGGCTAACTCGGACCCGTGCCTCATGAACGTTGCTATCCAGTGTTGGGGCCCATTTCACATGGTATTTCATTTTGGTAAGAATGAACTTTGCCCAACACTGGAAGAGGTTCAGCGCATCCTAGGGTTAAACATGGACGGTGAACCCATAGTACAACGCTACAAGATAACATACTAGGCAAACCTATCCCGGTTCTTGCATATCAAGCCCGTCTGCTTGCAGCCCGGTCCTAATGACTCTTTTGATAGGATACCAGTGTCTTTTCTTGAAAAGAAGTACAAGCGCAAGTGGAACCCTGACTCCTTTACAACGGAACTTCCTGGTCTCAACGCCCTTGCACTAATAGTCATGTCTTAGCTGGTATTCCCGAGTGTCGTTCACTTGTCGAATCAGTTTTGGTTGGGATCATCGAGGACATGCACAACTCCTGCTCAGTTGTACTAGTCATCCTAGCAGAACTTCTCAGGGCTCTCTACCAGTCAGCAGACTGTAGAAATGACATCTTCTATGCCAGTACACCCCTCCTACACCTTTGGTTGGTAGGACACCTGCCTATAATCATATCGGTACCAAACGGCCTCTGTGAAGCCTACAGTCTACCTCGGAAGATTTCTCAGCATCAAAGTCCGATAACAACTACAGACGTCTGAGAGCTCTACTAGCTTCTCCAAACCTTGTCAGAGGAAAAAATCACATGGCAATGCGAGTGGCTTGTATTGAATATGCTACCTCGTGTCATCATCACTGGCAGCGATGCATGATTCTTATTGGTCTAACAGGCTCCACAGTCTATACACCACTCTGAGTCCTCCGACAATTTGGACTCGCTCAAAACATCCCAGTGATAGACTAGTAGGAAAATGATTGGATCACCTTCTCAGTGTACTCCGATAAACTCATCTAATGCTTCCAGTCAGCTTGGCATAGCTCTAGACGAGACCAGTGGCCTGACTTTGTGGTTATATCAGGACCTCTGACAAACTTAGCATACCGACAGTGGGTGGATAATCCTGACATTCTACCCAGCATGCCTGCACCCAAGGAACTGCCCACACCGGTCGCAGCTCCATCACACGGAACCACACCCCTAGCTGAAATGGTGGTTCCCAGGATAGACTTCTTCCTGTTAAGACGGCTCCAGATCAAGTAGAAAGAGAAAAGGCTACGGAAAGCCCAATGAGCATTCAGGTAATAGGAAGCAGAACAGGGTCACGAATTCCAAGCCACACAAGAGCAGGTTGAATAATTGGAACAGAAAATCCAGTCTCTTCCCAGGAGGCACAAAGGTGATGCCAGAGAGACAGTCGTCATCAGGGCCAGCTGCATTACCACAAAGAACAGCTTGATTGCATAAAGGCGGAAATGACCTCCCGTATCCAACAGTTTGGATACCGCATGTTCAACGCTATTGAGACCCTTGCAAACATGGAGGTTGAGATCACATCCCCTCCAGAAGCAGATCATGGATCTTAATGGTGTGCCCTGACCACTTGACTTTGCGATCCTTGATGAGCCTACCTAGGATCAAGTCTTTTTTCCCCTTTTTGAGTCGCACTATCCTGTACTCACTGCACTCTTTATGCATTAATGAAAAATATTTTCTAGTATCCGTTTCCTGTCATCATCCATAATCATGATTAACCGTTGCATTCTTTTCATCCAGCAGGAATATCGGTCCTGGGGACCACAGAAAGAAGGAAGACGTACATATGGTTGCTTCTACAACACCCATCAGATTACTAGCTCTAGCAGCACAACAACAATCAGTTGTCAGAAATACCCAGCCTGTCCGGCCAATCCAGGGGCAAAACCATCCCCCCAGAAACTTTACCCCTCTTCCATACACGCTCAGCTAGCTTATTGGAATTCCTAACCAAGCAGGGTCTTCTCGAGCCAGACAAACAGAACAAGAACTACCATGCCGATCATCACTTCACCTTTTATAGAGGCCCAGGCCATGCCACAGACTACTACACAGGCCTAAAGTGTGCCATCCAAGATCTCTTGGATGATGGAAGGGTTGAGCTGGCCCCCAACAACACCAGCATTAATCAGGTGCCACTGCTCCCACATAACAATCAAATCAACTTTATTCAGTGGGAAGAGCTCGGGGCAGGGCAGCCAGGACCCAGCATACCCATAGTTGATGACGGCATCATCAGACCCTCTTACCGGTCCCCTGTCATAATCCCCTTCCCCCAGCCAAACATACAGACTATTCAGTCTCCAATCCAAATATCTGTCCCCGAAAAGATCATCTATACTATCCCTTGCCTTGTAAATTGGGTTACAGCTCCAGCTCAAGCCTCAACCTCTTCAGGCCTTGTCCGGATCCCCTACATCCCAGAGCCACATTTTGACCTCAACCGAGTACCTGCTCCCCGCTCTCTCATCCTTGAGAGCGAGAGCATAGCCAACCTAACTAGATCTGGCTGGGTATATCAACCTCTCACAACTGAGCCAACAAAGGAAAATGATACAGAGAAAGAGAAAGCAAGGGTGTCAGACCCACAGAAGGAAGTAGTTGATTCAACAGTTTTGTTAAAAATCCTAGAGAAAGCAGAGGAGTTCAATATCACTCAGCAATTGAGCAAGGTCCCTGCACAAATATCTATCTTGGGTCTTCTTCTAACACCAAAGCACCACAGGAAGCAACTATTCTGAGTATTCAGCAATGTCCACGTAACCCCAGATATAACGCCCAAGAAATTGGGGCAAATGATAGGGCAAGCCCTCAAATCCAGAATCATCTCCTTCATGGAAGAGGAAATACCAGATAGTGACAAGGATCATTCTCGGGCCTTGTACATAGCAGTTTAGTGCATGGACAGAGACATTATCATCAGTGCTCATTGATAATGGCTCTAACCTGAATGTCTGCAGACTTTCTACACTGTAAAACTTGGGCCTGAACCTTAGTCAAGTGAAGAAGAGACCCATGACCATCAGGGCTTTTGATAATACCACTAAGTAGAACCTAGGTGATATCGATTGGACCATCAGGGTCAAACTAGCTCAATTCTCGATGAACTTCCAGGTTCTAAATGTGTCAGCCTTATTTACCTTACTCTTACGGAGGCCATGGATTCACGAGGCCGGAGCCATTCCCTCCTCTCTACACCAAAGAATCAAGTTCATCTAGGATGACCACCTAGTTGTCATTCCCTTTGCGGAAATGGCAAGTTCTTTTGGGGACGTTCAAGAGCTGGGGCAAGGCACTGCCTTCATGACATTCCAGTTCAAGCAGGTTAATTCTATCGCCCAGGTAGAACAACAAAGCAAGCAAGCAGTGTCACCGTTTGTCAGAATGATGGCCAAAATGAACTACTAGCTAGGAAAAGGTCTAGGCGCCAGGAATCAGGGCATGAAGAAGAGGTATACGCCTCCTCACTACACATCTCCTTTCGGATTGGGGTACAAGCCCAAATATAAGGACTACCTCTCCAAGCTGACCAAGAAGAGTAGACAGTTGGCGAAACCTGAACCCCGACCCCATATCTCTATAACCTTCCCCGTAGGAATCTTCGAAACCTACCTAGAAACCCTTGTTGCATCCATTGCCTAAATCCCCCAGCCCAGTGATGAATCTCCAAGGATTCCAGATCCGGAAGTGATCAGCATGGCCCAGATGCTCGACGAGCTAACTGCCGAAGATGCTACTGAAGCAGAATATTTAGCGAGAGAGCAGGTCTGCATCCTCTCCAACAGTGCTGAAGCATCCTTCAGTCGCTAACCACTAATCCATTGGTGGACTGAGGCTCTTACCATCGAGGCCGCACAGGGCCCGGGCGAGTAGAGTGCAGGACAGGTTGATCCAAGACAGTAGTGACCAAGCATCACCCTTCTCCTTCATCTATCTCTCTTTGCTCCCATTTGTAAAATCCAAATGTCAGGCCACGATTGGCCTTATTTTTTGAGTCATTTTTATAACAAGTCATCATTTTGTCAATGAAAATTAGATGTTTTGACTCAAAAATCATGTTTTCAAAAAACATTTCATATCGGCTGATGACAAAATCACACGGACTCTTTCCCTGGAAGGCCTAGTGTCTTGAAGCCAACAAAAACAAAAAATCATAAGCATTCTAAACTAAAGCTAATTGATTTACCAGGAAATCACCTCCAACAGGGTTACCAACCCTCCTTGAACTCTCCGAAGTAGAGTATGACTCAGAACAGGAAGAGGAACGACCTCAGAAAATTCTGGATCTCCTTGAGCACAGTGAAGGACTTCTGCAGTCAAACATGGAAGACACTGAAACAGTCAATCTGGGATCAATAGACAACCCCCAGCTAGTCAAGATTGACACAAGCATAAACCCGCAGCAAAGAGAAGACATGATCAGTTTTTTGAGAAGCTACAATAACGTCATCGCTGGTCATATGCAGACATGCCCGGCCTAGACCCAGCATTGGTGGTGCACAGATTGCCCCTGAACCCCGACATTAGACTACTAAAGTAGAAACTGAGACGGATGAGGCCCGAATGGTCATAAAAAGTCAAGGAAGAAGTTGAAAAGCAGATCAACGTAGGCTTCCTGGCAGTTGCAACCTATCCTGAGTGGTTAGCTAACTTTGTCCCAGTACCCAAGAAGGACGGCAAAGTCTGAATGTGCATCAACTACCAAAATCTGAACAGGGCAAGCCCCAAGGACAACTTTCCTCTCCCGCACATCGATATCTTGGTCGACAATACTGCAGGGCATGAGACACTCTCATTCAAGGATAATTTCTCTGCATATAACCAGATCAGGATGGTGAAAGAAGACATAGAGAAAACTTCCTTCATTACACCTTGGGGCACGTTCTATTACAAGGTAATGCTTTTCAGACTCAAGAACACAGGGGTAACCTATCAGAGGGCCATGACGGTATTGTTCCATGACATGATCCACAAGTCAACTAAAATCTATGTGGATGACATGATCATCAAATCTCCTACTACCAGGCAACACCCTGAAGACTTGAAGAAATTCTGTAATAGACTCCGAGAGTTAGGCTTAAGACTGAATCCAGCCAAATGTGTCTTTGGAGCATCATCAGGAAAGCTCATTGGCTTCATATCAGTAAGAGAGACATCGAAATCGATCCAGCCAAAGCTAAGGGCATCATCGAAATACCGAATCCCCACACTAAAAAGGAAATCCGAGGATTCCTGGGCAAAATTCAGTACATTAGTAGATTCATTTCTCAGCTCACTCTGATATGCGAGTTGATCTTTAAGCTTCTCAGGAAGAACACACCGACAGTCTGGATAGCAGAATGTCAAGAAGCCTTTGACAGAATAAAGCAGTATATTCGGAATGCTCCAGTACTTGTGCCTTCAATACTGGGATGGCCACTGCTACTCTACATCTCTGTACAAGAGACCTCCATGGGCTGCGTCCTGGCACAACATGACGATACAGGCAGAACAGGGTAAGCCATCTACTACATCAGTAAACGCTTGCTAGAGTATGAAGAGCAGTACAACTCTCTTGAAAAGACATGTCTGGCACTGGTCTGGGCTACTCAGCGTCTCTGGCACTATCTGCTTTCCTACCCGGTAATCCTGATCTCTTAGATGGACCCACTCAAGTACTTACTAGAAAAGCCAGCCACCACCGGAAGAACTACCCGATGGCTTATGATGTTGACTGAATTCGACATCTCATTCATGACTCAGAAGTCAATCAAAGGGTAGGCAATAGTAGATCACTTGGCCCTCAGCCCAGCACAAGACTGTGTTGCAGTACATGATCAGTTTCCAGATGAAGCCATTCTGTGTACTGAAGTAGATGAACAAGAGTACTTTGGCTGGGAGTTATACTTTGACGGAGCTGCCAACAGTCACGAACATGGGGCGGGAGTAGTCTTGATCTCACCAAAGGGAGCACACCTCCCTATCTTGGTTAAACTGAAATTAATATGCTCCAACAATAAAGCAGAATACGAAGCATGCATAGCCGGACTGAAAGAAGCCCTGGACATCGGGATTGAGGAGGTTGACATCTACGGTGACTCATCTCTAGTAATTTGTCAGGCGAATGAATCTTGGGCCATCCGAGAAGTAAGGCTAGTCTCATACTTAGCCTACCTTAATCTGCTAATTAGTCATTTCAGAAGAATCAGCTTCAGCCACAGGTCCAAGAACCAAAACAAATTTGCCGATGCACTGGCCACTCTCACTTCCTTGGTCCAGATCCCCACAGACATCATGCTCTAGCTGATTGAGATTCAGCAGTAGGATCAACCTACCTACTACCTTCAGATTGAAGAGGTATCAGATAACAAGCCTTGATATATAGACATCAAACAGTACCTCGAGGACGGAACCTTCCTACTTGATGCTACCAAAACAGACCACCAGGCAATCAGAAGACTGACTATTCAGTTTGTCCTATCAGAGGGTATCCTATACAAAAGGTCGCCGAACCTACTCTGGCTCAGATACCTTGATACCAGTGAAGCAGCATAGGTAGTCGAAGAAGTTCACAGACGTACTTGTGGCCCCAACATGAACGGTTTAATGCTGTCTAAGAAGATACTCAAACTAGGCTACCACTGGTCTATCATGGAGTCTAACTGTTGCAAGCATGTACAGAAATGCCACCAGTGCCAAATCTATGCCGATAGGGTAAATGCACCACCAAACAAGCTGCACAATCTCACAGCTCCTTGGCCATTCTCTATTTGGGGCATTGATGTAATCGGACCTATAGCTCAGAAAACATCTAATGGACATCGATTCATTCTAGTTGCAATCGACTATTTTACAAAATAGGCCGAGGCAGCCTCTTAGGCCATTGTCACTGCCTCAGTGGTTCAGCGTTTTCTGAAAAGGGATATCATCTACTGATATAGGGTCCCGTATGAAATTATAACAGACAATGCTCTCAACTTCTGCAACAAGGGCATGACTGTCCTCTGTCAGAAATTCAAGATCCAGCATCCCAATTCTACACCATACAAGCCATAGACCAATGGTGCAGTTGAAGCCGTCAACAAAAATCTGAAGAAAATCATAGAGAAGATGGCCACCAAGTACCCTACCTGGCATGAGATGCTCCCCTATGCACTCATGGCCTACGTAACATCCATCCAAACCTCAACTGGGGCAACACCATTCTCTCTGACCTAAGGCATGAAAGTAGTCCTCCCCATCAAAGTACAGATTCTATCACTTCGAGTGTTAATGGAAGCAGAGCTCTCAGAAGCAAAATAGGCACAGACTCGGTATGAGCAATTGAATCTGATTGAAGAACGACGACTGAAAGCCATTAATCACTCTCAGCCCTATTAGAGGCGCATGGATAGGGCATTCAACAAGAAAGTCAAGCCGAGAAGCATCGAGATCAGTGACTTGAATCTCTGAAAAATGTTACCAAACTATCCTGGCCCAAGGGGCAAATTCACTCCGAACTACGAAGGCCTATACACTGTCCGAGACAAATTCTCAGGCGGGTCCCTTCGACTCGGACGTACGGATGACGAAGACCTCCCAGAGCCCATCAACATGGATAAAGTCAAATGATACTATGCTTAGGGTCTAGGTCTGATAAGCGCTTTACACTTGTAGTTCCTCCAAGAAATAACAGGAGGTCATCTTTGGCACACTTCTTATCCCCTTTTCTATAACCTGTTTACAAATCAATGAAATTTGCTAGTTAGCCCTTTGAGCCTAACAGCCCTTATTTCATTACACCTTTTTAGGGACACCCTCCCTCGTCCTCTGTAGCATTTGCCTGAACTATGTCCTTACCTGATCATACAAAGGGTACATAGGCAACCTGACAAAATCAGGTGCGGTCACACCCACACAAAAGGAGATCACACCTCCTCTGGCTTTCCCCATGGAATCAACTCTTCCCCAAAGGAGCCACATGCCTCCCAGACTTACCCATACAGAGCCAGATCATCCCCAGTGGAACCAAAGCCTCTCTAAAAAACCTCTTCCCACATAGTCCAACGGAGCAAAAATCCCTTCAAACTCTCCAAACAAAGTCAGCTCTCAAGGGTACAAAATTTCCATAAAAGGAAAACCCAAAATAGAAGTTGAAACATTTCAAAAGCCAGAGGGTCCCCATAGAGACAATCTCTTCGGACTCTTTCCCTAATAGAAAAATCTTTTAGGGACAAACTCGGCTCTCTATCCTTAGTAGAGACAACCCCTCTCACTCTCCCCAACAGAGAAAACCTCTCTCGAAAGCCCAACGGACCACCGAAAAAAAAAAACCGCTAGGGAACCAAAGGTACAAGTCTTCAACAGAAGAGTTCCTCCAGAGAATGAAAATCAACTATATCAAAAACCAAAATCTCCAAGGGAGTATTAACCAACAACAACAGGAGAAATCCAAGGGTGTCCCAAACTTCGGTCCCCCAGCCTACATTTTGTCCTACTCCAAGTCCTTCGGATCCCCTAGAAACTATGAGTGCAAGCGTAATATCACATCTGTACCTCCAGTAGAAATATCATTTCCCTATCCCCAGAGGAGCGCCATTCAGAGCAATGATGGGAGAAGATCCATTTTCCCCATCAAATAAGGATTTCCCCAGTAATCATGGGCATGAGTGAAAATCGGTAACAGTCTCATTGCGTAAAAATCACGCGATCCCTAGACCTAGTCTCGTGAGTAGGGGCAAAAAAGGGATAAAAATCAATCAGCTTCATAGGGATGAGGAAAACCAGCAACGGCCTCATCACGTAAAAATTATGCGAATCCCATGACTTGGTCATTCTAAGGGTAAAAAAGGGAGAAAAGCTGAAGAGCGGTTTGGCAATAAAATCCGGCAACAGTCAGTCCAGCTAGATAAATCCCCTACAGCAGGCCCCAGCAAGTGGCATGGAAAAGTAGCTTCCCCGACATTAGTCCCCAATAGAGTTCAGATCCCCAGTAGCGATCTATAGCAGTGTCATATCCCCTAGCAGATCCCCAGTAACGGTGTACAACGGTACCGTATTCCCCAGCGAATCTCCAGAAGAGGCTTCTCATTGCTCTCTACGTACTCTCCCCAGTAAGAGTATAGAAGCATCCAATTTGCTCCCCAGCAAGCTTCCCCCCAGCCATAGTCCAATCTCCAGCATTGACAAGACAAACAGGTCTACCCATGAACATCCCCAGTGGTGACGAAACCTCTTCTGAGTCATACTCTGCTCTTTAAGAGTGAAAGACAGATTACATGATCCCCGAGCCCTGACTAAGGCAATTTTCCTGGCAAAACTAAAACGTAGTTGAACATTCTTGCTCTTAAAATCAAAAAATTTTACAACAGTTTAAATACCTTTTATAAAATATTTTCAGAACAGGCCATCTAGTATCCAGACCAGGTCATACCAGCCTGTACTGAGCAGCCCCAGTAGAACACAGCAGAAGAAGCCGACAGCCTGCATCCCCATAAGTCGTAGTCAGCAGAGTCATGGGAAAGCATCCTCGCCTTTATTCCCTACATGACATCCCTGTATAGCATCACACCCAGTGTGACCAAACTCCTTAACATCATACTTGATAAAAACTCAGTGCCTCTTGGCCATTTCAAATCAATCCGGCTAGAGCCTCTCAGACATACCGCAACCTTTCTGACACCCCTGCGTGTCCTCGACATCCGGTATGCTCCTTGACAATCTCGTTATACCACAGCATTACCTCCCACATGTTACCGTTTCGACACCCCCACGTGTCCTCAGCATTCGGTTTGCTCCTTGGTAATCTCGCCATACCATAGCATTACCTTTTGTATGTCACTCTTTCGACACCCCCCGCATCTCTTCGACATCTAGTGTGCTCCTTGGCAATCACGCCATAACACAGCATTACCTCCTACATGTCACTCTTTGGACACCCCTTGCGTGTCTTCGACATCGGGTGTGCTCCTTGGTAATCTCACCATACCGCAGCATCACATTTTGCATGTCACTCTTTTCAACACCCTCGTGTGTCCTCGACATTCGGTGTGCTTCTTGGCAATCTCGCCATACCGCAGCATCACCTCCTGCATATCACCCCATTCGACACCCCCCTGCATCCTCGACATCCGGTGTGCTCCTTGGTAATCTTACCATACTACAGCATCACCTCCTACATGTCACCCCTTTCGACACCCCCATGTGTCCTCGACATACGGTATACTCCTTTGCAATTTCGCCATACCGTAGCATCACCTCCTGTATGTCACCCCGGTGTGTCCTCGACATCCAGTATGCTCCTTGACAATCTCACCATACCATAGCATTACCCCCTATTTGTCACCTTTTCGACACCCCCGCGTGTCTTCTACATCCCGTGTGTATCTTTACAATGTACACCACCCTCATGTCACCTCTTTAACACCCTATGTGTTCTTGACGCCCTTTGTGTCTTTTCTATCAACTTGATCAAATCCCTCTGGCTAATGCCTCCGGGTTGTGCCATCCTTGCATCCATCAATCCCCAGTGAGTAGACTGAACTACTCATTCTCCCCCAGTAGTGGTCGTACTGCCTCATTGCACCCACCATTTACACTGCATGCATACATATCATCATATTGCATCCATATACCTAAGCTCAGTGTAACAATAGGATGATTCCAGTCTTCGCTGTTCAAATCGCCAACCCTGGCATTCTCTAACAAAGAGGGGTAGTTGTAAGCACCCAATTTAGACACCCCTGTCTAACCAAGGTTAATGTATTTTTACCATGGTTACCCCCTGCCAAGTCCCCCACAACCTAGGTAAGCCTCTACTTAGTCTTAGGACTCACCCTAAGTCAAACCCTAGTTCAACCCTAGGTAAACCCTAGTTAAACCCTAGTACTCAACCCTAGTTTAACCCTAGTTAAACCCCATTACAAAAACCTAAGTCAAAACCCTAGCCCTAGGTAACCCTAGTTGAAGTCCTAGCCTAGACCTAGAGCCCTTAGGGCTTGAACCCTAAGAATCCATGGCCCCTAGGGCCTGAACCCTTAAACTGGGTCCACAAGGTCCAAAAACATAAACCTAAACCCCCAAACTTGTCTGTGCATGGGCCAGACCCAATTCACTGAAAATTCCCTATTGTCGGTAGAAGGCCTACCGACAATTCCAAATTAGCTTTTTTTTTTATAATTGCGGTAGACCATCTACCGCCATTATGCAAGTTTCGAGTTTACAGACTGCAGATGCCCTGCACTCTCCACCCTTCACCTCAAACCTTCCCTTCAAGCCTCTCACTCGACCTCCACCAGGTCCAAACCCATCTTAGGCCTTCCTATCAATTCCCCTTAGGTCCCAAGCCTCCCTCCTATAAAAACCCAATCCCACCATAGTTCAAACAGTTGGAAAATCCCCTAAGGAACCCTTGTTGCGAAAACCTTGCATCTCAACCCCTCCCATACCCAGGTCGTAATCCCAGGACTCCGCTGGACCTACTTCAAGCTCCCCTAACTGCCACAGGCCATCGTTGAAGCACCACCACCACTGTTGCAGCCCCCCACCTTCGGCCAATGATCAGAGCATCAGGGTAGGTACTTCCTTACCCTCCATTTTCAATTTATGCATCACCTGTGAGCCCCTAGTCATCTCCATAGTGCAAACCCAACAGGGTGTTCACCCACCTTGTTCATAGGTGTGGTGAACCCCTATGGGTATACCCATCTCCTCAGGGCATTGCAGGCCTCCATAGACCCTCTGGGGGTCCCTCAGATCATGAGGGAACCCCTAGACATCCCTGTGCAGCACCCCCATGGGCACCATCCCGATTTCCTGCAAACCAGGAATGGCGGTAAACTCAATACCACAATTCTTGGCCTTTTACTTTTGCAACTTGTTTGGCCAACTTAGGTGGGCCCTGGTCCATATCCAGGGCCCAGGTTGAACCCCTCTACTCTCCCTTGACCTCACCTGGTCCTTCCAGGTGCATAGGTTAAGCCTAACCATGGTTCAATCCATGAAAAAGCAATACTATACTTATTGGTGGTAGACCTTCTACCACCAATAATTTTTTGCCTATTTTTAGATTGGCGGTAAAACATTTACCGTGTAGCACCCCGGACTTTTCTATACTTAATGAATACTGTTTTCATAGCCAATTGGCCTTCCTCATAGTCTAATTAATAAATAAGAGAGAAATCGGAAATTCTGAAACGTCAGAAATGTTCATTTTCGAAAGACGAACCCAACGCAAGTTGAATCGGCGAAATCCGGAGAGCGAGTCAAGAGATATGGTCAAAACAGTCCAGACCTACAGAGCACCGATCGCTCGGTCCAGTCAGCGATCGATCGGTCCAAAACCGATCGATCGGTATCTATCACACGGTCAAAGATTTTGTATGGGGAAATTTTCCAGAGAGTAGTTTTTTGATCGGTCGCTCGGCCAGAGTACCGATCGCTCGGTAGGCAACCGATCGATCGGTCATAACCACCGATCGCTCGGTCCCCGAATTTTTGCAGAAATTTTTGTAAGGGCGTTTTTGTCTTTTGGGTGTTAAACCCTTTCTTATAAGGCTAGGCCCGATCCTTAGAGATTATTTACAACACTTAGAAGCTTTTGAGAGTTAGGGAGAGGGGAAGAGACTC
Organism: Tetracentron sinense; assembly: GCA_015143295.1. Taxonomy (NCBI): domain Eukaryota; kingdom Viridiplantae; phylum Streptophyta; class Magnoliopsida; order Trochodendrales; family Trochodendraceae; genus Tetracentron; species Tetracentron sinense. The sequence continues at coordinate 56,793,618 of CM026552.1, forward strand.
TAACCTAGGGTTTTGATTTTGAGAAGGAATCAAAGGGGTTTAAGAACCCTAGATCATCCTCAACTTGGATTGCTTCAAGTTCAAGGTCCAACTCGTGTGGGACTCCTCCTCCAAAGTTAGGGCAGCAACTCACACAAGTTTTTCCAAGGGATTTCTTCCTCAACTCAAGCTTTCTTCAAGCAAGGATCTTTCTTCTTGCAAGTTGGAGCTTCAATCAAGGTTTCTACCAAGGATCATGCCTTGATTCAAGGTTAGTACACCCTACTAACTTACCCTAGCAATAAATCTAAGTTTTCTCTATGAAATGTGATTTATGCAAATATGTTTGCTTTCTTGTGAAATGTATCATCCCTAATAAATATAAACAAGATAAAGAAATGGTATGGATGTTGGATGTGGGCGATTGGATGCCGAATGGGTGATGTATGGTATGTGTGGGTCGTGGATTAGAAAATGGAGGATGGGCATTACACAAATAATAAACTTACCTTGTGTGATTGAATGTAATATGCACTAAAAAGGAGAAAATGAACAATGAGGAAACTTGCATGCTAAGTGTTTGACAAAATACCTAAACTATGAAATAATGATTTAAATGAAGAAATGGAAAGGGGCCTTATGCATGTATTCTCATGAATGATGAATGGATTTAAATACCATGTTGATTACTCAAATTCTCATATGCATATATTGTGAATTGAATGGTGATGTCATACCTCTCTTATTATCTTTATTCCATGATTGTCATGATGGACACGTACACGAGCACGCATGATAGCATGAACCAAGATTTCAAGAGCATATGCATATAATAACCAACAAGAAAATATTGCATGTCAAGGAGGTTGGTAGCCCAGGGACATTCGGGTACTAGCCTCTGGCTCGCAAGAAAACCCCTAAAACACATATTGTCAAGGAGGTTGGTAGCCCAGGGACATTCGGGTACTAGCCTCTGGCTCACAAGAAAACCATACATATCAAGGAGGTTGGCAGCCCAGGGAGAATCCGGTGCTAGCCTCTGGCTCACAAGTTACAAGATGCAAGGTTACAAGATGATGACAAGACATTCATGCATGCACGCATACATGATTTTTACAATGCATACCGAGACATGGAAATGGGTTTTCAAGCATGAGTTTTATCGGAGTTTTCGCATTCATGCACGCACGTTATGATGATTGTATTGTACCATGCCTCCTACTATTTCTCTTGCGATGCTATTACTGCCGTGTACTGGATTCCTGTTGTGGTGCATATTATTGTTATGGTTAGCTAGCAGCTTGTACTCGCTGAGTATTCCATGCTCAACCGTACTTTCATGTCGGCAGGTACCGAGGGAGGCCTCGACCCGGAGCCTTGGGTCGAGGAAGAGTATATCGAGGAGAGAGAGCCGTCTATCCCACTGCAGTCTCAGGCGAACCGAGACCTTGACGTGTGGCCATACCATGACTACTGTTGAGGGGAGAGTACGAGAGGGTCTTTTATGTATTTTGATATTTTGATAGGTGGGTCTGTCCACCTTAGACTTAGACATGTTTTGTATATATGTTAACTTGGAATACTATTTTGGAAATCTTAGAAGAAAGAAAAAGTTAGTTTACGATTCCGCATTTACGTTTAGCTTCCGCGCTCTGATTATCATTGTTTAGTACATTAATTATCTTGTTCATGACAGGATGGTTTGGCAGGTACATATAGTCACGCCTAAAGTATCCCTAAACTCCTAGGGGGTATTTTGGGGCGTTACAGAAGTGGTATCAGAGCTCTAGGCATTAGAGTCCCTAGGGTCACGTAGTACTAGAGACCATGATTGAACAAGGCATTAGTTGTATTCCAAGTATGGACTAATAAGTTAGTCCTAGTCAAAATAGGTTGAATCTCAACTAAACTTAGAGTCCTACGCTAGGAACAAGGATTGTATGGATGATGTTGTGTTGTATACCATATGTGCATTAATTGTGTTGTGCTTATTAAATATGCTTGATGAATATGTATTGAGCGAACTGCGAAATTTGTACTAAATGCGTATCCAAGTTAGACTCATGTTATATTGTCGTTCTCAGGAGAAATCATGAGACGCAATACCCGGGGTCGCGGGTACAACACAAGGGGCAATGGAGGTGATGCTCCATCGGGTGATGATCAACCCGATTTTGCCCAAGCTTTTGCCTCAATAGCCGAGACCTTGGCTATGCTAGCGGCGAGGCAACCGGCCACTCCGCCTAATGCCGCGCTTATACCGGCTCCTCCTAATCGAGCACAAGCCGGAATAGAGGCTTTTTAGAGGATGAGGCCTCCAACCTTTTGTGGGAGTATTGACCTGCTTGTGGCCGAAGGATGGATTCGGCAATTAGAAAAGATCTTCTCCGTGTTGGCGCCTACTGAGGCAGAGAAGGTTACTTGGGCCGCCTTTATGCTTGAAGGTGAGACCGACCATTGGTGGAAATCCGCACTTCGGACCCAAGAGTTGACCTGCAAAGGTCAAGACTGGACTTGGGAGGAATTCTTGGACGTTTTCAACAAGAAGTACTTCCCAATAGGGATGAAAGAAAAGATGGAAGTTGAGTTCATTACCTTGGAGCAAGGTAATATGTCGGTAGCGGCTTATGAAGCCAAGTTTTCGGAGCTATCCAGATTTGCTCCACATATGATAGCAACCGAGGCTATGAAAGCCCAAAAATTTGAGAGGGGGTTGAAGGCATACCTCAAGGACCGAGTCTCAATGTTCAGACATGAGACATATTCAGAAGTGCTGGACAAGGCACTGTTGGCCGAGTCGAACTCCGAGGAGTTCTTTAAAAGGAGAGGAATAGAGAAAGGACAGTCGAGTAGTTCAGGGGAGAAAAGAGCAAGGACTAGCTTGTATCAGTCCGCAGGGCCGGCTCAGTCACAGAGGATATATTCGGCACCACAGGCTCCCCGCCCTTTTGCTCCACCGGCTTTTCGCCCGGTTTTTGCTCAGGCTCCTCGCCCCGCAGTGACTCAGGCTACGGGATATGCTCCTCCCACCTATGCGCATGATATCTGCACCCTCTGTGGAAGGAGGCATCCAGCGGGAGAATGCCGGAGGGTTACAGGAAGTTGCTTCCATTGTGGTGACCAAGGCCACATGGTTAGAGATTGTCCCCGACGTTTTATGCCAGCTTAGTCTCAGGGGAGTAGGCCCCCAATTAGGCAGACATCTCAGCCTAGCTCTTCTCAGGCTTCGAGGGCCTCACAGTCTACACGGCCTCCTTGCCCGGCCACACAGGGTCGAGTCTTCGCCCTGTCAGAGAGAGACGCACGTGCATCCGACGATGTCGTGCAAGGTATGCAAAATCCTAGAGTTTAAGTTGTGTAAGATTTCTATGGTTGATTTTGTGACTATTATTAGGAGTTACCTATGTATGATGCTTGTTACTATTTGAAATCTACTGATATTAGTTACTTAATCGCACAGGCGCTTTATTAGTGAACGAGTGTCTTGCTCGAGTGTTGATAGACACAGGATCTACTCACTCTTTTGTCTCACCAAGTTTTGCAAAGGGCTTTTTGACTGAGGCTACTCCGTTGGAGCGGGAGTTGACCATTGCAACTCCACTTGGCAAGTCAGTTGATACGGACAAGATATTCAGGGATAGTGTGGTTCAAGTGGGGGAGAAGGAACTGTTAGCCGATCTCATCATCCTAGACTTCTGAGACTTGGATTTCGATGTTATCCTAGGGATGGATTGGTTGGCAAACCATCACGGGCATGTTACGTGTTTTGAAAAGATGGTGAACTTCAAGCCGGAAGGGGTTAAGTCTTTTCATTTTCGAGGATTGAGAGAAAGGGATATTGCTCGCCTTGCAGCTTTGAGCTTAGCGAACCCCGAAGTACAAAACTCCTCGGCTATTCCAGTTGTGAGTGAGTTCTTAGATGTGTTCCCGGAAGAACTTCCCGGATTGCCTCCTGACCGAGAGATCGAGTTCGCTATAGAGCTTACTCAGGGGACCGCTCCGATATCAAGGGCACCATATAGAATGGCTCCTATAGAGCTTGAAGAATTGAAGAAATAGATTGAGGAGTTACAACAACTTGGTTTCATCCAACCAAGCGTCTCGCCATGGGGAGCTCCGGTTCTCTTTGTGAAGAAGAAAGATGGGTCAATGAGAATGTGTATAGACTACCGCCAGTTGAACAAGGTAACTATCAAGAATCGTTATCCCTTGCCAAGGATAGACGACTTGTTTGACTAACTGAAGAGAGCGAGATTTTTCTCCAAGATTGATCTTAGGTCGGGGTATCATCAGCTAAAGATCAAGTCGGAGGATGTTCCGAAGATGGCTTTCAGGACTCGGTATGGGCATTACGAGTTCCTTGTCATGCCTTTTGGGCTGACGAATGCACCGGCGGCGTTCATGGATTTGATGAATCGGGTGTTCCGATCATACTTGGATCGATGCGTGATTGTATTCATCGACGACATTTTGATGTACTCCCAGACACGGGAAGATCACGCATGAGACCTCCGCCTTGCTCTAGAAATGTTGAAAGAGCATAGGCTATATGCCAAATTGAGCAAGTGCGAATTCTGGTTAGAGAAAGTGGTGTTCCTAGGCCACGTAGTGTCTGCCGAGGGTATTTCTGTAGATCCAGCCAAGGTTGAGGCAATCATGAGTTGGGAGAGGCCCAAGAGCGTCACGGAGATACGTAGTTTCCTCGGGTTGGCAGGCTATTACCGGAGATTTGTAGAGGGATTCTCCAGTTTGGCCGCACCTCTCACTTACTTGACGAGGAAAAATGCCAAGTTCAGTTGGAGTGACCGATGTGAAGTGAGTTTCGAAGAGTTGAAGAAGCGCCTCACCACGGCCCCCGTCCTTACTGTGCCATCCGGACATGGTGGTTATGAGGTATATAGCGATGCTTCGCATATCGGACTTGCGTGTGTCCTTATGCAGCATAAGAAAGTCATTGCCTATGCATCAAGACAATTGAAGGAGCATGAAAAGAATTACCCCACTCACGACTTAGAACTCACCGTGGTTGTGTTTGCATTGAAGATTTGGCGACATTATCTTTATGGGGAACAATTTGAGGTATTCACAAATCATAAAAGCCTTAAGTATTTGTTTTCCCAGAAAGAGCTGAACCTGAGGCAAAGAAGATGGGTAGAATTTTTGAAAGACTACGAGTGCTCCATTCAATACCACCCGGGCAAAGCGAATGTAGTAGCCGATGCTCTTAGCCGGAAGCCTACTGGACTTTTGGCGCATATGATGCTGAAGGAGTGGAGGTTGCTGGAGGATGCATCCAACCTCGACATCAGTTTTAGTCTCCCTACCTATGGGCCGGTAATTGCTAACATCACAGTTAGGCCATTTATGTTGAGCATGATCCAGGAGTTACAGGAAATGGATGCCGAGCTACTTTCTTGCCGAGACAAGTCAGTTAAGAGTGGCAGCAAGGATTTTACGGCGAGGGAAGATGGAATTATCACTTTCAAGAGAAGAGTATGTGTCCCAGCCGATGAGAAGCTTAAGTGAGAAATCTTATACGAGGCTCATCGGTCCAAGTACACTGTTCACCCCGGAGGTACCAAAATGTATAGAGACTTGAAAAAGCACTTTTGGTGACGGAACATGAAGCGAGAAATAGCGGAGTATGTGTCTAAATGCTTGGTGTGCCAACAAGTCAAAGCCGAACACAGGAGACCGGCTGGACTTTTGCAGTCCCTCCCCATTCCCGAGTGGAAATGGGAACATATCTCTATGGACTTCATTGTGGGGTTGCCGAAGACGGCTAGAAACTATGATGCTATATGGGTCGTGGTCGACAGACTCATGAAGTCCGCCCATTTCTTACCGTACCGGACTAAATTCAACTCAAATCAGTTGGCTGCATTGTATATCAAAGAAATAGTCCGATTGCATGGGGTGCCAGTGAGCATTGTGTCGGATCGGGACCCTAGATTTACCTCCAGGTTTTGGAAAAGCTTTCAGAGTGCCATGGGTTCCCGGTTGGACTTTAGCACGGCTTTCCATCCACAGACGTATGGGCAAACCGAGCGAGTGAATCAGGTTATTGAAGATATGCTCCGAGCTTGTATGCTGGATTTTAAAGGAAGTTGGGAAGATCACCTACCTTTGGTGGAATTCGCCTACAATAATAGCTATCAGGCAAGCATACAGATGGCTCCTTTTGAGGCTTTGTACGGAAGAAGTTGTAGATCCCCGTTGCATTGGGATGAAGTGGGAGAAAGAAAAATTTTGGTCCCCGAGTTGATTGAACAAACGGTAGATAGAGTCAAGCTCATCCGGGAGAGGTTGAAGACCGCACAAGATAGATAGATTGAGCTACGCCGACAATCGAATGAGAGATCTTGAGTTTCGAGTGGGTGATTTTGTATTTGTTCGGGTTTCACCAACCAAGGGTGTTATGCGATTCGGGAAGAGGGGCAAGCTTAGCCCGAGATATATGGGTCCGTTCGAGATCATTACTAGAGTCGGTGAGGTAGCTTACCGTGTTGCTTTACCCGCTCATATGATGGCGGTCCACAATGTATTCCATGTCTCTATGCTTCGAAAGTATATCCCGGATCCTTCTCATGTCATCGAGTTGGATCCGATAGAGATTCGAGAGGACCTCACCCTAGTTGAACAACCGGTGCAGATCTTGGATAGGAGAGATCAAGTCTTGCGTAACAAGACCATTCCCTTGGTCTTAGTGAGATGGCAACACCATTCAAGGGAGGAAGCTACATGGGAACGAGAAGCCGAAGTGCGGGAAAAGTATCCTCAGTTATTCATTTAGGGCCTTGGCATTCCCTTGTAATTGTTATGGTCTTGTGCATGTACGTATCGTCCAAATTTCAGGGACGAAATTTTTGTAAGGGGGGGAGAATGTAGCACCCCAGACTTTTCTATACTTAATGAATACCGTTTTCGTAGCCAATTGGCCTTCCTCATAGTCTAATTAATAAATAAGAGAGAAATCAGAAATTCTGAAACATCAGAAATGTTCATTTTCGAAAGACGAAACCAACGCAAGTTGAATCGGCGAAATCCGGCGAGCGAGTCAAGAGATATGGTCAAAACAGTCCAGACCTACAGAGCATCGATCGCTCGGTCCAGTCAGCGATCGATCGGTCCAAAACCGATCGATCGGTATCTATCGCACGGTCAAAGATTTTGTATGGGGAAATTTTCCAGAGAGTAGTTTTTTGACCGGTCGCTCGGCCAGAGTACCGATCGCTCGGTAGGCAACCGATCGATCGGTCATAACCACCGATCGCTCGGTCCCCGTATTTTTGCAGAAATTTTTGTAAGGGCGTTTTTGTCTTTTGGGTGTTAAACCCTTTCTTATAAGGCTAGGCCCGAGCCTTAGAGATTATTTACAACACTTAGAAGCTTTTGAGAGTTATGGAGAGGGGAAGAGACTCTAACCTAGGGTTTTGATTTTGAGAAGGAATCAAAGGGGTTTAAGAACCCTAGATCATCCTCAACTTGGATTGCTTCAAGTTCAAGGTCCAACTCGTGTGGGACTCCTCCTCCAAAGTTAGGGCAGCAACTCACACAAGTTTTTCCAAGGGGTTTCTTCCTCAACTCCAGCTTTCTTCAAGCAAGGATCTTTCTTCTTGCAAGTTAGAGCTTCAATCAAGGTTTCTACCAAGGATCAAGCCTTGATTCAAGGTTAGTACACCCTACTAACTTACCCTAGCAATAAATCTAAGTTTTCTCTATGAAATGTGATTTATGCAAATATGTTTGCTTTCTTGTGAAATGTATCATCCCTAATAAATATAAACAAGATAAAGAAATGGTATGGATGTTTGGATGGATGTTGGATGTGGGCGATTGGATGCCGAATGGGTGATGTATGGTATGTGTGGGTCGTGGATTAGAAAATGGAGGATGGGCATTACACAAATAATAAACTTACCTTGTGTGATTGAATGTAATATGCACTAAAAAGGAGAAAATGAACAATGAGGAAACTTGCATGCTAAGTGTTTGACAAAATACCTAAACTATGAAATAATGATTTAAATGAAGAAATGGAAAGGGGCCTTATGCATGTATTCTCATGAATGATGAATGGATTTAAATACCATGTTGATTACTCAAATTCTCATATGCATATATTGTGAATTGAATGGTGATGTCATACCTCTCTTATTATCTTTATTCCATGATTGTCATGATGGACACGTACACGAGCACGCATGATAGCATGAGCCGAGATTTCAAGAGCATATGCATATAATAACCAACAAGAAAATATTGCATGTCAAGGAGGTTGGTAGCCCAGGGACATTCGGGTACTAGCCTCTGGCTCACAAGAAAACCCCTAAAACACATATTGTCAAGGAGGTTGGTAGCCCAGGGACATTCGGATACTAGCCTCTGGCTCACAAGAAAACCATACATATCAAGGAGGTTGGCAGCCCAGGGAGATTCGGGTGCTGGCCTCTGGCTCACAAGTTACAAGATGCAAGGTTACAAGATGATGACAAGACATTCATGATTTTTACAATGCATACCGAGACATGGAAACGGGTTTTCAAGCATGAGTTTTATCGGAGTTTTCGCATTCATGCACGCACGTTATGATGATTGTATTGTACCATGCCTCCTACTATTTCTCTTGCGATGCTATTACTGCCATGTACTGGATTCCTGTTGTGGTGCATATTATTGTTATGGTTAGCTAGCAGCTTGTACTCGCTGAGTATTCCATGCTCAGCCGTACTTTCATGTCGGCAGGTACCGAGGGAGCCCTCGACCCGGAGCCTTGGGTCGAGCAAGAGTATATCGAGGAGAGAGAGCCGTCTATCCCACTGCAGTCTCAGGCGAACCGAGACCTTGACGTGTGGCCATACCTCGACTACTGTTGAGGGGAGAGTACGAGAGGGTCTTTTATGTATTTTGATATTTTGATAGGTTGGTCTGTCCACCTTAGACTTAGACATGTTTTGTATATATGTTAACTTGGAATACTATTTTGGAAATTTTAGAAGAAAAGAAAAAGTTAGTTTACGATTCCACATTTACGTTTAGCTTCCGCGCTCTGATTATCATTGTTTAGTACGTTAATTATCTTGTTCATGACAGGATGGTTTGGCAGGTACGTATAGTGACGCCTAAAGTATTCCTAAACTCCTAGGGGGTATTTTGGGGCGTTACATACCGCCATTATGCACTTTCAGTTACATTACATTTTCACCTCTGTGGGGCCCACACCAGACTCAAACTCCTCCCTAGAGTCCCCTCTTGGTCTCCATGCTTCAGTTCACCCAAGGTTACACCCTAACCCTAGTTAACAGTAAGCAAAACCACAGTTAAAAATACTATTTTAATGTCGGTAATCTGATTACCGACATTAACTTTATTTTAATTTTGGGATTTTGTAGGGGTCTATGCCTGGTAGGAGTTTCCTTTAGGCCCTGCCTAGCCCCTGGGCCCACCTTGAACTTAACCATACCCTTAACTGTGGTTAAATACACCTCCGGTTAACATTTAACCATGGTTAAGCACCCTATAACCGCACAAATTTTGGGAAATTAATCAAAAAATCCTAAAAATTAGCTTGGACCATAAAACTGACTTTGGACCTTTCCTAACCCTGGTTAGCACCCTTAACCACCGTTAGATCCCCCTTAACTCCGGTTAACAACCCTAATCACAGTTACTTTCGATTTACGACCTACCGGGTCTAAAAACCAAATCTACTGGACTTATCTTCGACTTACCGGGCCTCCCCTTTACCTACCAGCTAAAACTCACATTCCCTTAACTGTGGTTAGCAACCCTAACCATGGTTAGTTTGGCATAACCCCGGTTAGCAACCCTGGCTAGACTCCGTCCTAATCTACCGGACTACCCCTAAGCCTACAAGGCTTGACTACCTAGACTTGACCCTCCTTGGTTAATCAAACCCTAGTCTACCGGACTAGTCCATGTTAGCCACCCTTGGTGCACACACACACACCCCTAGCCTCGGCACAGGCTCACATGTCAGAACTACGCTCGGTCTGATCTCACCGAGTACATAGGCAACCCAACCCGGGTTCGACCCCAGTTAGCTTTCCCTTTCTTGGATTAGTGTTAACTTAAACACTCTGGCATTTTGAACAAGATTAACTTTAAATTGGCTTATACCTGGGGAGTACGGAACCATTGTAAAATGGAAGCCTTGGGGTGCTTAACACTTTCCCTGGACTTAACTGAACCCTTTACCCTAAACTTACTCGCAGACCAAGATCTTATCTAAACTCGGGGGACTTATCCCTTCTGAATGAATACGTGGTGACTCTTATTTCAACATTCACGCACCCATCAGGATATCTCTCGTGAGTAAAATTTCTCCCTCACAAACACAAAAGGAGAAGCCTTTAGCAATTGCATTAGCTTAATGGCGAGATGCTTAAACATTCACTCAAATCAATTTTCCCTTCAAGTGCACAAAATATCATAAAACATAACCAACACATCTATACACATAGGCAACATACTGAAACATAACATTACATCATCCTTTACAAAACAAATTTTCTATCTTTTGGCCTTCATGCAACATCATTAGGTGCCTGAGCACGTTGTCCTGAGATAGCAAAAACTTGGTCCTCATTAGCCTGACGTGGAGGCTATATGCGCTGCTAGGGCCTCGAAGCTTGAAAGGACACCTGTTGCGTAGGCAGTCGATTTGGGAGTCTAGTTCCCTGGGTTTGAGCGCGTGGCCGACAGCTTGGACAATCTCTAATCCGGTGTCCCGTGTCATCACAATGGTAACATGCTCCCGTAAGAGCTCGACAATCCCCAGCAAAGTGCTTCCTCTTATAGTAACTGCAGAACTCGAACGTAGATGTAGAAGATGCTGGTTGCACCTGTCAAATAACTTGCGTAGTAGTAGGGCAAGGGGCCTGAGGTGCAAGAGAATGGCTCTGCACCTGTGTAGGTCCAAAGGACTGGTATGGAGTCATCCTAGTCCTCTTTCCTAGCTGTGTTGAGCCACTGGACTGGCCTCTCAGCATTTCTATCCTCTTACAGAATTCTTCAAAATTCGTTTCAGCCAATTGAGCCTTGTCCACAACCTCTATGTAGGTCTCATGTTGGAACATTGAAACCTGATCTTTGATGTGGGCCTACAATCCCCTCTCAAATTTCCTAACCTTCATTTCCTCAGTGGCTATTAGGTATGGAGCGAACCTTGACAATTCAGAGAACTTGGCCTCGTACTCAGCCACTACCATGTTCCCTTGTTCCAAGGTAATGAACTCCAATTCTTTCTTTTCTCTTACTCCTACTGGAAGTATTTCTTATACAAGACATCAAGAAACTCTTCCTAAGTCCATTCTTGACCCGCTCGAGTCAAGTCTCTCGTTCTGACTGTGGATCTCCACCAGTGATCGGCCTCACCCTCCATCATGAAGGTGGCCCAAGTGACTCTCTTCACCTCAGTCGGCAACAACACTGAATACTTCTCTAGCTACCTGATCCATCCTTCTGCAACCAATGGGTCTATGCCACCATAGAATACCGAAGGCCTCATCCTTCGAAAAGCCTCAATTCCTATGGCATGATATGTAGGAGGAGGTACAAGTGCTGCAGTAGGAGTGGGGGTAGAGGGCTACCTATCTGCAAGCATAGCTAGTGTCTCTGCTATGGATCCCAAGACCTAAGTGAGATCGGGCTGCTCATCCCCCATAGGAGCATTACCTCCATTTCTCCTAGTATGGTCACTGCGACCCAGATTGCCCCGTCTCATGATTGAATCTTGAGAACAATAGCAAGGCATGAGTCTAACTTGGAAACCAACTTGTCTCGACCCTAATTTCAACAATCACCCAATGTCTATAGGTACATAATAATACATGGCAGTATACAATAAAGTAATACAGGTATACCAATAATGTTTCCTAGCGTACGACACCAAGTTCGGTTGAAATTTCAACCAGTTTTGACTAACACTAACCTGTTAGTCTACACTTGAGAGCAATAACATAACCTATATAAGCGTATTGTATACATCCAAGTACACACATAATAGTATAATCATACAACTGGTTTTCCTAGTGAAGCTAAGTTCTCACGCTCGTCAGAAGGTATGTAGTTTTTTTATTTGAGTTAATTAAGTAAAATCCTCTTAATCTTAGTGACATGTATGATGCTTCTAAGATCTACATGATGCATGTGGAATATGTATGATGATTATGAAATGTATGAAGTGAATGATATGTATGATGCTAATGAGATGTGGGATGCTTATGCCATGCATGATGCTTATGCTATGCATGAATGTGCATGATATGTATGATGTTTATGAGATGCATCATGATTATGCTGTGTATGAAGTGCATGTTATCCTTGGAGTTTATAATTTATTTATCCTTTTGGACTGGGCAAAGGGTCTAGAACGTGTTCCAGAATTAACACGCATCTGTATCTAGAAACGTGCATCAAACATCCATGAGCTTGTCCAAAATTTTATCTGTTCTTGGAGTTTATAATATATTTATCATTTGGGATTGAGCACTAGGACTAGAACGTACTGCAGCTGTATTTAGAAGCGTGCATCAAACATCCCTGAGCTGGTTAAAAATATATTGATATCTATATATGTTCCTACTAGTCGTGGGGTTACATGAACTTACATGAACTTATCGTTATACCGTGATGTGCGACTTATGCTTATTGGGGATGTAAGACACATTAAGCAAAGTTTAACAAATCAAATTACACCGGATACGCATAATAGTATATATCAAAACCTATGTCCCTATTTTCGTAATAACTCTAAATCTACTAAACTTGTAAGATGAAGGAGAATCCTATAGTCTCACTCGGAATGCTATTCCCCACAGAGACCCCATAGACAAAGGACCTACCCCTCCCTTGTCAACCAACACCCAGGCTAGACTCTAACCCGAGTATTACAACAATTAATGAGCTAAGTGGGAAACCCATTCATAAAGCATAGGTTTTCACTTACATATAACATATATTATGCACCAAACACATAACTTATAATACCACATAACAATAAAACACATTATAATATAAATATATAAAATTTTCGATTTTCCTAGCGAAAACAGACACTAACGTTGGTTGAAATCAACCTGTTATAGCCAAAGACTAAGTAATTAGTCTACACTTGGAACATGACTCTTTTTCTTAAACCTAATGCCTTGTGTTAATTGGGGTATCAAACTCTAAATGACCTTAGAGAACCTAATACCTATGCTCTGATACCAATTCTATCGCACCCCAAAACACCCCTAGGAGTTAGGTGATATTTGGGCTCGTTACCTACCCCGACAACCATCTTGCAAGAGTATACAAAGCATGCCAGTTAGTGACCCGGAAAATTTCTTTAAAATAAATGTACTTCCAAGTGTTAACATAAACGAACGACTGAATAAAATACAAAAATCACAAAGGGTACAAATAATTGAGTTACCAACTCAAGCCCACAAGAAAATCCCCCCAAAAGTAAATCCTAAAATACATGTCTCTCTCCCTCAACCCAACCCTAGAGCCACATATCAAGACCCCTAACGTCTTTAAGAACATCCCAAACAACTCCTACTCTCCATGAATTGTCTTGATCCAAGAACCTGGAGCATATGTATCGAACTCTATACTTGTCGACATCAATATGTACACGGCTGAGTATGGAATACTCAGGGAGTACAAGATACTAGCTAGTAATAGTAATAACATTAACATGCCATACAGGACACAGTTCATCATAAAGATACATAATCAGAGTGCAGAAACTAAAACAAAATAATAATATAAATCTTGAAAATCATATCTTAAATCATGCATTATATTCATGCTTTAATTAAAACGTGTTTCAATTTCCTCATGCGTCTTCTAAGTTCTTTATGCATCTCATGTATCTTGTCTTGTTTTAACTAGTACCCGAACTATGAAATGGACGGACATACTAGGATCTTGTCTTGTGAGAGTCATGCATGTTTTCATATTACTTGCTTGCTTGGAAATAGATGATAGTGCCCGTACCTGGTCTTAGTACACTAAACATCATTTCATAATTCTTTATTCCTTCTTGGAGATAGATACAAGTACCCATACCTGGTCTTAGTATACTAGTATCCTCTCATACTTGTTGGAAACAGATGTTAATGCTCGTACCTGGTCTTAGTACATTAACACCCTTTCATACTTGTCATGGAAACATATACTAGTTCCAATACCTGGTCTTAGTACACTAGCACACTTTCATATTATTCATGTCTTGGAAATAGATACTAGTGCCCGTACCTGGTCTTAGTACACTAGCATCCTTTCATGCTTGTCATTTTGCTTGGAGACAGATGCCAGTACCCGTACTAGGTCTTAGTATACTAGCATCCTCTCATACTTGCTTAGGAACAAGTGTTAGTGCCTGTACCTGGTCTTAGTACACTAACATCCTTCCATGTCTTACATTTTTTAATTCTTTTCTTGACTTGTTCTTGTCTTGTTTTCCTTGTAAGTCAGGTATGACATATACTTATACTTGAAAAGTTTGGTTCATGCATGCGTGCTTGGTGTGTGTGGCAATTCGTGGCAATCATACTATCATAGATGATTCAAGGGACAAATATTGCATTTCAATTCTTTTTATAATCATGTTGGAATTTAAACTAGTATGTAGGGCAATTGATCTAAAATGATCATTTTTAAGAAAACTACGTAAATCATGCTTTAATAATCTAATTTAATTTCCTTGAATGCTCAATCATGCATTTTGTCAAACACTTAGCATGCAACCTTATATAGTCATGAATTTCACAAGCAACATAGATATAGTTATTTCTTTCACCTTTTCCTTATCACACATTTCATCAAACACCAGCTTACCACATTCCTTTAAGCTTTAAACTCATACCTTCTTAGTCTTAGGTTTTCATGTAACGACCCCGAATTTTAATATAATAAAATTATGCGTTTATGGGTCCTTAATGAAGGTTAATTAGTTAATTATTTGTTAAATTGGTAAAAAGTGGATTTTGTTCGGGATTGGATTGTACTGGTAAAACTTCAGTTTTTTTCCTCCAAAATTGTACACAATATGCGGGTCGACTATCTGGATGATCACCTATCCTACCAGTTCCGTCGTGTATCGATTCGGGAGACCACAGGAGTCTTAACTGTAAGAAAATCGAGAAAACCAGAAAATTCCAGATTTTTCTGGATTTAGTGGGACTCCATAATTGTTGGGGATTCTAATAGAAATCCACGTGGTTGGTACCACAGCGTACCGGTCAGTCGTGAGGATGATCGTCTGTCGTTTCAGCAGTTAATTGTATCAGATGAAGAAACGACAACGTGTTTTGTGTCCGGAATCAGAAAATTAGTGGGTTTTCCAATTTTCTTCCGGACTAAAGTGTAGCTGTCAAAATTCAGTATTTTTCCCTGAAATTTTTATAATAGGTGTCGGACTGCCCTAAGTTTGGTCACCTAAAGTTTTGTCAAAATCAGATGTCATTGAGTAGGACTACGGAGGCCGTATACACGAGAGAAGGCGGAAAATTAGTCAAATGGTCAAACCGTTGACTATATAATGGAGGCCAGCCTCCCCATTTCTTACGTTCTATAAACGAAGGGTTTCTACCACATAATATTTTAGAGAGAGAAAGTGAGGAGAGAGAAAGGAAGAGAGAGAAAGAGGAGAGAAAGAGAAGAGATAAAGAAGAGAGAAGTGGGTCCTTGAGGTTTTTCGACGTCCCGGACATATTGGCGAAGTCCCTTTTTCAGCTAGCTGCCTTGAAAAGCATGAAGCAGGTAAAGCCCCTCTCTTTTCTTCTCTTTTTTCCCTTATTTTGCTATATTCTTTTATCTGAAGTATATGCATGTCTTTTGGCGTAAATGAAAAAGGATCGGAGACCCCTATGTGATGTTGTGATTTTATGTGATCCATTGGGGAGCTCAGATCGGGTCCCGGGTAAATTGTATCGTCACTCTAGGGTGACGAAAAGTTGTTTTGCATAGGACGGTGTGTTACTGGAGTTGGTTCACGGGCGCGAGCCCCAACTATTTCAGTTAATCGAGCGAGGATTGGGTTAACTGGGGTTAACCTGTGGTTAGAAAATCTAACCATGGTTAAATATAGTCCGTGGTTCCTCTTTGACTAGGTCAGGAGAGACGGTGTCCAGTAAGGCCCGGGGTTCCTCCGTGACTGATAGTCGGGAGATGTCGGTCTGTTTGTCTAGGTCGTCCGTGGTGCCTCTTAGACTAGTCAGGAGTGGCGGTATCCTACATGGCCCGTGGTTCCTCTATGACTGATAGTCAAGAAATGTCGAAGTCCTAGGGAGTTTAAAGTGGCTGAACATCGGATAGTGTATAGTCCGGGGTTCCTCTCTTGGTGGGTCAGAAGATGTCGGCACCGTGTCTATCGGGGCCCCTTCTTGGTGGAACGTCAGGAGACGGCGGCATTGGTATAGATGTCGGGGTTCCTCTGTAGACTAGCCAGAAGATGACGGTAGGCAGGTTGGTCGGGGTTCCTTCTTGACTGATACCCAGGGCAATGGCGGTGAATACACGATAGATGTGGCCAATCAATTGAATGGAAAAGTATGTCCTTATTGGGCAAATGCCCATGTTGTGTGGGTAAGCTTCGGATACGAAGTGGTCTGAGTCGGTATACTCAGGGCTAGTGTATTTTTCTGAGTTGGTGGACTCATGGTTCGGTATGGAATCGTCAGATTCTAGGTAAGTTGGGTTGGTATACCTAAGGTTTGGTCGTGTTCGGGTGAAAGCCGGAACAGCGTGTATGAGTCTAAATGACTCAATGTGTTATGGTTATGATTTAGAGACTTTAAGCTGAACATTTGTGGGCTATGGCCAATTAATAGAGTCTCAAGACTCGAAATGAAACATGATTGATGATTGAAATGATAACTTGGTAATATGAATACATTCATAACTGAACCCAATAATTGGAAAGTAATGTGAGGTTGGGAACCTCAGTTAGGGTGACGTAACCCTAAGTGACCTTGGGTCACAGTTTATTATATACTGTTCTATTTTACTGTAACATGCAAATTGAATTGCTTATTATATTATTATTGATGCGTGTTATTATGTGAAAAATAGTTTAGAATGATTGTGGTTTTACTGGGCTTCATAGCTCACTGACTTTTTATGTCAGCAGATCTCGGATCTGCTGACTTGTAAGTGAAAAGTTCAACTGGACATTTTGGAAGCTTGTACAAGCTGTACCCGGCGTGATAGAGGCGCCTACTTTTGTAAAACAAACTTGAAGTATATAATACAGGTATATGGTTTGTATGATGGCTATTGCGATGACAGGTGTTATTTGCTTTTCGGAAGCATCTGATAAATGTTTAAATTTCCCGTATTTTCGTGGGTAAAGTCTTCCGCTTACATGATTTGACTAACGGACGCACGTCTCGGAACTTGATTCCCTAGGCACGGGTTCAGGGCGTCACATTTCAAGTCCATTCATGCATTTTATCAAACACATCACATGCAACATAGGTATAGTCCTCATTCTTACATTTTTTCTTGTCATACATTTCATCAACATCTTGGTATGTGCATTATTCATACATTGCCCTTCCACCATTATCCATCACACAACATTCATCACAACCATTGGCATCCAATCGCCTCATCCAATATCTCACACATCATTCACCACTTAGTTATCTTGTATAATTTTGGCATCATTGATCTTAGGTAAGAAATTGGGGATGCATATGCTCAATCCTACTTATTTTCAAGGAAAACTAAGTTAATACTAGGTGAGCTAGTAAGGGTGTACTAACCTTTGAGAATGAACCCTCAATTGGTGAAAGTCCCTTGATTTGGAATCCCAAGCTTGAGGAGGGAGCACACTTGAAGATCAATGCTTGACCTTGAGAACTCTTGGGTAGAAAACCCCCAAACTTGATAGAGGAGAACCCTTGCTTGAAGATGATCCAATGCTTGGTTTGGACTCCCCATGATCTCCACAAAATCCCTCTGGGAAATCCCCAATCTTCCCTTCCTTCTCTTCTCTAATCCCTCTAGGTTTAGGGTAAGCCAAAAACGCCCCCAAAATCCTCGGTTTTAAGAGCAAACTGGGCGCGAGTGCGATTATTCACACTATAGATTCGATTGATCGCACTTGGACCAAAAAGAACCCAAAAAAACTTGCATGTATGCGATTGATCGTAGCATATGTGCGATTGATCGCACTAAGGTGCGATTCATTGCACTTGATATGCGATTGATCGCAGCTCCCCCCGGATTCCGACTGATTTTACCCCATTTTTGTATTTTAACCATAACTTTTGATTCGCTTATTGGATTTTGACAATTCAACTTGTGTTGAACTCATCTTTCAAAGGGGAACAACTTTTCTATTTCAAATAATTCCTAATTCTTAGTTTGAAATGATTTAAATGGGCTCTAAAGCTGACAAGTCTGCAATTTCACTAGACAAAATGATGGAAAACACACATTTGACTTAACTTTGACTCAAATTATCGAAAAGTGATAAACATAACCTCGAAGAGGATTCCAATACGGTTTTAATGGTTCAAGAATCACTCAATTCTGATAAGAGGTGACAAAACTAGACTTCTCTCTAGTTGAGGTCATGTAGGCACTTCCCTCTTTTTAACACCTAGAACATTTTCCACCTTTTATTTTCAACACCCATAACCTATGAAAATGTTCCTAAGGCCTTCTTACACATTAACATATATTTTTCATACAAAGTTGAAAAACAATCCCTCATTTTCGTTGAGAATCTTTCAAGACCATACCTTAGGCATTCAGCCGTAGATACTATTCATGACACTATTCACTGCCCTATTCACATGAACAGTGCATGTGAAATTTAAGGTGCTATATTTTTCCCCCCTTATAGGAATTTTGTCCTCGAAATTAAGACTACAGTACAATTAGTAGCGATACTTATCCCACACTTATTCCTTCAAGAACATTCCCAGAGCACTAAAGGAGAAGCCTTTAGCAATTGCATTAGCTTAATGGCGAGATGCTTAAACATTCACACAAATCAATTTTTCCTTCAAGTGCGCAAAATATCATAAAACATAACCAAAATGATTTTACACATAAGCAACATACTGATGCACAACCTTACTTCATCCTTTACAAACCAAAATTTCTATCTCTCGGCCTTCATGCAACATCATTATGTGCCTGAGCACCTTGCCTTGAGATAGCAAAAACTTGGCCCTCATTAGCCTGACGTGGAGGCTGTATGGGCTGCCAGGGCCTCGAAGCTTGAAAGGACTCCTATTGCGTAGGCAATCGATTTGGGAGTCTAGTTCCCTGGGTTTGAGCACGTGGCCGACGGCTTGGAAAATCTCTAATCCGGTGTCCGCTGTCCCGTGTCACCGCAATGGTAACATGCTCCCGTAAGAGCTCGACAATCCCCAGCCAAGTGCTCCTTCTTACAATAAATGCAGAACTCGAACGTAGATGTAGAAGATGCTGGTTGCACCAATCGAGTAACTTGCGTAGTAGTAGGGCGAGGGGCCTGAGGTGCAAGAGAATGGCTCTACACCTGCGTAGGTACAAAGGACTGCTATGGAGTTATCCTAGCCCCCTTTTCTGGCTGTTTTGAGCCCCTGGATTGGCCTCTCAGCATTTCTCTCCTCTTACAGAATTCATCAAAATTCGTTTCAGCCAACTGAGCCTTGTCCACAACCTCTGCGTAGGTCTCATGTCGGAACATTGAGACCTTATCTTTGATGTGAAGGGGGATCCAGATAAAAATTTCTGCAGAAACGGGATCCCCTAGGTCTTAACACCATGAAAAGCATCAAAATTATCTAAGAGTTTTAGTCATATCACCTCGGTGAATGCTTTTCACCGGTGAAGCTTAATCCACTCGAACCGTCAGAACTCTTTGTAGAGATTTCTCCGAAAAAATACTAAAAGCTCGATCCTTGTTCTTTGCTATCCCCACGAAGCTGTAGAATCTCCTTTGGAATTATAGAAGCAAGAGGAAGAAGATAGATCAATGGTGTAAACCTTCTATCACCAATAATACTAAGGTTCAAAACCCTAGATTTGCAAAACCCAACTAGGACCACCAATATAGCTCAAGAAAATCCCTAGGGGTCTCCCCTAGGGCTCACGGTTCGGAGAGAGAGAGGAGAGGAGAGAAAAATTTATGGAGAATTCTACTTAATGGTCCATGGTGTTGGGGTACTTATAGACTAGGATCTTATCCTAATCCTACTCCAACTTGGTCTTATCTGGTAGGATTTATTAATTAACAATAACTCTTATTATTAATTAAATAAACTCCTACTTAATCTATAACTGCTTTTAATAAATTATTGAGCTTGTATTTCTTATGTGAGCACCTCCACAGATTGCTCTGGGACATTCTTACCCTGGCTTATCCAATGTTATCCCATTGACCCTAAACGGGAATAACATCGGAATTGCAAGTGACGTGAGATATCCATGTTGCAATTGAATCCCAGTGTATGAGCATTAACCATTACGGATCTAGCCACATGAACTTTTAAATTCAATTTATCTTTCCAAATACATTATCCCTAATGGGCATTCGAGATTGACATACTACTAACCCATAGCCCATTGCAAACCATCCAGGTTTCCAAGACTTATATTTAAGCCATGAGAAACAATTTCTCATGAAAAACATTTTGAAAAAATCCTTTTAGAAGTATAATACCTTTTAATAAAACTATATTTCAAAACTTATTTTGTATTCAAAATCACCTGCGCGGGATTTGAACTTAATCAACTGTCTTACCCGGAACTTGGATAATCTCTCAAATTAATGGGCATGGATTTCTTGTTTGAAATTCATCATGACTCGAATAACTTTGTCACTATCCAACTGTCACTGTATTCTATTCCCTAAGTTAGAAAATACGTTGGTGGAATCAAAACAGTCAGATCACTGCCCAGTCATAGATGAATTCATCAGATCTAAGGATCATCGAAACCGTTCAATGTGAATGAGAGACCAACTATCTGATAGTATGTTTATGCAAGAGGTCTCTCATTGAATGTCATCAGTCAGTGTACATTTAAGTACCTATATGCTGATGTGTAGTCTCCACTACAATAGTTCAAGATAGAACTACATCTCAACTATTGAGAACATCTTAGCATTCTGGCAGCCATATAAGTGAAGTGTCCAGCTTCACCCACAGCTGTGACTAGATAAGGTATAAGGAACCGGAAAGTTATATCTACCTGTGACAATCTAATCGCATAACTTTCCCACAATATATCCTATGGACCTTTATCGATATCTCATATCGTATAGATCATCTCATGATCATGGTTAATTACCCATAATGAATGCACAATAGATTAAGAAGAAGCATTTATTAATCAAATTAATAAGTTGCTAACAATCTAAATAACTTTTCTAAGCATCATGTCCAACAATCTCCCACTTGCCCTAAAAGTCACTGTGCTATAGATTTCAATCCCATACTGTCTAAGTGTGTTACAAAAACTTTATCTGATAAAGCCTTGGTCATCGGGTCTGAAACATTAAGTTGAGACCTAATCTTTGTAACCACTACATCTTGTCTGTCAATGATCTCACGAATGAGATGATACTTCCGCTCCACATGTTTCATACTTTTGTGGTTCCTAGGTTCTTTGTTATGGGCTACTGCTTTGTTACTATCACAGAAGAGAGTGATAGGTCTGAGTGCTGAAGGAACATTTCATAGCTCTTGCAAAAACCTTCTGAACTAGACTACTTCTTTTGCTGCTTTTGAAGCTGCAATATATTCTGCTTCTGTGGTGGAGTCAGCAATACTATTCTGCTTTATGCTATGCCAACTGACAGTAGCACCACCCAGTGAAAACACATACCCAGATGTGGAAGCTCTATTATCCGGATCAGATTGGAAATAGGAATCAGTATAACCCAGTCCAACTAAATCTTCTGAGTGAAAGGTAAGCACATAATCCCTAGTCCTTTTCAGGTACTTCATAATGTGCTTCACTGCAGTCCAATGATTAGCACCTGGATTGCTTTGGAACCGACTAACAACTCCCACTGCATGACAGATATCCGGTCTAGTACATAACATGGCATACATGAGGCTCCCAACTATCAAAGCATAAGGGCACCTCTTCATCTGCTCGATCTCATCAGCTGATGTAAGGGCCATCCTTTTAGATAAAGTGATACCATGTCTAAAAGGAATGAGTGTTGTCTTACAATCACTCATACTGTACCTAGATAATATCTTATCTATGTAGGAAGTTTGGTTCAATCCCAACATTCGGCATTTTCTATCTCTCAGAATCTTTATTCCGAGAATATATGATGCCTCTCCCAAGTCTTTCATTGAGAAATACTGAGAAAGCCATATCTTGACTGATGACAACATCCCTACATCATTCCCAATGAGTAGGATGTCATCTACATAAAGAATTAGGTATACTACCACTCTTCCACTATCCTTCTTGTATATACAAGATTCTTACAAATTCTTTTGGAATCCAAATTCTTTGATCGAAAAATCAAATCTTTGGTTCCAGCTTCTTGAAACTTGTTTCAACCATATATCGACTTGTTGAGCTTGCATACCATGTTCTCCTGGTTAGGAGCAATGAAGCCCTCTGGTTGCTTCATATAGATGTCTTCATCTAACATTTCATTAAGGAAAGCAGTTTTGACATCTATTTGCCATATCTCATAGTCATGGTGTGCAGCTATAGCTAGTAATATCCTGATGGATTTAAGCATAGCTACAGGTGAAAAGGTATCTCCATAATCAACTCCTTGAATTTGATTATAACCTTTTGCAACAAGTCTAGCTTTATAGGTCTCCACGTTACCATCGGCACCCTTCTTCCTTTTGTAAATCCATTTGCATCAAATTAGCCTTATACCATCTGGTGGATCTACTAAAGTCCAAACACCGTTGTCATACATGGAATCTATTTCAGCATTCATGGCTTTATTCCATTGAGATGCATCTACATCCAATGTAGCTTCTTGATAAGTATTAGGATCTTTATCCTCATCATCAGGGGTAATTAGATAAACTTCATTATTGTAATACTGAAGTCTATCCGGTGGTCTAGAAACTCTTTCAGACCTTCTTAGTGGAACAGAATTAGGAAAAATTAAAGTGGAAGGATTAGGTTCAGTTTGGATACTGGTTGTGTTGTCTTTCATCTCATGAAATTCAACTATCTTAAGGAGATCCATTTCTTCCTCCAAGAAAGTGGCATGAAGCCTAACAATTATTGTTTGGTTTGCCTTGGAGTAGAAATGAAAACCCTTAGTTTCTTTTGGATATCCTACAAAATTCCATTTCTCTATCCTAGATTCCATTTTATTAGGTTGGAGTTTGCGAACATGCGTAGGACAACCTCATACCCTTACATGTTGTAAACAAGGTTTTTGTCCAGTCCACAATTCATAGGGTGTAAACGGAATAGACTTAGATGGAACCCGGTTCAGAATATAAATGGCAGTTTGTATAGCATATCCCCAAAGATATGAAGGAACATCAGCATGGCTCATCATAGAGCGAACCATATCTAATAAGGTCCAGTTTTTTCTTTCAGAAACTCCATTTTGTTAAGGAGAGGCAGGACTTGTCCATTGCGAGATAATCCCATTATCCTTTAAATAATCCATAAACCCGTTGGTGAGGTACTGACCACCTCGATCTGATCGAAGTGTCTTTATGGTTTTGTCAATTTGATTCTCAACTTCTAATCTGAATTCTTTGAACTTTTCAAATGTGTCAGATTTGTGTTGCATCAAATAGACATATCCATATCTGGAATATTCATCGGTAAATGTGACAAAATACCGGTATTGACCTCGTCCAATGTTAAATAGACCACATACATCACTATGTATTAGTCTTAACTTTTCTTCGGCTCTTCCTACCTTTTTAGGATAAGGCTTCTTGGTCATCTTCCCTTCGAGACAAGACTCGCATGTGGGGAGTGGTTCCACCTTGAGGAAGTCAAGGGGACTATCTTTTACTAACCTCTTGATCCTATCAAGATTAATGTGACCTAGTCTCTTGTGCCAAAGATAAGTAGACTCAGTGCAATGTCTCTTCATTCCAGACATTCTAGATGATGAGACATTGTCACTTTGCAGACATTCATTATTTACCAATGCAAATATCAAATAAAGACCATTAATTAGATTTCCAGTTATCAAGACCATTCCATTTTTCTTAATTTCAACAAGTGAATTAAAATTGATAGAGAATCAATAAAATAAGAGTCTAGATACTGAAATCAAATTTTGATGCGCTGAAGGCACATAAAAGCAGTCTTCTAAAATTAATGTCTTTCCATTAGGTAAATAAAGAGTAAACAAGCCGATTGACTTCACTGCAATATTTGTACCGGAGCCAACTTTAAGCTTCTGCTCCTGTTTGGTCGGCATTCTGGTTTCCTTGAACCCCTACAAAGAATTGCAAACGTGTACAGTGGATCCAAAATCCACGCACCATGAGTTAGGAGGACCGTCCAGAAAGTTAGACTCAATAGTAATATGTACTTCAAAGTATCTCATATCTTGAGTACTTCCACTACCCTTCTTAAGAGTTGTGAGGTAAGTCCTGCAATTCCTCTTCCAGTGGCCTATTTTACCACAGTGGAAACACTTTCCATTGCCTTTGTTTTCCTTGCCAGCTGTCTCTGAAGAGCCTTTGGCAACTCTTGCCTTACCCTTATTTTCTTTAAACTTTCCTTTGCCTTTCTTCTCTT
Organism: Tetracentron sinense; assembly: GCA_015143295.1. Lineage (NCBI taxonomy): Eukaryota > Viridiplantae > Streptophyta > Magnoliopsida > Trochodendrales > Trochodendraceae > Tetracentron > Tetracentron sinense. The sequence goes on from CM026552.1 coordinate 56,818,323, forward strand.
TTCTAAACTTTTTAGATTTCTTAGAGGTATTAGGTTTATCGACGATTAAAGTTTCACCTTTAGTTGACTTTTTGATCAAATCTTCTGCAGCCACAAGTGATTTCATAAGCTCACTTAATGACATTTCACTCTTGTTCATGTTATAATTTAACACGAATGAATTGAAGGACGGAGGGAGTGACTGCAGAACAGTGTCAACTTGAGTGATGGCATCCATCTCTCCACCAAGAATTTTCAGTTCATTCAATAATCCCATCATCTTTATGATGTGTTCCTTGACTAGAGTTCCCTCAGCCATCTTGGTGTTAACAAGAGATTTCAACTTTACTTGTCGAGCTGACCTATTTTGCTCACCAAACATCTCATGAAGGTTTTGCAAAATGTCAGAAGCCTTATCCATGTGTTCATGCTGGCTTTGCAAAATGTTAGACATCGAAGCCAGTATAACACTTGGTCATCTGATTGGACCTCTCCCATTGCCCTAACTCAGCCTTTTGGGCCGGTGAAGCATCTGGAGGAATTTCGGGCTTAGGAGTCTTAAGACATAGGTCAAGGTTATCCACGGTAAACACAATTCTAACCTCTCTTTTCCAGTTTACATAGTTAGTTCCTATTAACTTTTCATCACGAAGAATTTCAGTTAATGGGTGTAGGCCTGTCATGATCTAATCAAATGACAAATAAGACAGTATTAGGGATCTATTGTATTCATTAATAGCAATTAGATTATAGGTCTGTTTCTAATGATATTGCCAATTTGGGAAGAATTAATTGACATCGAAAACCTAGACACTGGCTTAATGTGATCCTGTCTTTGGGCACATCATCACATCGCCTTGAATAGGCAGATAGAAACTATCTTCTCCAATTTCACAAATCTCATCTTGTGAATTCTGGAGTATTCGATCTACTGTCTGATCTATAAGGGATGTTATACTCACGCTTTGGTGTTATTTTATAATATCTCTTATTCATGTGTCCACCTACCATGAACCTAATAAACCCCTAATGAAAGCTCACGCTTTGACGTTATTGCTTCCACTATTTGCTTATTCAGTTTTCACCATGTTCACTCATAGGTGAGAGGGATTGGCCTGGCTTTGGCCTGTCAGCTTACTCACACTCCCCACTATAGGATCACATAGTGTATGGTAGAAGATCATAATACTTAGGGACTTGTCCCCAGTCTTATATACACATGATATATCAACAGCAATTATTTCAACAGAATAATTAAACATATAAACAGATATCATCTCATGATAAATAAACAGCAGTTATCATCTTATGATAATAAAACATTAGTATACAAGATTAATCGTTATGGGTCAATAAATTAAAATGCATGGATGCAAGGGAATGTGATAAGAATAAAGGTAGCTCGCAAACTCCTTCGCGATCCTTTTCTTTATCATCTTATGTAGATCACATCGCAACATCCTCCTTTGCAGTATGTCCACCAATGCAGTAAATAGAATTTAAATGGCATTAGGGAAACCAGTATTCTATTCGCCCTTTTCAAGGAAACCGAATGAATCTGCCCTTTACAGATTGCCAAAACCTACTACATATTAACCTCTAGTATGAATGCATGAATGATAAACAATTTATCATATATTATGACCCATAACTATAATCTCATATAAAAAAAAAAGATGCTACATGGTGATGGAGTACTTTTTCTTATTTTTAAAATGATTTAAAATTTGATAACAATTATCAAATCGCCCGATATAAATCTATATCTTATATAGATGAAATCCCAGAAAAAATAAAACAATTATATTTTCCATAAAAAAATTTTCATAATCAAATAATGCAATTTAGGAAAAATTTGAAGGCCTCTTGGAAAATTAATTTAGAAAACTCTTTTTCCCGCTTTAGATTTTCAACTCAAGTTTTGGCCCTCAAAAAGATTGATTTTGGAAAATCTTTCTTTACAAAAGTTGTAGATCTTTTCGACGGCTTCGAAACGATATACTGACAGACCTAAATCAGACTTACGGTCATAAAGTTATGGCCAAAATACCAAAACTGTATCGATTCTTCTAATCAAATACAAATCCGAAAATCCATGAATCAATTTAAATCGAAATAAGTTTTAATCTCCAAGAACGCTTAAGCAAGGGTGTCAAACACCATCAGATTTATTAATTAATGATCAAATCATTTAAAAGGAATTTCAAAATAAATTCATTGTTTTGAATTAAATTATATCACACATAATACTAGTTTTTAAAATTTATTTAATTATCAAATCTCATTCAATAATATAATAAATATTTATTTATTCATCTTATGAACAAATAAAATAATAAAAACTATGAGCAATATTAAATAGATCTAAATTAATTCATCTCATGAATTAAATCATCCATTTAATTACCTTATCTAAATAAACAAAAAATACTCCTATCCATGAGCTCTGATACCAATTGAAGGGGGATCCGAATAAAAAATTATGCGGAAACTGGATCCCCTAGATCTTAACACCAAGAAAAGCATCAAAATTATCTAAGAGTTTTAGTCATATCACCTCGGTGAATGCTTTTCATCCGTGAAGCTTAATCCACTCGAACCGTCAGAACTCTTTGTAGAGATTTCTCCAAAAAAATACTAGAAGCTCGATCCTTGTTCTTCGCTATCCCCACGAAGCTTTAGAATCTCATTTGGAATTATAGAAGCAAGAGGAAGAAGATAGATCAATGGTGTAGACCTTCTATCACCAATAATACTAAGGTTCAAAACCCTAGATTTGCAAAAAACAACTAGGACCACCAATATAGCTCACGAAAATCCCTAGGGGTCTCCCCTAGGGCTCATGGTTTGGAGACAGAGAGGAGAGGATAGAAAAAATTCTGGAGAATTCTACTTCATAGTCTAAGGTGTTGGGGTATTTATAGACTAGGATCTTATCCTAATACTACTCCAACTTGATCTTATCTAGTAAGATTTATTAATTAACAATAACTCTTATTATTAATTAAATAAACTCTTACTTAATCTATAACTACTTTAGTTATAGTAATCCTATTAATTAAAGAGTCCCTATTATAAGAGGATTCCTTAATTAAAATGGATAAGTCAACATCCTACACTAAAGTAGGAAATCTAGTCAAACTAGGAATCCACAAGGGAGGGCGTGAGCTTCTATGGGGCGTGGGATTTGAGGAGTTAAAACTCCTTATTGTAATCTAATTGCAATAACATCTTAATCCTAATTGCAATCCAACACTTGGATTTTAATTCCATAATAAAAGGAATTTATTTCAATAATTATTCAATTAAACAAATCTTAATCCAATTAGGATTCCTCAAGTGGTCGCCCCACCCTAGGGTTTAAACCATTGGGCTTTGGCCCATATTAAAGGTCCATTTTAATGGGTTTATGGATATGGGTCAAACTCATTTACCCTTTAATTATGTTAATCAAATAATTACTAAAATAATCACTTAGTTTAAATTAACAATTAATTTAAACAATAGATTAACTATTAATCTATTTAATTAACTGATTAACTTTTAATCACTTAAAATAATTGATTAACTTTTAATCACTTAAAATAATTGATTAAATTTTAATCAATTATTGAGCTTGTATTTCTAATGTGAGCACCTTCACAGATTGCTCTGGGACATTCTTACCCTGGCTTATCCAATGTTATTCATTGACCCTAAACGGGAATTACATCGAAATTGCAAGTGACGTGAGATATCCATGTTGCAATTGAATCTCAGTGTATGAGCATTAACCATTACGGATCCTGCCACATGAACTTTTAAATTTGATTTATCCTTCCAAATACATTATCCCTAATGGGCCTTCAAGATTGACATATTATCTAACCTATTGCCCATTGTAAATCATCCGGGTTTCCAAGACTTATGATTAAGCCATGAGAAAAAAAATTTCGTGAAAAACATTTGGAAAAAAATCCTTTTATAAGTATAATACCTTTTAATAAAAGTATATTTCAAAACTTATTTTGTTTTCAAAATCACCTGCGCCGGATTTGAACTTAATCAACAGTCATACCCGGAACTTGGATAATCTCTCCAATTAATGAGCATGGATTTCTTGTTTGAAATTCATCATGACTCGAATAACTTTCTGACTATCCAACTGTCACTGTATTGTATTTCCTAAGTTAGAAAATACATAGGTGGAATCAAAACAGTTAGATCACTGCCTAGTCATAGATGAACTCATCAGATCTAAGGATCATCGAAACCGTTCAATGGAAATGAGAAACCAACTATCTGATAGTATGTTTATGCAAGAGATCTCTCATTGAATGCAATTAGTCAGTGTATGTAACACCCCAAAATCCCCCTTAGGAGTTACGGGGCTTTGGCGACATCACTTACACTTAAAACCATCCTACAAAGAGTATACAAGGCCATCTAAATAGTGATCCGAAATAGTTCTTTAACATAAATGTAATTCCAAGTGTCAACATAAACAATGACTGGATCAAATACAATAATCACAAGGGTACAAATGCTTGAGTTACCCACTCAAGCTCACATGAACAATCCCAAAAGGAAATCCCAAAATACATGTCTCTCTCTCATCCTAACCTATAGCCACAGGCCAACCTTAACATCTGGCTAACCATCCGAATAACCTCCTGCTCTCCCGGAGCTACCTCAATCCAAGGGACCAGAGTCCACATGTCGTATAGTGTACTTGTCGACATAAAAGTACGGCTGAGCATGGAATAATCAGTGTCTATAAACCACTAAATAATATATCGTAGTATCATATGATTTCATATAGGCAGTTCATAGAATACACATGCACTGAAACACATACGAAAAACCTCTTTTCAAATTCACGTGTGTGATACTTTGCAAAGCACATACTCTTTTCATATATCGTTTTTACATGACCTTTTTCACGTATCTTTTGCATATATCTTTTGGTGGGAGAGTACACTTGCACATGACTAATGCCTACCCTACAAGGAGTAGAGTCCATTAGCATACACTTGCACTTTACTAATTTCTACCCTACAAGGAGTAGAGTCCATTAGCACTAACGCCTACTCTAGAAGGAGTAGAGTCCATTAGCTTCCTCTCACGTACACATGGGTCGATGGGATTTACATATATCTTTTACATGTATCTTCTTATGGGAGAGTACATTTGTACATGACTAATGCCTACCCAACAAGGAGTAGAGTCCATTAGCGTACACTTGCACTTGACTAATGCCTACCTACAAGGAGTAGAGTCAATTAACACTAATGCCTACCCTACAAGGAGTAGAGTCCATTAGCTTCACCCCACATACACATGAGTCCATGGGTTGTACACATATCTTTTACACGTATCTTCTTATGGGAGAGTACACTTGTACATGACTAATGCCTACCCTACAAGGAGTAGAGTCCATTAACGTACACTTGCAATTGACTAATGCCTACCCTACAAGGAGTAGATTCCATTAGCACTAATGCCTACCCTACAAGGAATAGAGTCCATTAGCTTCACCCCACATACACGTGCACATGAATCATCAACCTCTTTTATTTGTACCTTTGCACATTTCATTTCTCTTTGGGACCGAATGACTAATGCCCACCCTACAAGGAGTGGAGTCCACTAGCATCCTCCTATCTTTGCACATGTCATTTCACTTTGGGACTGGATGACTAATGCCCACCCTACAAGGAGTAGAGTCCATTAGCTATATTCCACATACACCCGCCCATAATTCATTACTCTCTGCATTGATATCCTTACACATATCATTTCTCTTTGGGAAAGGATGACTAATGTCCACCCTACAAGGAGTGGAGTCCACCAGTATCCTCCCTTCTTTGCACATATTATTTCTCTTTGGGACCGGATGACTAATGCCCACCCTACAAGGAGTGGAGTCCACTAGTATCCTCCCACACACACACTTAAAAATTTCACTTGCTTTACACATACACATATGACAAAAATTTGATCATATAATACACGTGCATATAATTACTTGTGAGTAGCATGATAGACCAAAAAGAAACAATTTACATATATCCCATAATTCACATTTTTATCCATAGCAATAGCCCATATACACTTAGTCCATATAATTCCATTTTATTGAAACATATAGTTTTACTCTTGGAGTTTCCTCAAAACTTATGTATTTTAACATGCTTTTCATCTTTGAATACTAATACACACTTTTCATTCCTTAATCTAAGGCATAGAAGCATCCCAATGTAGTTCACATCAATATTCGCACTTTTATCTTGATTACAATATGGTTTATAACAACTAGCTTGTGAAGTGTTCATCTTTGAATCATAATAAATCATTTTCATTATTTATTCTAGTGCATAGAAACATCACAATATAGTTCACATCACAAATCACATGTTTTTATCTCGATTTACCATATGATGTAGGACAAATTATGTAGTGAAGTGTAGTTACCTTAGGGGATAAAATCCCTTTGATCCAAGGCTTGAAAAAGCTTGAGGGGGTTTGTAGAAGTAACACCCAAGCTTGTGGATGAAGATCCAAGCTCCAATGGCGCGTGAGGACGAGATCCAAGCTTGAAAGGCCTTGGAGAAGAGGATTTGAACTCGTCTTGATCTTCTCATGAAATCCCCTTTGTGATCGTTTCCTCGTAGCTTAGCTCATGAAAAAAAGCCTTGGCTTGCATGATCCTTGCTCCCCTTTTTGGTCTTGAGTAGCTTGAAGATTGAATTTGAGGGTTTCCTTGATCTTGAGAGAAACCCCCTTTTGGAAACCTAAGTTTCTTCCCTTTTCTCTCAAAAAGTCCTTCTCTAAGTGTTAGAAACTTTGGTCCCCCGAAAATGGGATATATATAGGGTATGAAGTGAATGATATGAATGATGCTCATGAGATGCGGAATGCTTATGATGTGTATGAAGTGCATGTCATGAACGATGCTTATGCGATACATGATGCTTAGGCCATGCATGATGCTTATGTAATGCGTGATGCTCATGATGTGCATGAAAGTGCATGATGCTCATGCCATGCGTGATGCTCATGTTATGTATGAGTGTGCATGCTATGTATGAAAGTGCATGATATGCATGATTATCCTTGGAATTTATAATATATTTATCATTTTGGACGAAGCACTGGGTCTAGAATGTGCTGCATAAAATGTGCATCTGTATCTAGAAGTGTGCATCAACATCCCTAAGTTGGTTGAAATTTATTGATATCTATATATGTTCCTACTAATCATGGGGTTACATGAACTTACATGGATTTATCGTCATACTGTGATGTGCAACTTATGTTAATTTGTGATGTAAGATACATTAAGTATAGTTGAACAATTCAATAACACCGGACACGCATAATAGTATATATATCAAAACCTATGTCCCTATTTTCGAAATGAATCTAAATATACTAGACTTTCAAGACCTAAGAGCATCCTATAGCCTCTCTTAGGAAACAAATCCTACTTAGATCTAATAACACTATGCATGACAAGGACCTACCATCCCTTTGTTAACTAACACCTAGGCTAGACTCTAGCCTGAATATCATTCAACTTATGATTCTAATTGGGAATTTGTTCATAAAGCATAGATCTTCACTTACCTATAACAAATAGTATGTGTCCAACACATAACATATAATACTATATAACAATTCAACATATAATAGTATAAGTATATAAGATTTTTGGTTTTCCTAGCGTAGATAGACACTAATTTCGGTTGAAATCAACCTATTTTGGACAAGGACTAAGTGATTAGTTCATACTTTGAATACTACTCTTTCTTAGACCTAATGCCTTGTGTTTACTCATTGTATCGAACTCTAAACGACCCTAGAGACCTAATGCCTAAGCTCTGCTACCACCTTTGTAACACCCCAAAATCCCCCTAAGGAGTTACGGGGCTTTGGCGACGTCACTTACACTTAAAAGCATCCTGCAAAGAGTATACAAGGCCATCTAAATAGTGATCCGAAATATTTCTTTAACATAAATGTAATTCCAAGTGTCAACATAAACAATGACTGGATCAAATACAATAATCACAAGGGTGCAAATGCTTGAGTTACCCACTAAAGCTCACATGAAAAATCCCAAAAGGAAATCCCAAAATACACGTCTCTCTCTCATCCCAACCTATAGCCATAGGCCAACCTTAACATCTGGCTAACCATCCGAATAACCTCCTGCTCTCTCGGAGCTGCCTCAATCCAAGGGACCAGAGTCCATATGTCGTATAGTGTACCTACCGACATAAAAGTACGGTTGAGCACGGAATACTCAGTGTCTACAAACCACTAAATAATATGTCGTAGTATCATATGATTTCATATAGGCAGTTCATAGATGAAACACATACGGAAAACGTCTTTTTAAATTCATGTGTGTGATACTTTGCAAAGCACATACTCTTTTCACATATTGTTTTTACATGACCTTTTACACGTATCTTTTGCATATATCTTTTGGTGGGAGAGTACACTTGCACATGACTAATGCCAACCCTACAAGGAGTAGAGTCCATTAGCGTACACTTGTACTTGACTAATGCCTACCCTCCAAGGAGTAGAGTCCATTAGCACTAACGCCTACTCTAGAAGGAGTAGAGTCCATTAGCTTTCTCTCACATACACATGAGTTCATGGGATTTACACATATCTTTTACATGTATCTTCTTATGGGAGAGTACACTTGTACATGACTAATGCCTACCCAACAAGGAGTAGAGTCCATTAGCGTACACTTGCACTTGACTAATGCCTACCCTACAAGGAGTAGAGTCCATTAGCACTAATACCTACCCTACAAGGAGTAGAGTCCATTAGCGTACACTTGGACTTGACTAATGCCTACCCTACAAGGAGTAGAGTACATTAGCACTAATGCCTACCCTAAAAGGAGTAGATTCCATTAGCTTCACCCCACATACACGTGCACATGAATCATTAACCTCTTTTATTTGTACCTTTGCACATTTCAATTCTCTTTGGGACCGAATGACTAATGCCCACCCTACAAGGAGTGGAGTCCACTAGCGTCCTCCTATCTTTGCACATGTCATTTCTCATTGGGACTGAATGACTAATGCCCACCCTACAAGGAGTGGAGTCCATTAGCGCTAATGCCTACCCTACAATGAGTAGAATCCATTGGCAATATCCCACAAACACCTGCCCATAATTCGTTAATCTCTTAATTGATATCCTTACACATATCATTTCTCTTTGAGATAGGATGACTAATGCCCACCCTACAAGGAGTGGAGTCCACTAGTATCCTCCCTTCTTTGCACCAATTATTTCTCTTTGGGACCGGATGACTAATGCCCACCCTACAATGAGTGGAGTCCACTAGTATCCTCCCACACACACACTTAAAATTTCCACTTGGTTTACACATACACATATGAAAAAAATTCGATCATACAATACATGTACATATAATCACTTGTGAGTAGCATGATAGACCAAAAAGAAACACTTTACATATATCCCATAATTGACATTTTTATCCATAGCAATAGCCCATATACACTTAGTCCATATAATTCCATTTTATCGAAACATATAGTTTTACTCTTGGAGTTTCCTCAAAACTTATGTATTTTAACATGCTTTTCATCTTTGAATACTAATACACACTTTTCATTTCTTAATCTAAGGCATAAAAGCATCCCAATGTAGTTCACATCAATATTCCCACTTTTATCTTGATTACACTATGGTTTATAACAACTAGCTTGTGAAGTGTTCATCTTTGAATCATAATAAATCATTTTCATTATTTATTCTAGTGCAGAGAAACATCACAATATAGTTCACATCACAAATCACATGTTTTTATCTCAATTTACCATATGGTGTAGGAAAAATTATGTAGTGAAGTGTAGTTACCTTAGGGGATAAAATCCCTTTGATCCAAGGCTTGAAAAAGCTTGAGTAGGTTTGCAGAAGTAACACCCAAGCTTGTGGATGAAGATCCAACCTCTAATGGCGCGTGAGGTCGAGATCCAAGCTTGAATGGCCTTGGAGAAGAGGATTTGAACTCCTCTTGATCTTCTCATGAAATCCCCTTTGTGATCGTTTCCTCGTAGCTTAGCTCTTGAAAAAATGCCTTGGCTTGCATGATCCTTGCTCCCCTTTTTGGTCTTGAGAAGCTTGAAGATTGAATTTGGGGGTTTCCTTGATCCGGAGAGAAACCCCCCTTTTGGAAACCTAAGTTTCTTCCATTTTCTCTCAAAAAGTCCTTCTCTAAGTGTTAGAAACTTTGGTCCCATCAAAATGGGATATATATAGGTGTTTGGGTTGAGAAAAACCCTAAAAAAAACATTTTTGGGCAATCTCACTCGAGCAAGTTCCTCCCGGTACTCAAAAACAGCATTTTGGTCAATCTCGCTCGAGCGGGTTTGGATCTCGCTCGAGCGAGTTTGTCTACAAAAATGCCTTTCAGTATTTTGGCCGTAATGTGTGACTCGATTGTCCGATTTTGACGATTCAACTTGCATTAGATTCATATTTCGAAGGGAAACAACTTTCATGTTTTGTAAAACTCCAAATTTTGAGTTTTTCTCTATCAAAAATCGCTCTAAGGTCAACTAGTCCGAAATTGGGTTTCGACAGTCCAGATTTTCAACAGACCCGGTTTTGAAAATCCAACTTTTAACTCAACACCGACTCAAAATCAAGAAAATGATAAACATGAACCTCAAAGAGAGTTCCAATACCTTTCCAAAAATTCAAGAATCACTCAATTCTGATGAGTTGTCACCAGAATATGGATCCTACAAGTTGAGGGAATGTCAAGACATACCTCTTTGACACTTAGAATCTTTCGAGTGCTTTCACACTCTTTTCACTTGGGTTTAACAACCGGACTCACACCTCATGACTTGTTCTCCATAGGTTTCTAACCCATCTCAGTGATCGTTGAAATCACACCAATACGCATGAGAGGCCTCGGCCTCTTTATGCCTCGCGCACTAGCACTATTCACCATTCACTGTTCACTTACAACCCATCAAACACTTAGGGTATTTTATACCCTTGATTTTACCCACTTAGAGTATTTTTATACCCTCTCTTTAAGACTCAAAACACGTACCTAAACCCTCACTTGACTCACCATAATACCAAGAACACGAAGGAAGGCCTTAGGCCTTTACAGATACCATATAAGGGCACTTTTCACTTGTACTATTCATAGTATAGTGAACTCGAATTTTCGGGGTTCTACAACAATGGCTGAGTACGAGGCCACGTTCTCGGAATTGTCAAGGTTCACTCCATACCTGATAGCCACAGAGGCAATGAAGGCTAGGAAATTCGAGCGAGATGGAAGCCCGCTCGCGAGATTGCCCAGAAATGTTTTGTTTTAGGTTTTTCACTAACCTAACACCTATATATACCCCATTTTCGGGGAACCAAGGTTTCTAACACCTAGAGAAAGACTTTTTGAGTGAAAAGTGAAGAAACCTAGGTTTCCAAAAGGGGGGTTTCTCTCAAGATCAAGGAAACCCCCAAATTCAATCTTCAAGCTTCTCAAGACGAAAAAGAGGAGCAAGGATCGTGCAAGCAAAAGCTTTTCTCATAAGCTAAGCTATAGGGAAACGATCACAAAGGGGATTTTGTGAGAAGATCAAGAGGAGCTTGAATTCTCACTTCCCAAGCTTCCACAAGTGTGGATCTTCAAGTTGGACCCTCCTCCATCAAGCAAGGGTTTCTCCACCTTTCAAGTTGGTGTTCTTCCTCAAGCTTGGGACCCAATCCAAGGATTTTCTTCAAGATCAAGGTTTGATCTTCAAGGTTAGTACACCCTTCTATCTACCTTAGTAATAACCTAAAATTTCTTATGGATGTTGTAGATTGGTCTTCCATATTGTTCCTTTCTTGTTATAATGCTTTAATTTTCCAAAATAAACAAGATAAGGTGATAGTTATGGATGTATGGATGGACGGTGGTTGGGGTGATTGGATGCCGTGTGAATGGTGATCAATGAGTGTCGAAAAATGATGGATGGGCATTGTAGGCATAATACACGCACACCATGTGTTTGATGAAACATATGAACTTAAAAACTTGAACGAAATGGCTATGAATGTGTTGTACACTAAGTGTCCGATGAAATGCATGAATGAGAATGACATTAATAAAAGGAAGGTTTTAAAAGCATGATTTATGTAGTTTCCCTAAAAAGGGGATTTAAATCAGATGCTCTATATATAATTGTTAAATTTTCATGTGATTACAAATTGAAATGCTACATGCTATCCTCTCAATTGTCCATGTTATTATGAATTGCCACAATTGCTACACCCAAACACGCTTGCATGCCTGAACCGAATTTTGTACAAGTAATATGAAACACAATCAAGAACGAGATGATTAAATTCTATAAGAAAAGAATAAGATTTAAGAAAGATAAGAAAGTCCATAAGACACAGAGAAAGCGAAATTGTAAGTAAAACTGCTATCTAGCTTTGCTATCTTGCAATAGTGCAAGTATGATTTTGAATGAGATGTAAGTAAAACCACTATATATCTTTGTTATCATACTAAGATTGAAGGAATGATCAAATATGTGATTTAGCTTGCTACGATGCAAATGTAAAAATATGACTTGGGGTAAAACTAGAAAATGATTGAATATGGCTATATTGTAAGTAAAATATTATTACCTACAAATAAGGCATGATTTTGAGCATGATGTGAGGATTTAGGCTTAAAGGCGATAGTATTGATGATGTGATGAAATGCATGGAAAATATGCTATGTTCCTAGAATTTTTCAAGCATACTATAGTGATCACATGTCTTGTATGAATTCACATAAATTGTTAAGGCCTTCCATATGTACATGATAATACTCACAAGCACTCCATGCTCGAGCAGTCTTGCATGATCGAGTTTACGCATAAGCATGTTTTTCATAAGAATCATATGAGAGCATGTCAAAGGCAATTCATAAGAAAGAGGCATAAGGTCACAGTAAAGCTCATAAGGACTTGTAAGAACTCGCCACTAATCATCTGATATTCCCAAGTTACTTTGGGTGGGTGTTTAGTGAAATGGTAAGAATTTGACTAATCATCTGATATTCCCAAGTTACTTTGGGTGGGTGTTTAGTGAAATGGTAATAACTTGACTAATCATCTGATATTCCCAAGTTACTTTGGGTGGGTGTTTAGTGAAATGGTAAGAACTTGTCTAATCATCTGATATTCCCAAGTCACTTTGGGTGGGTGTTTAGTGAGATGGTAAGAACTTGACTAATCATCTGATATTCCCAAGTCACTTTGGGTGGGTGTTTAGTGAGATGGTAAGAACTTGACTAATCATCTGATATTCCCAAGTCACTTTGGGTGGGTGTTTAGTGGAATGGTAAGAACTTGACCAATCATCTAATATTTCCAAGTTACTTTGGGTGGGTGTTTAGTGGGATGGCAAGAACTTGACTAATCATCTGATATTCCCAAGTTACGTTGGGTGGGTGTTTAGTGGGATGGTAAGAACTGGACTAATCATCTGATTTTCCCAAGTTACTTTGGGTGGGTGTTTAGTGGGATGGTACGAAGGGCGCCACTAGGGAAGAACTTGTAAGAACTCTCCACTAACCATCTGATATTCCCAAGTTACTTTGGGTGGATGTTTAGTGAGAGGGCAAGAACTTGTAAGAACTCGTATACTCACAAGAAAAGTTATAAGAACTCGTATGCTCACAAGGACTCATAAGAACTCGTATGCTCACATGAACTTGTAAGAACTCGTATGCTCAGAATAACTCACAAGGACTCACAAGAACTATAAATGATGTTGTTTTCCATGAGAATTACGATGTGTCAAATGATAGTTTACTTTCATGAGAAATATGATGTGACGAATGATTTGTATGTTGCTTTAAGAATGAATTTTAAACTGTATTCATTTAAGCACTCTCATGTAATTATATTATGTTATTACTATGGTTAGCTAGTAGTTTGTTCTCGCTAAGTATTCCATGCTCAGCCGTACATTTATGTTGGCAGGTACACTATACGATATCTACACTCTAGTTCCTTGGATTAAGGCGGTTCGTGGAGAGCAGGAGATTGCTTTGATTGTCACCCAGATATGAGGAGTTTAGAGATGTGGCCATATGGTGAGGTTGAGTGAGAGAGACATGTAATTTGGGTTTTATATCTGGGGATATTGTATCACTTAAGTATGTAACTCAGGTGAAGGATTGCTTGTACATGTTTTAGTTTTCAGTTATTGTAAACAGTTGTACTTGGAATACAGTTAAATTATTAAAGAAATTTTTAGTTCACTATTCAGATGGCCTTTTATACTCTCTGTAGGATGGTTTTAAGTGTAAGTGACGTTGCCAAAGCCCCGTAACTGCTAAGGGGGATTTTGGGGCTTTATAACTGTCATGTTCCCTTGTTCCAAGGTAATGAACTCCAGTTCTTTATTTTCTCTTACTCCTACTAGGAAGTATTTCTTGTAGAAGACATCAAGAAACTCTTCCCAAGTCTATTCTTGATCCGCTCGAGTCAAGTCTCTCATTCTGATTGCAGATCTCCACTAGTGATTGGCCTCATCCTCCATCATGAAGGTGGCCCAAGTGACTCTCTCTGCCGCAATCGGCAACAACACTAAATAAAACTTTTCCAACTGCCTGATCCATCCTTCTGCAACCAATGGGTCTATGCCACCATAGAATATCGGAGGTCTCATCCTTCGAATAGCCTCAATTCCCGTGGCATGACATGCATGAGGAGGTACAAGTGCTACAGTAGGAGTGGGGGTAGAGGGCTGCCTAGTTGCAAGCATAGCTAGTGTCTTTGCTATAGATCCTAAGACCTGGGTGAGATCGGGCTGCTCAGCCCCCATAGGAGCATTACCTCCATTTCTCCTAGTATGGTCACCGCGACCTCGATTGCCCCGTCTCATGATTGAATCCTGAGAACAATAGCAAGGCATGAGTCTAACTTGGAAACCAACTTGTCTTGACCCTAATTTCAACAATAACCCAAAGTCTATAGGTACATAATAATACATGGAAGCATACAATAAAGTAATGCAGGCATACCAATAATGTTTCCTAGCGTACGACACCAAGTTCGGTTGAAATTTCAACAGGTTTTGACTAACACTAACCTGTTAGTCTACACTTGAGAGCAATAACAGAAACTATATAAGCTTATTGTATATATCCAAGTACACACAAAATAGTATAATCATACAGCTGGTTTTCCTAGCGAAGCTAAGTTCTCACGCTCGTTCGAAGGTATGTAGTTTATTCATTTAAGTTAATTAAGTAAAATCCTCTTAATATTAGTGACATGTATGATGCTTCTAAGATCTACATGATGCATGTGGAATATGCATGATGATTATGAATTGTATGAAGTGAATGATATGTATGATGCTCATGAGATGCGGGATGCTTATGCCATGCCTGATGCTTATGCTATGCATGAATGTGCATGATATGTATGATGTTTATGAGATGCATCATGATTATGCTGTAAATGAAGTGCATGCTATCCTTGGAGTTTATAATTTATTTATCCTTTTGGATTGGGCACAAGGTCTAGAACGTGTTGCAGAATTAACGCGCATCTATATCTACAACGGTTGGACTGAGCACTAAGTCTAGAACATGTTGCAGAATTAACGCGCATCTGTATCTAGAAACGTGCATCAAACATCCATGAGCTTGTCCAAAATTTTATTTGTTCATGGAGTTTATAATATTTTTATCATTTGGGACTAAACAATGGGTCTAGAACATGCTGCAGAAAATTCGTATCTGTATCTAGAAGTGTGCATCAAACATCCTTGAGCTGGTTAAAAATATATTGATATCTATATATGTTCCTACTAGTCGTGTTACATGAACTTACATGGACTTATCTTCATACCGTGATGTGCGACTTATGCTTATTTGGGTTTTAAGACACATTATGTAGAGCCCCGGACCTTTTCACATTTAATGCATGACACTTTCGTTGCCATTTTGCTTTTAAAGAGGTATAATTATTAAATAAGGAAGAAATTAGAAATTCCGAAAGGTTAGAAATGTTCGTTTTCAAAGTACGAACCCAACGCAAGTTGAATCGTCAAAATCGGACGAACGAGTCAAAAGTTATGGCCAAAACAGTCTGGACCTGCAGGCAACCGATCGCTCAGTCCATAGAGCGATCGATCGGTCCAAAACCGGTCGATCTGTAGCTATCGACTGGTCAAGATTTTTGTATGGGGAAATTTTCCAGAGAGTTGATTTTTGGTCGAGAGCTTGGTCAACACACCGATCGCTCGGTAGGCAACCGATCGATCGGTCATAAACACCGATCGCTCGGTCCTCGCGTTTTGCAGAATTTTCACTAAGGGCATTTTCGGCATTCGGGTGTTATACCCTTTCTTATATAGGATCGCCCGAGCCTTTAGGGCTCATTCTCAACACTTAGAAGATTTGGGGGATTAGAAGAGAGGAGAAAGGGTTTCCTAAGCTAGGGTTTTGCTTTTGGAGAAGAATCAAAGGGGTTTTGAGACCCTAGATCACTTCAAGTCCGGCTTTTCTCCAAGATTACGGCTCAAGCACTCGTGGAGAGCGTTCCCCAAGCTAGGGCAGCACCTCACGGTCGTTTTTGGAAGGGGTTTCTTCCTCATTTCTTCAAGGTCGGTACTTCTTGCTACCCTCTTAGTTATAGTTCTTCTTTTCCTTTATTTTCTTTGTGTTCCTTTATACATCCATGTATTATGAGATGGGTTGTGAATGGTGAATGGTGAATGGTGAATGGAGATGAATGTGGGCAATTGGATGCCGTGTGTATTGATGTGATGGATGAACGGGGAGGGCATTGTACCCATAATGAATATACATATGTGATGTGAGTAAAACCCACCTAGAAAAGCATGTTGTAGGGTTAATAAATAATGAATGCACCATGTTTGATGAAATGCCAAGGTGAATGAAATGAATAATAAATTAAGAAATTGCATGTTTAAGATTTATGGAAATTGCTAGGGTCATGATAGTGTGATTGTTCGCTTTCCCTAAATGATGTGAATACTAAATTGCTCAAATCATTGATGTTATGTGTTATGAATTACTCAAATGCCATATTTAATTCCAAATGCAAGTATGCACACGACCTCACGAGCACGCATACATGACATGATTTACCGAGGTTTTCAAGAATGGGATTTAGAGGTGGGGCATATCCTACGATATGTTTTACCTCGCTTTTGGCAAGGACAAGACAATTATGCATTTTCATAAGAAGGGTCTCCCTTCCCTCGCAAGTGCATCTCACAAGGACATCTCACAAGTGGAAGGACAAGCATGAGCATTCTAGGAAGAAGGGTCTCCCTTCCCTCACAAGTAGATTATTTTTCAGAACAAGCAAGCATGATACACGCATGATACAAGCATGATACGCATGACACGGTAGACGAGGTTTCAAGCATAAAAAGGGTAATTGCACTCAAGTCAAGTGCACAAGATTTCAAGGGTTTTTACCGGCTTTTATGAATGCAACATGATGAATTATATTGCTTTACTTTATTGTCATGATATGAATCATTCCTGCTTTATTTGCGTGAATTGTTTCCTACTTTATGTATGTTATCCGTATGCTATGACTGTTGGTTAGTGCTTAGTACTCGCTAAGTATTCCATGCTCAGCCGTACTTCTTATGTCGGCAGGTGATGGCGGAGCAGCTGCTCCTTTTGATGTCTGTGCTCCGAGCCCTTTGGTGGAGGAGGAGTACATCGAGGAACCTTTGGAGGAACCTCCAGTAGAGGGTTACCATTAGGTGGTTGTAGATTCTGAGTGAATAGCTGTGGGTGAGCATGAGTGATTACATTCATGTATTTTGGCGGGTCTGTCCGCACTTTCTTTTGGTTACTTTTTGTATAAACTTGGATTTGCGTATGTATATACATAGAGGTTTGGTAGACTTCTGCTGTGCTTTATGGTTATGTTTCCGCTATAATGTCCTCTATTGTATATGCTCTATGGGTTTTGCAGGTTGGTTGTCAAGCAAGTCATGATTAGTCGTCCAAAGTTTACTCTAACTCCTAGGGTGGGTTTTGGGTCGCGACAGAAGTGGTATCAGAGCTTAGGCTTTAGGTCTCTAGGGTCACTTAGAATCGAATACCACGGCTTAACAAGAGCATATGTTAGGAAACAAGTTAGGAAGGAAGTACGTCGAGAGCGAGTCTGGTTCCAAGTGTAAGACTAAACTTTAGTCTTAGTCTAAAATGGTTGCTTTAACCAAGTACGGGTCCTAGGTACGCTAGGACATATAATGTGATGAATACTCTGATGACTTGATGTGATGTGTATTAGTATTATACAACTAATACAAATTGAATTATTGTGAAATGGCATTGAAATAAACTGTGGTTTCAAGTTAGACTCTTGTGGTGTTATTATTCTCAGGACTTTAGTCATGAGACGGAACACACGGGGTCATGGACCACATACCAGAGCTTCCTCTTCTTCACGGGATGAGGATGAGCAGCCGGACCTCTCTCAGGTCTTAGGCTCTATTGCTGAGACACTCGCCATACCGGCGGCTCGACAGGCTATACCATCATCGGCGGCACCTACTCCACCGCCCGCAGCTCCAGTACATCGTACCGCTAGAGTTGAAGCATTCAGGAGATTGAGGCCTCCATCCTTCCATAGGAGTGTGGACCCTCTTGCTGTGGAGGCATGGATCCTCCAGATGGAGAAGATCTTTGCGGTGCTCTCGCCTAGAGAGGAGGATAGAGTAGCATGGGCAGTTTTCATGCTAGAGAGCGAAGCCCACCATTGGTGGTTGTCCGCATTGAGGATGCAAGATTTGACCATGCAGGGTCAACCTTGGACTTGGGATGAGTTCAAGGACGCTTTTTACAAGAAGTATTTTCCGATTGGAGCACGGGAAAAGAAAGAGAGAGAATTCATCAACCTCGAGCAAGATTTGATGTCGGTGGCACAATACGAGGCCAAGTTCTCGGAGCTATCACGCTTCGCGACTCACATGGTTGCCACCGAGGCAATGAAGGCAAGAAGGTTTGAGCAAGGGCTCAAAGATGTTATCATGGAGAAGGTTTCAGTTTTCAGACATGCTACCTACCCTGAGGTAGTGGACAAGGCCTTATTGGTCGAGGCCAATTCAGAGACAGTGTCCAAGAAGAGGGCGTTGGCGAGAGGCCAAGCTAGTAGTTCAGCACCTCCGGAGAGGCGGGCTCGTACCGGCCCTTATCAGAATATGTGGCCAGCACCACCGATAAGGCCATCTTATGCGCCTCCAGCTCCCCGACAGTATGTGCCTCAGGCACCGCGACCTTAGGCTCTTCCGGCCCCACGGCCTGTTGCACCTCAGACGATGAGGTATGCTCCACCTCCGGCCCCTCCGATCTATACACACGAGGTCTGCACTTCGTGCGGCCGAAGGTACCCGGCAGGAGATTGCCGAAGGGCATCGGGTGGATGCTTTCATTGTGGTCGCCAGGGCCATATGATCAGGGATTGCCCCAGTCGGCATTTACCAGGTCAGTCTTAGGGGATTAGGCCACCAGCACGCCCAGCAGGATCATATCAGGCGTCATCTCAGACTACCCGGTCTACACCTCAGTCTCGCCAGGCAACCAGGGGCGAGTTTTTGCCTTAAGAGAGGGTGATGCACTTGCATTTGACGATGTAGTGCAAGGTACGCAGTTATAGCTTATTTAATTATCCGTAAATTAAACTGTTAAGTATTAATTGATTGTGTACGTACTTGGCATGTTATATATGTATATATACCTACATGTATACACTGTTGATGCATGGACTAACTCCGCTAGTCAAAATTTCAGGAACCCTACTAGTCAATGAGTATTTGGCTCGAGTGTTGATTGATACCGGGTCTACTCATTCATTTGTCTCGCTGAGTTTTTCAGAAGGCTTTTCTGTAGAGCCAAGTCAGCTAGAACTGGAGTTAGCCATTTCGACTCCTCTCGGCAAAACAGTATTGGCAGATAAAGTGTATAGAAATAGTGTGGTCCAAGTTGGAAGCCACGAGTTGGCGGTTGATCTCATCGTCTTGAGATTCCAAGACTTTGATGTTATATTAGGAATGGATTGGTTAGCAGCACATCATGGGCATGTAGCTTCCTTTGAGAAGATGGTACTCTTCAAGCCGGTAGAAGGAAAACCAAATCACTTTCGGGGGTTAAAAAGTAGAGATATCGCTCGTTTTGCGGCATTGAGCTTAGCGAACCTCGAGGCAAAGGACTCTTCGACTATTCCGGTCGTGAGTAAATTCCTGGATGTATTTCCAGAGGAGTTGCCAGGATTACCTCCAGACAGGGAGATTGAGTTTGTGATTGAGCTTACACCAGGCACAGCTCCCATCTCTCGAGCTCTGTATAGAATGGCCCCGGTAGAACTCAAGGAGTTGAAGACTCAGTTGGAGGAATTACAAGGCCTTGGTTTCATTCGACCAAGTGTCTCACCGTGGGGTGCCCCGGTGTTGTTTGTTAAGAAGAAAGATGGTTTGATGCGGATGTGCGTCGATTACCGGCAATTGAACAAGGTCACTATAAAGAATAGGTATCCATTGCCTAGAATTGATGATTTGTTCGATTAGTTGAAGGGAGCGAGATTTTTCTCAAAGATAGACCTTCGATCGGGTTATCACCAGTTGAAGATTAAGGTGGAAGATGTTCCCAAAACTGCTTTCAGGACTCGGTATGGACACTACGAGTTCTTGGTGATGCCTTTTGGACTCACGAACACGCCGGCAGCCTTTATGGATTTGATGAACCGGGTGTTCCGGCCATATCTTGATAGGTGCGTGATTGTATTTGTTGATGACAATTTGGTTTATTCCCAGACACGGGAAGATCACACACGCGACCTACGCCTTGCTTTGGAAATGCTAAGAGAGCACAAGCTATACGCCAAACTTAGCAAGTGTGAGTTTTGGTTGGAAGAGGTGGCATTCCTAGGCCACGTTGTTTCTGCAGAAGGTATCTCGGTAGATCCAAAGAAGATCGAAGCAGTTATGAGTTGGGCGAGGCCCAAGAGTGTTACCGAGATACGCAGGTTTCTTGGGTTGGCAGGCTACTACAGGAGATTCGTAGAGGGTTTCTCTAGCCTTGCAGCACCGCTCACTTACCTGACAAGGAAGAACGCCAAGTTTGTATGGAGTGATAAGTGCGAGATCAGTTTCACGGAACTGAAGAAGAGGCTTACTACAGCCCCTGTCCTTACTGTGCCATTTGGACCTTATGGGTATGAGGTGTATAGTGATGCCTCACACGTTGGACTTGGGTGTGTACTCATGCAGCACAAGAAAGTCATTGCCTATGCATCAAGGCAATTGAAGGAGCATGAGAAGAATTATCCCACGCACGACTTGGAGCTTGCGGCGGTCGTGTTTGCACTTAAGATTTGGCGTCATTACCTTTATGGGGTGGAGTTCTATGTGTTTACCGATCACAAGAGTCTCAAGTATCTCTTTTCCCAAAAGGAGCTGAATCTAAGGCAACGGCGTTGGATGGAATTTTTGAAAGACTATGATTGTACCATTCAATACCACCCGGGTAAAGCAAATGTAGTGGCTGATGCTTTGAGTAGAAGACCTCCGGGGTTATTAGCATACATGTTAGTGCAGGAATGTTAGCTACTAGAAGACTTGGCAAATCTGGACATTAGTGTGAATGACTCTGTCCGTAGTCCTATCTTGGCAAATTTCACGGTTCGGCCATACATTATAGATTTGATCCAAGAATACCAAGCCACGGATGCTGAATTGTTGGCTTATCGGGACAAGGAAGTTGCTAAGGATAGTGAGGACTTCTCTCTCACTAACCAAGGTGCTATCACATTCAAGGGAAGGCTGTGTGTCCCAGCCAATGCAGATCTTCGGAGGGAGATTATGGATGAAACCCACCGGGCAAAGTACACTGTGCATCCAGGGGGTACGAAGATGTACCAGAACCTCATGAGTCACTTTTGGTGGCGGAATATGAAGAGGGATGTTGCAGAATATGTGGCACAGTGCTTAGTGTGCCAGCAGAACACATGCGACCCGCCGGTCTATTGTAGTCTCTTCCTATTCCCGAGTGGAAATGGGAGAACATATCCATGGATTTCATAATTGGCTTGCCAAAAAGGGCAAAGGGCTCAGATGCAATTTGGGTTGTAGTAGACCGTCTGACGAAGTCTGCGCACTTCCTACCCTACCGAACTACTTTCAACTCTAGCCAGTTGGCCGCTCTATACATCAAGGAAGTGGTGAGGTTGCACGGAGTGCCCGTCAGTATTGTGTCGGATCGGGATCCAAGATTCACGTCAAGATTTTGGAAAAGTTTCCAAGAGGCTATGGGTTCCCGACTTGATTTCAGTACCGCTTTTCATCCACAGACGGATGGACAAACCGAGAGAGTGAACCAAGTTATTGAAGACATGCTTCAGGCTTGTATGTTGGATTTCAGAGGCAGTTGGGAAGAGCACTTGCCTTTGGTTGAATTCGCCTATAATAACAGCTATCAGGCAAGTATCCAAATGGCACCATTTGAGGCCTTGTATGGGCGAAGTTGTAGGTCTCCTCTCTATTGGGATGAGGTAGGAGAGAGGAAAGTACTTGGTCCGAAGTTGATTGAGCAAACTGCAAACACAGTTAAGATCATTCGGGATCGATTGAAAGCCGCTCAAGATCGCCAGAAAAGTTATGCGGACACGCGCCGTAGGGACTTGGAATTTCAAGTAGGGGATCAAGTTTTTGTGAAAGTATCTCCTAGCAAAGGGATCATGAGATTTGGCAAACGAGACAAGCTCAGTCCTCGGTATGTTGGGCCTTTTGAGATTATCACGCGAGTTGGTGAGGTTGCTTACAGGGTAGCTCTCCCAACTCACATGGCCACAGTTCACAACGTCTTCCATGTGTCTATGCTTCGGAAGTACATTGCGGATCCTTCGCATGTCATAGACTTGAAACCGTTGGAGATTCGAGAGGACCTCACCTTGATTGAAAAGCCGGTTCAGATTTTGGATCGAAGAGATCAAGTGCTTCGCAACAAGACAATCCATTTGGTTCTTGTGCAATGGCAACACCATGCTCGGGAAGAAGCTACATGGGAGCGTGAAGCCGAAGTCAAAGCGAAGTACCCAGAATTATTTGAATGAGTTTTTGTATAAGTTTGTATATGACTTGTAATTTTATTTTTGGTTTGTAATGCAAGTAGGGTCTAAATTTCGAGGATGAAATTTTTGTAAGGGGGGAGGATGTAGAGCCCCGGACCTTTTCACATTTAATGCATGACACTTTCGTTGCCATTTTGCCTTTAAAGAGGTATAATTAATAAATAAGGAAGAAATTAGAAATTCAAAACGCCAGAAATGTTTTTTTTCGAAGTACGAACCCAACGCAAGTTGAATCGTCAAAATCAAACGAACGAGTCAAAAGTTATGGCCAAAACAGTCTGGACCTGCAGGCAACCGATCGCTCGGTCCATAGAGCGATCGATCGGTCCAAAACCGATCGATCAGTAGCTATCGACTGGTCAAGATTTTTGTATGGGGAAATTTTCCAGAGAGTTGATTTTTGGTCCAGAGCTCGGTCAACACACCGATCGCTCGGTAGGCAACCGATCGATCGGTCACAAACACCGATCGCTCGGTCCTCGCGTTTTGCAGAATTTTTACTAAGGGCATTTTCGGCATTCAGGTGTTATACCCTTTCTTATATAGGATCGCCCGAGCCTTTAGGGCTCATTCTCAACACTTAGAAGATTTGGGGGACTAGAAGAGAGGAGAAAGGGTTTCCTAAGCTAGGGTTTTGATTTTGGAGAAGAATCAAAGGGGTTTTGAGACCCTAGATCACTTCAAGTCCGGCTTTTCTCCAAGATCACGGCTCAAGCACCCGTGGAGAGCGTTACCCAAGCTAGGGCAGCACCTCATGGTCGTTTTTGGAAGGGGTTTCTTTCTCATTTCTTCTAGGTCGGTACTTCTTGCTACCCTCTTAGTTATAGTTCTTCTTTTCCTTTATTTTCTTTGTGTTCCTTTATACATCCATGTATTATGAGATGGGTTTTGAATGGTGAATGGTGAATGGAGATGAATGTGGGCGATTGGATGCCGTGTGTATTGATGTGATGGATGAACGGGGAGGGCATTGTACCCATAATGAACATACATATGTGATGTGAGTAAAACCCACCTAGAAAAGCATGTTGTAGGGTTAATAAATAATGAATGCACCATGTTTGATGAAATGCCAAGGTGAATGAAATGAATAATAAATTAAGAAATTGCATGTTTAAGATTTATGGAAATTGCTAGGGTCATGATAGTGTGATTGTTCGCTTTCCCTAAATGATATGAATACTAAATTGCTCAAATCATTGATGTTATGTGTTATGAATTACTCAAATGCCATATTTAATTCCAAATGCAAGTATGCACACAACCTCACGAGCACGCATACATGACATGATTTACCGAGGTTTTCAAGAATGGGATTTAGAGGTGGGGCATATCCTACGATATGTTTTACCTCGCTTTTGGCAAGGACAAGACAATCATGCATTTTCATAAGAAGGGTCTCCCTTCCCTCGCAAGTGCATATATATCATAAGAAGGGTCTCCCTTCCCTCGCAAGTGCATCTCACAAGTGAATCTCACAAGTGGAAGGACAAGCATGAGCATTCTAGGAAGAAGGGTCGACCTTCCCTCACAAGTAGATTATTTTTCAGAACAAGCAAGCATGATACATGCATGATACAAGCATGACACGCATGACACGGTAGACGAGGTTTCAAGCATAAAAAAGGTAACTGCAGTCAAGTCAAGTGCTCAAGATCTGATTTCGTTTTGAATCTTAAAGAGAGAAGGGATTTTTCTTTTGCTCTAGAGGTGCATTGTCGCGACCCAAAACCCACCCTAGGAGTTAGAGTGAACTTTGGACGACTAATCATGGCTTACACGACTTGCTTGACAAACCATCCTGCAAAAACCCACAGAGCATATACA
This sequence comes from Tetracentron sinense, assembly GCA_015143295.1. Lineage (NCBI taxonomy): Eukaryota > Viridiplantae > Streptophyta > Magnoliopsida > Trochodendrales > Trochodendraceae > Tetracentron > Tetracentron sinense. Next base: position 56,843,303 of record CM026552.1, read on the forward strand.
ATAGAGGACAAAAATAGCGGAAACATACTCTAATATAGCACAGCGGAAGTCTAAACAAACCTCTATGTATATACTTACGCAAATCCAAGTTTATACAAAAGGTAACCGTAAGAAAGTGCGGACATGCCCGCCAAAATACATAAATCTAACTCTCATCTCACCCACAGCTAATCCCCTCAGAATCTAATCACCACCTACTGATAACCCTCTACGGGAGGTTCCTCCAAAGGCTCCTCGGCGTACTCCTCTTCCACCCATGGACCAGGAGCACAAACATCAAATGGAGCAGCAGCTCCCTCAGAACCTGCCGACATAAGAAGTACAGCTGAGCATGGAATACTCAGCGGGTACTAAATACTAACCAACAATTATAGCATAGAAATAGCAATACATAATCAGGAGCAATTCATATATGTCAAACGGAAACAATTCACATCATACAAGGAAGTAAAGCAGTTTATAATCATGCTTGTAATTCGTAGAAAACCGATAAATCCTCTTGAAACATCGTGCACTTGACTTGACTTGAAATATCTTTTTGTACTTGAAAGCTTGTCATGTCATGCATGTCATGCGTGCTTGCTTGTGATCATGTAACTTGTGAGATATCCTTGTGAGATGTCCTTGTGAGATGCCTTGAGAGAGAAGGGAGACCCTTCTTTATGCAATGCACTTGCGAGGGAAAGGAGACCCTTCTTTATGATATGTATGTACTTGCGAGGGAAGGGAGACCCTTCTTCATGATATGCACTTGTGAGTGAGGGGAGACCCCTCGTGGAATGTTGGTTCTTGTCTTCTTGTGAAAAGCGAGGTAAAACATATCTTAGGATATGTCCCACCTCTAACCATGTTCTTGAAAACCTCGATAAATCATGCCATGCATGCCGTGCTCGTGGGAACCGTGTACATACTTGCATTTAAATTTAAACATGACCATTGGGTAATTTCACAACACATATAGCGTCAAAGATTAAGCAATTCAATATTCATAGCATTTAGGGAAAACAGGAAACACACTATCATAGGCCCTAGCAATATTCAGAATTTATTAGGCATGCATTTCTTAATTTACAGCTCACTGTATTCTCCTTGGCATTTCATCAAACATGGTGTGTTCATTATGGATTTACCCTACAACATGCTTTTCTAGAGGGTTTTACTCAATCATACATGTATGTTTATTATTGGAACACTGCTCTTCCCCATTTTAATCATCACCACACAACCACTGGCATCCAATCGCCCCTTACATCTCCATTCACCATTCACCATTTACCATTCACCATTCACCATTCACCATTCATCCATCTCATAGCACATGTGTAAATGAAAGGAAATCAAAAGAAAAGAAGGGGAAAGAGGAACTATAACTAGGAGGGTAGTAAGAAGCACCGACCTTGAAGAAATGAGGAAGAAACCCTCTTTCCAAATGACTGTGAGTTGCTGCCCTAGCTTGAATTGCGAGCTCCACAATGCCTGAACCGAAATCTTGAAGAAAACGGGTTCGAGGTTGATCTAGGGTTTCAAACCCTTTGATTTCTCTCCCAAATGGAAACCCTAGGTTGGAATCGCCTTCTCCTCTTTCTTCTATTCTCTCAAACTCTCTAAGTGTCGAATGATGCCCTAAAGGCTCAGGTTAAACTCTTAAGGTAAGAGTGAACTGACCAAAAGACCGTAATACCCTTACTGGGATTTCTGTGAATAGTGCCAACTCATGGTGCTGTGAATAGTGTCAACTCGTGGTCCGTGAATAGTGACAACTCGTGGTGTTGTGAATAGTGCAAACTCGTGGTCCGTGAATAGTGCCACTCGTGGTGCTTGTGAATAGTGCCACTCGTGGTGTTGTGAATAGTGCCACTCGTGGTGCTTGTGAATAGTGCCACTCGTGGTGTTGTGAATTAGTGCCACTCGTGGGGCTTGTGAATAGTGCCACTCGTGGTGCTGTGAATAGTGCCACTCGTGGTGCTTGTGAATAGTGCCACTCGTGGTGCTGTGAATAGTGCCACTCGTGGTGCTTGTGAATAGTGCCACTCGTGGTGCTTGTGAATAGTGTCAACTCGTGGTCCGTGGTGAGTTGTACAACGTACCCGTGGTGAGCTGCACAACGTGCCCGTGGTGAGTTGTACAACGGATGCACACAGTATACGTTATTAGAGTACGTTGTCTGTGCTACGATTTCCTACAGGTACAGACTGTTTTGGCCATATCTTTTGACTCGTTCTTCCGATTTTGACGATTCAACTTGCGTTGTGTTCGTACTTCGAAGAGGAACAATTCTAACATTTCAAAATTTCCAAATTCTTCCTCATATATTAATCATACCTCTTAAAAAGGCGAGATGACAGCGAAAGTGTCATGTATTAATCATGAAAAGTCTGGGGCTCTACATCCTCCCCCCTTACAAAAATTTCGTCCTCGAAATTCAGACACTACTTGCATTACAAATCAAAAAGAACATTACAAGTCATATACAGACTTCACACAGAAACTCATTCAAGTAATTCTGGGTACTTTGCTTTGACTTCGGCTTCACGCTCCCATGTAGCTTCTTCCCGAGCATGGTGTTGCCATTGCACAAGAACCAAAGGGATTGTCTTGTTGCGGAGCACCTGATTCCTTCGATCTAAAATCTGGACTGGCTTTTCAATCAAGGTGAGGTCCTCTCGAATCTCCAACTGTTCCAAGTCTATGACATGCGAAGGATCCGCAAGATACTTCTGAAGCATGGACACATGGAAGACGTTATGAACTGCAGCCATGTGAGGTGGAAGAGCTACTCGATAAGCAACTTCACCAACCCATGTGAGAATCTCAAAAGGCCCAACATACCGAGGACTGAGCTTGCCTCGCTTCCCAAATCTCATGATCCCTTTGCTAGGAGATACTTTCACAAAAACTTGATCCCCTACTTGAAATTCCAAGTCCCTACGGCGTGTGTCCGCATAACTTTTCTGGCGATCTTGAGCGGCTTTCAATCGATCCCGGATGATCTTAACTGTGTTTGCAGTTTGCTCAATCAACTCCGGACCAAGCACTTTCCTTTCTCCTACCTCATCCCAATCGAGAGGAGACCTACAACTTCGCCTATACAAGGCCTCAAATGGTGCCATTTGAATACTTGCCTGATAGCTGTTATTATAGGCGAATTCAACCAAAGGTAAGTGCTCTTCCCAACTGCCTCTGAAATCCAACATACAAGCTCGAAGCATGTCTTCAATGACTTGGTTCACTCTCTCGGTTTGTCCATCCGTTTGTGGATGAAAGGCGGTGCTGAAATCAAGTTGGGAACCCATAGCCTCTTGAAAACTTTTCCAAAATCTTGACGTGAATCTTGGATCCCGATCTGACACAATACTGACTGGCACCCCATGTAGTCTAACTACTTCCTTGATGTATAGTGCAGCCAACTAACTTGAGTTGAAAGTGGTTCGGTAGGGTAAGAAATGAGCGGACTTTGTCAAATGATCCACTACTACCCATATCGCATCTGAGCCCCTAGCCGTCTTTGGCAAGCCAACTATGAAGTCCATGGATATGTTCTCCCATTTCCACTCGGGAATCGGAAGGGAATGCTATAGACTGGTGGGTCGCATGTGTTCTGCTTTCACCTGTTGGCACACTAAGCACCGTGCTACATATTCCGCAACCTCCCTCTTCATATTCCGCCACCAAAAGTGACTCTTGAGGTTTCGGTACATCTTTGTACCCCCTGGATGCACTGTGTACTTCGAACGGTGTGCTTCATCCAAAATCTCTCTTCGAAGATCTGCATTGGCTGGGACGCACAGTCTTCCCTTGAATGTGATAGCACCCCGACTAGTGAGAGAGAAGTCCTCACTACCCTTAGCAACTTCCTTGTCCCGATAAGCCAACAATTCAGCATCCATGGCCTGATGTTCTTGGATCAAATCTATAATATACGGCCGAACCGTAACATTTGCCAAGGTAGGACCACGGACAGAGTCATTCACACTAATGTCCAGATTTGCCAAATCTTCTAGTAGCTTCCATTCTTGAATCAACATGTGTGCGAACAACCCTTGAGGTCTTCTACTCAAAGCATCAGCCACAACATTCGCTTTACCCGAGTGGTATTGAATGGTACAATCATAGTCCTTCAGAAATTCCATCCAACACCTTTGCCTTAGATTCAGCTCCTTTTGGGAAAAGAGGTACTTGAGACTCTTGTGATCGGTAAACACATAGAACTCCACCCCATAAAGGTAATGACGCCAAATCTTAAGTGCAAACACGACTGCCGCAAGCTCCAAGTCGTGCGTGGGATAATTCTTCTCATGCTCCTTCAACTGCCTTGATGCATAGGCAATGACTTTCTTGTGCTGCATGAGTACACAACCAAGTCCAACGTGTGAGGCATCGCTATACACCTCATACCCATAAGGTCCAGCTGGCACAGTAAGGACAGGGGCTGTAGTAAGCCTCTTCTTCAGTTCCGTGAAACTGCTCTCGCACTTATCACTCCATACAAACTTGGCATTCTTCCTTGTCAGGTAAGTGAGCGGTGCTGGAAGGCTAGAGAAACCCTCTACGAATCTCCTGTAGTAGCCTGCCAACCCAAGAAAGCTACGTATCTCGGTAACACTCTTGGGCCTCACCCAACTCATAACTGCTTCGATCTTCTTTGGATCTACCGATATACCTTCTGCAGAAACAACGTGGCCTAGGAATGCCACCTCTTCCAACCAAAACTCACACTTGCTAAGTTTGGCGTATAGCTTGTGCTCTCTTAGCATTTCCAAGGCAAGGCATAGGTCGCGTGTGTGATCTTCCCGTGTCTGGGAATAGACCAAAATGTCATCAACAAATACAATCACGCACCTATCAAGATATGGCCGGAACACCCGGTTCATCAAATCCATAAAGGCTGCCGGCGTGTTCGTGAGTCCAAAAGGCATCACCAAGAACTCGTAGTGCCCATATCGAGTCCTGAAAGCAGTTTTGGGAACATCTTCCACCTTAATCTTCATCTGGTGATAACCCGATCGAAGATCTATCTTCGAGAAAAATCTCGCTCCCTTCAACTGATCGAACAAGTCATCAATCCTAGGCAAGGGATACCTATTCCTTATAGTGACTTTGTTCAATTGCCGATAATCGACGCACATCCGCATCGAGCCATCTTTCTTCTTAACAAACAACACCGGGGCACCCCACGGTGAGACACTTGGTCGAATGAAACCAAGGCCTTGTAATTCCTCCAACTGAGTCTTCAACTCCTTGAGTTCAATAGGGGCCATTCTATATGGAGCTCTAAAAACAGGAGCTGTGCCTGGTGCAAGCTCGATCACAAACTCAATCTCCCTATCTGGAGGCAATCCTGGCAACTCTTCTGGAAATACATCCAGGAATTCACTCACAACCGGAATAGTCGATGAGTCCTTTGCTTCAGGGTTAGCTAAGCTCAACGCCGCAAAGCGGGAAATGTCTCTACTTCTCAACCCTCGAAAGTGAAATGGTTTTCCTTCTACCGGCTTGAAGAGTACCATTTTCTCAAAGCAAGCTACATGCCCATGATGTGCTGCTAACCAATCCATTCCCAATATAACAACAAAGTCTTGGAATCCAAGGACGATGAGATCAACTGCCAACTCGTGGCTCCCAACTTGGACCACACTATCTCCATACACTTTATCTGCCAATACTGTTTTGCCGAGAGGAGTCGAAATGACTAACTCCAGTTCTAGCTGACTTGGCTCTACAGAAAAGCCTTCTGAAAAACTCGGCGAGACAAATGAATGAGTAGACCCGGTATCAATTAACACTCGAGCCAAACACTCATTGACTGAAATTTTAGCTAGTTACGTCAATTTAAGCATCAACAGTGTATACACATAGGTATATACATATATAGCATACCAAGTACGTACACATGGAATAAAACATAACATAACCATCACGAATAAGGAAAATAACTCCAAACGCGTACCTTGCACCACATCGTCAGATGCAAGTGCATCACCCTCTGTCAAGGCAAAAACTCGCCCCTGGTTCGCCTGGCGAGACTGTGGTGTAGACCGGGTAGTCTGAGATGACGCCTGATATGATCCTGTTGGGCGTGCTGGTGGACTAATCCCCTGAGACTGGCCTGGTAAATGCCGACTAGGGCAATCCCTGATCATGTGGCCCTGGCGACCGCAATGGTAACATCCACCAGATGCTCTTCGGCAATCTCCTGCCGGATGCCTTTTGCCGCATGAAGTGCAGACCTCATATGTGTAGGCCGGAGGGACCGGAGGTGGCGCATACCTCATCGTCTGAGGTGCAACAGGCCGTGGGGCTGGAAGAGCCTGAGGTCTCGGCGCCTGAGGCACATACTGCCGAGGAGCTGGAGGCGCATAAGATGGCCTCATCAGTGGTGCTGGCCACGCATACTGATAAGGACCGGTATGAGTCCGCCTCTCTAGAGGTGCTGAACTACTAGCTTGGCCTCTCGCCAACTCCCTCTTCTTGGACACTGTCTCTGAATTGGCCTCAACCAATAAGGCCTTGTCTACTACCTCAGGGTAGGTAGCGTGTCTGAAGACTGAAACCTTCTCCATGATAACATCCTTGAGCCCTTGCTCAAACCTTCTTGCCTTCATTGCCTCGGTGGCAACCATGTGAGTCGCGAAGCGTGATAGCTCCGAGAACTTGGCCTCATAAGCGGCCACAGACATCGAACCTTGCTCAAGGTTGATGAATTCCCTCTCTTTCTTTTCCCGTGCCCCAATCGGAAAATACTTCTTGTAAAAAGTATCTTTGAACTCCTCCCAAGTCCAAGGTAGACCCTGCATGGTCGAGTCTCTCGTCCTCAATGCGGACAACCACCAATGGTGGGCTTCACCCTCTAGCATGAAAGTTGCCCATGCTACTCTCTCCTCCTCTGTAGGTGAGAGGACCGTAAAGATCTTCTCCATCTGGAGGATCCATGCCTCCGTAGCAAGAGGGTCCACACTCCCATGGAAGGGTGGAGGCCTCAATCTCCTGAATGCCTCAACTCTAGCGGTACGATGTACTGGAGCTGCGGGCGGTGGAGTAGGTGCCGCCAATGATGGTATAGCTTGCCGAGCCACTAGTATGGCGAGTGTCTCAGCAATAGAGCCTAAGACCTGAGAGAGGTCCGGCTGCTCATCCTCATCCCGTGAAGAAGAGGAAGCTCTGGTATGTGGTCCACGACCTCGTGTGTTCCGTCTCATGACTAAAGTCCTGAGAACAGCACCACATGAGTCTAACTTGAAACCACAGTTTATTTCAATGCCATTTCACAATAATTCAATTTGTATTAGTTGTATAATACTAACTACATCACATCAAGTCATCAGAGTATTCATCACATTATACTTATACTTTACTGTTCTAGCGTACCTAGGACTCGTACTTGGTTGAAACAATCATTTTGACTAAGACTAAAGTTTAGTCTTTCACTTGGATCAAGACTCTCTTCCGACTTACTTTCTTCCTAACTTGTTTCCCAACATATGCTCTTATCAAGCCGTGGTAAAAGATTCTAAGTGACCCTAGAGACCTAAAGCCTAGGCTTTGATACCAATTCTGTCGTGACCCAAAACCCACCCTAGGAGTTAGAGTGAACTTTGGACGACTAATCATGGCTTACACGACTTGCTTGACAAACCATCCTGCAAAAACCCACAGAGCATATACAATAGAGGACAAAAATAGCGGAAACATACTCTAATATAGCACAGCGCAAGTCTAAACAAACCTCTATGTATATACTTACGCAAATCAAAGTTTATACAAAAGGTAACCATAAGAAAGTGCGGACATGCCCGCCAAAATACATAAATCTAACTCTCATCTCACCCACAGCTAATGCCCTCAGAATCTAATCACCACCTACTGATAACCCTCTACGGGAGGTTCCTCCAAAGGCTCCTCGGCGTACTCCTCTTCCACCCATGGACCAGGAGCACAAACATCAAATGGAGCAGCAGCTCCCTCAGAACCTGCCGACATAAGAAGTACGGCTGAGCATGGAATACTCAGCGGGTACTAAATACTAACCAACAATTATAGCATAGAAATAGTAATACATAATCAGGAGCAATTCATATATGTCAAACAGAAACAATTCACATCATACAAGGAAGTAAAGCAGTTTATAATCATGCTTGTAATTCGTAGAAAACCGATAAATCCTCTTGAAACATCGTGCACTTGACTTGACTTGAAATATCTTTTTGTACTTGAAAGCTTGTCATGTCTATCTTGCTTGATTCTTGTATGTCGTGTCATGTCATGCATGTCATGCGTGCTTGCTTGTGATCATGTAACTTGTGAGATATCCTTGTGAGATGTCCTTGTGAGATGCCTTGAGAGAGAAGGGAGACCCTTCTTTATGCAATGCACTTGCGAGGGAAGGGAGACCCTTCTTTATGATATGTATGTACTTGCGAGGGAAGGGAGACCCTTCTTCATGATATGCACTTGTGAGTGAGGGGAGACCCCTCGTGGAATGTTGGTTCTTGTCTTCTTGTGAAAAGCGAGGTAAAACATATCTTAGGATATGTCCCACCTCTAACCATGTTCTTGAAAACCTCGATAAATCATGCCATGCATGCCGTGCTCGTGGGAACCGTGTACATACTTGCATTTAAATTTAAACATGACCATTGGGTAATTTCACAACACATATAGCATCAAAGATTAAGCAATTCAATATTCATGGCAT